>CM054136.1:28210739-28443626 GCA_028751875.1 Rapana venosa | reverse complement strand
TGTGGTTTTGAAAAAAGGTTTTTTTAAAAATTTTGGGGTTTTTTTTGGGTTGTTTTTTTGGAAAATTTTTTTGGGGGTTTGAAATTAAAAAAAAAGAAAAAATTTTTGGGGAAAGTTTGTTTTAAAAAAAATTTTAAGTTTTTTAAAAGGGGGGAAAAAAGGAAAAATTTGGGTTTTTTTTTTTATTTTTGGGAAAAGTTTTTGGGTTTTCTTTTTTTTTTTGGGAAAAAAAAAGAAAAATTCCCAAAGGTTTTAAAGGGGATGGGGGTTTTTTTTTTTTTTGGGGGGGGGAAAAGGGGGAAAAAATTTTTTTTTGGGGGTTTTAAAAAATTTTTTAAGGTGGGGGGGGGGGGTTATTTTTTTTTTATAAGGGATTTTTGGCCCCGGGGGGTTTTTTAAAAAAAATTTTTTTAATTTTGGGGGAAGGTTTCAAAAAATTTTAAAATTTTTTTAAGTTTTGCCTTTTTTTTTAACCCCAAAAAAAAAAAAAAAAAAACAAAAAAAAATTTTAAAAATTTTGAATTTTAAGATTTATTTTTTTTTTAAATTTCCCACAAAAGTAAAATTTAAAAATAAAAAAAAATTTTTTTTTAAAAAGTTGGGTTTTTGGGGGTTTCTTGGGAAGGTTTTTTTTTCCCCCCCAAAATTAAAATTTTCTTTTTTTTTTAAAAAAATTATTTATTTAGGGGGTTTATTTTTTTTTTAAAATTTTTTTTTTTTGACCTGTTTAAATCTAAAAAAATTTTTTAAGGGGGAAAAAAAATTTTAAAAAAGAATTTTCCCTTGCCGGGTTTTTTAAATGCTTTAAAAATTTTATATTTAAAAGTTTTTTTTTTTTTTGGGGTGGGGTGGGATTTAAAGGTAAATAAAAATAAAATTTTTTTTTGGGGGGGGAAAACTAGAGGGGCGGGGGAAAAAAGGAAAAAAATGGTTTTTTTTTTTTGGGGGGGGAAAGAAAAACTGGGGCCCGGAAAATTTTAGAGGGGGAATGAAAAAAAGGGATTAAAAGGGGTTTTAAAATTTTTTTTGGGGGAAATTTTTTTTTTTTGGACTTAAAAATTTTTTTTGTTATTTTAAAATTTAAAAATTTTGGGGTTTTGGGGGGAAAATTTAAAAAAAGGTTTTTTTAAAAAAAAAAAAATTTTTTTAAAAAAAAAAAATTTTTAGATAACTAAAATTTTTTTTGGTTTTTTTGGAATTTTTGGGTTTTTTAAAATTTTCCCGGGGGTCTTTTAAAAATAAAAAAAAATTTCTTCATTTTTTGAAAAATTTTAAAAAAAATTTTGGGGTTTTTTAAAAATTTTTTTAAAATTTTTTTTTTTTTTAAAAATTCCTTTTTTTTTCCCCCGGGAAGGAAATTTAAAAAAAAAAAAAAATTTTTTTAAAAAAAAGGGGGTTTTAATGTTTTTAAATTTTAAAATTTTTTCCCCGGGCCATTTTTAAAATATTTTAAAAAGTTGAGGGAAAAGGTAAGTTTTAAGGCCCGAATTTGAAAAAGGAAAATTTGTCGGGGAAATTTTTCTTTTTGGGGGGTTTTGAGGTTCAAATTTCCAGGGTTTTTTTTTGGAAAATTTTAAACCCATGAAAAATTTTGAAAAAAAAATTTTATGGGGTTTCTTATAAAATTTTTCTTGGGTTTTTGGGAAAATTAAAGAAAAAAGCTTTTAAAATGGAATTTTTTTTCCCCATGAAAAACAAAACCCCAAGCCTAAGGGGAAAAACCGTTTCTGGTTTTTGGGATTTAAAGGATAAAAAAAAAAAAAAAAATTTTTATTTTTAAATTTTAAAAAAAATTTATTAAAATTTTTTTTGGGTTGGGGGGGGGGGGAAAGGATGAGGGGGAAAAAAAATTAAAATCAAGAAAAGGGGTTTTTTTAAAAAAATTTTCAAAAAATTTTTTTTTTAAAAATTATTTTTTTAAAAAATTTTTAAAATAGGCAAAAAAAAATTTTGGGGGGGAAAATCAAATTTTAAATTTGGGGGGGAAAAAAAAAAAAATTTTGGGGGTTTTGGTTAAAACTAAACATTTTTTATGGGAAAAAAAAAAAAAAAAAAAAATTTTAAGTTTTTTAAAAAAAAAGTAAATTTTAAAAGAAAAAAAAAAAAAAAATTTTAAAAAAAAAACCCAAAAAAAAAAACCCCCAAAAAAAAGGGAAAAATTTTCAAAAACCAAAAAAAACTTTTAATTTTTAAAAACCTTTTTTTAAAAAAAAAATTAAAAATGGGGTTTTAAAGGAAAAAAAAGGGGTTTTAAAAATTTAAAAAAAAAAAATTTTTAAAAAAGGGGAAAAATAAGCCCCTTTTGCCAAAAGGGGCCGGAGGAAACCCCCCCAAACAAAAAATTTTGTTAAAAACCCTTTTAAAATTTTAAAAAAAAAAGGGAAAGGGGGGGGGGGAAAAAGGGTTTATAAAAAAAGAAAGATTTTTCCCCGGGAAACTTTTGAAAAAGAAATCTTTCGAAAGGTGTAAGAACTTTTTTTATGTAAGGACGCAAGTCTTCGCAGATTACTTCCCCAGTGGACCCATTTGTACATTGGTGATAAAAAAATAGGAAAAGGAAAGTGGTTTTCCGGACTACAAAAAAGGCCAAAGCGGGAAAATCAAACCTAATTGTGTTCCAGTACCAGCCTAACCATGACAGGTCCAAAATTCCATTTTTTTCAAAAGCCTGTTTTACAAAAAATTTAAAAAACAATAAAAAAAACTTCAAAATTAAAACATAGAAAATTGAAACATTTTCATGTAAAAAACCTTAAAAATCTACCCCTCTGTTGGTTTTTTTCAGTCCCAGTAAATACTCAAAAAATTGAATTTTTGCAGAATCAGTATAAAACACTTTAAAAAATGAATTTCAGAATAAAAAAGTTAGAAAGGTTGGGGCAAACTTAAAGGTTTAAGGTTATGGGTTTTTTGTTCATTAACCCTTTTTTGTCCCTGAGGGGCCGGAGACAGCCTGAAAGTAACGGGGGGGTTTGCCCCCCGTTTCAAACGACCTCGGCAGGACCCGATGCATTGGGTTTGTGCCAGGGGCAGTAGGAGCTTACTTTTCCCTTACAACGACTGGGGTTTTCACACCCGGGGAAGGTCGATTGGGCGATTCAGCAGAGTGGCCATGACATGGTGGTAGAAAATAGGAGAAAATGTTTAAGGACCAAAAAGGGGGAAGAAGGGAGGACCCAAAGAATAAACCACCGACCAGGGGCCCCCTTTTAAATTCAGAAGGGCGGGAAAAAAAGTTGTTAATGAAATGAACTCGGAAATTACAAAGTAAAATTAAAATAGCAAACATTTGGAAAACATTTAGCCCAGAAATAATATAATTAGAGAGGAAGGGAAAGGAAAACCCCCAAAGAGTTGAAGAGAGTAGTAAAAAAACATTAAAAAGATAAAATGAATAAAGGGGTGGGGAATACGACTGAAATAAGAAGGTTTGGGTTTCACTATTATTCGCAAACCTTGCCTAAAATGGCGAAGGACAGAAACGAGGCGAGATTCATAAGAAGGAAAGGGAAGGGAAAAGTAAGTGGAACAGGTCTGAAATTGAAGGGGGATGCAGGAGGGTGCAGAGGAAAATGCCGGGAAATAAATTTAGCCATAACTGGGTGAGGGGGAGGGAATAAGAAATACAGCCAGCCACCGAACGCTTTTAAGGGTGCAGCGTGCCGAAAAAAATGCGTTTTATTTGTAGCAGACATTCATTCATTGCAAGACGTATAAATTGAATGTCATTGTCTTGAAGTAAAATTGAACTGAATGAAAGTGAGTCGAATTAGGAGGAAGAGGAGGAAAGGAAATGCTGCAGTTAGGGAAGAGTGAGCCAGAAAATAACGTGTACAGGCCATTCCTGGCCGTGATCCCACACCAGGACTGTGGAGAATTTGACCTCCAGCCGGTTTACCCCGGCATCCCCCCCTGAAAACGATGCCTTTTGGTGTTTTCTCTTATTACCACACTTTTGCTTTGAAATGCAATGGCAGAACGAACAGATATGCTGAAAGGAAAATAGCAAGAAGGAAAATAAATAGGTCTCGGTCTGCAGGTTCGACAGGTGAGTGCAATGGTACAACCCACACCCCCCCCCCCAAAACACACACCAATCCATATTTTGCTTTTTGTTTATGGAAGTGCCACAATACGACTACTTTAGAGCTACCACATTAAAATTTTGTAGATTTACAGATTCTGTGTTGTTTCGAATTGTCACACTTGCTGGGACAATGGTGCAGTGTGACAGTCATGTAAATAATACACTTCTGTACATTAACAAAAATGTGGTAGCCACGCAGATATTAACTGCAGTGTAAAGTCACAAGTTGATGAAAAGACTTGTTCAAAGAGAAAATAGTTAAACAAAACCTCTGTTCCTCGAGACATACCATAAAACAACATTGTATGGGGACATTGTGTACATATCCTTTGAAGTACTATTGCACATAAACTATTGGTAAAACATCAGCTTGGTATCACTTTCCTTATTCAACTATTATGTTGAACTTTGTCAATTCCATGAGGATTGCTGTTTTCAATATCATATTTTTATCTGTGATTGGTGACAAATAGGTTTGACAATGACAAGACTTTTTGGTGACCAGACACACAAACTTGCTTTAAAAAATGCAATTTCAAAGCATACTTAGCTTGTACAAATTTCAGTTGATAATTTGTCATGCCACACAAAATTTGTCTTAGGAGTAAAGTAAGTCAGATGGAGGTAGAAAATTCAAAGAATTCAAAATCAAACAGGCAGTTTAGCTCTTAGAATCCAAAAAAGAGAGTTAAATCAGATATGACCAATTTTTCAAATTTTAAATTAGAGTACAGGGTAAAGCTTTTATTACATATGGGTTGATTGATATCGACCCAACACGTTTTGGATAGGGTTTGTGTGTTGTGTTGTTGCGTGTGTACATGTGTTGTGAGTGGTGTGTGTGTGTAATTGTTTGGTTTGGATTTTATTCTGTTGTTGGGTTTTTTTCGTTTTTGTGTTAACAAAAATATGTGATTTATTTTATTTGTGCTGTTTATTTTGTTCATTGTTTTGATGACCTAAATTGTTATTGTTGTTAGTTTGTGGGGTGGGGGGGGGGGGGGGGGGTGGGGGGGGGTTATATTGGCCTGTTTTTCTTTGATTGAAGGTTTAACGTACTTCTGTTTTAAATCAAAAAGGGCACATGTACATGCTTTAATGACCGGAGGAGGGGGGAATGGATGTCTTTGTTTTTACTTTTTTGCTCTGATCAATTTGTTTGTTATTTTTGTTTTTTAAATTCAGTATATGTGGTGAAGGGTATGGGTGAGGGGTGTAGTGTATGTAATGTTTAAAGTTTTTAAAAGGAAACTATAATCAGTTCCTAGCTTTCTCATTTTGTTGTTGTTTTTATTGTTGTTGGTTTTGGGGTGGAGTTTGGTTTATTTTGCTTTTTTTAGTTTTGGGTTTCATTTGTTTAGGGTGGTTTTGGGGAAGGGGTTTTTGGACTTTTTTTGTTGTGGTATTTGTTGTTTAATTTTTTTATTTGTTTGGTGTTATTTTTGTTTTGGGGTTTGTTATGTCATGTTGTTGGGGGTGTAATTGTTTGTTGTGTTGTGGTGTTTGTTTGTTTATTCAGTTTTTGTAGGGTTTGGGAAGTTTTTTTGTGTGGTGTGAAGGGGGGGGGGGGGGGGGGGGGGGGCAGCAGTTGATGTGTCTTTTTTTAAATATTTTGTTTTGCTTTCTTTGTTTGTTTTGGTTTGGTTTTTCTTGTTGCTTTTTGTTTGTATTATGGTGGATATATTTTCAGGAGATTTTTATTTATTTTATTGTATGGTTTAATTTTGTTCAGGGTTTTTTGTTTGTTTTTTAATTCCATGTATGCATATATCATTGTCTTCTCTTGTTTGATTTGTATGGTTTATCATTGATTAGGTGTGTTTTTTTTAAATTCTGTCTGCATATATATATTATCTCTTTTTCTTTTTTCTTTAGATAGATGGCTTGATGGAAAAAAAAGCAAATGCATTGCTTATTCAATGTACCAACTGAAAATAAAAGTTTGACTTTGACTTTGCTTTCACACACACTTACACACACACACACACGCACACGCACACACACACACACACACAGTCTTTACAGAGGTGCAGTCAGTTACCTTTGAAGAGGGGAATCCACTGTGATCAGTGAACAAAAGATCCACATTCAACGCATTGTGACAAATAATGTATCAAATGATGATTTTTTTGTTATGGTGTTTATGTTAATTATGATTTTTTTTGTTATGGTGTTTATGTTAATTTTTGTAAAAAGCTTACATATCTTTATACAACCATCCCCATCACAACTTAGTGACAGTTGCTGTGCAGTAACATGACTGAAAAATTAGAACTTTGCACTGTAATTACAGAATCATTGAAGCTTAGTGAAAATATTCTTCCTCACAGTCATAGACTCTAAAGACCTATTATTTTTGAAAGCTGATAGAATACTTTGTTAACTGAAAATGTTAAATGCCCTTAGAATGCACTGAAAAGCTGTATGCTGTGTAGGCTTTACTCGCTCATATCATGCTTGCATAATTTCCTGATCATTTAGGCCAATGGTACAGACGCATCAGGAATTACTAGTAGCTTGAAGGGATTATATTATCCAAAAGATCCATTTTATGTTATTTCCACATGAATACATGTGATGTTGCTGCATGATGATGCGGGTATAGGTTTTGTTATGACATGATTTCATTGCCCAAAAAAAGACAAAAAAGACATGATTTCATTGCCTTCGGCTTGTGTGTGGAAACCAGGACCAGAGGGTCATGGGGAGCTTATCATTGTTACTTTGCTAGGCTGCTGTCAGGCCACAAACAAGAAGGGCCATGCACTGCTGCTGCATCACTAAGTTTATGGTGTTCGGAAGTGCCTGTTCAGATCTAACATACACAAACACCACCTACTAAATCCTTTATTGATGACAGTAACTAACAGTTGTGGAGCCAGACTGAGCAAGACAACCCACCTGGGGTGGTGACTATCACAACATTAATACAGCAACCTCACATCTACTTCCACCCCTGAATGCTTTGATACCAACCCACCTCGGGCATGGAAGTGTGTGGGAAGTCAAAACTGAGGTGGCCATGAGACCAGTGCAACAAGGGCCATCAAATGAGATATAACTCAGCGTCAATCAGGCCCAGGAGATGATGACGCCAGCAGTGTTGGTCAAGTAATTTGAGCAACACTCGCAAAATTGCATCCTTAAAGTAGATAATGCTTGACTGTGCGATCCCAGTCATTCCTATAAGCCCAAAGCAAACTCACCTTGGACATGAGGTGACCAGAGTCTTAAAAACCCAGGGAGTCTTAGGAGATTCAAACCCCTAACCTTTCTGCCAAGATATCAGTGTACTAATCACCGTGTCACAGCTGCTTATTTAAATACTGATTTTTAGGTGGATTGAACCATGAAATGCATAATTTTGGTATGAAATGTCCAGTTTAATCATGTTTTAACAGTTCATGTCACGAGACACCATGTGACTGACCATGGTGGCTCAGTGGCTAGTTCTGTAAAGCTGGAGTTACATGCTGGTTAACTTCAGAAAGAGTATGTAGATCTTTTTATTGTGACACGTTGTTGAACTATCCTTATGTCTTTCCAAATGGATGGATTTTGGGATGCATATTAAGCCTGAACGCTGTTAGAGAGACTGTTAGAACACATGGGTATCATAGAATGTGTGGAAAGAAAAAACCATGATCCACTCTCTATCCATTACTGACTTAGCATCTACACATGTCTGTTTCTTATTTCTTCTGTAATATACCAGCTTTGTGAGATTGATAAATGAAAGGCAATTTACTGTTGCAGCATTGATGTCATCTACCCTTGCGTCATATGCAGACATTTTGAACCAGCAACCACCCTTTAGTTTGATGTTGAAGAGTTCCAGACCACCCCCATCTAGGTATGTCACCTTCCTGCATGTGCCTGATCCTGCTGCTGGGAAGTTCAAAGATTATTTGAACACTGCTGTGAAGAAGGCGATACATGACGCTGTTGATCTACATCCAGATATGCAGAATCTTTGCATTGCTCTTCCGTTGATGCAGGAGACCATGAAGAAAGGTTGGAAAATCATTCTGACAGCTGTTAATGAAGCCCTGAATGAGCTCCAGGAGAACACAAAGGTGACACTGAAGCTGTACACAGGCCTTGAAGCATCAGAACCATTGGTCAAGGACATGGAAGGCATCCTCAAAACTAAGGGCTGGACCAGACCAAGCAGAGGTTTGGAAGGTAGGATTATTTTCTGGTACAACTTTGCCAACAGGGAGAAAAACCAAATAAATCGTTCCCCAGTTCTTTCAGTATATTGATGATAGAAAAGAGATGTGAACCTGATCTTTAATCTACCATGATCTTTTTTCGTTTTTACATTGGTGTAACTTGGTTGATGCTGAGAAAAACAAAGGCTATTATACTCTTCTTTATATTTGTTTTACTTGGTAATGGTAATGGTAAATATCTAAGGGTAGTTATCGATAACATGCTTTCCATGCAAAAATTCATCACCCAAACCTGCCAGTCGTGCTACTATCAATTACGGTGCATTAGTGCAGTTCGAAAGTATCTGTCCACTGATGCAACATCCAAACTAGTCACATCTCTCATTCTCTCACGTCTGGACTATTGCAATTCTCTTCTGGCTGGTCTGCCAGCATCATCTATCCACCCTCTTCAACGTATACAAAACTCTGCAGCTCGACTAGTCTCAAAAGAAAAAATCTGAGCAATTATCCCGTTTGCGACTCTCTACTGGCTGCCTGTGCCACAAAGGGTAAACTATAAAATCTGTACCCTCTGTTACAAAAGTCTCCACAAAACAGCACCTTCCTACCCCTGTAAATGTCTTCATTGTACACTCCTTCTCGTTCCCTCCGCACTGTGCAGATACCTTGTGCTTAAGAAACCTAGATTAACCAGTCCACGTTTGGGCCCTCGCTCTTTCTCTGTTTCTGGTCCAGTGATCTGGAACGACCTCCCTCTCTCCCTTCGTCAAAAAACCTACTTATGATGCTTTTAAATCCAGCCTAAAACATTTATTTCAAACCCAAGATTTCCCCTCTTGTTTCATTGCATTCGTCCCTGCCCTGAATAATTAAAATCCACCCCCCCCCCCCCCACCCCACCTCTGCCTGCCCCAGTGTACAACCCTTTTTGTGTGTGTGTGTGTGGCGCGCGCACAGCGCGCGTGTGTTTACATTTGTATTTGTAAAAAACTGTTAATGTGCGCGTGTGTGTGTTTACATTTGAATTTGTAAAAATCTATTAATTGTAACTGGCTGCATGTGAAAGACTAGGATGAATGAGAGCGCTTTGATTTGTTTATTTGCAAGATATAGCGCTGTATAAATTCCATGTATTATTATTATTATTATTATTAATGCTTTGGAAAAGTAAGTAAAACATTTATTTATCTTATTGATTAATGCAGATGATAGAAATAAAAAACCCCCTGGAAAGTCTGATCAACTTATGTAGAAAAACTTTACGCTGTATTATATCCTGCATGAATTGGGAGAATAAAAGCATAGAAGTTTGTAAGAGAATCAAGTGTGGTAAGGGAAAGGACAAGCTTTGCTGGATTTATTTTTTCTGACAACTGAAGCAAGTGTGATTAGCATGTTTCCTTCTTCTTCATAAAAAAATTTAATTTGAAAGATACTCAGCTTCATTTTTACCCTCCACAACCAATTTCTGCCAAATCCAAAGGCCAGTGTCAGTTCTGTGTGCAAGAAGATACGAAAGCATTACATTTTCAGATTATACTAGTTGTTGGTTTAGAGAGTGCATGATTTCATATTTGAATTTTAAGAGATAAATTAAGTAGAGATTTACAGAATATTTATTTCATTAGAAATGAATTCTTTAGTGTTTACTGTACCCATGATAGGGTTTTAGTGAGATCCCCTTAAAACATTTTTTTCCTACACATGTAACGAGATCATGTGGGAAATCACTTTCTGCATTTGGCCAACACCGAAAGCTGTCAGGTTTTGATGTCAGCTAAGTGCAGAGGGCTGTATTGAAAGATTATGTTGTAAATTGTTTGTTGATATTGTCTTCAGCCATGACAGGCTCAGAGCATAACAACCTGCACTTTTTTTTAAAGGAGAAAAAAATCCTCTGAAGTTGGAGTATAGCAGCTTTTGAGGTTATTGAAAAGAGTCGTATAAGCAAACAAGAAGGAAGGCAGCAGGACGGTTTAGATGTTTACCTGCCTAAACCTTGAGGTTCTGGGTTTGATTCTTGACCTTGTCCTTTCTATCCAAGTTTGCTGTTTTGAAAATGTTCAAGTGCCTTGCCATATAGGAAGCTTTATTCTGAATCAGGTTTTTTTTCCCCTCTTTGAAATGACAATGTAGGTTGTTATGCTAAGAGCATGTCATGGCTGACGACAACCTCACCATAGCATTTTTAAGCATATTATTTAACAATGTCTATGTAGGCCCTGCCACTTAGCGACTCCTGAAAATCTGCCTTCTCTCTTTACAAATATGGCCCACTGCTTTCAAGATATCCAAAATTGGATGATACAGAACAAGTTACAGCTTAATGCAGATAAAATGGAAACTATGCTTGTAGGGACCAAACACAAACTCTCTTCCATTACAACAGCTTCAGTACAACTTGGCAATGTGTCAGTCCCTCTATCTACTGCTGTGAAGTATCTAGGGCTCATTATTGACAACACACTCTCTATGCAAAAATTCATCACCCAGACCTGCCAGTCATGCTACTATCAAATTACGGTGTATTAGTGCAATTCAAAAGTACCTGTCCACAGATGCTACATCCAAACTCATTACGTCTCTCATTCTTTCATGTCTGGACTATTGCAATTCTCTTTTGGCTGGTCTGCCAGCATCATCAATCCACTCCCTTCAATGTATACAACACTCTGTAGCTCGATTAGTCCTCAGAAAGAAAAAACCTGAGCACATTACCCCTCTCTTGCGATCTCTCCACTGGCTGCCTGTGCCACAGAGAGTAAACTATAAGATCAGTACCCTCTGTTACAAATATCTCCACAAAACAGCACCCGCCTACCTCTGTGAATGTCTTCACTTGTACACTCCTTCTCGTTCCCTCCGCTCTGCTGCAGATACCTTGTCCTTACGAATACCGAGATTCAACCATTTCACCATCGGCCGTCGCTCTTTCTCTATTTCTGGTCCATCGATCTGGAATGACCACCCTCTCTCTCTCTCCGCCAAAAGCCTTCTTATGATACTTTCAAATCCAGTCTCAAGACATATTTATTTCAAACCTAAGATTTTCCTCTCCTGCTTCATCTCATAGCTTTTCCCTGCCTTCAACAGTCAAGATTCTATCGCCCTGCGAGGGTGTGTGTATGTGTGTGTGCGTGTGTGCGTGCACATTTGGACTTCATGGAACTATTAATTGTTTACCGGTTGTATGACTGTGTAAGAATGAGCTGAGTGCAAGCGCTTTGATTTGTCTCTGCAAGATATAGCACTATATAAATTCCATTTATTATTATTATTATTACTATAACTGTAGGTACTGCTGCTACTAGTATCTTTGCCACCATCACCATTTCTCTCTCGCTCTCTCACCACAAACACACACACACACACACCCACACACACACACACACACACACACACACACACAAGGTGACAGCCCCCAATATGACCTGTGTGGTCGGCGGGGTTATAAGCAACAAGATTGGATTAGATTGAAACAGAAGTAGAAGTGTGCAGGTCAGATTGTAAAATGAGAGATCTCGTGGGTCCATGAAGTCATGGGTTTGAATTTTGGCAGTAGTATCTGGTGAATTAAGGGCAAGGATTTTTACGATCTCCCAGGTCAACTTCAAGTGCAGATCTGTCAGTGCATATGTATTTTGTACATGCACATGAAGAAGATCAAACATTAAAGATCCTGTAATTCATGTTGGTGTTTGATGGGTCATGGAAGCGTGAACATACCAGCATGCAACCAGGACAAAAAATGAGCTGCTCTGAAGTCAGGAGGTGTCACCTGAGGCCAGCAGGCAGACCTGCTGCAAAATGACAAGCACGGGAGAAGACCAGGCACTCTGCATCCCACCCGGTAAGAGAATGCAGAGTAGAGGAGAAGACAATAGACCTGTAGACAAAAAGATGTGCAGAACGGCAACCAAGATGTGGCTACAGAGCAACTTGCATATTGGCAAGTAGATAGCTTGATGACACCATGAAGTATATGAGCCTGACAGGGCAGAGAGAGGCACACAAGACGGGACTGACAGAGCTGCCACAGATAGCCCGGCTGTATCATCCTGTGGTGGATGGACAACATGTAAGCACTTAGCTGTTTGTGTTCCTTTTAAACAGTGGTCTTTTTTTTTCTTAAAGCTATAAAAACTTGTTCATTTGTCTTTTCAAAAAAGAACTGTTTTGTGAATGTTTTTTTTTCAGACAGTAAGTACTGATTTTATTTGTCCAGGACCTCGGATTCAAGTGGAGATGGGTGACATACTCGATTCACGCATATTGGAATTGGTAAGTTATGTAAATGGTTTTTATCATCTGGGGTGGGGTTAGTTGGTTGTTTTTTATTTTGTTCCTTGGTACTACTACTAGAGCTCCGAGGTTTACCATTGGTGAGAATTTTCTACATTGCATATGCATCCATTTCCCCCCCCCCCCCCCCTTATTTAGGTAGCTGCATTCTAACTTAACTGTCTTGACCCCATTACAAAAGCAGCCCACAGTGGGCGGGAGCCGCTACCAGGGTTTTTAAAACAGTCACAGCTGACAGCTGGCCTGCCCACCCTGGGCAGTATTTTCCATCCAACACTTACCTTCGGGACAGACAATTCATGAATTAAATGTTATTGTATCGGGAGTAGAAAAATTTGAATGATAAATGTTATGTGAGTCAGATATTAAAAGCTGAGTAGGAAGAGGAGGAAGGAAATGCTGCAGTTAGAGAGAAGAGTGACCTAGAAAATAATGTACTTCACGGCACATTCATGACCTGTGCTACACACATTGACTGTGGAGAAATTTGACCTCCCTGCAGGTTCACGGCATAGACGCGTGAAAATATGACATATTTTGACTATTTTCTTATTATTACCACACTTTTCCTTTGAAACTGCAATGGCAGAAATGAACAGATATGCTTATAATGAAAATAGCAAGAAGGAAAAGAAAATATGTCTCTAGTCTGCCATGGTTCAACAGATGACAGCAATGGGTACACCCCCCCCACATCTTCAATTTGGGCTTTCTGTGATATGATGTGACCCTGTGCCATCACTATGACTACTTTAGATACTACTAAGATTAAAATTTTGTAGGATTACAGAAGTTCTGTGTTGTTTTGAATTTGTCACACATGTGCAGTGACACTGGTGACAATGTGACACTCATGTACAATAATACACTTCTGTACACTTAACAGATTTGTGGTAGCACATGCAGATATGAACTGCAGTGTAAAGGTCACATATTGATTGAATATGACTTGTTTTTAAAAGAAAAAAAAGTTAATACAAAATTATGTCTTCTTGAGACATATCATAAAACAACAGGTGTTATGGGGACATTGTGTGACACATCTTTGAAGTACTATTGCACATAACCATTGGTAAACACATCAGCTGGGTATCAGTTCCTTATTCGACACTAACATGCATGAACTATTGTTATATCTTTGCATATTTCGCTGTTTTATCATATATGCCATACTTTTACCTGTGATTGGTGACAAATAAGGTGACAGTGACAAGACATCTGGTGACTAGACACATCACTGCTTCCATTGCCTCCGTTTACATCCCAGTCAAAGTTCATGACCCGCAGCTGGCGGGGCGTGGATATAAATAAACGGGGCAAAAGGAAAGGCGGCACTAGCAGCTTGTGCTGTAGCCGTGTTCAGCCGTAAATTACCCTTGTGTCTTTCACGCATCCTCTTGCACAGTGAATTGTCAAATAAAGACCAGCAAAGCTCTCTTTAAAATGAGCTTTATAAAAGTTTTCTTTTGACTCCAAACTCCATATACTTTCTTTCATACTGGTTGATGTGACAGCAGTTCAAACATACATGAGGATAAACAGGAGAGGTGCAGGCAGAAACACAATCACAAAAAACAGACATTTTTAACTCTCTCTCTAAAACAGCAGGAATTTATAATATATAAAGAATGAACATAAAGAAAACATTGATCATGTCTGCATGCAGACTAACCTTTTTTTTGCTGGGGAATTGTCCCTGTTGGCACAGCGAGGCCATAAATAAACACACCTTAGCGGGCTACCGCATGCAGCGACATGAGAGGCAGGGTGATGGAGAGCGTGTGGTGAGAGTCATTAGTGTCAGCTATCCTATCTGACTTCGCTATAAACACTCCTGCATGGTCAGGCGTTACAGCACGTACACAGTCTATTGTTTCATCAGCTTTTAGCCGTATCCTTGCTACAGCTGAAGGTTTGTTCATGAACCAGTTCCAGTACAGCTCATAATTATAGCCCCCAGAACACAGAAGAAAACAAAATGTCTTGTCAGTATCATACACTGTCATCAGGTAAAGATACCTCACAAATGACTCAGGCTTTTATTTCACTGATGTTTCTGATACTAAACAAAAAGTGCACACACAGATGCACGCACACATGTGCATACGCGCATGCACGCACGCGCAAGCACACTCACAATTCACTGTTGCACAAATATATATACGCACTTTGCTGACGCTCAAACAAATACTGACACAAAGTAAGTGAACTTGAAAAACACCAACAAAGCACCAGCAAACACAGTAGCACTCAAACAAATAAGGAAACTGTTGAAAAACTACACCATTAAGTAGAAGGTTCACATAATACAAATCACTCACTCACTCATCCCTTGGTCGGGACGACCGTTGGGGTACCCGCACGGACGCTGCAAGTGGACCGCCAAATGGTTCTGTCCTGGGCTGTTTTCAGGAGGTTTGGTACAGTGAGGCCGGTCCACTCCTTGATGTTGGATATCCAGCTTTTGCGTGGTCGTCCCTGCCTCCTTGCTCCTTCCACCATTCCCTGCAGGACTGTCTTTGACAGGCTGTTATGCCTTGTTGTGTGGCCAAACCACTTCAGTTTCCTCCGTTTGACTGTATCTAGCAATGGTTTTGTTTCCCACCCAGGTCGATTGCTCCAGATTTAGTCTTTGGTTTTTGCGGCTTGTGGGTGATTTAGGATCGCCTGAGGCACTTACCCAAAAGGCTTGAATGCGAGTTCTAAATCGGCATAAGGCCATGTTCACGCTGTACAAGGCAATGGATTTTAGAGTCCCTTGTAGAGTTGACCTTATGTGGGTTTATGTTTGGGTTTCTCCACATTTCGCCAGCTTATCAGGGAGGAGATCCCAACAAGTGATTTTCCCCTTTTGTGTGCTCGGCTTTTTTGGGTGTTGCCCCAAAAGGTATTTGAAATTTTCCACCTCCTCTATGTCTCGCCATCATTTTGTGTGGGGGAGGGGGTGGGGTGGGTCTGTTCATTTGGACTTGCTTTTTTCCGTGTGATCTCCATCCCGTGGCATTGTGATGTTTCCATGGGGTGGTAGATCCTGGATTCTTCTCCTGGGGCCCCAAAATTCAATAGTTGCGAATCAAAGATTGCGACGGGCCCTTCCTCCTATTGTGTTTGTGGCTTGAAGTCAGGGGGGCCCCCGCTATGTTCCCCGGAACACTTTTGAAAAAAAGGGATAGGGGGGCCTTTTTCGAACCCAACTGAAGTGGAAGAACTCCGATTTCTCCCCCCTGGGGGACTGCACTGTGGGAGCTGTTACAGCGCCTGGATGATTGAATAGGTCCTGTCGAACAAGTTCTATGATTCACAGGTTTTGCCACTCGGGTCGAAGGCCTTTGAAGTCAATGAAGTTGTTGTAGAGGTGGGCTGATGTTGGAGATGTTCTCTATGACATTTTATTTTTAAGATCTGCTCAACGTGTTCGACTGGTTGAACCCTCCCTGTTCTTTGTGGATTTCTTCTGCTTGTGGTTTCGCTGTTAAAGGGCAATGGTAGCAAAACTTGCTTGGATGGCTTTCAGATGTTTGTTTGAAATTTTTGGGACTTTTAGGTCCCCCTTCTTTGGAAGGGGAAAAATATGAGGGGGGGGCCATGTTCAGGCCACTTTTTTGTGGCCCAATTCGTTGGAGAGAGTTAATGCCTTGATTTTCCGGGGCCCTCCGTTTTGATGAGTCAGGGATTTGTAACCCCTGGTGATTGCCTCCTTTCGGGGATTTATGCTTCTTCTACCTTTCCCTCAGCCCTGTGTGCTTTCAGGATTGATGGTCTGGGATCTTGCCGTGATTTTGTTGGATCAGTTTTCATTGTAGTTGTACAGGTTTGCAATTTTTGCCATCTCTTATGATAGTGGCGCCTCTGAAGGACTGACCCCTTTTGTCTTCAAAAAGGAGTTTTGTGCTGGGACTTGGTTAGTCCCTTGTGGTTGGTACCCCTCTTTGCTGTCTCCTTTCCCCCATGCCTTTAACTTGGAGATTTTTTGACATCCAGTTCCCAGGGCCTAAGTCATTTCTTCTTGTTTGCCCTGTTACTTTTCTATACTTTCGGCGTTTTGGTTTTGTTTTCACGGTTTGGGCCCTACGTTGGTCGACGGTCCGGGATATGTAGAAACCCCCGGTTTTGTTTTTTTCCCCTTTTTTTTCCCAAGGACTCCCCCGGTCCCCCTGAATGGTCTTGCTGAAGGTTCAGTGAGGTTTTTGATTTTTTGGGGGAAAATTCAATGCTGCAAATCTCCCCCCATTAGCTTTAAAGATTTCACGTTTCGGGCCTTCGTTTTTTCCAGTTGAACGCAAAGGGGTTTCTCTTTGGTTCTTGGTTTCATTGATCTGTGGGTCTTTAGTACAAGTGGTATGAAAATTGGGCGGGGGACTTTTGTCTGGGCTTTGTTGATGCTCGATTTAAAATCTTTTGGGGGGCCAAGATTAGTAAATTGGTTATGTGTCTTCCAAATTGGTGAGTCCCACGTCGTTCTTTTGATGTTTGGGGGGGTATAGGTGTTGGCGACAGAAAGATTGGGGGTGTTTGCGAATTCCAAAAGTTGAGCCCTCTATCATTAGTTTTGTCCACCCCAAAAACGGCCCTACTGTCCGGGCCCAGGGTAAAAGCGGTGGGTCCGTTTTTGGGCTTTCCGTCGCCTGGTCATGAGAAAGTCTTCTTTGGAGTTGTTTGATGGCGCCTAAATTTGTAGAAACACTCGTTGTTCTTCTCGTAGTTGGTTGGGGATAGATTGTTGTTTGGCATGTTGTGGGTTTTGTGGACAGCAGGAGTCAGTCTGCTTGAGATTGGGGGTACAGTGTGACACTTTTAGTCCTCTTCTTGTTGAAAAAAGAAATTACTCCGTGTTGGTTTTTGGAAGGTCCCCATAAATATTTTGTGAACTTTTCTGTAGTTGTTTCGCCAAATGACCAACGGACTTGGGCCCGTCCAAGTATGCCCCATTGTTTTCGAATTTATGGGTTAGTTTTGGGGAGTTCCCACAGGTGCAAGGTACGATTTTCCATGTCCCAAATGATGCCCCTTTCAGCCTGGAGTTTGAGCTTTTGTTTGGTCCCCGGTCGCATATTTTTCCCCCTCCATCTGGACGCCCCAAATGGAAGGCGCGGTTTTGGGGTATTGGGCCCAAAACCACCCGGTTGTTTTTCCCTTGCAGTTTGCCCTGTGTTTTCTGTGGGCGTGGTTTGTTGGGCGGCGCCCACCCCCTTCCCCAAGTGCTTTTGCCTAGGGGGGTTTTTTGGGTCGGGTTTTCCCACGAGACGGTAGTACGGGCACGGGTTTCCAGTGCAGGGAACCCCTCTGACTTGATTTTCTTAATACAAAGGGGAACAAAAAAAAGGAACGTGATTAAAAGAAAAACCCAAAATTTCCCAAGTAAAGATGCTTTGCTCTGAAAATCGGGAAACAAGCTGACCTCCCCCCTTCATTTTGGGAGACACCGGTTTTTGTAAAAAAAATGTTTAAAAATATTACTAAAAAAAGCCCACAACAGTCACCAAAACATAATGCAAATATTGAAGTTTTGTTCAGAATTTATGAACATAAATTTTGGGAAATCCGGCGGGTTTTTGGGTAAAAACCCTTTAAATAGAAATTCCCCCAGTAACTAATAGCCCGCAAAAAGGGAAAAGTGTGCTCACCGCAAAACGCTGGACTTGGACCCTGACCGCGCGGTGCCTAATAGCACCCAGATGGAAATTTTCGGTTATCGAGTGAAGTTCCACCCCGCCCAAAAGAGCGGGTTTTTTTCCTGTTTTGAGCAGTTGTGACATAAATTTGCATCTAAATGCAAGTACAAAGACCTATTACTTTATGCACACAAAAAATTGTTTTGGAGTAAGGTAAGTCAGTAAGAAATATATTTTTGTCATCCATTTTCCCAGTTAAATGGCCTATTTTTTAAAGAAGAAAGGTTTTCATTTGCACTAGATGTTCTCTGGGGATTTATTTCTATAAAAAGTGGTTTTGGGGGGAGTGAGTTATGGATGTTGATTCAAGGGAAAAAAATCCTTGAATGGAGTTTTTGGTTGACCGGGGTCATCGAATTTACAAGTTTTAATGCTTTAAGCTGTTGTCCCCCCCCCCCCCCCCCCCCCCCCCCCCCCCCCCCCCAAAATCCGTGTGTGTGTGTGTGTATTTGTGTTCTTTTTATTTTTTATTTTGGGGGTACGGGAAGCACCATGTGCTTTTTACACCCCGTCCTTAGTGTACCCATTTTGAAAATGTCAGCCCCATGGAAACACAAGGGCCCTATTTTCCAAAAGGGAAGGGTTTTAAATGTGCGCAAGTGTTCGCGTGATTTGCAAAAGGACCTGGGGTTTATGTTACCCAAAAGGATTTTTGGGGGGAGTGGAGTCGGCATAATTTTAACCCCAAAGGGGAAAAAATCCTTTTTAAATGAGATCAAACTAGAGATCACAACACATGGCACCCTCAAAACCCAGTAGGCTATCCCACCCTTTTTGTGTGGTGTGCACATATACCTTGAGGGTATAGATCTCTTTGGGGCAGAGTGTATAAAAAATCTTGGGAGGGGGGGTGGTATGTGTAGTGTGTTGTATTGCGTGCAGCTGTAGTCAGTGTGAGGGTTTTTTAGACACCACCTTAAATTGGGAAATGGGGCGTTAATGGGGGGGGGGAGGGGGGGGGTGGGGGGGGGGGGATGAAGAATGCAAAAATTCCCCCATTGGTAAACCTTAGTTGCCCAGGGAAAGGAAAAAAAATTTTTACGTCTTTGATCATTTCATCACTAATTACTTTTTTGCCTTGATTTTTTTGGCCTACTTGTTGTCTTTCCCCTTTTCTTCTTTTTTCTTCTTTTTTTCTTTTCCCTTTTTCTCTTTTCTTTTTTTTTTTTCTTCTTTTCTCTTCTTTTCTTTTTTTCCCCTTTTTTTTCTTCTTCGGATTTGAATGAAAAAATGCATGGTGTTCAAGTACAAACGCCCCTTTTCTTTTGGTTGTTTTTGGTTGGTTTTGTTTAGCTAGAGTCCCCAAGTTCACTAATGTAGATTTTTTCTTAAACTGTCCCCCCCCCCCCCCATTTAGGTAGCCACGTCTGATTCGGGGGTGTGTTGTGAACCCTTTTGTGCATGGTTTTTTTTGGGGGGTGGTTTGGGGTTTTGGTTTTTTTAAAAAAAAATTTCATCTTTCCACTGGCATAAATGGCCCCACTCTTCGAATGGGGGAAAGGTTTTTAATGTTCATTGTGTATCCCCGTTTTCTGCATTATGTTTGTTAATTAAATCTGTTGAAAATGTTGTTTTATTTGGACGGAAAAACTGGTCAACTCCCCGGCCCCGGCCTCAAACACACCAATGGCTGTGTTCCCAAACTGTCGGAAAAAACTGGCGAAAATGAGTAAAGAAAAAAAAAAAAAACTATCCCCAAAAATTGAATGATGTGTATTGTGGCGTCCAGACAGCCATGTTGACCTTTAAAAAAATTTCCATATTGCATTCCACTGACTGTGGAAAATGAGGGAGTTGCTGCATCAAACACAACGCCGCGCATGCACCACACATCCCCCCAAAAACTCCTCCCCCCCCCCCAAACAATCCTTCCCCCCAAAAAAAACACTCCCCCCCCCCCCTTTTTTTTCTCACACTCCCTTTTCTTTTCCTTCCCCATTTTCTCTCTCTCTTCCCCCCCCTCACACACAAAAACCCACAACCCACCCCCCCAAACTCCCCTTAAATTTTTTTTCATTTATTATACCATTTAAAAACTCAAATTTCTTTAAATTGGGGTTTCCCAAACCTAAAAGCAACTTATTATATTATCCTTTTTTTCCCCTTAACATACCCCAACAAAAATCAACCAAATTTTTAGATTTTCATTTATTCATTCCCTCTTTTCTTCTCAAAATTCCCATTTTTTTTCGAAAATTTCCCTTTTTATTCCAAGGGTTCTGGGGAATTTACGGTTATTATGCCATCCATCCCCTTCCCCTTTTTTAAAAGATTACCAAATTGGGGTTTTTCTTCCCATTTTTTGTTATATGATTTCCCCCCCATTTAAGACCGACTTTTTGGGAAAAACTGATTTTGGTTTTTGGTTTTTGTTTAAAATTTCACCCTAAATAACCTTTAATTGGGTTTAGACGAACTTATTTTAAATAATTTTACCTCCAATTGCCTTTAACTTCCTTGTTATTGGGCCTTTTTTATTTTCCCCCCACTACCCAAACCCCCCATAAATAAACTTGCACCCCTTTTATTTTCTTCTGGATCCCCTTTTTTTTTTTTCACCCTCATATCTCCTTTTCCCCATTATTTACCCTCCAAATTTTCACCCAAAAATTCTCTTTTCTTTTTGTGTGGGAGTGATTTTTCGCGAAGCCAGGTCTCCAGCTTCTTCGGGGCCATGTATGCCGTCTCCCCTGCTTGGTTCCTTTATATCAAAAACAAAGATTTCAAACGACACCCCCACGAAACCCTCTGTACGAAACTTCCTATTTTTTTTCAGGTATTTGGGGGGGGCTCTATTGCTGGGTATGTATGAAGGGGAAACCATAGTGAGCTCATTTTCCAAATGACTTCGTGGTTAAAGCTTCTGGCCAAAAACTGAATTAGGGGGTTGCCCTTCCCGGATTTTAAAATTTTTAAAGGGGGATTGTGGGATTTGGCTGTGCTGACTGTCGCTTAAAATGGTTTTTTTAAGGTCTTTTCCCTCTGTCTTGTCTTCTACTGAATTTGTATTTTCCATTAAATTTTCTTTTTGGGGGCGGGGGCAGCTTTTGGTTTTTGTTTTGTTTTTTCTGAGAAGGGGGGTTTCTCGGGGGGGACCTGGGTTTTCCGTTCCTCTCTTTCCCATTTTCTTTGGCTTTTTGCCCCGGTCCCTTTTTTAAGGGTTTTTTGGGGGGGGGGCAGGGGGGTTCCTTTTTTTTTAATTTTTTTTTGGGCCCCCTCCCTTTGGATTTCTTTTTTTAAGGGGGCCGGTTTTTTTTTTGGGGGCCCTCGTAAACCCATTTTTTTCTTGCTTCTAAGTTCTGTTTCTTTTTTTCTTGAAAACCCTTTTTTTTTGTTTGGGTTTTTTTTATCTTTTTTTTTTGGTTTTTAGCGTTTTCTCTCGGGGACATGCCCATGTTTTGTTGTCGCCCCTCCCTTTTTTTTCCCTTGTTTTCTTTCCCAGTACTGTTTGGCATGTTGTCTTCCCGGTCTCAGTAACTTGCATGTTGGCTGTTTTTTTTGGCATGGAAAAGCAACTGAATTTTTTCTCGTTCGAGCCTGAATTCTTTTATTTTTTTTCTTTCCCTTTAGGCTTTGCCTTGAACTTGTGTGATGGGTTTCCGGCCGGTATGTAGGCTTTGAGCTTGGTCTTGAGGATGGCAAAACAAAAAGATGGTTGATGCTGCATTTCCCGTTTTACCCCGGACATCCAGGCCCTTTCCACTTTCGCCCATGTGAGTGGTCAACTGGTTTTTGTCTTGCCATCGGGGGAAGTCCCTGTGGTCTTGGGACTTTCTTGGAGGGAAAAAAAGGTGCTCCAATGACCAGGCGTTAAACATGCAAATTTGTTAAAAAGTTTCATTTTCATTTTTTTCTCCCTGCCTGTTGCCTGATCAGTTCTTGTTTGTGTTGTCGTCCCCCCTTTGGCATTCATGTCTCCCCTTAGATTTTTAGATTCCCCTTTTTTTGGGGCTTTGGGATGAGGGGGATTTTAAGAAGTTTTTTATTTTAAATTGCTGTATTTGTTGGAGGTAGCAGAAAGATGGGAAACCTTTTTCTTTTTTTGTTGAAACGTGCGTGAGGTCCATGGTGAATGGTTCCCCGGAAGCATGCTTCGTTGCTTTAGTTCATCGCAGCGCTCTCCATGGTGTGGGGCTGGCCCTTTTTCCTGTCCCCGAGTAGATGAAGTGTTTCCCCTCGCAAGTTTGTCTGCCTGGTCATTCCTCTGGCCCCGCAGGCCAAGGATCTTTAGGTTGTACCCGGCATTTTCTACTACTTGCTGTTTTTCCGGTTTTTATACAGGGTTCTGATGTTCCAGGGGCCCCATCCGGTTGTTGGCTTTTGGTTTTTTAAAAGAGTTTGTCGGGCAGGCTTCCCAAAAACTTTCACCAGAGCTTTAAGGGCCCACCGGAGGACTCTTCCCCAACCATGTCGCTCGTAAGAGGTATCGGTTTCGTTTCGTCGAGGGTTTTAAGTGAAGGGTCGTTAGCCCAAAGCACAACCCCAACCCGGAGGGCCAGGGTGCAAGTTTGTCTGGCTTTCTCCCCAGAATTTGAGCATGGTTGCCGAGAGGCCCAACCCCCGCCCCCATAGCTCTGGGGTCATTGAAGCACCAAACCATCCACCGACAAGGGGAACACCTGGGGAAAAAGAGCGTACCACCCTTATTTTTTTTTCTTTTTTGTCTGAACTGTATTTTTTTCGTACAGAGTGGGTTTTTTTTACATAATTTTGCCCGGGGCAACTTTTGTTGCCGTGGGGGTTTTTTTTATGTACTAAATACATGTAATTTTGTTTCTTCCAATAGTGTGCATGCATTGGGTATGTTTCATATTATTGTCCCCAAAAAGGCAAAAAAGAGCTTTTGGAAAACTGCGTGGCCGAGTGATCTCCGTTGACCCCAGCCGTGCAAACGGGTTTCGCCATCATTTCCCCCGCCTTGGGCACCGGCAAACTGCAGTATCCGGCAGAGGAAGTTGCGCAGGCCATGTTCAGCGCTTCACAGGACTTCTTTGACTCCATGCCACACTCCTCTGTTCAGAAAGTCTACATAGTCTGTCATCCTGAAGAGAAGCCTCTAGTTCAGGTAGTAAATGACTTCTATTTTTGTAAAGGAAAATATAAAGGCAACAGTTAAGGTTCAGCTTGCACATGTATTGCTGGAATGTATTTGCTTAGGGTTAATCAGTTCTGTATGATGGAACTTTATAGGCCCAGCTCAGTTATGAGGGGTATCTGACTGTTAGGCAATAAGGATTGATGGTATAAAGTATCAGCCACCACAGTGACCTCCAAAGAAAAAGAAAAGGAGGAACTATAGATGTCGTTCAAGGAGGTGCATTGGTGAACAGAAAAAAAAGGGCTGGGCGGCCAGTCATCTACAGGCCAGTATTGGTATTGCATGAGATGCAGATCATACATGGCTGTAAAGCCATTTTGTGGATGTCACCTCTGCCACATTGCTTGTAAGAAGACTTTAAAGAGCCTATGAAAGGAAAAGTTTCGTTTTTGATATAAGTTAAAGTTGGACATAGGTGAGAATGTCAATCTTGTATTGTAGGCTCAGGTAGTTCATTTATACCAGACCTCAAATTTGGATCTGTCCATGGACAAGACTATCTTTGACAACCATGTTGACAGAGTACACTTTGAAGATCAAGTCAAATAAATTGATTACATCAAACTTGGAAGACCAAGACAAGGAAATTGATAGCCTCACTCAAGCTTTCAGAATGGTTTTCCAGCCCATCTTATTCACTTTTAGGATGGAATATAATCATAATAAAAAGCATTGTCTTCACCATCACTGTCCTACATCAGAGGTGTACCAGGGACCTACAGAAGTCTCCTGGAAATTGCAAAGCTGAAATTTGTGATAAGCCAGGTAGGCCTAACTGTCTTTAGATAAAAGTCGAGTGCACATGCACCCCCAAAAAAAATCTGTTGAAAAGAAATGTCTAATGTGTTTCAGACATATACTATGATAATGACAGTAATTGTAGTGTCTGGTGGCTTAGAAACTGGCAGCAGAAATGAGGCCAGAAAAGATCCCTGTAACAACTATGTGTGAGCACTGTGGAGACTCTGCACATGACATCTACTGGCTAACTTTTGTCTAATATCACTATGAGTGAAGAGATGTTAAATTTAAGAAGAGATGTTAAATCAAAGGTAAAGCTAATTTGAAGATCTCACATATACAGAAACTAGTGGGATAGGGATAGGAAGGAGTCTGTGGTTAGGGGGTAGTGAAGGAAATGATGTCATTGATGTTGTGTAGTGTTATATAATGATTTTGGTGCACATTGTGGTGGAATTTCATATATGAAGGACAAGAAGGAAGGTGGAGGGACGTTTAAGATATTCACCTGCCTAACAAGTAAAACCATGAGGTTTTTGGGTTCGATTCCCATCCTTGCCCTTTCTTACCAGTTTGATGAGAAAAATCGAACTGAAATGTCAAAGTCCTTCGGATGAAACTATAAACCAAGAACCTGTATATGAATGCATACAGAACATTTGGAAGAGTTGGCCTTTTCATGCTGGTAGGACAATTCTTTTAAAAACACAGGCACACACTTGTCATGTTTGGACACCCTCCCTCAAGTTGGAATGCAGCTACCTAGATGGTATGGTTGCATATGCAAAAATCTCTCTATTGCAAACCTTGAAGCTCTAGCCAAGGAACGGGAAGAAAAATATGTGTATGTATTTATATATATATGTGTGTGTGTGTTGTGTTTGAAGGATGGATGGTGTGAGCTAATTGTGTATTTGCTTCATCACCATGTTCACCTGCATGAAGGTTGGATAATGTGAATTAATTGTAAATGGCTTCTTCACTTTATGTGTGTATGCAAAAAGTAGATGGCATGAGTTGATTCTGTAGGGCTTTATCACTTATGCAGGATGACTTTTGTGTACTGAGTGTGTAGCACTTTGTCTGTGCTTGTATGAAAGATGGATAGATGTGACGACTTCTGTATAGCAGTTTGGGTACTACTAGTGTGAACATGGGTTTATGGATGGTGTGAACTGATTGTATATGGCTTCATATATGTATACATATTCATAGCCATGTTTTAAGTAAGTGTGTACATTAAGTCATGATTGGTTGTGTGTTTCAGACATTTAGGGAGAAAAAAAAAGCCTATGATAGCCTACCAAAGAATTATTCTTCAGAGAAAGGTAATTCATGTGGGTTTTTGGTGGCTGCCTTGTCTCAGGTGATGCACTTGTGTTCTGCTCCAATGCAGTTTGTCCTGCTTCCATTACACACACTACAGGCCTGTGAAGCCCAGCAGTGTACAAAGAGGTCAACTACCATAAAAGACCCTGTACTCTGTTGCTGGTTGAACTGGGTTATGTTCAATGGCACTTGGTTTGGTACAGACAGCCTGATCATATTGTACACAGGCAGTGGACAGTGATTTCACCCTTTCTAATATCAAGGCCATAGTGAGAATAGACTGTGGACTGTCTGGTCCCAGTGTGAACTTACTTTGAACAATTGTCCCACTCTTCCCATTGAGGCCACACTGTAAACACACTTGAACAGTGGTCCCACTTTTCCCATTGAGGCTACAATGTAACCATAATTGAACAGTGGTCCCACTCTTCCCATTGAGGCCACACTGTAAACACACTTGAACAGTGGTCCCCTCTTTCCATTGAGGCTACAGTGTAACCATAATTGAACAGTGGTCCCCTCTTCCCATTGAGGCTACAGTGGACAATAATTGAACAGTGGTCCCCTTCTTCCCATTGAGGCTACAAGTGTAACCATAATTGAACAGTGGTCCCACTCTTCCATTGAGGCCACATGTAAACACACTTGACAGTGGTCCCCTCTTCCCATTGAGGCTACAAGTGTAACCATAATGAGACAGTGGTCCCCTCTTCCCATTGAGGCTCAGTGTAACATAATTGAACAGTGGTCCCCTCTTCCCATTGAGGCCACACTGTAAACCATCTTGAACAGTGGTCCCTCTTCCCATTGAGGCTACAGTGTAAACATAATTGAACAGAGGTTCCACTCTTCCCATTGAGGCACAATGTAAACACATTGAACAGTGGTCCCCTCTTCCCATTGAGGCTACAGTGTAACCATAATTGAACAGTGGTCCCCTCTTCCCATTGAGGCTACAGTGTGACCATAATTGAACAGTGGTCCCCTCTTCCCATTGAGGCTACAGTGTAACCATAATTGAACAGTGGTCCCACTCTTCCCATTGAGGCCACACTGTAAACACACTTGAACAGTGGTCCCCTCTTCCCATTGAGGCTACAGTGTAACCATAATTGAACAGAGGTTCCACTCTTCCCATTGAGGCCACACTGTAAACACACTTGAACAGTGGTCCCACTCTTCCCATTGAGGCCACAGTGTAACCATTATTGAACAGTGGTCCCCTCTTCCCATTGAGGCCACAATGTAAACACACTTGAACAGTGGTCCCCTCTTCCCATTGAGGCTACAGTGTAACCATAATTGAACAGAGGTTCCACTCTTCCCATTGAGGCCACAATGTAAACACACTTGAACAGTGGTCCCACTCTTCCCATTGAGGCCACAGTGTACAGTTGCAGACAGGAAAAGGAAGAAAAAAAAAGGTGCTTGGAGCTGCTCCTGTAGCGATGCGCTCTTCTTGGGGAGAGCAGCCTGAATTTCACACAGAGGAATCTGCTGTGACTTAAAAGTGATAACAAATAAATAATAATCAAAATAAAAGTACTGATATTCTGAACAGAAGTCCAACTAATTGATGCCTTAGCACATGCAGCTGTAGCTAAGAGCTGATAAGAGTTGAAAACCACAGAGGTATGTAAAATTACGCCACTGATGGACATTGCACTCATGGAATTGAACGGCCAGAATTATTGGTGGTCTGGAAGCCACATGCCTGTTCAGAAAGAGAGAAGACACAGGGTTGATCCCCTTTTGAACCTGAACTTTACTCCTGTCCACCAGATCTTGAGTGCTCATGTGGGTGCTAGGCTTTTGGGTATGATGACAAGGTGAGATCTGTGTGCAACACACATTTAGCGCATGTAAAATAATCCATAGCAACCAAAGAGTGTTGCCCCTAGTAAAATTATGGAGAAAAAAAGCTATTCTCATAGGTAACAAATTATACACATGCAGACAAGGACAAGAAAGGGATGCAGTTTTATGACAATGTGCTGTACTGGGGGGGAGAGCAGCCTGAATTTCAAGTAGAGAAACTTGCTGTGACTGAAAAGTGGTATGCAGTACAATAAATACAACACTATACAATACAGTACAGCACAGTACAATATACATGACAACATAACACAATACATACATTGCAGTGCAGCAAAATACAACACAGTGCATCATGCTATGGCATGCCATGTCACACCTACAACACCACCACACAGCATGGTGCAGGTAGATGTACGTATGGAAGGAGGTAAAGGTAAGGTAAAGGAGTCCCATAACCTACAAGGTCGTAGGGGAGCGAGGCGTCAGAGACCTCACTTCTCTAGGGCCAGCATATTGAGGGCGGCACCCATCTCCTCTCCCTCGCTGCTTTACCTTCCCTGACCCTAAAGAGGGCAGGTACCCATTTACAGCTGGGTGAACTGGGGGAACTGTACTGAAGCCAAGGTGCGCAAACAGTCACCCATCCAAGTGGTAACCACGCTCGACGCCGCTTAACTTGGCTGGGGGAAAGCGAGTGCTCGGACCACTGAGCTATCCCGTCCCCTGTACGTATGGCCCAGGCCAAAAGCTGTGTCAGTTATTGATGTCAGTTAATTGCCAAGGCCTACACTAAAACGTTGTTATGTTGTAAAATGTTGTGTTGAGATTGCCTTCAGCCATGACAAGCTCTTAACATAACAACCTGCACTCTCCTTTGTTAAAGGAAAAAAAATCCTCTGAAGTCGGAGTATGGCTGCCTATATGGCGAGGTATTTGAAAATAGTCATACACGCAAACTTCTCATCCGGTGTGTACTTCCTATCTCACAGTGATTCCCAGGTGGGATGAGTGAGTCAGAGTGCATGTTCTGGGTGACCCCCTGGGTGTAAAGCTGGGGAACGCACAACAACAACATACATGTATATCAACTCAAAACTGCCAGCCAACTGTCTGTCCTGCTTACTCCTGCAGCAAATGGTTGAATCAATGGGATCTTTTTTAAGATATACTGAGATTTGTTTCTTGATAATCAGAATAGAGTTTGATGGGCTTGGAAACTTTGAAGGCTGGACTGAGACTGGCTTTGCAGAGAGGAAGGGAAAATAGGCCTCCCTCAAAATTTTCCACACAAGAAAAGAGAAACTTTAGAGCACAATTTGTACAAATCCCTTCAACACACAGAGGTTTGATGGCTTAAGCAGACAACAGGCTAGCCTCCTGAACCATAAGGTTGGGACAGTCAGGGCAAAATGGATCTAAAATGGATCATTTTTCATTGTAAACGTACCATCTCGTGCAGGTTGTGGTGTCAGTTTCAATCTGGCTGTTTGAGATAGATTGTATCCATTTTGGATCAGGTTAGAATGGCCAGCTCACAGCCTCCAGCCAGTCAGGGCTCAGTTTAAAGTTACAGGTCACTTTGTGCGTGTGAGGGTGTGTGCCTTGTGAAAAACGCGATTGAAGTCTTGGGGCACACAGCCACCTTTTTACTTTGTACACCCTTCAAATGTTTTGGTAGCAGCTCATTCTTTTCACACTGACAGGTTGGAACAAACATGGCTTGAACAGTCTACCTTCTTCTTCTTTGTTGAATGTTCAGACAGCAACTATTGTTGTCTGTCATAAAGGGCGAAAATGTGTTGCTTGCCTAAAGCTCTGTCAAGTCAGGCCCAGCACATCCAATTTGACGTGGGAGAGAATAGCTATAGTCTAAGTCTTTCTGCAAAAAAGGCAAGAGAATGGACCAAGAAGGCAGAAAATAGACAAGAGGGAGGTGACAAGAAGAGAAGGAACAAAGCAGAAACAAAGGGAGGGACGGAAAACGGGGAATTCCTAGCACAAAATATTCAGAAGGTGGAGAAGCTATTTCTGCCGACAGGCCCCTGGCCTCCCCCCACAGGGGATACAGTCTGCCTGAACTGCAAGGTTGAAAACGATAGTTTGTCGTCTGCTTTAGCCAGAAGTAAGATGCCCTAATAACAGTAACAAAAGCAGCTGTGTGTTATTTTGTGACATGTTGGACAGAAAGCATATGCTTCGCACTGAAGAGGAACTAGACACCAGACCAAAAGAATGCAAATCCATAAGATATTCTCCTGGTCACCTATTGGAAAATATGTGCTTTAAAACCCTGCTGGGATAATGTAAAGATTCTGGGCACAGAAATCACTGCTTCCATGAGAATAGTAGGACAAAATACCGATCACTTAAAGGAGAACAGGGTGACTTAAGTGACCCACCTGATTTACTAGGTAACACTCACATCACAAGAGACGGGAAGCAGACTCTACAATCAGGAAGTGAAAACAGACATCACATTGCTTGGTGAAAGTCCTGCTATAGGGATAATGGCTTATAGAAGAAAACTGCAAAAGACGTAATACATCAAATGATTTTCATGATTGTGTGGCTGGGCCAGGAAATACTTTCTTTACACTATATTCTTATTCAGAAAATAAGAAGGATTTTAAAATCACAGCATTGGAGGTCATGTGAGGTGAGGTGAAAGATACCAGAGTGGATAAAACCACTGGATGTATTATCTTCAAACCACACAGATTGAGAAATAGCTTCTGACATGCCCAAAAATTTGCAGGAAGTTAGCAAGTCAACACACACAGTTAAGGATTATTGATTTAAGTCAAGGGACATATATCAGCTATTGATTGACAAATATCATTTATTTTCAGCTATTGATTGACAAATATCATTTATTTTACAGGAAGTTCCTCAAAGACGGCAGCATTTTCAAGGATACATTTGTATGGAAAGAAGACTGCTGTTGAACAAGCAGCTAAAAAGGTAAGAAAACATTTGTACCATAGAGTTTAGTGGATTGTGTGATAGTCACATCACCAAAGTTGTTTTTTTTCTACTTCAAAGCACGCTGAAGCCCAGGTCACCATTGGGGATTTGTTTAGTATGGCACTTTTGGTTTTTAAACAAAAGGAAGATGGCCCGGATTTTCTTTGATGATTGCCCCCAACAAATAAAAATGTGAGTTCCCCGGGGTTTTATTCCCCAAACCCTTGGGCCCCCTTTTTCCCACCTTTAAAAGGAAAATCAAACTTAATGCCAATTTTTTTGGAGGTGACTCTAAAACCCGTTGGAACCATGTTCTTTTGAAACCAGACCTGTTAAAGAACCCATGACTGTTAAAAATAAAAAGAGACCAGGGAAATACCTCCCAACGTCCTGGAAAAATTTGGGAAATTTTAAAAACCCAGCTGTACCCAAAGTTTGGAAAAGTGCTACATGAAGGGAAAGGGGGAAAAAAGGGTTTCATACCCAAAAATCCCACCATTTGTGAACCCCAAGCTCTCTCTAAACCGAAGAAATTAAAAAAAAAAAGTCAAACATGATTTTAATCAAAAGTGTGTTATCAAGGCCCCAAGGGGGGGTAACCCAAACTTGGAAAAAGAAGTTTGGGGATTTAAAATTTTTCCCCCCCCCAAAATTGCTCTTTTTTTTTCACCCCATTTAATATAAATTTTAAGCAACATCCCATTCATAAAACCCATTCTTAGGGCCATGGATTGTTTTTTTTCTATCTGGCATATAACAAAGTCATTTAGAAAAAACCCCTTTTCTGTAGTTTTGGTAAGTATTTTTTAGGGAAAAGTAATATTTTTACGAGTATTTCCCTTTAAGATAATCAAAAAACAAATTTTTTAGATTAAACCCCCTTTCCCCCTTTTTTGTGTTGTTTGGGGTTGTGAGTGTTTTTGTGTGGGGGGGTGTGTGGTGTGTGGTGTGTGGTCTAACAAAAATGAAAGTAAAGGCAGTTAAAAGTGGGGGTTAAAACTCCTCCCCATCTAAACCCTTTAAAAACACCCAAAGGGGGAAATTTAAACAGATTCCCGATCCAAGACACAATGCGTTTGGTGGGAAAAAGAAGGGGGTTAGGGTTTTTTTTTCTTGCTTTTGGGGGTTTTTTTTTTTTCTACAAGTAAATTTTTTTCCTTTTTTTTGTTTTGTTTTTATCTTTTTTGTTAAAAGAAAAATGAAGTACTACTTCCATTTTGGTTAAAAAGGGTCATCAATAAACCACTTTGAATCGCCAATGAAGATACTTTTGTAAAAATTTTGTGTTTTTTTTGAGTTTCCCAAAATGAAAATTTTTTAAACTTGGTTTTAATTTACAGCCCAAGAAATTCAGAAAAAAAAAGTTTTGCAGGTTTTTAATTGTAGGCTTTGAGAAACCCCCAACGGAAAAAGGGCTCTGTAAAGCTTTTTTGGTTCCCTTTTAATGGTTTTTTCATATTTCCTTTCTGACTAAACTTTCCCCAGGGCCCATGTAATTTTAAACCCCCTTCCCCCCCTTTTTTTTTTTAAAATATTTTTTTTTACAACTCACCTGCGGGAAACCCCGAGCTTGGTTTTAGCTGCTTGGGCCCAGTGACAATGGCATAAACCTCCCTTCTCCGTTTGCTCCCATTTTTCACCGGCCCTGGGTCTTCAGATTCTCAAAGCCCCAGGGTTTTTGGGGATGTTTGCCCCAAAGAGAGAAAAATGGGAGACTAGTTTTTTTTTTCCCCCCCTTTGGGCTTTCAGCGTAAAACAGTCTTGTAAATTTTCCCGGGCCCTTTAATTTTTTAAACAAGGGCCTAAAATTATCTTATTTTTCTTTTATTTTAAAGAAAAAAGAATTTTTTTTTGTTTTTTTCCCAGTTCGGAATAAGCTTTTATTTGTCTCTTATTTTGTCCACGACCTGACGGCCTTCTTTTTTTTCAGAAAGACAACCCTTTTTAGTACAAAATTTTTTTGGAGCCACTTAAAATTTTAAAGAAAATTCCCCCTCTTCAGTGGTTTTCCCAAAAAAAGACTGTTTTCCAAATTACTTTATTTTTCTCGGGCATTGCTCTTCCAGCAATGCACTGGGAATGGTAAACCCCACCTCATTTCCCGTTTGGGGTCTCATGGGCTCACAAATGATTCCCCTTTTGGGAAAATGAAAATGTCCCCTATTCGGGTTTTTCCCCCAAAAGGTTTTCAAGCTGGAGAAACACAACCCAAAAATAGCAAAAAACAATATCTCCAAATTGGGAAGGGCAAAATGGGTTTTAAATGGTTTAAAATGTTTTCTGCCAATTTAAAAAGAATTTTTTTTCCAGAGTTTATCTTGTGCCCCCCCCATCATCCTGCCGTCCCCATATAGACTTTTTATACAGTGTTTGCTTGAATGCAATGAGACAGCTTATTTTCAAAAAAAATGTCATTCCCACCTTTCAAAGAAGACTATTTAAAATTTTTATAGCGGAGGGAGTTGGGTACAAAATTTTAAAAATTTTTTTTTGTTTATTAAACATCCTCCAAAGAGGAACTGTGGGAGTGTTGAGGGGGGGAAAGGTTTCCCTTGCAAAAAATCTTGTGATGATTACCCCCAGAGTTTTGGGCCCAAGGGGAAAAAAAGAAAAAAATGAACAAATACAAGGTTTCCTTTTTTATTTGAAATAAAGGTTGATTTGGGAAAAACGCCCGTAAGGACCTCTGTTTTTGTTAAACCCGAAAATTCCCAAAAAGTTACCCCCCTTGTCTTGTTTACCCCCCAAATTCATTGTAATTTATCTTTATTTTATATTTTGAGGACCCGGGGTTTGGTGTTTTTGGGGGTCCCCCTCTGAAACCAAGGGCCCCCCGGGTTTTTGATCCCCCCTCGGGTCGGGGTTTGGCCTTGGGAAAGACACTTTTAATCCTATTTTCCTCACTCCCCCCCAGGGTTTTCAAGTGGTTTCCACTCTGCTGGGAATTTTCTGCGACAACAACGCCGGGCACCGGGGTGGGGAAAAACCCTCAGTTTGCTTAACGCACCCAAAAACCGGGGTAAGCCCCCGGGTCTATGGGCCTTCGGGTCGAAAGAAAAATACTTTAAATTTTTAATTTGAAAGACCCTTTTAAAAAACCTCCACCAAAACATGTTTTTTAGGGGTTTTATCCTTTATGTATATTTTTGGGAAAAACTTTAAAGCGTCCCAAACATTTTTTCGGGGTATTTGTTTGGGGGGCAGAGGAGCTGTAGAGGGGCAGAGTAAGAAGCAAGGACGGGCAAAAAGGGAAAAAGGGCGACAACCAGACAATCCTGTCGGGGAGGGAAGAAACCGAGGAAAAAACCCAAAGCCAACCCCGGTCACTTATTCCCTTACATCCCCCTTTTTGCACTTTCACCTTTTTTCAAGTTCTTCACTCTCACTAAACAAAGGGCGGTTTTTAAATGCAGTGCTTAAAAAAAAGTTTACTGCATTTTAACAGTGCTCAATATCTTTTTACTTCTTAGCAGCAGTAAGATTGGGCTTGAGTATTATATACTTTTAATTCTCATACTCAGATTCAGTGATTAAACTTTTTATATGTCATTCATACAAAACAATCCGTATAAGAACAAATTAATATAGCTTTTTTCATTCATAATAGATTTTAGTGATTCGAACTTTCTCTACATTACCATCATCACTCAGATTGAAAATTAATACATTTTAACGTTATTGTGGACGCTATAGCCAAGTTTAAGACATTCAACTTCAAACACATGGGTCCATGAATCGGTTTTAACCCCCGGTGGTTTCTGGAAATTTTTTAATGGGGAATTTTTTTTTCCCCATCAATTCAATGCAGGCCCAATGCTTTAATTTCCCATAAAAATTCAAGGGAAAAAACAAATTTCAGTTAAAATCCCTTTACTCTTGGACCCCCAAAAACCTTTTAACCCGGAAATTTTAAAACCTTTTACCTTCCAGTTTTAAAAAAAACCCCCAATCAAACCCCCCCAAACCCTTCATTTTTAAAAAAACAAAAATAAAAACAAAGCCCAAACCAGCAACAAATTTAAAAAACCCCTTTTTTCTTTAAATTTATTAAACCCACAGAAAAAGTTCCTTTTTTTTTCCCCCCCAGGCTCGGGGCCCTATGCAGTTTTTAAGCGACGTCACCCCCCCCCCCCCCCCCCCCCCCCCCCCCCAACCCCTCAACCTCTTTAAAGATTTAAAGGGGATAAAAAACCCAAACCTTTCCCAAAAAAACCCCAAACCCCTCATCCCAAACCCAAACTTTTACAAAGCAAAATTTTGGGTTCTTTTTCTAAATTTCCTGGATCAGCTTTTCATTTTTGTAAAAACTTTCTTTAAAAAAGTCCTATTTTCCAAAAAACAAAAAATTTTTCCCCTTTTGGTAAAATTTTAAACCATTCCTTTTTAACCAAGGTCCTGTGTGTAAAACGCATCCCGAACATTTTGGGCAATTTTAAAAACCCATTCCACTTTTCAGAAGAGTGGGCCATTGGGGCCCGGGTGGGAACAGATGAAAAAATTTACAAAACTGCAAACAGGACGGGAAAAAAAAAAACTTTTTTGGGGGATACTCCTGAATGAATGATGCCAAAAAACGGGTTTTAAAGAAATCCCCAAAATTTATCAGTTTTTCCTTACAGGTTTAATTTAAAAATGAGAATGAATTAAAAAGGTAAATTTGTATACCCAAAAGCCCCAAATTGAAAAGCAGGTGGAAAAAAAAATTTGTAAAATCCCTTTTTTTTCTTCATTTTTTTATTTCGAAAATGTTTTTTTACCCCCAATCAATTCCCTTTTCTTTTCAGGTTTTGAATTTTTTGGGACCCTTTTCTTTGCCACTTTCTGCATATAAAAAACACAAATTTTGAGGAAAAATTAGCTGAAAAAAAACACGGGTCGATGTTAAAAAAATTTCCAAACTGAATTTCCCACAGCACCAAACAAAAGCCCTTTTGGTTTGAACAGGAACAGTTTAAACCAGTATTAAAACCTTTGTCCAGAGACACTCCTCCAGTGTGGGAAAGTGAACTCTTCTCGACCTCTCATGCTGCAGGGGAAAAACCCTCTTCACCTGCACACAAAACCCTCACCTTGCACGAAGAAAACCAAACACACTGGCAAACATCTAAATAAAATTTTGGGGTTCCTTGCCGAAAAGCTTGATTGGAAAAATTTCATAAAATTTTCCCTCTGAGAAAAAAACCCTCCTTTAGACAAGATAAAATAAAATTTTTGGGGGCTTTCACCACCAGAAGATCCCGGAAAAGATAGATTTCACAAGTCCATTTGGGGAACTGCCACTTTACAAAAGAAGAGTTTTCTCAAACTTGGCTCACCATCTTTTTCCAAAAAACTGGGGAAAGTTGAACCCCTTCATCTAACCAAACCTTTATAAAGGGAAAGGGTTCATCGTCTTCAGTTTAGGTACCTGCTCCACAAAAGCCAAGCAAAACTTTAACGTTAGATTTGGGGAAAGGGTGAAGGGGACACCCCGGGAAACAGAAAATTTGAAATTTGACCACCGTAAGGCCCAGAACCCCAAGCCCCAAAACCACCTTTTCCCTCTGGATATGGCCGGAAAATTTCACACGGTTTATGGAACGTTCCCCCGGGATTTTTCATCACAAATTCTGGCTAAAAAGTACTGAAATATAAAATGGATTAAAAAACCCAAAAACCAAAACCCGTGGTGCCATCGTCAATGCCCCCAATGAGTTCCCCCAACGGTGGGGGTTGCTTTTGCTTTTCCACGGGGCGCTGTTTTTCCAGCGGAAAGTAAATTTTCCCCGTACTTCAGGGAACAGGGGATTTTTGGAAGGGTCCCCAGTGGCTGTGACCACAGGGGGAAAAACTTTTACCTTAAGCAAAAGGTGCTTAAAGCAGGGGGGACCCCCCGTTAAAAGCGTTTAAAAAAGACAAGACCGTTGCCAGGAACTTTCTGAAAACCATTTTCAACTGCTTGAAAACAGCACATGAGCATGGATTCAAGAGCCTTCCCGGTCATTTCCCATCATTTTCAGGGGGATTTTTTTATGTTTTTGCTAAATTAATCTTTCATTTCAGGAACACTGTTCGGGTTTCCCTTAAATCTTTGTACTGTTTTTTTGTTTTTTTGTTTTGTGTTGAAATTTCGTCCTTTTGAGTGTGCATTGCTTTTTTTTAAATTTTCCTTACAAAAAATTTGGGAATTTCAGAATAACTCAGTGTTTGGGAGATCAATTTTTAAACCATTAAACTTTTCCAAATTGCTGCTGGTTTACCAAAAAAAAAATTTCCAGACTGTAGAAGCTGCTGTGCTGCCTGCCCCGGTGGAGTTTTTTTGTTGTTTTTAATTCCCGGTTGGGAGGAAAAATAAATTTCCCCATTCCATTTCCCAGCAAAAACCTTTTGGGGAGAGTATAAGCCTATATTTCAATTTCAAGCACATCTCTGCACATTCCCTTTTTTTAAAATTTAGGTAAAACTATGTCTGTTGTTGGTTCACAACCCAGTAACCACACAGAGGATGACCAACTGGCTCTTAACAGTGGCAGGAAATAATAATAAAGAAAGACTATGAAAATACTGGGGGCACCGTGGGGCGAAAAAATGGTTTTTGGGGGGCAAATCGTGATTTTCCCAAAGGGCGCGGGTTTTGCCCCCGCTCGGCTCGGTTTTTTTTTTCCTTTTTAAAGACCTTTAAATTTCCCATTTTCCCCACTCCCCCCCCAGGGGTACAAATGGGTTTCCCCCGCTCTGCGGGGAAAAATATTTTGGTGACAAAAACTAGCGTCCCCGTCACAAAGGGGGGTTTTTAAAAACCTCAGTTCTCTTAACCAAAAGAAACCCCGGGGTAAGCTCCGGCTTTATGGGCCTTCTGGCTCGAAAAACATATTTACTACTACTTTTTAAAGAAAATCAAAATTTAAAATTTTCATTTCTAATTTTCGCAAATACTTCTAATAGGAAAGAAGCCCTCCCCACTTTTACCCATTATCACAAAAATAGAAAAAAACACTTCTTTCAGAATTTTTCCAACCAACTCTTGAAACTGCAATAGTTAAAAAACCTCAAATCAAAAAAGGGACGACCTCAAACCCTAACATTTTGAAAAAATTAAAGACCTGTTAAACTAACCTAAACCCTTTATTTTCCCAAAGGGCCTTGAAAAAGTTGTTCTTAAAAACTCAAATTCTTTTTCTTCGTCTTTTTCCCTTTTTCTTCTTTTTTCTTCTTTCCCTTCCCCCTTCTCCTTCTTCTTTTTCCCCCTCTCCTCTTCTTCTTCTTCTTCTTCTTCTTCTTTTCCTTTTTTTTTCATGTTTCTCCCCGGGGGGGTTTTTACCTTAAAAGCCCTCTCCCCTCTCTCTCTGTTTTGAGCTTCCCTTTCCCTTATTTTTTTGCCCCTTTTCTAAAGATCCCTCAATGCGGGAGCCCCGGGTTTTTCCCAGGGTTTTTTCCCTTTGGCCCTTTTCCCTCCACTTGAAAAACATTGCTCTTTTTATGATGTGGTGGTCTCATTCCTTTAATGTGCCAAAACCCGCGCAGTCTATTGGTACTAGCCCACAGACTTTTTTAAACACAACTTTTCACATTTTTTTCCCTAGTTTTTTCATTTTGTGTCCTGTCATCCCCTTTGATCTTTTTCCCTGTAGCGTACAATTTTTGGGTTTCACAATCTTTAAAAACATTCCCAAAATCAAACATCATCATTATCCATTAAAACCCGTGGTGTGTAGGGCAGCAACAAAGCGCTTCACTCCGCCTACCGGGCCAACCTAGTCACTGATCTCCCAAAAAAATGCTACATGGCCTTCATCCACATTTTACAGTTCCCTCCACATTGCTTTTGGTCTTCCCTTTCTTTCCCCCTTCCTTTTTGGGGTCCATGCAAAACTGTTCTTTTATTGACCCGGGGCCCCTTAAGGGTGTGCCCAATCCACTTCCACCGTCGTCTGGGGATTTTGGTTTTTTCCCCTGTCTTCTGCCTTTCCAAATTTTTCCGTAGTAGGGCTTCATTGGAGATCTTCTCTGGCCAAAAGAAAAACCGGGGGAAAACTTTGCAGGCATATGGTTGGGGGGGAAAGGGTCGAAGTTTGGTTTTTAAACCACTTTCCCCATCCTCCAACAACCCGAACCCCTACAGGACGGAGACCCCAACATAGCTCTGGAAAGCTTCCCGCTTGGGGTTGGGCTTTTACTAGGGTTTATCTCCAGATATTTTTTAACCCCCCTAAACACAATTCCCCGGGCCCGCCCCCGTCTGTTGGGGGGATGTTTTTTCTTTTTTGCCCCCCTTGGTTGAAAGCGCCCCCAAGGGATGTAACCTTTTCGTCCCGGCACAGGTCAGTTCCATTCACTTTTACAAGGGGGTTTGGGGTGTTTTTACATTGAGCGACACTGTCCTGTTTTCCTTGGGGGGTAAAACCAAACCCACTTTCTGTCCAAATGTTTTGGGGCCCGCGGGGCTTTTTTCCTGGATATTTGGGGTGTGGGGGGACAAAACAGCGCCAGGGCATCCGCAAAGGCCCCAAGGTTTGTCAATGTTGGAAAAGGCTCCAGCGAAACCCTGGGGGGTTGCCCTTCCCTGCCCTCTTCCTCATCACCCAACAAGGGCCGGGTTTAAAAGAGAACTGCTAAACATCAAAACATCCTTGTCTTCCCTCCATTTCCTTGACTTCAAAAGAAAAGTGTTGTTATGGCCCACAGAGCATCTGAAGTTGCCCAAAAAAGTTTTTTGAAAAGGTGTCCCATTTTTGGTTTGGGATCCCATAATGCCCAAGGGAAACTCCAAAGGCTGTCCGTGTATGCTGTCAAATGCCTTTTCAAAGGCCCCAAAAAATTTCACCCCCCGCTTTTCTTTGCCATCTTTTAAACTTTTTTGGATGATTTTTTGAGCGTGAAAAACGGGTCTATACATCCTCGTTGCTTCCTGACCCTGTTTGTTCCTTCCCCAAACCCATGTCCACACGTCTGATTTTCTTCTGATGAGACCTTGGCCAGTACCTTGTTTGGGCACAGACAAAAGATTTATTCCCCTCCATTTTTTTTGCAGTCCTCAGGGGTTTTCCCTTTTTTGGGGATTTTGACCACCATCCCCTTTGGGCCAATCATCAGGACTTTTTTTCCCTTCTTCCATGCAGCTGTGAACAGTGGTTGCAAGGGATGTCAAACTCAATTTTAGAAACTGCCGAAACAGTTCGGACCCCAAAATTTTCCCCGGCCTGGTGACTTGGGCCCTTCTTTAGGGCTTGAAAGGGAGCCATTTTCTCTTCCTTTTTTTGGGGGGGTTTAAATCAAAGTCTAATCTTTTGTAGCTTCGGGAAGTCCGGGTGTCTCGTCAGGCGGTGGGGCCCGGTTGAGAAAAATTTCCTTTAAGTGTTCACCATCTTTCTTCTTTTCTTTCTCGTTTTCAACAGTTTCCCTTGTCTTTCCCTGATTTTGTTCCCCCAAAAAAACCCCCTTTCCCCTTAAAATTTTTTTGCATACTTTCTTAGTGGGTCTTTTAGACACTCCTTCTCTCCTTGGGGGCCCCCGCCCCTTTTGCATCAACTGCCCCTGGGCCCAAAAGCTTCTCTCTTTTCACGGCGTGCGATCCTTTTTTAAATTTTCCCGTGTGCCCCCGTACAACTCTTCCCGCCCCTCTTTTGGGAGCCGTGGAACTTTACTTTCAGAAGTCTCCCTTTTTTGTTCCCTCTTTTTCTTTTTTTTGATGGCATCGAGGGTCCCCTTGTTGGAAACCACATTGTCGGGGCTTTTTTCCCTTTTTATGGCCGATTTGTCCTTGCTGCTTCTCAAATGTACAGTTTACAGATCTGCTTCCATGTCGATCAAAGTCATTCTGTTCTGGGCATGTTTGCAGGATGTGGAATCGTTCCCCAATCGTTGAAAGAAAGCAACTTCACGTTGGTGTCTCTCAATCGTTGGGGACAAAAACCGCTTGAGTGGTTGGTCTTTTGTTTTTTCTTCAGTTTCATCTGGATGGGTGCTGTCACCCCCGGGGATGACGTCCCGACATCCGCACTTTCGCTTTTTTTCTCACATCCAAAAAAAGATTGTCTCCACATACCCTTTATCTCAATGGTCAATCTGGGTTCCCTAAACTTTCTCCCAACGGGGGACGCCCAAATTTACTTTTGGGTTCCCCCGGTTTCGTGAAGAGGGGCCCTCCTATCCTAATTGTTCATGGGGGCAGAAATCCACAAGTCTCTTCCCGGTTTTTTTTTCAAAAAAATTTTTGTTCCCCCCAAAACCCCCGGTTTTTTCCCCTGGGCTCCCCTCAAATCGGTGTTGTTTCCCTTCCCCACCTTGGCATTGAGGGCCCCCAAAGATGATTGAAAAGGGCATTGGGGTGGGGCTTTTTCTGCTCTGTCTGCAGCTGTTGGGAGAAGCTTTTTGATCAAAATCTTTTTTTTTGCTGTTGTTGGTTGGGGGCAAAGAAACGGATGATGGTGATGTTGTTTGTGCCTTCCCTTCGTTTTCGCAAAATAAATTAGTCTGCTTTTTGATGGTTTTCCCACTCCTTAAGGCATTGTTTCAACGCCTTTCTTGGGGAAAAGGAAAACTCCCTTGGGGAGCGGCCATCATCTCTCCCAGAGAAAGGGAGGGTTTTTTCCCCCGGTTGGGGTTTCCAAAATTTCCCCAGATCCAGCCCCAATCTACTCTGGCTTACTTCAAAGGACATGGATTTTGAATTTTCTCATCTCAAATTTTTTTACCTGGGGCCCAGCTTGCCCGTCTCAAACATCGTCCCCCAAAACTTTCCCAAAAGTCCTAGTCTGTTTTAAAGTTTTGGTGGTTTTTCAGGTCTTCCCCTTACCCCTCCCGGTAGCTTCCTCCCCGGTTTTGGAAATCAGCATTCAAAAGAGCCACGGACCCGGAGGCCCTTTCGAAACCAAAAAGTAAAAAAGTTTTCCTTTTTTTTGCTGTTTCGAAACTTTTTTTTTTTTTTTAGGGACAGGGTTTTTAAAGCCCTGTGCCCAACCCCCAACCCTTTGGGGGAAGGGTTCACCTTAGTCCCCTTTTACACATCCTGGTTGGCAGGGATCCTATTTTTTGCAATTCCCCCAATTTTTAAGCATACCCAGGGGTCCCCCCGGGGGAAACGTTAACGTTTTTTTTTAAAACCCACCTCTCCCAAAAAAAAACAGGAGAAAAAAGGGGTTTTTATTTTTTCAGGGGGGGGAATTTGGTAGGTTTGGGGGGTTTTGTTGGGGTTTTCCGGTTTCGGGGGAACCCGGCCCGCCTTTTATTTCTTTTAAACCTCCCAATTTTTTTTTTCCCGACAGCTTCCAGAATTTTTCCTTTTCCAACACTCCAAACCCTTCCCTTCAGGGGGAAAAAGAATTTTTTTCCGGACCAACTTCCCTTAAAACTTCCCTTTTTCAAATTTTTCCCTTTTTTTCTTTCCTTTGCATCGGTAAAAGTCTTCCCCCCTTTTTATTTATACAACTGGGGGAGACAAATACCCGTCCTTCCCCTTTCAGATTTTTTACTTTGAGCACTTTTTTTGACACCAATATTGACAGTTTGGAAAAATTTTTATCCCAATTTTTTCCCTACCCCCTTTTGGCCGGGCACCACACAGGTATTTTCCTTTCTCTCAATTTTTCTTTGGTTTTTTTCCCAAAAGTCAATTTCTTTTTTTTTTGACAACATTTACCTTCATTCCTCCCGCGTTTTAAAAAACCCCCTGTTTCCCCCAAACCAAATCTTTGAGTAGGGCTTCACTGTTCTCACTACCCAAATACTAATTTATCAGCAACAGCAGTTTCCCCCGAACTCTTCTGGCCTCTCCATTTCCCTTGGGTATTTTTATTCATCATAGATAAAGACAGAGGGCTCAATTTCGGGTCCTTGGGGCACTCCTACTTTTTTCTAAAGCTTTCTGAAAGTTTTTATTTTTTAGGGTTTTCCCCTTTTGATCTGGGAAATTCTTTTACAAAGTCATTTAAACCCTTGAGAAGGGGGTGCTCTAGAAACCGTTTTTTCAATGGGCCCCTTTGGAAATTTCCTTTCCCGGGTTTAATCAAACAAAAGCTTTTTTAGGTCATTTAAAAAATGTGCCCTCAAGGTCTTTTTTTTTCTCCAATACTTTTCCTGCAGTCGTTTCACAATACAATTGATCTAAAGGTTTATTTGGGCCGACCAGGAATCCAAAATGTTTTTTAATCAATATTGCCAAGCTCTTCAGTCTTTTTTCCAATACTTTTTTTCCCATATCTTCATGCCATGTTTCCCGAAGCCCGAAATTCCCCCTTATTTTCTGCATACTAGTGCATCTCCTTTTCCCTTTAAATGGGGAAAATAATAACTGGGCTTCCCCTTTTTCGGGTTTTTTTCCCCCCCCCCTTTTATTTTTCCCCCTTTTTTTTTCCCCCCCCCCCTTTTAAATTTTTCCCAAAAAAAACCCCCCCTTTTTTTTTTTTTCAATTTTCCCCCTTTTTAAAAAATTTTCCCCCAAAAATTTTTCCCCCCTTTTTCCCCCAAAATTTTTTTTTAAAAATTTTTTTTTTTTTTTTCCCCAAAAAAAAAAATTTTTTCCCCCCTTTTTTAAAATTTTTTTTAACCTTTGTTCCCCAAAAAAGGGGCTTTAAATTTTTTTTTCCCCCCCCTTTTAAAACCCCCTTTTTTTTAAAAAACCCCTTTTTTTTAAACCCCTTTTTTTTTCCCTTTTTTTCCCCCCCCATTCCCCCCGGCTAAAAAACCCCCCTTTTTCCCCTTTTTTAAATTTTTTAACCCCTTTCCCCCCTACCCCCTTTCCCCAAAACCCAAACCCCCCCTTTTTTTCCCCCTCCACTTCCCCAAAAATTTTTTTTGGGGGGGGCCCCCCCCCTTTTCATTTTACTTTTTTAAAAAACCCCCTTTTCCCTTTTTTCCCCCCCCCCCAACCCTTTTTTCAAAATCTTTCCTTTTTGGGGGGGGGCCCTTTTTTTAAAGGGTTTTTTTTTAAAAAAAAAATTTTTTCCGGGTTTAAAAAACCCAAACCTTTTTTTTTTTTTCCCCCCCTTTTAATTTTTCCCAAAAAAAAAAACCAATTTTTTTGGGGGGGAAAAATTTAAACCCCCAAAATTTTTTTAAAAACCCGGGGCCCCTTTTTATTTTAAAAAAAACCCCCCCCCTTTAAAACCCCCTTGTTTAAAATTTGGGAAAAAAAATTTTTTTTTTTCCCCCCTTTTTTAAAATTTTAAAAATTTTTCCCCCCCCCCCTTTTTCTTCCCCTTTTTTTTAAACCCTTTTTTCCCTTTTTTTTTTCCTTTTAAATTTTTTTTTTTTACCCTTTAAAAAAATTTGGGGGAAAAAAATTTTTTAAAAAAAAAATTTTAAAAAACCCCCTTTTTTTCCCAAAAATTTTTTTTAAAAAAATTTTAAGGGAAACCCTTTTTTTTTTTTTTTCCCCCCCCCAAAAAAAAATTTAAAAAACCCCCCCAAAAAACCCTTTTCCCACCCCAAAAAAAAAACCCCCTAAAATTTTTGGGGCCCTTTTTAAAAACCTTAAAAATTTTTTTTTTTAAAAAAAATTTTTTTTTTCCCCCGGAAAAATTTTTTTTAAAAAAATTTTTTTTTCCCCCGGGGTGGGGCCCCCCCACCCTTTTTTCCCCCAAAAAAAAATTTTTTTTTTCAAAACCCTTTTTTTTTTCCCAAAAAAAAAAATTTTTTTTTTTTCAAATTTTAAAATTTTTCCCAAAGCCTTTTTTTTAAAAAAATTTTTTAAAAAGGGGGGGGGCAAAATTTAAAAAACCCCCCTGGAAAACCCAAAAGGCCCCCGGGGAAAAAATTTTAAAATTTTTCCCCCCCCCTTTTTTAATTTTTTGGCCCTTTTTCCCCTTTTTAAAAAATTTTTTAAAGGGGGTTTTTTTTGGTTCCCCTTAATTTTTTCCCCAAAACCCCCTTTTTTTTTTCCCCGGGTTTGGCCCCCAAAAAAAACCCCCCCAAAAAAAACCCGGGTTTTTTTCCCCCCGGGAAAAAAAACCCTTTCCCCGGGGGGCCCCCCCGGGGGCCCCCCGGGGGGAAAAAAAAAAAAACCCCCCCCCCTTTTTTTTTTTCCCCCCCCCCCCCAAAAAAAAGGGGAACCAAAATTTTTGCAATTTCCAACCCTTTTTTTTTTGCAGATCATAAAGTAATCCTTCCATCTCTGCGAATATTTTGCTTCTCAGTCATGATATTTCCAGACTCATTTTTTTACAAATTTTGCTACATTGATGCCTTTCTGTTCTTTCCTCATCTGCTGAGCAATTCGAAACATCTTATGCTGACCTTCAGTTGTATCAAGTCCAACACACCATTTGTTCCACACTTTTTCTTTAGCTTGGGCTACAGCTTTTGTGGCTTCTTTTGATCTCCTCCTGTATATCTCTCTGTCCTCAAACATCTTTGTTTGCTGCCACTTCCTAAATGCTTTCTTCTTCTCTTGGATTGGTTCTTTCACAGCATCGCACCACCACCATGTTTCTCTCTGTCGATGTCTTCTTCCTTTGGTCTCTCCACACATTTCTTTTGCTGCTTCCAAGAGGATTTCTTTCAACTGGTTCCAGTCATGGTCTTGTCCAGCCGCTTTTTCTCTCACTTTTTGCTCATATTCCAAGGCTATGTTCTTGTCTTTGAGCCTCCAAATTTTCAGTTTCTTCTCGATTGCTTTCTTCCTTGGTCTTATCAAATCTTTTATTTGAAAATCTGTGCACAACAATCTGTGCTGTGAGAGGCATTCTTCCCCTGGAATAACTGTACAGTTTGTCGCCATTGCAGCATCTCCCTTGAAGAGAATGAAGTCAATCTGAGTTTCCGCTTCACCACTTTTGAAGGTGATATAGTGCTCTTGTTTTTTCTTGAAGAACGTATTCAAGATTTGTAAGCTATTCTGTTGGCATAGCTGTAGAATTGTTTCTCCTTGATTTCGATCTCCAAAGTTGTACCTGCCCATAACATCTTCATATCCAGTTGTGTCCTTGCCATCATGTCCATTCAAATCTCCTGCTACAATGACAATGTCTTTTCCTGGTATTTCAGCCAGTTTCTCACCTAGTTTTTCCCAGAAGTCAGCTTTCTCTTCTTCGGGTCTACCCACCTGCGGTGCATAAGCAGAAATCACATGCAGGATCTTTTTTCCATCCACTATTTTCATGTTCATTGAGCTACCGCTCCATCTTTCTATTTCGACAACATTTTCAAGCCAGTTTTCATGGACAAGTAGGCCAACTCCGTGTTCGTTCTCTTTTCCTCCACTCCACCAAAGCTTGTACCTGTCCTCACCAACTCCTAACATTTGACATCCTTCTCCTTTGTATCAAGCTTCTTGTATTGCACAAATATCTATTTTCGTCATCGGAGCATCTCAGTCACTTCCAACGATCATCCACAAAGTGACCCAACATTTGCTGATCCAATTTTTATCTTTGGTTTGTAAAAGCCGGAGATTCTTCGCACCCCCTGCCCATTTAAGAGCTGCCGGGTACTGGGGGCCATTTTTTAAATTTGACTCATCATTTTTTTGTCTGGAGCGAGGATTTTCATGGCCAGATGCCCTTCCTGATGCCAACTCATTGGTATCCACAATGACACGTAGCCTTTGAGTAAAAACTCTAATCCACAAGTCAGTGGAGTGAACAGTTATTTTTAAAGGGCACTGAACACTTGCTTGTCTGAAACAACTCAACAGCCATCTTCATTCAAAAAACCCCCTTTTCAGTCTGCCTATCATGCCAACCACAGCACTGAAACCACCCTAACCCACACATTAAACATGCTTCTACATGCTTCTGACTCAGGAAAAATCTCCTTTCTCACTCTTCTTGACTTATCTGCAGCTGTCGACACTATAGACCACTCAGTTCTCTCCCATCTCCAAAAAACGTTTGGCATTAACCCTGTTGTCCCCGATCCGGCCGCAGCCGACAGTAACGGAAGCTGCCGCTAGATTCCAATACGACCACAGCCGACAGTTGGTGCTGCCCACGTGGGCAGTACTTTCCCATCGCACACAGATCTCGTGGTTTTCACACTATGTGTCTGAAAATTGGTGGGGTGATGCAGGGAGGGTGTCAGAGGATGCCAGTGAAAAATTTAGACCACTAACATGCGTGTAGTGGGGAGGGAAGGAAGAAATAACAGCCAGCAACCGGAACGCTTTTCAATGGTGCAGCGTGGCGGAAAAAAATGGCGTTTTCTTTAGTAGCAGACGATTCATCTGATTAGTGAGATGATAAATTGAATGTTATTGTCTTGGAAGTAGAAACATTTGAACGAGAATTGTTAAGCGAGTCTGATATTAAACGATTAGGAGGAAGAGGAGGAAGGAAATGCTGCATTTAGGGAGAAGAGTGAGCCAGAAAATAACGTGCTACACGTCACATTCCTGACCTGTGCTACACACACCGACTGTGGAGAAATTTGACCTCCCGGCCGGTCCGTGGCATAGACGCCTGAAAGCGTGATGCTTTTTGACTGTTTTCTCATTATTACCACACTTTTGCTTTGAAACTGCAATGGCAGAAACGAACAGATATGCCGATAACGAAAATAGCAAGAAGGAAAAGAAAATAGGTCTCCCTGCCAAGGTTCGACAGGTGAGAGCAATGGGTACACCCCCCCCCACACACACATTCATAATTTTTGTGATGTGATGTGACCCTGTGCCACCACTACGACTACTTTAGAGACTACCAACATTAAAATTTTGTAGAGTTACAGAAGTTCTGTGTTGTTTCGAATTTGTCACACCTGTACTGTGACAATGGTGACAGTGTGACAGTCATGTACAATAATACACTTCTGTACACTTAACAAACATGTAGTAGCACACGCAGATATGAACTGCAGTATAAAAGTCACATGTCGATTGAATATGACTTGTTTTCAAAAGAAAAAATTGTTAAACAAAACTTCAGTCTCCTCGAGACATACCATAAAACAACAGGTGCTATGGGGGACATTGTGTGACACATCCTTGAAGTACTATTGCACATAACTATTGGTAAACACATCAGCTGGGGTATCACTTCCTTATTCGACACTAATATGCTTGAACTATTGTCAAATCCATGCAGGATTTGCTGTTTTATCATATATACTATATTTTTACCTGTGATTGGTGACAAATAAGGTGACAATGACAAGACATCTGGTGACCAGACACATAAACTTGTGCCTAAATGCAAGTACAAAGACATGCCTAGCTTGTGACAAAATTTCAGCTTGATAACTTGTCATGCACACACACAATTGCCTTAGGAGTAAAGTAAGTCAGATGGAGGTAGAAAACCTGCAAAGAATTCAAAATCTACAGGCAGTTTAGCTCTGTAGAATCCAACAACAAGAGGATTAAAGGCACAGCTTTCACCTGGTTCATTTCATACCCTACAGACTGATTCCACACAGTTGCAGTAAACAAGATTCAATCAACACCTGCCAAACTGGAATGTGGAGTCCCACAGGAATCAGTTCTCAGCCCTGTTCTTTTCACTCTCTACACTGCTCCTCTTTCACATATAATAAATCATCATCAAATCAACTATCATTTTTTTGCAGACGACTCTCAGATCCTTAGCAGTGATACTCTTAAAAATCTGCCTTCTCTCTTGACAAATATGTCCTACTGCCTTCAAGATATCCCAAATTGAATGATACAGAACAAGTTACAGCTATATGTAGATAAATTTGAAGCCATGCTTGTAGGGACCAAACACAAACTCTCTTCCATCACAACAACTTCAATAGAATTCAGCAATATGTCTGTCCCTCTATCTACTGCTGTGAAATATCTAGGGGTCGTTATCAACAACACACTCTCCATGCAAAAATTCATCACCCAAACATGCCAGTCGTGTTAATATCAATTACGGCACATTAGTGCAGTTTGAAAGAACATGTCGACTGATGCAACATCTAAACTAGTCACGTCTCTCATTCTCTCACGTCTGGACTATTGCAATTTTCTTCTGGCTGGTCTGCCCGCATCATCTATCCACCCCCTTCAACACATACAAAACTGCAGCTCAAATAGTCCTCAGAAAGAAGAAAAACTGAGCACATTACTCTTCTCTTGCAATCTCTCCACTGGCTGCCTGTGCCACAGAGAGTAAGCTATAAGATCAGTACCCTCTGTTACAAATGTCTCCACAAAACATCTTCCTACTTCTGTGAATGCCTTCACTTGAACACTCCGTCTCGTTCTCTCTGCTCTGCTGCAGATACCTTGTGCTTAAGAATACCTAGATTCAACCAATCCACCGTTGGCCGTTGCTCTTTCTCTGTTTCTGGTCCATCGATCTGGAATTACTTCCCTCTCTCTCTTCACCAAAAGCCTACTTATGACGCTTTAAAATCTGGCCTCAAGACACATTTATTTCAAACCTAAGATTCTCCCCTCTTGTTTCATCACCCTCAACAGCCAAAACCTCACATCTCCATGCCCAGTGTACAACCTTTATGTGTGTGTGTGTGTGTATGGGTGTGTGTGTGTGGGGTGTACATTTGAATTTGTAAAAACTATAAATTGTGACTGGCTGCATGCAAAAGAGTAGGATGAATGAAAGCGCATAGATTTGTTTTTTGCAAGATATAGCGCTATATACATTCCATGAATTATTACTGTTATGATAATAATGAGTATGATATTGATAATAATAATGACAATGACTATGATAGTATTAATGATGGTGGTAATAGCAATAACATATAGCGCTATATAAATTCCATGAATTATTATGATGATGATAATAATGAGTATGATATTGATAATAATAATGACGTTGACCATGATAGTAATAATGATGGTGGTAATAGCAATAACAATAATAATGATGTATATAAAAAATGATAAAACAGAACAATTCAGAATCCCTAATCTCATGAAGACAAAAGTCCTTGATGTTTACAACAGCAGAAGTGCAACAACAAAAAGAGGGTGGGATTTAAAAGTGAATATGTGTCACACACACGCACACACACATTCTCTCTCTTTCTCGATCTCTCTCTTTCTCTCTCTCTCTTTCTCTCTCTTTTCTCTGTCACACACACACACACACACACATACATTCACACACACACACATGCGCGCGCACACACACGCACAAGGAATAAGAAGTAAAACCAAAACATTATTGCACTGGCAACTAATATTTGGTGGCTTAGGGAGAGTAAAACAGATGAGATTTGATAGGTTACGTTATCCTGTTTCTGCTTTCTGTGTATGAAACCTTGTCCTGTCTCTGTGTTTTTACATGGGGAACCTGGTCCCATCTAAGTGGGCTGATAGTCAAAACTGTTTTAGTAACCACCAGTTTGAAAAACAAGTCGTCATGGGTTTGATTCCACCTGGAGCTATTGTCTTTTTTTTCTGCAAGGCATGACTGGTAGTCTGAATGCTAGTCTTTTGATTCAGATTTTAAACTCAGGTCCTGTAAGCTTGTATGAGGAGAATTCCCAGAAAGGAAAAGGACGATCTCAGTATATATATTGTTACAATCTTTCAGTCATGGGGAACCTTGTCCTGTCTCTACTGTCTTTATGGGAAACCTTGTCCTGTCTTTATGGGAAACCTTGTCCTTTCTCTACTGTCTTCATGGGAAACCTTGTCCTGTCTTTACTCTCTTCATGGGAAACCTTGTCCTTTCTCTACTCTCTTCATGGGAAACCTTGTCCTTTCTCTACTGTCTTCATGGGAAACCTTGTCCTGTCTCTACTGTCTTCATGGGAAACCTTGCCTTCCATGTCTTCACCATCTCTTCATGGAAACCTTGTCCTGTCTTTATGAAACTTGTCTTCTCTATGGGAAACCTTGTCCTGTCTTCTTCTTTATGGGAAACCTTGTCCTTCTCTCTCTCATGGAAACCTTGTCCTTTCCTCTTCATGGGAAACCTTGTCCTGTCTCTACTCTCTTCATGGGAAACCTTGTCCTTTCTCTACTGTCTTCATGGGAAACCTTGTCCTGTCTCTACTGTCTTTATGGGAAACCTTGTCCTGTCTCTACTCTCTTCATGGGAAACCTTGTCCTGTCTTTATGGGAAACCTTGTCCTGTCTCTACTGTCTTCATGGGAAACCTTGTCCTGTCTTTATGGGAAACCTTGTCCTTTCTCTACTCTCTTCATGGGAAACCTTGTCCTGTCTCTACTGTCTTTATGGGAAACCTTGTCCTGTCTCTACTCTCTTCATGGGAAACCTTGTCCTTTCTCTACTCTCTTCATGGGAAACCTTGTCCTGTCTCTACTCTCTTTATGGGAAACCTTGTCCTGTCTCTACTGTCTTTATGGGAAACCTTGTCCTGTCTCTACTCTCTTCATGGGAAACCTTGTCCTGTCTTTATGGGAAACCTTGTCTTGTCTCTACTGTCTTTATGGGAAACCTTGTCCTGTCTCTACTCTCTTCATGGGAAACCTTGTCCTTTCTCTACTCTCTTCATGGGAAACCTTGTCCTGTCTCTACTCTCTTCATGGGAAACCTTGTCCTGTCTTACCTTGTCCCGTCTTATAACCTGTCTCTTAGGGAAACCTTGTCCTGTCTCTACTGTCATTATGGAAACCTTGTCCTGTTCATCTACTCTCATGGGAAACCTTGTCCTGCTTTTAAACTTGCTTCTGGGAAACCTTGTCCTGTTCTACTCCTTTATGGGAAACTTGTCCTGTCTTACTGTCTTTATGGAAACCTGTCCTGTCTTTGGTTATGGGAAACCTTGTCCTGTTCACTTCTTTGAGTGAAACCTGTCCTGATTTATGGGAAACCTGTCCTTTCTACGTTTATGGAAACCTTGTCCTGTTACTTTTATGGAAACCTTGTCCTGTCTTTACTTCTATGGAAACCTGTCCGCCCAACCTTGTCATGTCTCTCATGGAAACCTTGCTGTCCACTGTCTCATACTTGTCCTTCATGTGGAAACCTGTCCTGTCTTACGATTCATGAAACCTTGTCATTCCTTTCGTCTTATGGATACCTGTCCTCTCTACTCCTTCAGGAAACCTTATGTCTCTACTGTACTTTGGGAAGACTGTCCTTTTATGGAACCTGTCCGTCACTACTGTCTTCATGGGAACCTTGATCCTGTCTCTACTGTCTTATGGGAAACCTTGTCATGTCTACTTCTTCATGGAAACCTGTTTTCACTGTTCTTATGGAAACCTTGTCCCTTATGGCCTTGTCTGTCATCTTTATGGAAACCTGTTCCTGTCTCTATTCTGGACCCCCCCCCTTCTTTTCTTTGGGCTTCCTTGTCCTTCTGATGGAGAAAATTGGTAGTAAATTTTCATTGCAGTGCCCCCCCCCCCACACCCTCCCTTTAGGAGCTTTCTGCTTTGGGAAAACCAATATTCTATGAAAAGGAAACTTGTCCTTTTAATTGGACCATAAATTTTTGGGTTTTGTGGGAAAATAACTTTCTTTCCTTTTAGGTGGAAGCTTATTGGGTGCACAAGGGTTCTCGCTGAGTGACGAGGCTGTCCAGTTAGGATAGTTTGGATGAAGCCTTGCCCAAATTACTTTTATTGAGGAACCATGGGAATCTTCAGAAACGTTTACTGGTGGAAAAAGGACTTCCAAACCCCCCTATGTCAGCTCATGAAAGACCAGGCATGGAGGCCCCAGGAAAACAGAAAAGTGTCCCATTTTCAAGATCCCATTCAGCTCCAGTAGACAACCCTGAGGCTGCTGGCAGAATGTCAAAAAGAAGCATTCCATGTTCACATTAAAGGTTTGGATGTCTTCTTCCACCAGCAGCAGGTCTCCAGCATGAAGACAGACAGTATTGTACTTTGGCAAGAAGACGGTAAATTGTTTGAGCACGCTGATTCCCACTTGATCATTTCCAGAGAGGGCCTTGAATTTCTTCATACAACTGTGCCACAGTTGAAAAAAGAGCTTCAACAGTGTTCCACTGTGTCACACTGGCAGAACCCCAGCTATTCATCTGTCGCAAGATTCTTACTGGTGCAGTGGACGTTCCTGATCTGCTGCATGTTCTCAACAAAGTTGATGCTGAAAAAGTATCAAGTGTTGCCATCCCAATGTTCCAACAAGGTAGGAAATAATTATTTCTCTGATTGTCTTCCTCTCACTTTATCACATCTTTGTGATTTGTTGGTCTCTCGTTGCTTACCTTATTTCATGCTGGTCTTTATCTGTCCCCCTTCTCCTTTCTCCACTCCTGTTTTGACATAGATGATACATGCCCACAGCTCTGTGCTTGCATGTATGTATGCTTGGATGTGCACTGACATTCAGATGTGAGTGCATTTATGCTCATGTACTTACACACACACACACACACAGAGGCACACACACACATGCACATACACACTCACATGCTCTCTCTCTCTCTCTCTCTCTCTCTCTCCTCTCTCTCTCTCTCTCTCTCACTCTCTCTCTCTCTCTCCCCCTCCCTCACACTCTCTCTCTCCCCCTCCCTCCTCTCTCTCTCCTCTCCCTCTTCTCTCTCTCCTCTCTCTCTCAACGCACACATGCAGGATTTGCTGAGTGCTGAACTGATTGCACTGAATTCCATGGGGTATGAAGTGAATGATAAGACCAACTATGCCTTTTTTTTTTTTTTACCTCAGTGCTTTCAACATAGACGGATATATAAGGGGGGCGGCAGAGTAGAAGTCTGAAAATTCCTTCGTAAGTTGCTGAAGGGTATCAAATTGACCAGAGGATATTCCTTGCAGCTAACACTGCTGTCTCCAGCAAGCTCCATTGTGCATGAGTAGTGTTTTGACTCGAAAATTGAGCTGACAGCTCATGCAGGAAATAAGTGAACTAAGCTGGAACACATTGAGGAAGGATTAGTGCATATCATTCAGGCACTCAAAAACAATGCCAGCAGAGCAGTCCGTATGAATAGCCAGGTTTGAGATTTCTTTTGAACAACAGTTGGAGTCGGTCAGGGCTGCTCTCCCATAGGGATGCTGGGAGCCTGTCAGTATATATAGCATCCTCACCTTCTGGAAATTCTGTGCTTGGAATTCCCCCTCTTCTATCTCTCTCTTTCTTTAAGCCATGTACCTTTTCTTCCTGTTGCCTCCTTCTTGTCTGTTTTCTGCCTTCTTGGTCCATTCTGCAGTCTTTTTTCCACAAAGACTTAAAAGATACCAATATAACCATTCTTGCCATGCTGAGATCAGATGTGCTGGGCCTGACTTGATATGTCGGGCAAATAACAGAAGCACAATGCATTTTCGCTTATATGACAGGCAACAATAGCTCTTTCTTTGGAAGATCACACAAGAGCCGTTTTGGATGATAATATAAACCAAGGTCCCGTGTGTGAACACACAGAGAACATCTTGCGCACATGTTAAATCCTGTTCAGCTATTTGGAAGAGTATGCCATTGTGCGCCGGTGGGAACGGATGACAAAATTTACAAAACTGCATACACATGGGGACTGGGTGTAAAAAACACATGAGCGCTTATTCCATGATCCTCAAAATAAAAGAATAAAATAAATAAATAAATAAAATATCACACCACTGTCTTTGTTAGTGGTGGGTCCATTTGTAGTCTGCATTTGTTGATAACATTGATCTCCTTGAAGGCAATGACAGTGATCTAGAAGAACTTTCAAGCAAGTTGGAATAGTGAGTTAGTGCTTATGGTATGGAGGAGATGCAGAGAAGAGCAAGGTTTTGATAAACAGCCCCAGTGATGTTACAGTTAGTATCTTTATGAATGGTCAGCAACCTGAAGAAGCAGACTCTCAAAGAGCTTTGCTCCTCCACACCAACCACAGATAGCCACTCTAAAGCTGAAGTAAAGATCAGACTAGCCCTTGCAACCTCAGCCATGGCAAAGTTGAGCAGGCTTTGGAAAAGCAAAAGAGATCAGCTTCACTCCAAAAATAAAGTTGTTTTGAGCACAATTTTTGTAATTTCCATCCTGCTGTATGGTTGTGAAAGCTTGATCTTGACTGCAGAACCGATTTTTAAAAAATCAAGTCCTTGAAATGGAACCATTCAGAAGGCTTCTACACATCTGCTGGCAGGACAACAGTCTAAGTGAGTCAGTGAGACAAGAGGTGATCATGAAAGCTGGGCCACAGGAACCGCTCCTGGCTAGAATAGAGAGGAGGAAGTTGACATGGTTTGGTCACATCACATACCACAGCTGTCTTATAAAGACTATCCTACAGGGGACACTTGAGGGTTGAAGATGCAGGGGCAGACAGATGAAGAAACTGAATTAAGAGCATCAAAGATTGGACTGGCCTTGACATGGCTGTGTTGTTGTGAAAAGCCGAAGATAGATCAGCCTTGAGAAAATGTTGACCAGTGCATCCCATGTATCCCCCCAAAGACCATCTTGGATGAGGGACTGATTGGTTGAAATGAATGTGTATTACTGTCAATTTGGAAAAAAACCCACAACCTAACCTCCAGGGTATTCCTGTGTAATTGTTCAGATCACCTCCCTGGGAAAAATCCACCATCCCAGTGGTGACTGAGGCCTAATTCTTAGGGATCTTTTTCAACCAGAGGCTGAATTTCAAAAGTCACATCCATCACCTGAGAATGTTCTGTCAGAAGGGTGATTGTCCATACTGACTAGGGAGCAGACCAAAAGACAATGCTGCATATCTACAGGGCGCTTGTGCGCTCCATGTTGGACTATGTCTGCCAGGTTTACGGATTGGCGAGGCCTTCTTACCTGAAATCTCTGGACCCCATTCACCATCAGGGACTCAGAATCTGTTTGGGAGCATTTCAAACTACACCTGTTTATAGTCTATATCTGGAAACGGAAGAACCCTCTCTGAAGAACTGCCATCTGAAACTGACTCAGAACTACAACATGAAACTATATTCAGAGTACAACTCCTCTGTTTATGACTGTGCTTTCAACCCCCGGTTTTGGGCCAAGTTCGAGAAATCTTCCTCTGCCACCCTTCATCTGTGGATTCGGATCCTTCCTGATCTCCAAGAGGCAGGTATCAATTTGGGTGAAATCTGCGACTTCCCCAATTTCCCCAAGACGCCTATGTAGATGGTGGAAATCCTGGTTGTTCGATTTGATCTTGCCTCTCAATAAGAAGGATGTCCCTAGTTTGATGGTTTACAAGGCCTTTTGCCATGAAGTTCGTCAGTCTTATCCGTCCTACACAAGCGTCTTCGCCAACAGATCCAAGTCTGAGGAGGGGATGGCCTGCACCACTTATTATCCTACCATCAAGGAATTTGTGCTTTCTGAGCACTTGCCTTTGGACGGCTCAGTGTACACTGCCAAACTTAGCTCTCTTGTTTTGTCCTGAAAACTGATTCAGCGATCTGGAGGGAAGGCTTCTTGGTATGTGTGGATTTGCTCTTAGCTCTGGAGGCTATCGCTTGTAGGAACATAAATCATTCTAAGCTTCAAGAGTTCTACAAACTGTGTACTTCTTTGACGTGAGACGAGTGTGATATTGTTTTGGTTTGGATCCTGGGGTACATGGGCATTCGGGAAATGAAATGGTTGACCATCTTTCAGAGTGTGCCATGGAGGAGATCTCCAAGTCTGTAGTGCCATACACGGATCTGAAACCTAAAAGCAAATGTTACATGCAGTCCCTCTGGCAAGAGGAATGGAATGCTGAGACAGACACATTTTTCTAGATTCGCCATAACCTGAAAAAAGTCTCCCCATTGTGTGCCAAAAATCAAAGGGAAGTAACCGTGCTCACCAAGATAGGCGCAGGTCATTCTCATACCACTCACGTTTGTTTGCTTTAAGGCAAGGGAACCCCATGGTGTGTTACTTGTGATGTGCGAGTAATCATCAAACATCTGCTTCTGAATTGTCAAGATGTCCAGATATTAGGCACAATTATTTTACTGCAGACTCCCTAAAGATCCTTTTTTGTGATGTTTCATCAGGCAGCATTTTTTTCAGACAACATTTTTAATTTTCTGAGAGAGTTGGGCTTTTTCCATCTAATATGAGTGAAGGTGTCATAGTCACTAAGAAGGTTTTAAGGAATCTGGTGTTGGTTTTATCTCATTTTGTGTGTGGTTGATGTGGTTTCTCCCATGATGTGGTGACCGTCCTGGGTTGACCCTTAAGGTTGGCTAGGGCTTTGATAAAACGAACAACTGTAGATTTGATTTTATACCCTGTTTTAATATACATGTATATAGCTGCACAGTTTTATTCTGAGACTTAAAATGTTATGAGGTGATAGCTTTGGTATGGCCTCTGTGGTTGGCAGGGCTATAAACAACAGGATTGGATTGGAGTGATTCAGATCACCTCATGTTAAGCTGGCAGTCTGTGACACTGTCTGTACTGTTTTACTCTGGGGTTAGAGTCCCATATGAGGCAGGGCTCTTCTGGTTCCACCCAGCTCCTACTTAGAGTTTAGTGTACTATAGGCTCAGAGGGAAGACTGGGATGAATCCGTTGAACATTATCCATTGTATGTTAACATGTGACTGATTTTTAGTGCTGCTCTAATTGCTTGACCAATATTGCAGCTCTCTCTCTCTCTCTCTCTCTCTCTCTCTCTCTCTCTCTCTTTCTCTCTCTCTCTCTTTTAATTTTTTCAAATTCTTTTATTTTGAGGATAATGGAATAAGCACTCGTGTGCTTTCTTACATCCAGTCCCTGTGTGTAAATTTTTAATTTTTTGTAAATTTGGTCATCCGTTTCCACCAGATACAATGGCCTACTCTTCCAAAAAGGGGAATGGGTTTTAACATGTGCACAAGATGTTCTGCATGCGTCCACACACAGGACCTCAGTTTATAATCTTATCTGAAGGACTTTTGGGGGAACAGAATTGGCACTGATGTGAACTCTAGAAGAAAAATCCTCTTGAATGAGATTTGAACCCAGGTCAGCAAATCATCGTTGAAATGCACATCACTCAGACCACCAGGTTATCCCGTCCCCTCTGTGTGTGTGTATGTGTCCTTTTTTTTAGCATTCCCTACATGTTTGTGTTCATTCTCGTTATTGTTGTTCAACACGTGTGTGTGTGTGTATTTGTCCTTTTTTTTTGCATTCCCTACATGTTTGTGTTCATTATCGTTATTGTTGTCCAACACGTGTGTGCATGTGTCCTTTTTTTTTGTTTTTGCATTCCCTACATGTTTGTGTTCATTATTGTTATTGTTGTTCAATTGTTGTTATTATCATCCTCATTATTGGTAAGGTACATAGATGGGAATAACTTGGAATAAAAGTCAGACAATGTCTCTGTTTCAGGTCCTGGTTCCAACAAGCCTGCACAGGGATTTGGAGAGAGTCTACAAAAAGCACTGTCTGAGTATCTGAAACAGCCACAGAGACGTGTCAAAGAAATACACGTTATTGGCTCTGACAGGGGGAATATAGAGGCTGCTGAAGAAGCCTTTGAGCACAGAGAGCATGCTATATTGGAAGATGCAAAGAGACCATCTGAAAACCAAAGAGCTACGAGAAGTTTTTCACAGCAGCAGGAGAAAAGCAGGGTTTGTGGCATTTGTGACAGAGACTATAAAGATCCATGGACTTTGACAAAATGTCAGCATGTGTTCTGCAAAACATGTCTTGAAAAGCAGTTCACTACTGGAAGTAGGCGTGTGTGTCCTGAATGCCATACTTCATATGACATCATTGGAAGCTATCCACTGAAGGGAGAGATGAAGATGAAAAGAGAAAGCACGTCTCTGCCAGGATTTTCATCAGTTCACACACTTGTCATGGAATACAGCTTCCCAAAAAGGAAACAGACAGTAAGTGCATGGTTTTCTTTCTTTCTTACAAAAATTTTTTTTTTAGTCATTTGTTTGTGTGTTCTTATGTTCCATCTTTTTGTGTTAGTTTGTAGGATTTGCTTCTGTTGTTATTCTAGGTGATACATCACTGGCTTGAATACAGAATAAAGAAATAATGTAATGCATGTGAAATTTTAAGGATTATTTTTACCAACTGTTGCCATTGTCTTCAGCCTTTCAGTAGCCACAATCACTTTCATTTTGTTGCTGCTACAGGAGATACAGTGTAAAAAGGGGGTGGAATTTGGGGCGAGGTGGGATTGGGACAGGAGCTACAAGTACAAGAACATGGGCGCTCTTGTGATGACAGTTTCATGGGTGCAAGCAGTAATGGTTCTATTCAGTAAGCTATTCCAGTCCTGAACAATCTCACCTCACGTCTCACCTATCTCATAGTCTTGTAGACCCTGGGGGCACCACCAAAGATTTTGCAACTAGCTGTCTCCACTCTATGTGGTCCTCTGCTTTCAGTAGCAAATCGTTCCACCACTCTCTGATGATGTCTTCCCACTCTTTCTTCTTCGTCGCCCTTCTTGTACTGTTTCCTGTAGGAAAGTCTTGGCCAGTCCAGATGTTTGTGTGGGAAAAAACCTGTGGGATTTGAGTGCAGCACCTTATTACAGACACTTGATGGGAATTTCCTCTTATAGCCTTTGCTGGCATTAGTGGAAGCTTAGCTGTGTCCACCATTACTTTGCTGTTAAAGAGGTTTTACTGTCAGTGAACTCTGAACAACAGTCTTTGTAATATGTCACCAATGTTGTAAAGATAGCCGCTGGAGATGGGTGAGCATGGTGCCAATGTTGGATCTTTTTTTCTTCTTTTTTTGCTGTCTCATCCTCTGTGATGTTGCTTTCCTGCTGTTCCCTGGATTTATTTATTTATTTATTTTTTAAAATTTATTCTTTTACATCGAGGATAATGGAATAAGCCCTCATGTGCTTTTTTACATCCAGTCCCCGTGTGTATGCAGTTTTGTCAATTTTGTCATCTGTTTCCACTGGCACACAATGGCCTACTCTTCTGAAAAGCGGAACAGGATTTAACGTGTGCGCAAGATGTTCTGCATGCGTTCGAACACGGGGCCTCGGTTTATAGTCTCATCCGAAGGAAGCAGATTTCAGGTGGGAAGTGCATCACAGTCTGCACGGCAGTGGCCATTCTTGTTGCAGAATGTGGTGGTAGAGGAGTCCTATCTGGAGCGGTTTGATGTCAAAGGGTTGGTCAATCGGGATCTTTTCAGGTTGGACATCTACAACAGAATGGATATGTATCTTGGATGTGGGGGATCCAGCAGAGGCACTGACCATGTCTTTCATACTGTCTGCTAAATGGTCTGTTTCCAGTACAAGCAGTCATCCTGGAGCACCCAAACTGTCTTGGTTTGATGAGAAATATCAGAATATTAGAAACCAGAGGAAGAAACCTAAATGCCTTGTCCAACAGCAACCATCTCCAGTGGCGGTGGCGGTGCATCAAGAACTGCAGGTCCCTTATTGTTGTGTTTTAAAGATGAGCAGGTGTGAGGCCATGGCATTGCTACAAGAAACGACGGTAGAGTTGGTTTTATACCCTGTTTTAATCTGTATATAGCTGCACTGTTTTAATATGAGACTTAAAATTGGCGAGGTAACAGCCCTGGTATGGCCTCTGTGGTCTGTGGGGCTATAAGCAACAGGACTGGATTGGATTGGCATGCAAGCGTTTCTGCTCCACGCTCAACAGCAGAACATCCAGGAAGAAAGTTTGGAAGGTGATCTGGAAGATTAAGGGAAAAAACGCCCCTGCCTCTGTTGTGCTAATCACCTGAAGTTGGGAGATGCTCTGATCTTTTTACCACTAACGAGGCTGTGGCCCCACTCTGATGGAGAACTTCTCTTCAACTTCCACAACACAAGCGTTCTTGAGAACAACGCTGTCAGTGAAGAAGTCATTGGTAGTCACTAGGAACAAGGTTTTCAGGAATCTGGTTTTGGTTTTTATCTGATTCTCCGTGTTGTTTTTTGTGCTTTCTTCCACAATGTTTTGACCCTTATGATTAGCCAGGGTGTTCTTGTGTGTGTGTTATTCAGGCTGAGGATCCTGCGCCTGGATGCTCATTGGAAGGTCTGAAGGGGTCTGCATATTTGCCCGACACCGAGGAAGGCAGGAGGGTGCTGATGTTACTGAAGAATGCTTTTGACAAGGGGTTGTTGTTCACAATGGGATATCACTCCTCCTCAAAAAACCTGTATACCATTGGATACAGTGATATACCTCTCAAAACAAGCAAGAAGTTTGATTCTAAATCACGGTAAGTTCTCATTGAGTGTCCAGTTTGGGTTGGTTTATTTTGAAATAAGCACAGTACCCCAGTTCAACCAGCTGTTCATGGGTACCTACCCTCTTTAGGGATAGGGAAGGTGAGTTAATGAAGTAGAGCAGATGGGCACCACTCTCAAGATGCCGGCCCCTAGAGATGCTAATGTCTCTGATATCTTACTTCCCAATGACCACATAGACTTTGGGACATGTCCCATGATTGTTTCACCTGTCTCACTGGTTGGCATCACCAAGTACAGTGTTAGCCCCAGCACCCAATGACACCTACATGATTGTCCTCCATTTGTTCCAGTCTTTGCAGGCCCTACTGACTTCATGGATTCTCATGCCACAGGATTCAGTGGTGTTGCCATTGAGGGAAGCTGATGGTCTGTGTCTTATTTTCCCCCTTGGGCTTGCCTTGAAGGACAGTGTTCATGAGGTGTGCATCCTGGTTTCATAGCGCATGGCCCATATATCTTTGTTTCCTTTCATTTATTAATGTAAGGAATTTTCTTCTTGTTCCTGTTTCATGTTATATGCTTTCATTTGGGTTCTTTTGTCTGTCCAGCTGACTCTGAGCAGCCCTCTAGGGATAAACCCCCACATCTCAGCTGTGTTGATTTTTTTTCCCCATTGTCTTTTTTGTGTGTCCAAGATTCACAGCCATTTATCATGAAGTGCCATACTAAGCATTTCATTATTAATTTTCATTTTCAGCTGGTAAGGAATGCTGCAATCTTTCCAGATGTTATTTAGTTAGATCATTCTACTTTTAGCCATGCCATTTCTTGTTTTTATGTCTTTGGTACAAGACAGCTCATTTGTTTTGACTGAACTAAGATATTTAATTAAAGTCTGACATTTTCTAAAGGAGTTTTGTCAATTGTTATTTCGTGCTATTGGGTAGCTTGGTACTGGCAGCATTGAGCTTGAAACCGACTTATCTTCCTGTGACACCTACTCTGTGTAACACTTTTTTCATGCTGGTAATATTATGGGCTAGTAATGCTGCATCATCAGCATAGCACAGATTTGTTATGTTTCTGCCACCAATCCTGAGACCCATGCTTTCAATATCAGACTCTCTTGTTACTTGCTCGTGTATATATTGAAAAAGTGAGGTGAGAGGATGCATCCTTATCTCACTCCTTTTTGAGATTTTGAAAAATACGCATTTTTGATTGCCTCATGTGATAGTGCCCTTTTGGTCTTCATAAACTGAGGAGATTAGTGAGATGATGTGTTTTGAAAAGCCTATTTTATATAATGTGTTAAAATGAGGCTGGTGAATCATGCTGTCAAAGGCTTTGCTTTAGTCTGTTAAGGTGATGAAATTCTTTATACTTTTCACCTTTTCAATGATGTTTTGGAGCATGTATAATATGTCTGTTGTTCCTCTGTTGTGTAGCCTGCCTGACAGTCCTATGGTTTAGATTCTACTTTTTGTTTCATCCTATTGAAGATCATGATCAACAAAATCTTGCTTGCCTGACAGATGAGGGCTATTGTCCTGTAGTTTCCATTCTTGTGGAGCATGATCAATTCTTGTGGCTTCTAGTCAGCTGGCCACTGACTGGTCTTCCAGATTTTACAACATAGGTATTGCATGGCTCTTGGCCCACCTTCTCGTGAGTGCTTCAGCAATTCTAGAATGTCATTGAGGCCTGGTGATTTTCTGCATTTGAGCTCTTTGATGGCTGTCTCAACTTCACTAATGAGGGGTTCTGGCTCTAAATCAGAGCTGTTTGTGTTGAAATTAAAATCTCTATCATTTTGAGGTATATTGTCTTCTTGGCCATTGGATAATATTTTACTGTATTCATGCCATCATGTCTTCTGGCTTCATGAGAACAGTTCTGTCTGAGGTATTGACACATTGATTTTTAGATTGAAACTTAATTTGTTTGATTGATTTGATCTGTTGAAAGCGTTTTCTTGATCTTGCTTTTTTTGTGGTGTTGATTTATCTTTGCATTCTTCTTCCAGCCAGTTTTTCTTGGCCCTTTGAATCTTGCTTTTGATTTTTCTCTTTAATTGTGAGTATTCTTCTCTTTTACCTGATTTGCAGGCTTTGCTTTTTTCTTGGGCTTATTCCAATATCTCATCACTTATAAATGGTTTTGGTTTCTTTCTTTTTTTTTCTTCCTATTTTTTCTTCTGGTTCAGTGTAGATCATTTTGATGTTGGTCAAATTTTTTTTATAAAACTTACCATTTTCCATCCATGTCTCTAAAAATTGTGAAAAATTGGTTGCTTTAATGCTTGTTTCAGTTTGCAAACTTGAGGCAAAGTCTGGATCTTTTTTTTTTTTTCAGTGTAAAATTTAGGGGATGGAGTATTTTTGGTATTTTTCATCTCGTTTTCACCATGACCAGTATGTGGTCAGTGTCACAGTCTGTACCTGACAAGGTCTTTGAGTTAAGAATTTCTGATTTCTATCTTCTAGCAATCATTATGCAATGGATTGTATAAGTATCAGTTGTATAATTGTATGGCAGGAATAAAGCAGGTGACTTTACTTTTTACTTTAATACAAAACACTAATAAATCTGGTACATTGCATCACATACTTATATTTCCATTACATGTGTACGTGTATGCAAATACAAGAACTCTCTCTCTCTCTTTCACATACACACAAACACACACACACACACACACATGCTTCTCTGTGTGCAGCATACTGCATGCACTTTCTCCTTGTTCAAGTGAAATGTTAGCATCAAGCTTCTTTGAAAGATGATAATGCAAATTATACATGCTGTATAAAGCTTTTAAAAGTTTGTGTCCTTCTTCAGCTTACAGCAAAAAACATAAAACAAAACAAACACAAACACCCAAATCTTGGAAGATTCTCTCAGGTACTTTGTCAGTTAGTGGGCAACATACACGAAAGGCTGAGAGTCTTGACTAGAAAGTGCAAACTAGTTGAATGTCTCCTCCCTCTCTCCCATCCACCAGGGACTGCCCAGTGGCCAGAATACTTGCTCTCCTCAGGCTAAGGTTAGACGGTTTTGAGCATTGTTGCCCCATGCATAGGTAGGTGGTCATGTGTGCGCTATGGCTTCATTGCAGACTCCCCGGTTCACCAAGCTGTAAATAGGTATTTGCCCTCTGTAAGAGGGGGCGGAAAAGCCAAGGGAGGGGAGGGGGGCACACGAAAGGTCTGGCTCTGAGAAGCCAAAGTCTCCAATATCTTCTCCCCTGCAGTGCTTAGGTTATGGATATACCTTCACTGTCCATTAGACCTAGAATAATGATGACAGTGATCTTTGAGTAATGAGATGACCACCCCAAGTAGAAGATGGCTACCTTAATGGTTGCGAAAAAAAAATGCACTACACACCAAATCTCTGCATTGGTGAACCTCCGAAAGGCTCAAGGCAAAAAGAATCCCCCCCTCACTCCCACACCAGGACGCCCAAATGGCCAAATACTTGCTCTCCTAGGCTAAGGTTAAAGGATCCATTGTTCAACAAAACTTGCATGTCCTTTTCATTGAACACAGTCAAAGCTAAATGGTATCCATTTACAAGCAGGTCGTCAAAGGGAGTGAGATTGGTACCACCGCAAGTGACTGATTTAAAAAAAATGTGTCCATATCTTCTTTGAGTGGTTTAGTTTGGGATATACAGTTCACTGTCCATTACAAATGGACTGACAGTACTTTGATAAGAAACCCAATCAAAATGCTCCCCTTAAGCGGAGGCACCGTCTCGATTGGTTAACTCGGCTCAAGCGAGACCCCACCAGCCCCACGACCCCCTGGCCAGTCTTTTTTGGGAAAATAAGACCCTTTTGCACATCCCTACCCCACCCTTTAAGTACAAAAGTAAGCTCTGTAATATCTACAGACAAGGTTGTCACAGGTTTGGTTGGTAAAAACCATTTATGTTCCTTAAGCTTTGAGGTTACTTTGTGTGTAAACAGTTACTGCATGTCATGGACTGACATACTTTGATAATTGAAACAGATCAAATGTACCCCAAGCCCCCTTGTGTATAGTGCACATGTGCAAAGCTCTTTGACAAAACTGGCCCTTTTCACCCTATATTCATGTAGAATGGCTTCCTTGCTGAATTGCAAGTGGATCTCTCCATATGCTTGCAGTTTAATATAAATTCCAAACTCAAAGTTTCTGCTATCTATTAATGCTCATAGACTTCCAAAATATTTTACTTTTCAAATTCATTATATAAAAAGGAAATGGTGGGACGATGTAGATGCTCACCTTCCTAAAAAAGTAAACCATGAGGTTCTGGGCTCAGTTCCCCAGCCTTGCCCTTTCTTCCCAGTGTGACAGGAAAATCAAACTGAATGTCAAGTCTTTTAGAGGAATCGGTAAACCAGTTGGATTTGTGTGCTTGCAAACTTGCACACGTCAAAATAATCCACAGCAGTGGAAGATTGGAAAGAACTGGGAGGTACCTTCTGACTGTCCTTGCAAAATTGGTAGGTTGAATTCCATTGTGCATCCCCAAAGTCAGAATGCGGCTACCTTAATGGCAGGCAAAAATTAAAGCATACGCAAAAATATTACCATTTGGTGAACCTCTGAGCTCTAGCCAATGTTTTGGGGGAAAAAAACCTGCACCTTAATCTCAGAGCAAAGGTTTTCTAGTATTACTGTCAAAATCAGACTGTTATCAAACAGACTAGACATACTATTCCCAGCCGTTGTCAGATGTCATTTTCTCATACATGTATGACTTTCCTAAGTATGTTGACAATACTGTGCTATGCAAAAGTGTCTCACCTTGAATTCTGTACCGCTGAAATTAGTTGTCAGGCCTGCATGAACTAATTCTACTCTGGCCAAATGCCTCGTCTGTGTACCCTCATACTGGCCATTTGTATAGGTTATAAGAAAATGTTTAAAAGCTAACCAACAATGTAGCTTGGCAACATTTAAATGTTTTGTTGTTGTTGTTGGGTGTTTTTCTGTTTATTATAGAACAATTTTTGATTTTTACATAAATCAATATTTTAAGAATATGTACAAATGGGGTTGCAATATTCTCTTATAATAGAAAATTCATAAATATTGGTTCTTCGCATCTCAGATACCTTAAAACTGTAGAAATGGGAATGGACAGATGTGTTAATTCTGTGGATATTCACTGCAGAATCAGTACAATGCCAGTAGTCCACATATAAACTGACACAAAAGTCCTTCGGAGGAGACTATAAACTGAGGCCCCGTGTGTGAACGCTCGCAGAACATCTTGCGCACATGTTAAAATCCTGTTCCGCTTTTCATAAGAGTAGGCCATTGTGTGCCAGTGGGAACAGATGACAATTTACAAAACTGCATACACACGAGGACTGGATGTAAAAAAGCACATAAGTGCTTATTCCATTATCCTCGATATAAAAGAATAATAATAACACAAGACCATAGCAGACACCATCTTGTTGAGCAAGCAAGCAAAAAGGCAAACAGTCCCATTCATTCTCTAAGCATAAAACTGAAACAAAGGCTTTCTCAGCCAGTCTTAATCTGTTGATACAGTTGTACTCTTTGGTGATTGTAGGATGTAATTATACACCCATTGAATTTTTTAAGTCGAGGTACGCGATAGCATATCTTGAAAACCAATAGAGATAAGCATCAGGTAAGCTATAGCTATATCATAGTGTAAAAAAAAAAGTGCATGGTTTCACTCAGGTTAAAACGTTTTCACTCATTCAACTCTGGAGAGACTGAGTAGTATTGCTGGCCTGAGTCCAAGCAGCTCTTGGAATAGGTACCCGTAGTGTTGTTGTTGTTGTGATTATGTTGCAACAACAACAAGAACAACATGGTGGATATCTAGCCCAAGAGCTGCTCAGGTTTAGGCTTGAATGAGTTAAAAACAATGACAACAACAAACAAACAAAAAGTCCATCCTTTCTCTTTTTTTGCTCTTGAAGGGATAGGTTGTTCTGATTTTGGGTGTGTCATTATGTCCAACTTGACCTTCATAAATATGAACTGTTCATATCCCATTCTAACACAAATCATGTGGGTTTCACTGAGGTGTTTTTGCATAAGAGATGCTTCAGGGAGCCATTATAATGATTTTTTTAAAATCGTGATATAGTAAAAAGAAAACAGAGTGGCCAACATCATTTTGAGGGGGCGTAGTGCCATGACCCATGCAAAAGGTGGTACTATTAGTTTACTCCCCCCGCCTCTTCCACCCAAAGGAAACCTAAGTGGCTTTCTGAACCTCTGGCTTCTGGTCTCTTATTTTTACCTGACAGGTAGCATGCTTGATCTTCACTTCATGTCACCGTTATCACACATTCACCATACACACACAGCCACACTTGGACAAAGAGATTTCATACTTTTTAAAGTGTGTGTGTGCATGCGTGCACACACATACACTCACACACTCTCACACACACTCACACACACACCGTCACACACACACACACACACACACACACACAACCTTCACTAAAGTTTGCCTTTATTGGTTCATTGAGTTACTGTACACCAGGCCCTATGAAAGCCCTGACGATGTGGTGTCTCTTTTCATGGAAGCATTTATGGTAGTCTGATGAAAGCTAGTGTTGATATATCCACCTACAGTTGTGCCCTGAATACATGTATGTGTGTGAGAGAAAGAGAGAGAGTCAGTAGTCAAATTTTTATTTCCAGATGGTACATTGAATAAGCAATGCATTTGCTTTTTTTCATGCGTGACTCTTGTGTGTGTGTGTGTGTTTCAGGTTTGCGTACCCAGACCCTGACTACTTGTCATCGGTACAGGTAAGCGTTCTGGAGTATGCCATCAGTGACAAAAGATATTCACCTCCAAACAGAAGTAACTTGTGTTGTTCATCGCAGAAGTATTCTGTTCTCACAAAACACTATTTTGTGGGATCAAAGTTTGATTTCAGTAGCTACTTCAGTTGCGGAGAAACAAATGTATGACTGAAAAGCTCCCAAACAAGATGACCATTGTCTGTAACACTTTGGAAGCTGTTAAAGCTCTTTCTCTGTTGTGTGTGTGTGGTGTGTGTTTGCATTTGTGCATGCTTGGCCATATTTGCCAGTCCACTGTACATGTGTTCAGTCTTGATTTGTTATCAAGTTGTGACATTATTGTATTGATCATGAGAACATGAGAGTGTCAGAACATGACAACTACTAGTACAATGGAGTTTTGCTATTACTTTGTCCACACACACACGCACATGCATGCACACACACGCATCCATGCATGCACATGCGTGTGCACACACACACACACTGAATTGTAGGTTCTTTTTTGTTTCTGATTGTATTTTGTTAGGTTTTGGTTATCAGTGGGGGGGGGGGGGGGGGGGGAGGGGGGGGGGGGGGGGGGGGGGTGGGGGGGGGGGGGGGGGGGGGGGGGGGGGGGGGCGTGTGTGTATGGACTAGCCCCTTTGGTGAAGGGTGTACAATACTTACAGCAGTTCACATACAACTTTTGACCATATGGCAAGCCGTTTATTGATGAAAAAAAAGCTGTGGTGTTTGTATGGTGTTTGTTTGCATACATGTGTTTTTGAAGGGTCAAAGTGGAGATTGCTTAGCCTGTGCTTTTTTGTTTGAGAGTTAGAACTCGTACTGTTTATTGTGAATATGTGTGTGACTGCTATGCCAAAAGAACGCACCACACCTTGCAAACTACTTTCTTAAGGAAAAATGTTTTGTCGCACTTGCATGTTATTTTTGGGTGTATTGCTGTTAGGTTTATTCTCCTGTTCAGTTTGTTTGTAATCATCCATACCCCAAAAGGGGTGAAAGGAATTAAATATTGAATCTTGATTCAAATTGTATATGGCAGTCGTTTTAATTTTATTTTATTTAGTGTTTGTCTCATATTTTGGGGTTGACTGTTCATGAATTATATACAGCTCCATGCTAAAGAATGCTGCAAGCTAAAAGCTTTACCAACTTATGAATGTACCTGTTGCATAGAAAGAATACTTTTCCCTTTTCCTCTTTATCAGTGGGACTTTACTATGTGTCATATTTGTATATAGAGCATTATTTGGATTCTTCATTATTTGTTATATAAACAACAACAACAAAGTATGCAATATAATGTATGTGAATTTAAACACCTTGTGTTGAAGAAATGCTTGAGAGTAATATCACTCAGTTGTTTGTTTAAGTAATATCAATCAATGGTTTATTTAAGTAAGTAGGGTCCTGAAGACATTTGAAAACTAATTTGAGAATCTTATGGAAATGATGTGCTAGAAATTTCCCCTTTTCTATCACTCTCATTGTTTCTGTCTTTTTCCTTACCTTTGTATCAGCTCTCTTGCTTAGTTTCTGCTTTCCCAGTCCATTTGTCTGCCTTTTTTTCAAACAAATTTTTCAGATACTCTCTTTTTCATTATATCACATTTTGCCTGTGTTGTTTTGTTTAAGATTACAATCAGGCAGTGATGCTGTAAACACTGGGATGGGCACAGGGTGTCCATTCTGCAGTGGTATTTCCCCATATAGCTTTTTTATGTATTGTTTTTTTAACATTGAAGTCTTCATTATGCTTTTTGGTAACCTGGGAATGATAAATTAAGCAAAATGGCTGACGTCCTCAGCATGGCCTGGTTTTATTGGCCTTGATAAATGAAAATTTGCTGAGTTATTTTTTTTACTTTCAGATTGGCGGTGTAGGATATTTGAAGGGATTTGATGGCGTTGATGTTATCTTCAGGTGAATGGTATCAGAGTTGTTAAAACTGAATAAAACGACAGCCCTGATATGGCCGACATAATCAGTGGGGCTATAAACAACATGACATGAAATGAAATGAGAACTAATTTGAAGTGCAAACTGGTTGGTTTTTTTGTTTGGTTGGTTGGGGTTTTTGTTTGCTATTCTATTCATCAGTTGATGTTTTGCTATGACATACTGTATTTATTTATTTATATATATATATATAATTCAGTAGTATCGCTTGTACAGATTCATGTTTTATCATTTTATAGTGAGTCTTAATAGCTTGGATATGCCATATTATGGCAAGTTTGGCTGTGAAGTCCAGGATTATACCATGTACATTTTTTTCTTCACTCAAGCCATTTGGAGTGCCTAGATTATTATTCATATTATTGCTGTTTGCATGTTTTGCCTTTTGCAAAAAATATGTTCACTTTTGAAAATGTTGTTACAATAGCTTTTTCTAGGAGGAGGGGAGGGGGGGATAGATTTGTTGGTGTATTTCATATAAAATGTGAATTAGTCTTGTCACAGAAGTTTCCCCACTTCATATCCTTTTTTTTTAGTGAGTGCAGTTTTATAAAGCAGCCAGTCCCTTTACACACACACACACACACACACACCCACACACACACACTCTCTCTCTCTCTCTCTCTCTCTCTCCTCTCTCTTTTCTCTCTCTCTCTCCTCTCTCATATATTACTCATGCAATGTGTGTTTTATTGAAATGCAACTCTAATACTTTTTCAGACATCCTTCATATGTTTGCCTACCATTGTAATGTATGTTTTATTGAAATGCAACTCTATGCATTAAAAAAAAAATTTAATATATGAAAAAAAAACTGTGCATTTTCAGACATTATTCCTATGTTTGCCTACCATTTGCACAGAGCACAAACCTCACCTAGTCAGGAGTACGTAGTCTGTAACATTAGTTCTTTGAGTTTGATACCTTGTGTCCTAGATGTTACCACGAGGGGGTCTTGATTTTACAGGGCAGTTACACCAGCCCTTTTAGTTTGATATTGATACCTTGTGCCCTAGATGTTATCATGATTCCTGATTCCAGATGGCGATTCAGTCCTTTCAGTTTTTTGTAAATATTCTTTTATTGTTGTCATTGTCAGTATTCTTCTTACATATATGTTGATTCTATCAGTCCTGAAGATTTTTTTAAGCAACCTTATTCTTGCTGCCATCAGGATTTGTGTGTGTGTGTGTGTGTGTGTGTGTGTGTGAGTTGACTCAGTTCTTTTAGCTTATATTGTATCCATGTTGTTACTGTTAGAATTATTGACCTACATACATTGATTGTGTCAGTACTTTGAGTCAGTATTGATACTGAGTGTGAGGATTCTTGGTTTACTAGGGTCATTTGTTGTAGGGGGGGTTATTGGTTTGATTCATATACACTTTATTCTTGTTACTATCAGAATCCTTGTATTCCATGTGTTGACTGTATCAAGGCATTTGAATTGAACACCCTGTATCTTTGTTGTCATGAAGAATTGTTTTCCTTGCGAGGTGGCTGTGTCAGTTATTTTAGTTTATGTTGTATTCTTGTTATTGATATCATAATTCTTGTCTCACATATGTTGATTGTATTGTATACTATGTTCAGCCCAGGGAGAGTTTAATACAATACATTGCATTATTGTTGATACTGTCAGCAATCATGGCTTACTTATGTTGACTGTATTAATGCTGTAAATTGAGCACTAGTACTATGAGGTTAGACTTTCTGAGGCTTTTCATAGAGATATGGTTATGGCTGAAACTTTTCACCATTAATAGGTTGACGTAACAGATGCTAAAACAGAAAAAGTCTGCTGAGCATCCAGTCTCTATAGCTACTCATAAAAGTGTTTTCTCTGTGTGTCCACCCTTACTCGTTACATGTTTGAGAGTCATTTGATTTTCTTTTAATGTAATCTTTTATTTTGATGTGTTTTGAAGTGCACTGCAGACTCTTTTCAACAAGCTAGAAATAGGGCGTGAAAGTATAATGTTATTGGTGTGTCTGAACACATACTTGGTAACCATTAAGACTGATATTGTACAGGTGCAAATTTGATGGCTTCATCAGGGCTGCTATGGTCCTGTTTCACACTTGCTTTGTGGAGGACTTCAGAAGAAGCAGAGTTCCACTTCCAGTCAAAACTTTGGTATGCTGACTTATTTCCAAAACCACCCACAGGATTTAACTGTTACCATTGATCAAGCTGGCTGACATGATGTCTGGGTTTTTCTGGATAGCTTTTTTCTTCATGTTTGTATTGGTAGAGTCAGATGGCACTTCACTTGAATTTTCTTTTCTGTGAAGTTGTTTACCGAGTTCAGGTTTTTTAAAATTTTGTGTTCAGTCTTTTATCACCTGTGCTATTTATTTGCTTTAGCTTGTGTGACCTGACTGATTTTTCAGCACTGTCACCACATCTGTGGTTGTGGAGATTTTTGTGTGCTCTGTAAATCATACATTTGATTGTCTGATACCACTTTTGCGGGTTGATTTCAAGCTTGAATTTTTATTTTGGAAATTGTTGATTTTATTTTCATATGTTGCCAGTTAGTTTGCTGTGGCTTGCTGTGGCTTGCTGGGCTACCAGCGACATGAGTTGAATGTAATATGATACTGTATGAAAATTATACATATTTTCAGTCTTCTGTATGTTAGCTACTATGAACATTATATTTGAAATAGAAACAGGTTGTTGAGAGTGTTACTTTTTATCACTTTATCAAATTATGCCATTGTATTTAATTTAAGAATCTTGACTACTCTTTGCCAGTTGATTTCATAGTTTGGACATTGTTAATTTTATTTTTATATGTTGCCAGTTGTGAACACTGTTACCATGAAATGTTTGGTGTGATGAAAGATAACAAATGTGTTAGAATATTTCACACATACTAAACCTTGTTGATCATATAGGTGACTTGAGCATGTGGGGGCCAGGCCTCCCTGGATCAGTCACAGATGCTTTCCATGGAAAGAGTTATTTTTTTTGGGGTGTATTGCGTTGGGGTTTAATTCCCCTTTCAGTTTGTTTTGTAACCCTTCCATACCCCAAAAGGGGTAAAAGGGAAAATTAAAAATTGAATCTTGATTCAAATTGAATAGGGGCAGTCGTTTTAATTTTATTTTTTTTTAGTGTTTGTCTCATTTTTTGGGGGTTTGGGAGCCCTTAAAATTTTACAGCCCCCAATGCAAAGAATGTTTGCAAGCAAAAAAGTTTTCCAAACCCTTATGAATTCCCTGTTTTTTTAGAAAAAAATATTTTTCCCTTTTCCTCTTTTTCGTGGGCTTTACTATGTGTCAAAATTTGTATATAGAGCATTATTTGGATTCTTCATTATTTGTTTTTAAACAAACAAAAACAAAGTATGAAAATTATAATGTAGTGAATTTTAAAAAAACCCCTTGTGTTGAAGAAATGTTGGGGAGTAATTCCCCTAAAGTTTTTTTAAGAAAATTATAAAATAAATTTGGTTTTTATTTAAGAAAGTGGGGTCCTGAAAAACTTTTTGAAAACAAATTTTGGGGAATCTTTGGAAAATGTTGTGCTAAAAAATTTCCCCCTTTTCAAAACACTCTAAATTGTTTCTGTTTTTTTTCCTTCCCTTTGTATCGGGCTCTCTTAGCTTTTTCGCATTCCCATCCTTTTTGGTCGGCCTTTTTTTCAAAAAAATTTTTTCAGATACTCTTTTTTTAACATTTATCACATTTTGCCTTTTGTTGTTTTTTTTAAAAGTTTACAATCGGGGGCGGTGATGTGTAAACATTTGGGAGGGGCACAGGGTGTATTCGCAGTGGTTTTCCCCCCCTTTATAGCTTTTTTATTATTTTTTTTTTAAACTTTGAAGTTTTAAATTATGCTTTTTTGGAAACCCGGGGGGAATGATAAAAAAAACCCAAATGGCTGCTCCTCAGCATGGCCTGGTTTTTTTGGGCCTTGAAATAAAAAATTTTTTTGAGTTATTTTTTTTTACTTTTCAGTTGGCGGTTTAGGATATTTGAAGGGTTTTTGTGGGTTGATGTTATCTTCAGGAAAGGGAAACAAGTTGTTAAAACTGAATAAAACAAACAGCCTGATAGGGGCCGACATAACAGTGGGGTATAAACAACATGACTTTAAATGAAATGAGAAAAAAATTTTTAAAGTGCAAACTGGTTGGTTTTTTTTTTTGGGGTTGGGGTTGGGGTTTTTGTTTGCTATTTTAAATTCATCAGTTGATTTTTGCTTTTACTTTCGTATTTTTTTTATTTATATTTTATAAAAATAAAATTTCAGTAGTATCCTTGTACAGATTCATTTTTTAAAATTTTTATAGTGAGTTTTAATGGGTTTGGATATGCCATATTAGGGGAAGTTTGGCTGGAAGTCCAGGTTTTTAACCCAGTACTTTTTTTTTCTTCACTCAAGCCTTTTGGGAGTGCCTAGTTTTTATTCATATTATTGCTTTTGCGTTTTGCCTTTTGAAAAAAATATGTTCACTTTTGAAAATGTTTTTACAATAGCTTTTTTTTGGGGAGGGGGGGGGGGGAAAGATTTTTTTTGGGAAATTTCATTAAAAAATGTAAATTTAGTCTTTTTCACAGAATTTTCCCCACTTCATACCCTTTTTTTTTTAAGTGAGGCAGTTTTTAATGCCCAAGTCCCTTTACACACAAACACACACACACACACCCACACCACACCTCTCTCTCTCTCCTCTCCTTCCCTTCTCTCTTTTCCTCTTCTCTCTCTCTCTCTTATATTACCTTGAAAATGTGTGTTTTATTGAAATCAACTCTAATATTTTTTCAGACATTTTCAAAAGTTTTCCCACCATTGTAATGTATGTTTTTTTGAAATGCAACCTCTATGCATTAAAAAAAAAATTTAATTTTTTAAAAAAAAAAAACTTGAAATTTTAAAGACATTTTTCCTTTGTTTGCCTCCCTTTTGGCACAGACCCACAAACCTCACCTAGTCAGGAGTACTTGGCGAAACTTTTGTTCTTTATTTTTGATCCCCTTGTGTCCTGGGTTTGTTCCCAACGAGGGGTTTTTGTTTTTACAGGGCGGTTACCCCCACCCTTTTAGTTTGAAATTGTTTCCCTTGTGCCCTATTGTTATCTTTTTTTCCCGGGAATTCCAATGGCAAATTCAGTCCTTTCATTTTTGAAAAAATTTTTTTATTGTTGCCCTTTGTAAGTATTCTTTTACTTATTTTTGATTCTATCAGTCCTGAAGTTTTTTTTTAAGAAACCCTTTAAATTCTTTGCCATCAGGGTTTTGTTGGGGTGTGTGTTTTGGTGGTGTTTGTTGTGTGGGGGATTTTGGGGGAAACTCATTTTTCTTTTAGTTATTTTTAAAACCATGTTTTGTTACGTTAGAATTATTGACCTACATACATTAAAGTTTCAGTACTTTGAGTCAGTATTAAATTATTTGGTGTGGGATTCGGGTTTTACTAGGGTCATTTGTTGTAGGGGGGGTTTTTTGGTTTGATTCATAAAACACTTTTTTCTTGTTCCTACAGAACCCTTTGTATTCCATGTGTTGACTGTTTCAAGGCTTTTGGGGGGGGGGGGGGGGAAATTGAACACCCTGAAAATCTTTGTTGTCATAAAGAATTTTTTCCCTTGCGGGGTGGCTGTGTCATTTATTTTAGTTTATGTTGTTTTTTCTTGTTTTTTGATATCATAATTTTGTTTTAAATATTTTAATTGTATTGTAACTAATTGTTCACCCAGGGAATTTTAAATTTACAAACATTGATTATTGTTTTTCGGGTCAGCAATCAGGCTTACTTATGTTGACGTTTTAACCCGGGAAAAATTGAGCACTAGAACTATGGGTTAGACTTTCTGGGGCCCTTTTCAAGAGGGGGGGTTAGGGCTAAAATTTTTAAACCTTTAAATTTGGGTTGACGAAAACAGATGCAAAAAACAGAAAAAGTTGCTGACACCCATCCTATGGGCCAAACCTTTAAAAAGTGTTTTCTCTGTGTGTCCCCCCTTACCTTTTACATTTTTAAAGAGTAAATTTGATTTTTTTTTAAATTTAATCTTTTATTTTGATTTGTTTTGAATTTGCACTGCAGACTCTTTTCAACAACTAAAATTTGGGCTGAAAGAAAAATGTTATTGGTGTGTTGAACCCCATACTTGGAACCCCATTAAAACTAAATTTTGAACGGTGAAAATTTTGATGCTTCATCGGGGCTCTATGGTCCGTTTCACACTTGTTTTGGGGTTGGAGGATTTCAAAAGAAGCAAAATTTTCCCACTTCCAGCCCAAAATTTTGGGTTTAGCTAAATTATTTCCAAAACCCCCCAGGGGGATTTAACGTTCCCAAATTAAACCAAGGGGCTGCATATGTCTGGGTTTTTTCTGGATGTTTTTTTTCTTATTTTTTGTATTGGAAGAGTCAGATGGAACTTAAATTAAATTTTTTTTTTTCTGTGAATTGTTTCCCGATTTTCGGGTTTTTTTAAAAATTTTTGGTTAATTTTTAAACACCTGTTTATTTATTTGCTTTAGCTTGTTTAAACCTTTACTAAAATTTTTCGCACGAAACCACATCTGTGGTTGTGGAATTTTTTTTGGGGCTCTGAAAAACATACTTTTGATTGTTGTTTCCACTTTTCCCGGGTTGTTTAAAGTTTAAAATTTTTATTTTGGAAATTGTTGTTTTTAATTTTCATAGGGTTTCCATTTAGTTTGCTGTGGCTTGCTGTGGCTTGCTGGGCTACAGCGACATGGTTTTTGTAATAGGGATACTGTAAAAAAAATTATACATTTTTTTAAAGTCTTCTTTTATGTTAGTTTCTAGGAAAAATTAAAATTTTAAATTTGAAACAGGTTTTTGAGGTGTTTTTTTTTAAACATTTTAACCCAAATTTTATGCCATTGTTTTTTAATTTAAAAATTTGATACTTTTTTCCCAAAGTTGATTTCATATTTTTTTTTTTTTTTTGGACATTGTTAATTTTATTTTTATATTTTCCCCATTTTTGGTAAAACCTGTTACCATGAAATTTTTGGGTGATGAAAGATAACAAAATGTTTAGATATTTTCACACTTTCAAAACCTTGTTAAATCATATAGGGACTTAGCATGGGGGGGCCAGGCCTCCCTGGATCAGTCACAGAGGGCTTTCCAGGGGAAAGAGAAAAGAGAGAGAAAGAGAGAGAGGGGAGAGAGAAAGAAAATAGAGAGGAGGAGAGGAAAAGGAGAGAGAGACAAGAAAAGAGGGGGAGAAGGGGAAAAAAAGGAAAAAAAAAAAAAAAATTTCCTAAAATGAAATTTTGGGATTTTGTATAGTACAATTTTTCTATTTTTTTCTCAATTTTTGTTACACAAACTTCTCCCCCCCCCCAAAAAAAAAAAAAAAAAGAAAAAAAAAAAAAATACAGTTTTTTCCCTTACAACTAAATTTCCTGTACTATTTTAAATTATTAAAAAATATTCAATTTTTCGAAATTTTTTTAGTTAATAAATTTAAAATTTAGCCCTTTTTTCGGGTTATACTTTTCAAAATTTTGCTGATTTTTTTCGGGGGTTTTTGTAATTTTGTCATACAGAAATTTTTAATTACAGTATTTTTAAACCCATTACAAGTATGTTTGGCCCAAAACCCTTTAGTTTTTGATAACCCGTGTTATTAAACCACTGTCATATGTAATCAGAATAATTTTAATATTTTTAAAAACATGATTGTTTGGGGGATTACAAATTTTGGAAGTCTTTTCATTTTGCACGGTTATGTACTGTGTTCCCGGCTGCGTCAAATTTTTTTAAATTTTACCGCCGCCATGGCGCAGTGGTTAGCCCCCTTTTGGGTTAGGGAGGGAAAGATGGGGGGGTTCGTTTCCATAAGAGTCAAAGGTTTTTTTTCGGACCTCCCGGCCGTCCTCCCCCGAGTGAGTGTGCTGTGGGCTCAGGGGGGAAGACTGGGACCCACACGTCGAGTTTCCCATCCCCTTAACGGATGCGAGTTTGGAGTGTTGCCAAATTACCTGACCAACACTCCCAGTTGTCTTTTATCTCTGGGCCCCGGTTTTGACCCCCGGGATATATTATGTTAAAAAAGCTTAATAAAAACCCCTGTCAATTATTTCCCCAAAGCTATCCCATTTCCCCACAGTACATAATTACGTCATCCAATTGCTTTGATCATCATGCAATTAAAAAAATTCCTCGATTCGGGGGTTCCCATTTGTTTCGGGTTTCCAAAAGGTTGCCCTCAGTTTTCGGTTTGCCCAAAACACTTAAATCCCTGTGGTGAGTTTTTTGCCCAAAAACCCCTTTGGGGTTGGGGGTTTTGGGGGGGGACGGTCTTTGGGGGGCCTTGTGGGGGTTTTCCTTTGGCAGGTGGGCCAACTCACCCCGTCGGGCTCCGCAACTGAGCTAATACTGCCCCGTTATTGGGGGGCCCTTAGTGGGTGGTGCCCTGGTATTTTAGCTCAAAAACAGGCCCCACTGAACACCCCCAGAGTGACCCACAGCAGTGCGGGGCCCCCTCTGGCTGGTGGCCCTACGGGGGCCCTGATGGTTTTGACCCCCGTGGCCCTCCGCTCTGGGGATAACATAACGAATCGGGGAGGGTTTTGGGGCAGGGAATTGGAAGGACGGCGGGGGAACAGCGGGGATTGGGGTTTGCCAAGAGGAGGCCGCAAAAAAAAAAAAAAAAAATTTTTAAAAAAAAAAAAATTTTGAAAAAAATTTTAAAAAATTTTTTAAAATTTTGTTGGTTGATTATCAAATATTTTGTAGTGTATATTGATGGTTGGTTGTGTGTTTACTTATGAAAGGAATTGAATGCTAATTGAACATTAATTGTTTTCCTACCTTTTGAAATTTGGGGAAGTTTGCTTTTTTTCTATCCCCCTCTCTTTTTTGCCTTGCCTTCTGAAATTTCTGGGGAAAGTTTGCCCCTTTTCCAATCACTTCTCTATGTTTTCCTACCACCCTGAAATTACTGTTGGAAATTTCTCTTTTCTTTCATGTTTGTTTTCCTCCCTTCTAAAAATTGTTGGAAGTTTGCTTTTTTCCCTATCGCTCTCTTTTTTTTCCTTACCTTCTGAAAAATTCTGTTGAAAGTTTGCCCCTTTTGTGTCCCCCTTTTTTCCCCTACCATCTGATTTTATCACTTTTTGGGAAAAATTTACCTTTTCCTTCACCTCGTTGTTTCCCTTCCCTTTCCCTGAAATTTATTTTGGGAAAAAAGCTATTTTATCTTCCTTCTTTATTTTTTTTTTTTTTTTTGGGGAAACCTATCCTGTTTATATTCTGTGTTTTTTTTTTTATATTCTGGGGTTTTTAATTCCAGCTCCGGGACTTTTTTCCCAAATCAAGTTTTAAATTTGTTCAAAATCTAAGATTTGCGGGTTTTTTGTTTTTTTCCCCAAAAAGGGAAAGCAAGACGGGGTTTGGAAAGGATGTCTATTCTTTTGGGCCTTATTTCCATTTATAATTTCAATAGGTTTTTTTCCCAAACTGTTTTTGATTTAGTTTTCCCTTAGTTTTTTTAAATTGTTTGTTTTTGAAAATCGGGGAAATAAATGGGTTTATTCTAAAAGGGTTGATGTTTTCATCAGTTTTCCCTTATTTGCCCCGGGGGAAAATTGAGAGGATTTTGATAAACATTTTCATAAATTTGTTTTTTTCCTTTGTGGTCAATGATGCTTTAGTTTTTTGAAAAAAGGTCTAGATACTTTTTCCCCGGGTTTGGGTTATTTTGACAGGGGAAAGGGGATTTAAGTGGGAAAATTCCCGCCATTTTGCTGTTTTTTTTTTTCTTTTAAATTTCCTTTTTTTGTCTTGTTTTGTTACTTTTTTGTTTAAGCCTGTGTTTTTTCCCCTTTTGTTTGAAAAAAAGATATCCAGATTTGGGAGATGTCTTGGTCATGCAAACAAAAAACACAAAATGACAGTTCCCAAGGTAAATTTTGGTTTAGGGCAGAGGGAAAAGAGGAAGACCACCAAAAATCCAAAATTGCCAAAAACGCAAAAATAAAGGGTCTTGGACAGCAACAGGAATCGTAGAACTCAGTAGGACAAGAGAGATGGGGTTAAAACCCTGGGGGCATTGTTTGGAGTCCCCCCCCTAAGTGACAGCAGCGATGGAACAGTTTTTGGGTTTTTTTTAAATGTGTTTAGTTTATCAAATTTTTTTTTATATTTTTATAAATTATATATATATATATATTTAAGGGTTTTTCAAATTTTTATATAACACACTTAAAATAAAATAAAAAATGTGTGGGTTTTGTAAAATATGTTATTAAGAAACAATTTTTTGTAATACTTTTGGGGGGTTTTTTTTTTTTAAAAAAGCTTTTGTATGTATGGGGTATGTCACGTGATGTGTCATTTTCCTTTCTCCCTGTGGGATGCCAGGGGGTGGCGTGTAAATAGATCCCACAAATTTTGTAAATTCATGCTTAAAATTTTTCCTTTTTTTCTATCACTCCCCTTTGTTTCTGGGCCCTTTTCTTTTTCTTCCTTTCCCCGCCTTCTCGTCTATTTTTTTGCCCCTTTTTGGGCCATCTCCTGCCTTTTTTCCAGAAAGACTTAAAAAATAATTTTTCATTATGCCAGTCAATGCCCCTGGGGCCCGACTTTTTTCAAAGGGGCTTGACAGCAGTGTGGGGCATTTTCACTTATTTAACAGACAACAGTAGTTGCGTCAGGGTTCCAAAAGAAGAAAAATTTTCCCACGCAAAAAATAACAAGACTGCTGATTCAGAGGGGGGGGGGGGGAAGGCATGAAACTGAATGAAAATGCCCTCCCCAATATGGCCCTTTTTAGGTTGGAAAATTTTAAAAAAAACACAAAATGAAAATACATAGGGGGCTTTTTGACAGTTTGGGAAAAGGAGGGGCTTTTCCCTCCTTTTCTGAGAAATTTTAACAGTTTTCTTTTTATCAAGCCCTTTGCATGCTGGGGATGGAATTTCCCCCCCAAAAATTTAAAAAAAACTTCAGCCTCCAAAAAGGGCAATGAATTTTGGCGTAATCCAAAATAATAAAGGTTGTTTAACTGAAGAATACAGGGAAATTAATGTTCTACAATTCCTTTGATCCTGCCAAAACGCATGTTGCTTTAAACCTTTTCATTTCAAAGACTACAGGGGTATTGTAAAATAAACTGTTTTTATTTTAAATTTTTTTAAAAAAAAAAACGGGGGGGGGGGGGGGGGGGGAGAGGAAAAAGTAACCAACATAAAAATGGGGTCAAGAGGGGTGGATGATATTCATAAATAAATGCTTTGTTCCGGATTATTAGTTGTGGTTTTTTGTTGGATCGGGCCTTAGGTAGCATGAAGAATTTGACGCTTTTAGCTTTGAACCCTAGATGAGGAAAAGAACCCAAAAAAACACCCAGCTGCCCTTTTGCAATTTTTTCCTTTGGCTTCATACCATGAAAAATTATCCCCCCCCACCCCTTCCCCTAAAGGGTTGCATTTTCAAAGTAGGCTACAACTGGTAAAAAACCCTTTATAAACTCAGTTTTAAAGGGTTTTTTTTTGTTTTTTTTTTAGATGTAGTGAAGATTTACTTTCCCAAAATTTTTGTATTTGGATTTTTTTGTGTAAGAAAATTTAATGGTTGTGATATTAACAATTGGGGTTTTTTTATTTTTACTTCAAAGAATTAAAGGGTATTTTGTAATCAAATTTCATCATTCCAAATGGAAAACAGGGGTGTGATAAGGGGTGAGGTTTTAAAAAAAAAAATTTTAAAAAAACAGGTTTTTTTTTGTTTAATGTTTATTTAACTATATAATCAGATTTGTTAAAAAAGAAATTCTTCTTCTTCCTTTTTTGTCATGTTTTTCCCCCGGGGAGTTTTACATTGATGGGGCCTTCTCCGTCTCTCTGTTTTAGCTTCCCCCTTATTTATGCCCCCTTTTTCTAAGTCATTGCAATTTCAGGCACCCTGGTTTTGCTAGGTCTTCCCTTTGGTCTCTTTCCATCCCTTCAAAGTTTATTGCCCGTTTTTTTGTTTTTGGTGGTTTTGCTTTCCCCTTGAAAGTGCCCAAAAACCCCGCAGGTTTTAAATTTGGGACTTTGAAAAGACTTCAGATCATCAAATTTACACATTCTCCATTTTTCATTTATCCCGGGCCTTCCCCCTTTGATCTTTGTCTTTTAGCGTGCATTCGGTTTTCACAGCTCATTGCTTTGTCAGATATGATCTAAAAAACCCAAACAGAGGTTCCGTTTTTTGGAAACCCCAGTTCGGGGGGTGAGATTTTAAACTTTTATGGGCTGAAGTGACTCGTTTTAGCATTTTTTGCTTCTGTTGTTGATCTTGTTTTCCCCCCCACCCCCCTTTTTGGGGTTTGGGCAACATAGCCAAAAAAGGGTTTTATTTTTGTTTTTTTAAAATTAGGTAATTTCTTCCCTTTGTATTCAAAACTAGTAACAAAAAATTAATTTTTCTAAAAATGTAATAAAATTTGGGGGGTATCGTAAATGATAATAAATTTAATACAGGGGGTGGGGGCCTCTTTCAATAGCTTTTAAATCATACTGAAAGGGGGATTTTTTTGGGGACTCGGGGGATTTAAATTTACCAAATTTTATTCAAAATGCGTTTGAAAAATTTTTCCCCCATGATTTAAATTTATTTTTTCTTTTTTGAAAAAATTTTAAATCAATGAGGTTTTGGGCCCAACGACTCCTCTCCTTCATTGTGAATGCGAAGCCAAGATTTGGCAGAATTTTTTAAAATTTTTTAATAAATAAGTGTTTTTTCAACTGAATTAAAATACTTTTTGGGTTGGGAAGGCAGTAATTTTTTTTAAAAAAAAGTTTTTTTCCTTGACCTAAGCTTGCCTAGTTTGTAAAGGCTGGCAATTTTTTTTTGACATTTTCAACAAGCATATCTTTGGGGTTTCGGGGGTCTCCCGTTTTATGATTTTTTAAAACAAAAAATTTTTTATAGGCAAAAAAATGACACAGATGGATTCAGCCAAATTCAGGGGGAAATTTACTTTTGTTAAAAATTAAACACCCCTGTTTCAAGGGGGCTAGGTTTTTTATAACAGTTTTAAGCCATGTAATTTTTTCACCCTGACTTTCAAAACTTTTAAATTTTTTTAGCATTCAAATGAAAATATTTTTGGAGAAAATTTTTTTTTTTTTAAATTTCAGTAATCTATTTAAAAACGTAACAATCTCAAAAGAAAAAATAATAAAATTTTCAATTTAGTATAATTTGTTTGTCTTTATTATTTTGGGGGAAAAACGCGAATTTTTCAAAAATAACCAAATCAAAGTTTCACCACAAAACAGTGGGGTCCTTTTTTTGTGACTCCAATTTTTTTAAAAGCAGCTTTTTTTGAGTGACTTTTTAAAAAAAAAAGTTCCCAAGTGCTGCAAAATGCCTTGCTTGATCCCCACTTCATCTTTCAGCTATTTTGCAAGTGGGAAAGCAAATAACCCCAAAAACTTTTTTTTAGGATTTACCCTTTTTTACTTTTCATAAAAAAAGCCTGGAAAACCCTCAAGTTGGTCAGCTTTCTAACATAATGAAAACCCTTTTAAGTGTTTTTTTTTTTATAAAAAAAAAATCTGAAGAATAATGCAATTACAAATCTTTTTTACTAGCTGAAAATAAAAAAACAAACCATCCCTTTTTTAAAATTTTTATAAAAGATTCCATAGGGGATGTTTTTAAAAAATTAAAAAATTTTAAAAAGGGGCCCTGATTTGGGAAAAACGTATCAGGGCCCCGATGAAAAATTTTTTTAAATTTATACTTGTGTATAAAGCCCGGCAGGGAGCAAAAAAAATGGGGGGACATTGGGGCTAAAGTTAATGGGGTCAAAAAAAGCCAAGCTGAAAACCCAGGTATTGAATTTGGGATAATTGGGGGCCCCCCCCCCCCCCCCCAAAGCTGTTTTTTAAACCCTGCTTCCCCACGACCCCCCTGGGGACAAGGTCTAGTGGATGGGGGGCCCAAAGGAGGGGTTAAATGTTAGTGCAGTCTATGTGGCCAATTTTTCAATTACTGCTTTGTAATCATAAACTTTTTTCAGTCATGGCGCATTTTTCTTCCTGAAGGTTGGGTTGCTCTCCCCAGGGAGAGAGTGTCACCACAAGACCAGCACCACCCATTGAACAAAACTGTCCGGTCTGCATGTATATTTGTTTCCCTATGAGAGTGCCTTTTTTCTACAGAATTTGTCCAGGGTTAACTCTTGTTGCCGTGGATTCTTTAACATATGCTGAATGCGAGTTGCACATAGGACCTCAGTTAATTTCATCCAAAAAGACTAGCACCCACACCACCACACAAGGTGTAGTGGATGGGAGACAATTCAGACACAGACAGGGATTTAACCCAAACATCTCATTTTCTAGGCAGGTGGGTTTCCTCCAGATCACCAACCCACTATCAACTGTGGGATTTTGCAGATTTATAATCAGCTTGGGAAGATTTGTTACAGATCAGCTTTGCTTTTTCATAGCAGTTGTTGGCTTGACTAGCTTTCCATTGTTAGTGGTGAATGCCAGCTCTTTGCAAAGTGTAATTAAAGAATAATAAAATTTTTAAAACCTACTCGTTTATGTAAGTGTGCATGCATATACACATCTTTGAGTGAATGATTCTGGAAGCTTATTTTGTATCTGCGCTGTATTCCACTATTCCATCCCTCACACTACAGAAAAAATAAAACCAACAACAGACAACTACATATGCACCATCATGGCAAACTCAAAATCAGTCTGCAGACCAATGCTCATTTTAGCAAATATAATCATTTAAAGAGAGTATATCAAACCTCTAACACTAAACTCCACAGATAAATGTAACACATTGATCAAATAACAAAAATGACCAATCCATCTCCATAGATATGAATCCTTTTTTCCAGACTGCTCTAGTTTTATGTGCATCTGATAAAACACAGCTTGTGTTTAAACAGGTTATATCCCTGAAGTCAAAATGCAGCTACCTTCACGGTGGGCAAAAATGGCTGCATACACAAAACCTCACCATTGGTGAACCTTGGAGCTCTAGCCGAGGAACCAAACAAAAACACAAAAAGGTCATACTTACAAACAAGTTCTCAATTTAAAATGGAAATACTGGAGACATATTGCCAGGCAGAAAAAATAGCTTGTAAAATTTTAAAAAAACAAACAAAACCACCCCTCAAACAAATCAACTGATGTACAAAAAAGTAAACAATCACACATCAGAACTGCCTACCCTAAGAATTTACAAGTAGTAATCAGATTTTGCATAGGATGACCACATTTTGGTTTCAGTTATCAGCATCCTTTCCTTGCGTGAAAAAGACAAAGGCCATTTCTTTACATGGCCTTGGTTTCAAATTTCATCGTGTCTACAATGAACTTATCAAGTCCTGCAATTTCAACCCATCACAGTTCACTTTCCATCTGTTAGGTCACAATTTTGTATAATTATGACACCCGAAGTTTGTCTGGCTCAAAGAGTGCAGCCATGCTTTTGGAAACGTTATCTACTTCACACTGAACTAACTTTACATACTTTGGATAGTTCTGTCACCATACTTTTGTTACACATCAGCTGTATTCCTAATTTGAGCACAAAATTCTGTAAAAATAGACACAGCCAGTCAAGCGAGTCTACACTCATGTTCACCCACACATGCTTAAAAAAAACAAAATACAAGGCATTTATTTACGTTTTGACCGTTTCATTTCCCAACTTTGTTAAAAAGTGTACTTTCAGAGAGGTAAGAAAAAACCATGAACAAACAAAATATACAATCTGTCCTTATAACTGAATGATAGGTTTATTCATCTATTTTAACAGGGATGGATGAAAAAAAGCCACCATTTGTTTATTCTTTTCCCTCAAAAATGTTCATTCATTCTCTTTTTGTATATGAGTGAGTGAGTGTGTATGCATGTGTATATATATATATATATATGAATATGTGTGTATAGATAACATAAACTGCTTTATTGTTGGTAACAACAGTCAAGGTGAACTCTTCCCTACCATTAAGTAACACCCAACAATGCATTTAACTGCATAAGAACCAGCTATGAAAAAACTATCAGTACATGCACACAGAATTTTAAAAATCTTACTCACTATGTGTGGTCCAGTCCCAAAACTTAAACAAGCTGCCAGGAATGTTGAACTCGAGTTACAGTCGGGCATTTACTGCAAGTGACCAGGGACAAACAAATGTCAGTCTCACTTTCACCCAAGTGAACATGTTGTACACGATGGTATGGGCTCCTGCTGGCTGATCGAACATAGAACACAATGGTATGGCCTCCTGCTGTCAACATTTTTTGATTGGTGTTTTTAACTCTGTTGTTAACAATCATTTAATTGGTTTATACAAAAATGGTAAGTTATATACCTAGTGCTTCATTCTTTAAAATCTACTTTTACACCCAAAAAACTTTTCCCCACCCCCACATCTCAGGAAACCAACCCCACCACAAACTAATATTTGCTTTCCACCATTTTAATGTACAATCATTCAAGCATGTTCAGATGGGAGTGTTATAAACCCGAACTCGTAATAAACAATGCTCAAAGTGTACAGATCTGAACAGAACCCACAGTAGCTCAAACAGAACAGTCAGCACGGTGCAACTGCTGCCAGCTAAGGGATTTGCACAAAACGTTTTTCTTTCATCTTTCACCAAATCACCACACACTGTCCAGGAATATGGGAGCGCAATGTGACAAAGAGTCTCCTCTACAAGGGGTAGTTGAGCATGACGTCTTGTTTGGCCAGCTCCAACAACATAGGGTCGTCAAAGGACTTGTTGATGCTCACATCTTCACTCAGGCCCTGTGGGGAAAGACGGAATGCAATTAACAGTGATAACAATTCCAATATAACAAACTGCTGCCAGAATGTTTGTTACCAGAATACTAGATCCTAGAAAAGTAATGACTGATATAAAATCAGATCGTAACCGCACATGCTCCTCTTCGCTACCAGTCTATGTTAATTGCTTTGTTTTCTCATATTTTCTAATTATTGCACATTTTCTGATAAGATGCACATTTTGGGAGAACCAAACTGTTTCAGAAAAAAAGCAAAAAGCTTTGCATTTTGGTCATCAGTTTGGTGACACAGCCAAGTTTAGGACAATCCATAACCAAGCTGTTATGTTGACATTCCATATCAAACAGTATCAGCCAATGTGCAGCTAATATCAAACACTTCAAAGTTATCCCCTATTGTGGCACTCCACTTGACCAATTGTCAAAACCAATGGAGAACCATAACATATTTTCTACATTAATTTCTGTATCTGAACAACAGCAACTCTATATCCTGATCAAGCATTAGCTGATATTGCAGCAGTTAAAACTAATCCTACGTTACACGTGTTTGTACTAGTTGATGTTCATTGCATAACTTGTTTCAAGGAAATAAAAACACACAGCACTGTACAAAGATATAATCAGCTATGTAAAAGTTAAGTATCAAACAGAAGCTTGTTTTTGCCTCCATCATAAACTGGTGCTGACTTATTAGGTCATGAATTGAGGACCTTGACTGTTACCCAAAAGAAGCAAGTGAAATAAAGCCTTCACACTAACCTTCCGCCGCCTTGTCTTGATCATGAATTCACGGGCAAGGTGAGTTGCTGGCTGAGGTTCCAGAGGACGGATGATGATGCTCTTGTCTAGTGGGTCACCAGGTACTATCTGCAAATTTTCAACAAAGAGCATTGGAAGAAGCTAAAATTAAAAGGTTAAAATGGTATCTTCTGTAAATGCCACACCAAAAGAGGTATCACTGATAGCTATCAAAACAGTTCTGCAGCAGCGTTTAGTTCCCTTTGCTGGGTGGTAACACTACAACGGAAGAAATACATTTTATTTCACTGCCATTATGTACAAGTACTGACATATCTGTATATCTGAGATGGCTTTGTGCTTCTGGCAGCTCAGCGCAAGTTGTAATGAGTGAGCCTACCTGCCAGTGATGGAAGACGGACTGACAGAAGGCCTGTCCCTGGGTGTGTGTTCTCAGATCTGTCTCAAAGCCAAAGGAGTCGATGGCTGGCAGGAAGGCTTTGATGGTGTACAGGGGGGATCCTGGCACAGGGGCATCCTGAGTCACATGGCCTCTGAAATGACACAGTGTCAGCTTCACTACAACACCTGTAGAGCCAACAGAAAGGTGAGGCAGAGGCACAGACTTCAATATTGTTTCTATTTCCACAGCTGATGGACGGATTTAAATCACCTTCTTACTCACAATGACTCACAAACGGTCTAAATAAAAAATTTGAAATAAAGAATTATGTACAAAACATGTGTTGTTGTCACAGTCTAATATCCTTTATTACACACAGAATATTCAGTGTTCACACCTATTACCCCTTTATCAGCTCATCTCTTCACTACAAAAACAGTATGTCCTTCTCCCCTGTTGGGATGCCAGGGTCCTGTAAGTATAAATAGCAGCCCCACCTTCTGGAAATTTTGTGCTAGGAATTCCCTCTTTCTATCCCTCTCTTTGTTTCTGCCTTGTTCCATTTCTTCCTATCACTTCCTTCGTGTCTATTTTCTGCCTTCTTAGTCCATTGTCTTGCCAATTCTCTCCCACACCCAAGTCAGATGCACTGGGCCTGACTTGCCAGGCCATCAATGGTTGTGAAGAGCATTTTTGCTCTTATTACAGACAACAGTTGCTGTATGGGTGTTAAACGAAGAAGAAGTATGTCCTTTTCTTCAAGCTTACAGCACCCACAACATAAAACTGGTTAACGGCTGACCAAACCAGACATCCTATAATAATATTTATGGTTACACATGTGGTTCTAACTTATAACTAACTTCCCACTTACTTGTCTACTCCAGCCACTTACGATTATGGTCAGCATGAAGTCATCTCCTGCCAATGCTGGCTGCTATCTAATCACCTTTGAGTACGCCCTAAGGTATTTCCACTGTGCAGCAAACTCTACTTGTAGTATGTGCACACGCACTGTGTGCTGCTTCATACTTGGAATGGTGTGGCAATAATTCTATGCCACTATGTGTGCCTAAAGTGGCATGTTTTCTGAAAATATTAAAAAAACAAAAACCAACCCCCCCCCCCCCCCCCCCTTAGGATTCTAGCAAGAGTTTTCAATACTTATGCAAATGCAAGGGGGTAAGCACAGCTGTTTACTCCATTGAGTAGTACTCACCATTGTTGAAAATACCTGCAAAAAAATCTTTTCCAAAGTTATTTCACTTATTAACAGCAATCACCAAAGTATCCCCCAGTTGTATCATTTAAAAGAAGAAAAAAAAAGAAAGAAAGCCTTACACACACACACCAATTTTTAAAATGTGTATGACTCCCAAAAGCAACAAAAAAGAGAGAAAAAGAAGTCTGTTGCAACCAACCTTCTTTTGGCCAACACAGTGTACACTGCTGAGACACAGTCTGCTGGGGCCAACACTTCCACAAAACAGTACGGCTCCATCATCCTCGGTGTCGCCTGTTATCAGACACACTCAAGTTAAAAGAAAGAACAAACAAATGCCCATGATTAAGCAGAAAAACAGAGGAACAAAGAAACACACACACAAATATGTATGCGTCTTTTTTTTCCTGACTTGCTATTGTTCTTTTATCATGTGTTGTTGGCAGGCCTACCTTAGCGCTTTGGGCTTCTTCAGGGAGGGGAGATGTGTGGGTTTCTGCTTGATTTGTATGACTGCATTATAAAATTCATTGTGTGATGAAAAAAAATGTAACTACAAGCTGTCCACAACAATTCAATGAAAATAAAACAACCCATCCTTTGACACGATTTCTGAATAAGCGCTTTGATTTGTTTGCTTTACAAGATTCAGCTCTAAGTAAAACCTATATATTATCATTATTATTATATTTCATAAAAAAAGTGGTAAAGAAAAAGGGGGGGGAAAACGGGGACTGCTGATGTGGTTTTTTTCTGAAAAGTTATACAGATAAGACTTCAAATGCTAATATGAAAAAGGGAAAATTTGTACAACCAGAGCATGACTTTTTCATCTGTCTGTTTGAAGCCCCGCCGCCCATAGGGGCCCTTTTGGACGCCACGTTACCGTGAATAGATCTGTCGTTTTTAAAGAATCTTTGAGGGAGAAAAAACATGAGCCCCCAACAAATTATATCCATGAACAGAAAGGGACTTTGAAAACCTTTTAGAAAAACAATCAAAATGGCGTCCAAGGATTTCCCCTTCTGCAAGAGTTCTTTTTGAAATTTTGCAAAGTGGGATAGCAATAGTCAAAGTGAAAGTTGTTGCCACTACGCGGTCGGTTTTGGGTAAATTGGTCAGTTTTGGGTTTCAATTGGTCTTTCCAAATTTAAAGTCGGATCGTTGGTATATGGCTTCCGGACAGCAGGAATTTTAATTAAATTTTATGTTCAAACCAAAAGACCATCCACCACCCCCCCCACCCCCCTTGATCATGAACGATGGCGGTATAAAACAAGGTGAGAGCCAGCAAACCTAAGGAAGGGGCGAGTAGGCAAACGCGAGCGTGGGGATGATCTGCCGCCCCCACGGTGATGGCTTCCTGCAACGTGGGTCCGGATCTTGAATTACTTTGCGAATTGTGCCCAAAAAATTCCCCGAGATTTTTCAAAAATGTCACCAAAAAAATTGCCTTATAACTCAAAATGAAAAGAACCAAACCAACGAGCCAAAATATAACACAACGCTAAAAAAACTTACATTTAAATGGACATTTTCACAGAGAAATGATCCCAAGCGTGCGCTTAAGTAACAATTGACTGATTGCGCACCCTTGACCAAAACAGCAAACATCTGATTTAACAACAAAAAAAGTTTTTCCATTGATACCACATTTAAAATTTCCCCAAAACAGAAAAAAATACAATTATTAAAACAAAAAACAGAACAAAAACCTTTTATTTATTTGTATTTAAAGAACCGGGGAAATTTGCCAAAAAATAAGAGGAAATGTGCTTTTAAATTCTAAAGCATTAAAAAAAAAATAAAAAAAAAAAAAAAAAAAAAAAAAAAAAAAAAAAAAAAAAAAAAAAATGCAAAAACCGTTTTCCCTTTTGTAGTAAAAGAAAAACCTACTTTTCATGCCGGGTCCTTCTCGGGGGGCCCCGGGGAACCCTTGAACAAGCGCCCTTTGAAAGCACCAACGTTTTTGTCCACTGTCCCCAAAAAAACAAGTCTGCTTTCGGTGTGGTCACCCCAAACAAAACATTCCTTTAAAACAGTTTTTCCCTACTATCTTTAAAAAAACATTTTGTCAGATTTGGTCACTTTAACTATTCATAAGAGTTTTTGCCTTTATCACACGGGCAAAAGTCATTTGGTCATTTTCGGTGCTTGTTTTCCCCTCCCACAATTCATTAATTTGTCAGTCTGGTTTTGAAACTAACATCTTCACTTGACAGCTTTTTTTTTCTCCAATCACACAAACACAATAATTTTGTCAGTTGCGTAAAAACCCAACCTCATAAACAGATTCAAATCGACTAAAAAATTTGTCCCCTCAAAGAAAAGTAAAAATGTCCGCAAGGAAAATTAGTCATACACTTCTTCTAAACGAAATCTCTCTTCATGCTGATAAAAACTGGGAGTAATGGTCCTTCCCTTAAGATGTAAAAAGCCTCTTCTGAAATAACATATTAGCCAATCAGAGGTTGAATCAGTTTGTCACGGTTGGACATTCAATGCTCCCCAGGCTGCAGGTAAACGCTTGCCAAACAGTGCGACAAGTTGTTGCTTATCATGAGTTTTTGCCCAAAAAACCTTACTGAAATCTCTGACATAAAAACCCCGTTTTAGATCAAAAACAGTGGGGCCCAACATAAAGCACGACAGACCTCAGGGGGCGGGGTGTCGTCCCCCAGGATTTGGGGGCCGGGGGCATCCGGCCGAAGGCCCAGATAGACCGAGCAGCCAGGATGTCCCATTCGTACTTGGTTGGAGAACTCCCCCAGCTTTTTGCGGGGGCCAGGAGTTGCACGGCTTCTTCCTATGTCTTTCCCAAAACCCTTCTCAAAGGTCGGCATTCTCGTCAGCTTTTTCCCTGCAAGAGCCCCGGGAAAGGTTAAGTCGACAGTCACCTGCAGTTATTCCCGTTTCCCTACAGCTGGAATTTTTTTATTAGAATAAACCCTGAAATACAGTTATTACACAGGGCATGTTTCCAAACTAGTGGGGCAATGTGGAAAGGTAAATGGGTAAGCACCCCGAACTTTGAATGTCAAAGAAACTCAAACGATCTGTTCTGAAAAAAAATTAAAAAGACTAAATATAAATAAATATCATGCTAAAGGAATTTTCGGGTACATTTTATCACTCTCCCCCCCCCCCCCAAACAGGCATTTCACTGTACAATAAAACGTAACTGTGATGATATCATTTACAATGCCCCCCAAAGCATGACTGGGCCAAATGTACCTGGAGTAAAAGATTTTGTAAATTTTTTTGTTGGGCTTTTCAGAAAAAAGCATTGGGGAAGAGGTTTCTCCCACCTTTTGCAAAAAGACAAAAAGGTCGCAACCTTGATATCTGGGGCACACGTTTTCAAAAAAAGGGTCAACCTCAAACTAAGATTACAATTATTGTTGGCGGGGTTTTTTTGTTTTTTACACTCTTGAAATTTAAAATCCCATGTAGGGTTGGTTGTAACGCCCAAAACCGGGAACAGTCTGGATTCATAAAGACTTTCGTAATCACTCTAGTAATGACAAAAAATGTGTCCCTGTACAGAAAAAACAAAAACACTTAAAACCCAGTGTCAAGAAACAAATTTATGGAAGTGATCGTTAACAAACTTTAAAAAACAAAAGATCCACGTTTGATAACTTGGAGAAACAGAGGGGGGAAATAATCAATGAATCAAAATAACAAACAATTAGGCTAGTTTTTTGGTAACAAAAAAATGATAAAAATTTTGAGTTTTTTCAGAGCCATTTAATTTTTTTACAACACTAGCGCTTTTTTATAAACCAAACAAGCATGTACAATGTACAAAAAGAGTGTTCATGTAGTCTTTTTTTAAAATATAATTTTTGGGGGACATTGGTATCGGGTTTTTTTTTTTTTCTTTTTTTCCTTTAAAAAAAACCATGCATCTGCTGATGTGCTCTAATAAACGGTTTCTTTCCTTTAAAAAATTTCCAACTCTGAATTAAGCAGTCTTGAATCTTAAATATATTCTAAAAAAAACACACCACCAAGAATAATACATTGACTACTGCACATAAACAAAATTTTCTTGCAAGCAGTTTAAAGTGTCTGATTATGGACAAATGTGAACCTTCGCCTTTCAGCTAAATAGACTGGAAACAAACTAAAGGTAATCAGAATAACAGGCGCTGCATGATATGGGTTCAAAACTTAATGTAGTCTTTTTTCAAACGCTCAGCAGCAAATATTGTTGTCGTTATGTTCACACTGCTGTTACGCATGAAAAAGTCAGGCCCAGCGATCCGACTTCGGCATAAGAGAGAATTTTTTTTTTTAATCTTTCTGGAAAAAAGGCAGGAGAATGGCCAGAAGACAAAAAATAAGAAAGGAGGGACGGAAGAAAAAGAGAAAGGCAAAGAAACAAAGAGGTGATAGAAAAGGGACATTTCTAGCAGATTTTCCGAATGTGAGGATGTGTTTATATCAATATAACGGGCATCCCCACGGGGGGAAATGTGGGTTTGTTTCCACAAGTCAAAATTTTGACCCAAATTTCCCAAAAAAGCATAAACCTATTTAGGTAAATTTTCTAGGTCATGCATGAACGCCCAGGTAGAGTTCCCCAGTACCCGCATATGGTTACCTGATTCTTAAACCTGTAACGCACAGTAGTAATTTCTTTTTGTACGAACATTTCTAATCAATAATACAAGTCTCGGTTTGGTAATAAAATTATTAAATCTTTCCGGGAAATGTCATCTTTTCAAAATAATACATGTAAAGTAGGTGAAGTTTCATCTCCCTAAATGCATACACTTAAAAAAAAGGAGTAATCCATGACAAAGACACAAAAAAATATATCCCAAGCAGATAAGCCATGTGCCGCTTTGCACACCAAATGCACACAATTTTTCCCCTGCAGAGCAACCCCAAATGTAAATATACCGGTAAAAAGTGTAAAAAAAATAATGTGTTTAAAAGCAATGTTCTCTTTCATTTAATCATCACTCACTCACTCACTCTTCTCTCTCTCTCTCACCACAAACAAAAGACTAGCCATTCTTTTTTTTCTCACCCCCCAAAATTCCCAAACACAACACATACATAACAATACTGACAATATATTGAAATATTTCTCAAATGGAAGAAAAGTGCCCTTGGGGGTGAGAAGGGATAACTCTTGTTCACTTTTGGGAAGGGCCTTCAGCATTTTGGGGAGCTGATGGGTTTACGGTTTACGCAATCTTCATCAAGAACCCCTGTTGGGAATTCAAAGGGCGGAAAATGTCACCCACACCACACGAGCAATGTTGAGTCGAAATTTCCCCTTAATGTACATGAACAAGTTCTTTAAATATTGAAAAGTTTGCTTTGTTAAAGGGGAGAGAGGAGGGAAGGGAGAGAGGAGAAGAGAGGAGAGAAAGGGGAGAGAGGAAACAAAGAATTGATACAGGACAAAGAGGCCAAGGACTCAAAATCATAAAATTTGATGTTATCTGGCAAAAAGAAATGAGAGGTGCGCCCCGTGGATTAAAACTATTTTGTATTGCTGTTAAAAATTTGGGATTATTGTTTTTTTCTGTTACCATTTCATTATTGCTTCTTTTACATGCCATTTTCTTAGCTGTTCCTTATCCCTACACTTCGGCTTTCCCGACTGGTCTGGCATTCACTACTTACCCTTCAGCCCAGCCAGCCTACTTCTGACCCCTTTTTTTCACAGAATTTCGGACCTTCGAACTAAAACAGAAAACCCTTCCCAAACACCGAGAACCACAATACTTTTAGACCCCAAAAAACCCAAAAAGAATAAAATTTGGGTTTTTAAAGGGAAATAATTTTATTTTAACTACGTGCAAAGAACCCCAATTTAAAAACCCGTTTTTTCATAAATTTTTTTTTTAAAAACCCCACCGCGCTGTTTGGTGGGGTTAAAAATTCCCCCTCGGCCATAACGACCACAAGAATATTAGAGTTTTAAATTACCAAATTTTTATTTCCCCAAAACCCCTCTGTGCTTCCCTTCTTCCCTCCCTAGGTTCTGATTTAAGGATGGCAGGTTGAAGCTTCCCCTAAAACCATTTTTTAAAAACCAGGGGGAAAAAAAATTAAAAATATTATTTTATCCCTTTCCCCCGGGAAAACTTGGTTTTTTTTCGGGGGAAATTTTCATGTTTCACCCCCCTGGAATTTTTTTGGGAACAGGGATTCAACCCTTTTGTGGGAAAAAAATTTTAAAATTTAAAAACCGAACCCTTTTTTCAGTTATGTGGATCGGGGGCAAAATCCATAGGGCCCCACCCACTCCCAAAAATTTGAAAAAAAAGAATTACGCCTTGTCTGAATTCTCAACCTTCAAAGAAACGGTAAAACCATTTTTGGAAAACTTAGGTAAAGAATTTTTGCCATCTTTAAAAACTGGCCCCCCACCCTGATTATCTTGGACTCGGGCAAAAAATGGTCTCTGTGGGTCATGGGGTTAAAAGTCTTGCCTTAAGACCCTCCAGGGGGAAAATTATTATCGAGGCCCGGGAAAAAAAAATCCCCAGAAAGAAAAGGGAAAAAAAGCCTGGCATTCAGTTGGGGAGGAGAAAAAAACAAAAAGGATGAACAAATAACAAAAAAAAAACCCCCAAAAAAAAAGTAAAAAGTAATGCTTTTTCCAGCACGAAAACCTTAAAGGGACCATCGAAAAACTTTCCCATTTATGTTCCTGGTAAAAAAATACAAAGAAAAAACAAAAACAAAGGGGAACTAGAAATATCTTCACAACCTAAAAGGAACCAACAAATGCCAGATAGTTAACCCCAAAAAAAACAGGGTCTATATCCTTTACTAAAAAATGATAATAGGACAGATTTACAAATTTAAAATACACAACTCTTTTCAATCTGGTCCCCCACAGAAATGACAAACCACCAGGATCAGTGTCATAACATTCGCGAGCAAAAAAATCACATGCGGGGGGGAGTTGGGGGTTTTTGGTGGAGGTCTTATGATGGGCTGGTCAATGCCCTCCATCGGAAAACCAGTTTCCCCCAGAACTCGGGTCACCTCCCCCCTTGTACCTGCCATAATCCACACCATACACTTTTCTCTCCCCTACTTCCTTTTTGGGTAGTGTCAACAAGGAAGAAGCGGGCACCTGAGAGGTATTCGAAACAACAAGATGCAACCTTATTTTTCTGAAACCCAAAGTACCTAAGTTACGCTTTCTGTATGTCAGAAAAAAAAAAGTTACCTCTCTTTTTTATCCGTAATTCTAGTGAAAAAAAAATTGCAAAATTTTGGAAAAATCTGATTTTGTAAAATTCCCGTTTGGGAAACACATACAGGGCAACTTCCCCCCAAAAAAACCCCAAATAAATCCCTGTTTATACCCGTATGTTTCATACAAAAACCCCCAAGCCCCCTCCATCCTTTTTTTTTCTGGTCAGGGAAGGATAACTATCAAACGAGGAAAAACCTGGAATATAACCCCGGGAACCCAAAAAGAAGAAGAAGAAAAAAAAGCCTGGACTCATTCCTACTGGCCCCACTGTCCCAAAACCCGGGCCCCGGCCAAAGCGGAGTCCTCTGTCGCAGTGTTAGTTCCCCCAAGATCCCAACCTCCTGGTTTGGGGTGCAAGGTTCCCTTAAAGCGGTCCAAAGCATGGAAGCTGGTTTCCTTCTTCTGTTGGAAAAGTTGGTAGTGTGAATCACCAGGGGCCCCTGTCAAAACCATTTTTTTGGGTTTTTTTTTTTTTATAATCGCTTACTTTTGGACAGTCAGAAAATGTGAATATGTACTCCTGACAAAAATGTTTGCAACATAACACATGTGCTGTATTATGATATTTTTGTGTGTATGATTTGGGAGCGCTTTGTACAAAAGCAAACAGTAAAGTTATAAAAAATTTTGGGATTATTTAGAAAAAGTAACTTTGGACTGTAAAAAAGGTTTTTTCAGATTTCACCACCATTTTTTTTGCAAAAGGTTTATGTGCAAATGATTAAAATAAAATTGTAGTAACATTTATGCATTAATTGACAAGTTTGTATTAAGTGTTCTTCCCTTTTTGATTTATCAGTTTTTTTTTTGGGTTTTAATTTAAATTTTATTAAACCAAAACCAACATAATGTCCGCCGTCCCCCCAAAATACTGAAAAAAAGATGTTTTTGTCTGAGGGTTTGAGAGATTAATACAAGCTTTTTTTTCTTCTTCTTTTGTTTTTTTCAAAAGTTAGTAGTAGGGGGGAGCCCTTTTATGTTTTGATCAATTTCACATTTCTTTACGTTTTTCCTCAGAAAAAAAAAACCGCCTTGGCTTGTCCCGTCTTTTAAAAAAAAGACCCCGTAGAAAATTTAAACAGGGAAAAGCCTACGTAACACGTCCTCATTACAAAACATGGAATCAACTATTCCCCATTGATCACAAAAAAATAGATGAATACTACCAAATTAAGATTTAATCCCAAAAAAAAATAAATCACCATAAATGTATGTTTTTTTTTTACAAACACCCCTAAAAAAAAAAAAAATGGAAGCGAAAGGATGCTATTTAACGCACACGCGGTGCAAACACAACAGCAATTGCCTTTCACACTCCACAAAAATAATATTTCTTTCAGCCCAAACCCATAACTGTTATCCCCTTTCTTAGCTTTTAAAGGAATATTTTTTCACCACCCCTTGACCCCCTAGTTGTCGCCAGGTACTTCCCCCCGCAGAGTGGTAAAAAACCCCCTTGTACACCTGGGTGGAGTGAGGGAAAAAAAGGAGTAAAGTGTCTTTCCCCCAAAGGACCACACCGGCCGAGCGGGGAACGAACCCCCCCCACCTCTGGATACGGTTGACCCCCTAAAACCCCTGCCACGGTGCCTCCCTACCCTCACCAAAAAACCCTGAATAGGAAAAAAGAAAACAAAAAAAAAAAAAAAAAAAAAAAAAAAAAGGGGGAGCAATTCAGTTCGTTGCGGGAAAAAGGAAAAATCTCCCTTTCCTTAAAGGGGAAAATGGCCTGATTTGGGGTTCCCCCTTCTTCCGGGGGGTTTAACTATTATTTAAAAAATGTCCCAAAAAAACCCGGGCCCTTTCACAAATATGTAAATGAAAAAACCATAACCCAAAAACAGCCCCAAAATTTTGCACCCACATGGAAATCTCTGGGGATGATGAGATGATGATGATGGATGATAGACTCACACCCCAAATGAAATATTATGATTAATTATGGTAAAAAATATAACAAAAAAAACAATTAAATAAACCCAAAAAAAAAACCCACAACAAAATAATATGATATTGGTTTTACCCCCCCCGATGATTTATTAGGTAAAAAGACGCCCCCCCCGCAATGGGATGATTTTCTACAGCTTTCCCTTTTTTGCCATATTGGAAAAAAAAGGGAAACCAAAGCTTTATGTTCTGCTTTAGCTTTTCCGTTTTCCAGCTAGGCTTTTTCCCCCTTTAAAGAAAAGTGATCTGAGCCCTTCTTGCATTGGGGGTGAAAAAACACTACTGATTAATAGCCAGACTGCTTCGTCCCAACCCTACAAAAAACAAAAATACGCCACCAAAGCAGACAACATCCCCGTCCTTCCTCTGTCCCTTTTTTTTTCCCCCTTCCCCGAAAACAAGCAAGGTCTCGTACAACACATACTACCACATACCATTGCCACACACACCCCCAAACCAACACCACACTTCCCACACAAAGTGCACAACCACCTACAAAGTGCACATGCAAACACACAAAAGTAAAACACACAAAGTACATACATACAACAGTGTATGCATGCACACACTGAAAAAGGGGATTTTTACCATACATGGAACAAAAGCAGGTTCCTATACCTTGAAGTCGCCAAAGAAGCGTCACAATGAGCCTCAGCAAAGGGGCGGATGTTGACTTCTGTTTCCTGCTTGGTCAGGGTGTTACCAGCTCCTCACAAACACCTGGGGTAGACATCATCCACTCTCCAAACCAAACCTGCATTATGGAAACCTTTCTGACTTTGTCTCAAAAATTGAAAATGCATTCTTATACACAACGTTAAACTATAAAAATAGAGCAATTCCTTAATGCACTACTCCAGGGCATTAAGTACCACAATTTAAGGAACATCCCTTTTTAACCTCACTTTTGTTTGTTTTTAAAAATTTAGTTTATTTTCAAATGCACACAGTGGTATCAAAAGCTGATGCGGTTTAACCGAGAAACGGTCAAGCTAGTTTGAATTAAAACACAACCATGCTACTTTAAAAGTGGATACAGGTTTTTAGCTCACAAAACGCTAAAAGTTGATACTTCTAGTAGTACCAAACTCAAAAGGATATTACTTATAACAGCCAAATAATTTTCAAATTCCTAATTTCAGCCCCCATTGCTGGGGGAACCACCCAATATGGCCATAAAAATACATTTTCTACTTTTCACTACCTTTGACCAGAGACACAAAAATTCAGTTTTCAAAAACATGTTTTATAAACCCAAATTCTTAAAAATTTTGCACAAATGAACCTTCTCACATGCACACACTTTTTAGTACTTAAAAAACAACAACAACAACAACAAAAGCAAACCCCCTGGCATTTAACACATGTACTCCTGTATCTAACCTTCCGAGTCAGTGGGCATAAGAATGGCAAGCAATCTTCACTAGATCAGTTTCCAAGTGTTTTTTTCCCAGACGTCAGGATAAGGAGTTTCCAGAAGCAACACACCCTTTATTGCTAAGAAATTTACTAACTATGTGCTAGTCAAGCAGCTATGAGTGCATGCAAAGTGTTTTTGTGTTTTCACAACTCACCAGATGCTTACATGGATTATTCTTCAAACAGAAATTCTTTATATTCTGAAAGCGCTTATCCAATGAGAGGAGGAAGGCACTGGCAGATCTGCACACAATGACACTGCACTTCTATCAGGTGTAATCAGATGTGAAGTGAAGAGCCAAAACCTATTTGAAAATGGGTCACGCTTTGTGGAGTTTGTCTTCATACACCATAAGTTACTAGCACGACAAGCTTCGTTCTCCATTTGAAGAGGAAAGAAAATCACCTCAACTTGAAGCATGGTTTCCCCAGTGGAGATGCCAGGGGCCTGTCAGTATAAATAGCATCCCAACCTTCTGGACATTCTGTGCTAGGAATTCCCTCTTTTCTAACCTTCTTTTTGTTTCTGCCTTGTTCCTTTTCTTTTCGTCACCTCCTTCTTGTCTATTTTCTGCCCTCTTGGTTCATTCTCCTTACTGTTTTCCAGAAAGACTAAAAACTATAACAATTCTCATCGACACTGAAGTAGGATGAACAGCTGTCAGTTTCCCCCACTTTCAGCTGCTCTCAGCATACATGTCCGCATACACACGGGGACTGGATGTAAAAAAGCACATGAGCGCTTATTCCATTATCCTCGATATAAAAGAATAAATAAAAAAAATTAAAAAATCCATTCCATCCCAGCCCAGCCCAGCTGGGGCCAGCTGGTGCTAATTATAGCAGGAACTGACCACAACTTGGACTAGATAAAAGGAAAGGGTGCCTGCCTTAAAGTTAGCACTTTGACTGAGGATTTGCATGCTGTGGATGCGCTGAGCCTGACTTGTCAGAGCAATGCATTTTCGCTCATGACAGACAACAGTAGTTGCTGTCTGAGCGTTCGACAAAGAAGTATGGTTGCCTATATGGTCAGGTATAAAATAAAAAATGCAATGCATACAACCGTGTTATCCAAATGTACTTAAGAGCCTTACCAAAAAGCTCCATGGTCAGTTGTCAGGGCAAACATACAATCAAAACAAACGGATGACCAAACAAACAAAACACACAAACACACTAAGCCCGGTACACTTGAGCAAAGATCTTGTCAGTGGCTCCAGAATGAACTCCACAAAAGAGCGCTGTGAGGAACTGGGCGAGGTTTTCTTGCTGAACTTGCGGCTGTGGAACAACCAACCACAGAAGTAAGCATCACGACCAGTCTTTCTCTCTGTCACAAGTCATCCAACGCATGTACACACTCGTCCATCACGATTTACCACAAGGCAGATATTTCTAACACTGCTGCAAAAGCTTTGATAGACAATAAACTTTGATATTAACTTGTTGCCCAAAAACAGAAACCAAAACTTTTAACTTGATCAGCCAAGTTCGGCTATTAGTAGAACTGTAAAAAACATAAAATTTAAAACAAAAAATTTTTTTGTATTCATTGCGTTAAAAACCTATTCCTGGCATACATCAATTCTTCCCATTAACTAGAAGTAGCAGGAAATTTTTTTGTTTGTTTGCTTGTGGTTTGTTGTTGTTGATTTTTAAAACAATAATGCCCCCCCCCCCCTTTAGCTTCTAATTCTACCGGAAAAAAACAACAAATTATCTAGAAAGGAAATGTTCAAAGAAAAGGGCATCATTATTTTTTTTTTTTCCATTTAAGTACAAAGACCACAAACTATAGCAGATCTAGAGGTGGTTTTGTTTTTTGTTTTGTACAGGATAGATTCAAGGACAGAACGTATGTGATGCAGACTGAACTTTTTCACGATAACAAACTTTATCAAAAATTAATTTGAAGTCAACAAACATCCCCATCATCACCATACTTGAAAGTAAGTAATGATTATAATTAGTGGTAACAGTAACAACAACTAGTAACTGTAATGATTATAATTAGTGGTAACAGTAACAACAATACCATTTCTAATAAAAAAGCCAGGAGTGGAAGATGGATTAGGTTATATTCATTTATAACTGTGGGCTGAAGTACTAAATACAGTTTTTAAGAAAAATGGGGGAAGAAAGCTGAAAGAGACAGGGATAGAGAGACAGAGAGACAGAGATATATATAGAGAGAGACAGACAGACAAGCAGGTTTTTTTGTCTTGTTCCTTGGCTAGAAGTATGGAGTTCACCAATGGTGACATTTTTGCACATGCAGCTGTTTCTGCCCACCGTTAAGGTGGCCACATTCCAACTTCAGGAATGATGTCTAAACACGACACCAACGTACATTCAGTCTATCGTATTATATTTTTTTGTCATCCGTTCTTACTGGCATGAATGGCTTCCTCTTTTGATGACCTGCATGTGTTCACACACTGGGCCTTGGTTTACAGTCTCATTCCATGGACTTTCCTGGGAGTGAAGTCACTACTACTGTTAACTCCACAAGACAAAAACCACATTAAACGGGTGTCTCAGTGGTGGCTCGAATAACGGCCATCTAACTGTTAAGTGCAACACTACAACTAGGATATCCTGCTCCCCACACAGATTAAAAAACAAAACATTATTTTACGAAAGTTTGTACATAACAATTTACATAAGCACTTTATTTTTCTTCCATTTATTTCAAAAAGTGACTCACGTTTTGTTGTTGAAATACACATCGCCCCAAAGTCTCTGAGCAAATTTCTTCTCATCAACTCCTTCTGTAAATCATAGGCACACACATTCAAGCATGCACACACACACACAACACACACAACACACACACAACACACATGCGTGCGCACACACACACCCATACATGCACACACACATACACACACACACACCCACACACTCATAAAACGTGTCAACACAGATGTGAGCAAAAGAACAGAATCTGATTCAAAATACTCTTCAAAAACACCATTCACCCAGAAGGGAAACAGAAATAATACTTTGCAAAGTTAGGTTAGAAATGGGTGGCCTATAGCGTGACTTATCATTCTGACGTCACCTAACTCACAGTTCTTCATGTGAATGCGGGGCTGCTGTTGAGGATGCTGCCCACTATGTGAAAAACTGCCCTCTTTTCCACCAGTAGTGCCGTGTGGTCACTACAGATGTCTTTCCCCATAATATAAAACTGATGTTTCAGCTTTGTTATACGGTAAAAGTGATTTAAGTCTATGAGATCATCATAAAATACTTGCATTTCTATGGTACTTTATTTTGCTGTCCAAAAGGTATAATTTGGAATGATCTGTTTCTTTTGATTATATCTTGACTGATAAAAGTCTGTGTTTCTTACATTTCCATTTACAGCAAACATACATATGCACTGCTGCATACGCTTGCATACACAAACACACTCATGCACACACACAGACATGTGCTCCACACAAAGACATACATAAATGGTGCCCACAAATACACATACTACTGACATCCATGGAGAGAGAGAGAGAGAGAGAGAGAGAGAGAGAGAGAGAAGGAGAGAGAGAAGAGAGAGAGAGAGGAGAGAGAGAGAGAGGAGAGAGAGAGACAGACTGAGGGAGGGAGGGAGGGAGAGAGAGATAGAGAGGGAGAGAGGGGCGGGGGTGAATTCTCATGTTCTCATATCTATGCTGAGTACCAATTATAGTTCTATTTTTATCTTGTGCTGACACTGTCACAGCTTGTCTTGCAATCATATTGACTTGTAATGCCACCAGACATCCACCCCCTTGTTTATATAATTTTTTATTTGTTGCTCTTTTCCCCCTGATATTTTCATAACCTTTATACACTCACGGTCACCTTATTTTTCGTCCCACAGTTTTGTTCATCTGCAGCCATTTTTTGCACAGTGCTCTTACAGGCATTGCTTGTTGTACTCTTCTATGTATTGGTGCTATGTTGTTCTGAATGAATAACATTTTGTTGAAACAAAAACCACCAGCAGAAAAGAGGTAATCAAACGTCAACAAAGAAGTAAGCAAACATGAAAGCACAAAGTGCAACAGAACATTTTTCAAATAATACCAGCACAAGGCGACCACTGTAACCAATTTTTCAGGATGTTCCACCAGATACCATTTTTAACTTCCTGAGAGAATTGGGCTTTTTCTGTTTGATATGAGTGAAAGTGTTAATGTTGGTCACTAAGAACAAGGTCGTTTTAAAGAATCTGGTTTTGGTTTTATCTCAATTTATGTGTGGTTGGTGTGGTTTTCCCACAATGCTGTGCCTGTCCTGGGTTGACCCTTATGGTTGGCCAGGGCATTGCTACAGGGAACGACGGTAGAATTGGTTTTATACCCTGTTTTAATCTTTATATAGCTGCACAGTTTTAATTTGAGATTTAAAAGTTGACGAGGTGACGGCCCTGATATGGCCTCTGTGGTCGGCGGGGCTATAAACAACAGGATTGGATTGGACTGTAACAAATCACCAACCAAGTCAACACAGGTATGAGCAAAAAAACAAAGAGAAACAGAATATTTTTCAAAATAATACCAACACAAAATGACGAACATAACAACTCACCAAATGTGTCGGCGTAGATGTGTGCAAAAGAGCGCAGGGTGAAGCAGAAACGGTAGTAGGAACTGGCAAAACACACATTGCCCAGCACTGGTGACACGATGGACGACGTCTCATCTTCTGCGTACATGCTGAAAGGCACAGTCAGACACCATTCTTATGATGACGCAAGTGGTAAACAGTTCAGAGGGAAAGTCAGTTATACATGATGCCTCTGTAAAAAAAAAAGGAGGGGGGGTGGGGGAGAGAGAGAGAGAGAGGGAGGGAGAGAGAGAGAGGGAAAGAGAGAGAGAGAGAGGGAAAGAGAGAGAGAGAGAGAGGAAGGGAAGGAGGGAGGGAAAGAGGGAGGGAAAGAGGGAGAGAGAGACACACACACACAGAGTATACGTGCATGTGCGCGTGTATGTGTGTGGGTGTATATGTGTGTCTGTTCATGTGTTTCTTCATTTTAAAAACAATGAAACACAGCGACAAATTTTGCCATGCTTCACACGCACATGGGCACGCATGCACACACCTTCACCACCACCAAACAAGACAACAACAACAACAACAAACAAGCCTTTTAAGACACAAAGAAGCAGCACTGACCTTATGATGGCGTTAACTTCATCCACAATGTGTTTGAGTTTGAAGTAGGCGTCTGTGGGCGGCAGTTTGAGTTCCAGCATCAGGCGGTCAATTTTGTTGATGCACAGCGTGAGAGCCAGGCCCTCCTGCAGAGCATGCTTGATCAGTCGCTCCGTGTTCAGCATCACCTGCACACCACACCTGTTTTACTCACCTGAGCCACCTGACACAAGGTATCAGAATTTTTTAAAACTATTAATGCAGAAATAGTAGTGGAGGAAAAACAAGTGCAGGTAACCACTTACAACTTCTCAATCTTTTTTTTTCAATTTTTTTATACATTATTTTCTTCATATATTAAATTTTTCAAGACTTGTTTTAAGGTATCAGAGTTGATAAATGAATCAATGCAGAAATACCAAGACACTAAGAGTTTGGGGTTGTTTTTTTAAAAGTCTATAATCTATCCATTTTCTTGATGATATAACATTTTTTTAAACTTGTTTTAAGGTATCTCAGTTAATAAATGAATGATTGCAGAAATGCCAGAAACTATCTTTTCAATGGTATGGTAGTTTCTAATTTTATTTGGCTGACAAAACACCAAACAGGTCATCTTTGTAATTGTCTGATGTATTATTATCTTTGAGACTGAAACACTGTATAAGTAGTAAGGTAATATGCTAAGTCAAGAGATCATTGTTAGGTATACTATATAGCAAGTATAGTATAATCAGTTATGGAAATTGTCAGTGATGTTCAGCATGGCTCAGGGATTTCCTCATAGCGTACAGTGCGCCAACCAAGCAGTCATGCACTCATTTGACTAAACAATCAAACTCCACACTAAAATTATACAAATCTCACACTAAAATCATATAAGATATTCTTTCTATAGACTATCTTGGAAGAATAGCTGAGCAGCATTATGAGAAAAAAACTGATGAACCAATTAAAATTCGATTCGTTGCTTAAATGACACATTGTGAGAATCTTTAAGATGAGCTACAAATTTGATTCTATGCCTTAAGGCACAACCTGTGCATCTGTGGCATAGCAAATTTGATTCTATGCCTTAAGGCACAGTATGTGAATCTTTGGCACATCAAATTTGATTGAACTTTTGTTTTAAGGCACAGTATGTCAATCTCTGGCACATCAAATTTGATTCTTTTGTTTTAAGGCACAGTATGTCAATCTCTCGTAACTCTTAGACAACTTTAAGAATAAAGATTTCCTTCTCGTTGAGGAAAAGTTTCATCTATGTATTTCCAACAGAAAGTGAAAAAAAAGAAAAAGATTGAAGAGACAAACAACAGACAGCCACACAGAACGAAAGCAAAGAGCACAAAGACAGCACAAAGACAACAAACACACCCACACACAAAACATACACACACACACACACACACAACACACACACCCACACACACTTACTCCTTCAGCAGCATCAACAAATATGACTGCACCATCAGAAATCCGGAATGCTGCTGTCACTTCGTCAGAAAAGTTCACATGACCTGAAAAACGAAGACTGAAATGAGTGTCTTTGCCCTGTAAACTCTCCTGGCTCTTTACATAGCTTTTTTAATCCATGCATCTTAGTTTTAAGTTACATTTCAAACTGTATTATATTTGCTTCAAACAAAGAAAGCGGATCATTCACCTTCAATCTATCACTTTCAAAGTCTTAAAATCAATTCAGAATTTATAATAATAATAATAACAATGTATGGAATTTATTTATATAGCACTGAATCTTGTAAAGCAACAAATCAAAGCGCTCAGATGACTTCTTTTTCCCCCCGAGGATAATAGAATAAGCACTCATGTGCTTTTTTACATCCAGTCCCCGTGTGTATGCGGTTTTGTAAATTTTGTCATCTGTTCCCACCGGCACACAATGGCCTACTCTTTCGAAAAGCGGAACAGGATTTAACGTGTGCACAAGATGTTCTGCATGCGTTCGCACACGGGGTCTCAGTTTATAGTCTCATCCAAAGGACTTTGACATTCAGTTCAATTTTTTTTGTCCAACTGGGAAGAAAGGGCGAGGTTGGGAATCAAACCCAGAACCTTGCGGTTTACTTGTTGGCAGGCAAACATCTTAACCATCCTGCCACCTTCCTTCTCAAGGAATTTAAGCCTGTTACAATGCTTCTTCTCAGAAGTTTGTAGATGCAAAATTACAAATATCATAATACATTAGTGCTTAAAAGGCATTCATGTAATCAAACAAATCTAAAACAAAATCGTGGATGCACTTGCTGTACACAGCCACATTCTTACCCATACACATACCTGTACACAACCCTTTGTCTCTCAACATAAGACACAGACGTGTGCACGCACACACACACACACACACATACACCAAAAAGCACAAACACAAAATACAACCTGGCGTGTCAAAGACGTTGACGAGATAGGACTTGTTGCGGGTGTCTGGGAGCACCAGAGTAACCGGGGTAGACTTGGTACTGACTCCTCTCTGTAATGTCATTTCACAGACCCATTATGCAGGTAACTCAACTGAAGAACCAATGATATTAATCTTCACAGATTCTCACAATTCAAAAACAGTACTCGTTGTATCACAAGGAAAAAACCTTGCTCATTTTCATGAAGATAACAGCATTCATTTTACCTTGCAAAGAGGTCTGAGGGTTTTGGCTACCGTCACTTAATGCTTCAGCAATTCAACCTTTTTTTGTTCACAAAGCTATGGTAACTACATATGACTCTCTCCATAGTCTTTCAACTACATATGACTCTCTCCACAGTCTTTCAGGAACAACCATATCTTGCAAGATGTATTTATTTAAATAAAAGCTAATTATTTCTTAGTGTGAAATTTGGGGTGCTGTCCCCAGATAGAGTGCATTGCTGCAAGATCAACACCACCCGCTCAAAAAAACAACCACCAAAAACCCTTGTCTACATACATATGTATTTGGTTAAGCTCCCTGTCACAGTGGCTTTTCCCTTACAGGGGCAACTCTCTTGTTGCCAATGATTCTTTTGTGTTAAATGCATGTTGCACTCAGGACCTCAGTTTATTGTGTTATCTGAAGGACTAGCACCCAGACAACCACTCATGATTTAGTAGACAGTGGAACAGTTCGGGTTCAGGCAGACATAAAACCTGAGGCCTCTCACTATCTAGGCCGATGTATTGCTGCCACTGGGTCACTGATCCACTTCATACAGATAGGGTTGGAGAATACTTCATGACTTTTAACTCTTGAGTACCACTCTGTTGTCTGCCAGGACCCCAGCTTTCTATTATGTATCACATAAACATAACAAGACTATTGTATATTGTATACCTTAATCTTTTTGGAAGAAGGAGAGTGAAGCATGCACTAAAGATGGTGTGTGTGTGTGTGTACGTATGTGTATAAGTACCTTAGCTAAACTCTGTATTTCCCTTTAAAAGGCAAAAACTAAAATAGGAGATTAACAAAAAGACATGTTTGAGTAGAACTAGCAAGCAACATCCCTGTTTCATACTTACTTCTTGCTCTGTGAAGAGAATGTCTGTGTATCGCATCTGGAACAGAAAAACAAGAAGCCATTCTAATATGTAATTCTATTTCTACTAAACACCAAAATATTGGATTAGATGGAAGTATACTATCACAAACAACATTCCCCATAAATCATTTTTACTGAAATACAAAAACAAAATTTCTCACAACTAATTTCTAATTGAACAACTTTCAATGACATAGACCAGCACTTACATCTATTTAATCAACCACTCGTTCATGACATAATGTCAAAAAGCAATGTCATGATGTATAAGGGTGTGAAGATTTTCTGATGCTTTAAAAATCACACAACCATTCATTCTATTGCTCACAGCTATTATCACTATCAGTCATCTATCTTCCTTACGGATTAAAGTTTAACTTACTGATCAATCATTTTGATGGATATGAACAAGCAGTCCACTATTAATCATATTCCTACGCAAATCATACTTTTTTCAATTAATCATTTTCATTTAATATCAACATACTGCCAGATCTACTTTTCCAATCAAATCATTCTAAATGATATCAATCAGCAGTTACTTTAGTTAAGTTTCCATATTAATCATATTTAATGATTTGAAACAGCAATCATATTCGTTGTCCACATGAATCACTTCTATACATATTGACAAGCATTTGTTCATGTTCACTTTCTTAATAGATATTTTCAGTCAGTAGTTACAAGAATTTAAATGTCAAATCTATTCATATCAATTCTCTTTATCACCCATTTCCACTGATATGAACTAATATGAACAAGCAATCATGAATACAGAAATTCTTAATCAAATTATTTTGGCATTATCAATCAATCACAATCTCAATATGAAAACACAATCACACATCATTTTCTTTATCACTAACATTTCACTGATGTGAACAAATCTTCAATCAATCTACTTTCCCAGTATATTGTTTTCATGAATATGATATTAACACACATTTTCTCATATGAACTTCCACACTATCTCACTTTCACTAAAAGGAAGGAATACTGAAAACAATCACTCACATCTGTATCATAGCCACCTTCTATCTCTGGGTGAGTCTGTTCCATAAGGCAGTCCACAAAAGATGTCTGGAAAAAAACAATGACAGCTAAAGTTTTTTTGAAGAACAAGAACAGACAATCATTCTAGTCAATCATTTTCACTAATCCGCAGCATGTCTTTAAAAAAAAAAGAGGGACAACCATTACTTTGAAAGCAAAATGGCATAGTGTGCTGTTCCTAACAAATCACAACAGATCTCTGAGAGAGAAAAAAACAACAACATACTTATTCTAAAGCGCAGTAACAAATTAATATTCCCTAGCAATCAATTATGCAAATTTTGATGAGATAGGAAGTGAAACTACAATTCTATAACACACACAATTTTTTAAAAAATCAGAATCAAACCTGTCCAGAATCTGCAATTTTTAGATACGACCCGCAGTAAAATCAAAATAATATTTCAATCATTCTGACAATATCTATGACCCTTATGGCAGACAGCCATCACTGTCTCCTTCACAAGTTTCTCATACACCCCAGTAAAATGGAAAAATAGCTCTAGATACACAAAAACTCATCGCACAGTGTTTTATGGCAACCTACCTTTCCATGATGAAGATGTCCACAGAGGGTGACATTGCGGATCAGCTCCGGTCCGTCCATCAAGTCTGCCAGAAACCTGCCACACCATCACCACCACCACGTCAACTATGCCTGCTACATACTGACCCTAGGGACTGCATCTTCATCATCATAAAACTGAGCACTCTGGCAGCTGCTACGTTTTATTTTCAACTACATTGTAGTATACACCCTCGTTTGGAAATGCAAAGGCTCTTAGGGTCTTTACAGCCAAAACCGTGATGGTCTTGAGAGATCTTTTTGAGACAAAAGTTATTTTAAAAAATACACTGGATCACACACCAGGAAAAAAGACAAGTAATACAGATTGAATAACTTATATACCCACACACATGAATATTTGACATGCATTTCAAACCTGATCTGACAAACAACTTAGCTTTTACAAAGTGTTATCACATACTTTCCTGTGTAACGCTCAAAGACTATCATTGTTGATAATTTTTCAACATGCAAAAATGTAACACAAACAATAATTAACAAAAACAGCCAAATATTTCACTGCCCAACTTAAAGGGGGAAACAAAAACAAACAATCAAACTGTTCTGTGCATTCAAAATCTCCCCAAAAAGCCATTAGTTTACCTCCTTCAAATCCCCTGATGATATTACCTTTTTTTTAAACTGTTCCTCCCCTTTTTTTTTTTACCATAATTTTGTGGTGTGTGTGATGTGTGTTAGGTGAGTGTGTCTGTTTATTTTTATTATTTATTCTTTTATTTAAAGGGATAATGGAATAAGCACTCGTAGCCTTTTTTCATCCATTTTCCCCGTTGTAGCAGTTTTGTAAATTTTGACATCCACCCAAACCAGCACACAAGGGCCCTTTTCTTCCGAAAACCCTGAAGGGGTTTTTTAACTGTGCGCAAGATTTTCTGCATCTGTGTGGTGGTCGGGTGTGTGTGGTTCTGGTTGTGGATGTGTGTGTGCTGTTGTTGGTGGTGTGCACATGGGGGCCAAAAATGTGTGTGCATCTATGTGCATGAATATTTTGGTGTGTTGCATGTGCATGTGTATAATGGTTGTTGTTAATTTTTGGTTGTATTTAATGTGCATACCGACACTTGTGCAAAGCAAAAATGTGTATTTTATATATTTTGGTTGTGGCTAGTGAATGTATTATGGGAAAAGCTTCTGTTTATGTAATGCCTCGGGCATTTGCATTTCTTTTATCATATATAAACATCCTAAAAGGGAAATTAAACAATTTTGTTGTTTTTTTTTGGTCCTCATTCTTTTAACTGCATGCACAGGTTTTTCCTTTGTTTTGTTTTGTGCTGAAAAAACCTTTTTGCATTGCTGAATATTTTTTTAAAAACATTTAAACTTTTTGCACACTTTTTGTATTGCTTTTTTCAAATTTCCCCAAAAATTTTTCAATTTTTTATAAAAAAGGGGGCAGGTCGAGTGGTTTAGGGGGGTCAACTCGTGATCCCCGAGGTCGCGGGTTCGATCCCCCCCTTTTGGCTTGGTGTTGTGTCCTTAAAACACTTTACTCCTATTTTTCCCCACCCACCCATGTACAAGTGGGTACCAGTCTGCTGGGGGAAATTCTGGGGACGACAACTCCTGGGGGGGGGGGGTTCGGGTGGTGAAAAACCCTAGTTCGTTAACGCTACAGAAACCGGGATAACCCGGGTCAAAGGGCCTTCGGGTCAAAGAACTACTTTATAACTAAAATGCTATAGTCCCCCCAACAATGACAGACAAATACTTTAAAAAAAGAATTAATTACTCCTGTCATACAAGTTGTTTTGGAAATCTTGTTCTGCCAGGAAACTTTCTTTTTGATGGACAATAATGGGCCCGGAAAGAAAAAAAAACCCACAAACCAAACCCACAGCACAGTATTACAAGAATTAAATGTCAAATCTATTCATATCAATTCTCTTATCACCCATTTCCACTGATATGAACAAATATGAACAAGCAATCATGAATACAGAAATTCTTAATCAAATTTTTTTGGCATTATCAATCAATCACAATCTCAAATGAAAACACAATCAAACATCATTTTCTTTATCATTTAACATTTCACTGATGTGAACAAATCTTCAATCAATCTACTTTCCCAGTATATTGTTTTCATGAATATATATTAACACACATTTTCTCATATGAACTTCCACACTATCTCACTTTCACTAAAAGGAAGGAAACTGAAAAACAATCACCTCAAAATCTGTATCATAGCCACTTCTATCTCTGGGTGAGTCTGTTCCATAAGGCAGTCCACAAAAAAATGTCTGGAAAAAAACAATGACAGCTAAAGTTTTTTTGAAGAACAAGAACAGACAATCATTCTAGTCAATCATTTCACTAATCCGCAGCATTTTCTTTAAAAAAAAAGAGGGACAACCATTACTTTGAAAGCAAAATGGCATAGTGTGCTGTTCCTAAACAAATCACACAGATCTCTGAGAGGGGAAAAAAACAACAACATACTTATTCTAAAGCGCAGTAACAAATAATATTCCTAGCAATCAATTATGCAAATTTTGATGAGATAGGAAGTGAAACTACAATTCTATAACACACACAATTTTTTAAAAAATCAGAATCAAACCTGTCCAGAATCTGCAATTTTTAGATACGACCCGCAGTAAAATCAAAATAATATTTCAATCATTCTGACAATATCTATGACCCTTATGGCAGACAGCCATCACTGTCTCCTTCACAAGTTTCTCATACACCCAGTAAAATGGAAAAATAGCTCTAGATACACAAAAACTCATCGCACAGTGTTTTATGGCAACCTACCTTTCCATGATGAAGATGTCCACAGAGGGTACATTGCGGATCAGCTCCGGTCCGTCCATCAAGTCTGCCAGAAACCTGCCACACCATCACCACCACCACGTCAACTATGCCTGCTACATACTGACCCTAGGGACTGCATCTTCATCATCATAAAACTGAGCACTCTGGCAGCTGCTACGTTTTATTTTCAACTACATTGTAGTATACACCCTCGTTTGGAAATGCAAAAGGCTCTTAGGGTCTTTACAGCCAAAACCGTGATGGTCTTGAGAGATCTTTTGAGACAAAGTTATTTAAAAAAATACACTGGATCACACACCAGGAAAAAAGACAAGTAATACAGATTGAATAACTTATATACCCACACACATGAATATTTGACATGCATTTCAAACCTGATCTGACAAACAACTTAGCTTTTACAAAGTGTTATCACATACTTTCCTGTGTAACGCTCAAAGACTATCATTGTTGATAATTTTTCAACATGCAAAAATGTAACACAAACAATAATTAACAAAAACAGCCAAATATTTCACTGCACAACTAATGAGTGGGAACAAAATTACAATACAATCTAAACACTGTTCTGTGCATTCAAAATCTCACAAAAAGCCATTAGTTTACCTCTCTTCAAATCACCTGACTGATATGTACCTTTTTATTAACTGATTCCTCACCTTTTTTTTTTACCATAATGTGTGTGTGTGGTGAGTGTGTGTTAGAGTGAGTGTGTCTGTGTTTATTTTTATTTATTTATTCTTTTATTTCAAGGATAATGGAATAAGCACTCGTGAGCCTTTTTTCATCCAGTTCCCGTGTGTATGCAGTTTTGTAAATTTTGACATCCATTCCAACCAGCACACAATGGCCTATTCTTCCGAAAAGCTGAACGGGTTTTAACATGTGCGCAAGATGTTCTGCATCTGTGTGCGTGTGTCTGGGTGTGTGTGTGTGTCTGGGTGTGTGGATGTGTGTGTGCATGTCTGTGTGTGTGAGTGTGCACATGTGGCCACACATGTGTGTGCATCTATGTGCATGAATATTTTGTGTGTGTATGCATGTGCATGAGTGTATATATGGTTGTATGTTAATATATGGTTGTATGTTAATGTGCATACCGACACTTGTGCAAATGCAAAAATGTGTATATATATATATGTGTGTATGTGGCTAGGTGAAGTGTATTACTGGGTAACAGCTTCTGTTTAAGTAACTGCCTCGGACATTTGCATTTCTTTGATCATATATATACCAACTCCACTAAATGGCAAATAAAACAATTTTGTTGTTGTTAGTTTGGTCCTCATTCTTTGAACTGCATGCACAGGTTTTTCCTTTGTTTTGTTTTTGTGCTGACAAAAACACATTTTGCATTGCTGATATATTTTTTAAAAAATCATTTACATACATTTCTGCACACATTCAGTATTTGACTTTTGCAAATTTCCCCAAAAATTTATCAGATGTCTTTATAACTAAAGGGGAGGCACGTGGTCGAGTGGTTTAGGCGGTCAACTCGTGATCCAGAGGTCGCGGGTTCGATCCCCGCTCGGCTTGGTGTTGTGTCCTTGGGAAAGACACTTTACTCCTATTTTCCTCACTCCACCCAGGTGTACAAGTGGGTACCAGCTCTGCTGGGGAAGTATCTGGCGACAGACTAACGTCCTGTCACAGGGGTGGTGAAAAACCATCAGTTCGCTTAACGCTACAGAAACCGGGATAAGCTCCGGCTCTATGGGCCTTCTGGCTCGAAAGAACATACTTTATAACTAAAATGTCTATAGTCCCTCAACAATGACAGACAAATATCTATAAAAATGAAACTTAACTTACTCCATGTCATACGATGTTGTTGGTAAATCTTGTTCTGCCATTGTGAACTTCTTCTTTTTGATAGGAGCAATAATGGGCTCTGGAATGAAAAGAAAACATGCACATAACCACACATGCACAGATACTAACAATATTCAAATCAATCAAAAAGAATTTTTACTTTTTTTCTATATCCTGATTTTGGTTTAACTTGAAATACTGATACACTGGGCTGATAGACATAAGAAAGTGTCATGGCCTTATGATCTTCGTCTTCTTCCTAGAACACTCAGACAGCAACTCGCTGTTGTCTGTCCAATGAGCAAAAATGCATCATACTGCCATTGTGCCGACTTCAGCATGACCTTATGTTCCAATAGTTAAACTGAGCCTCAGATATATGACAGTATCCGCCCTTAGTCCATTGAACTTCTTGGTCAATACCACTGTATATTTCTCAAACCGTTCACTGACTGAAATAGTTACTTCAATTATATGCACAAAAACATTGGCAAATGAGAAAAAAACACTCATGTTGAAAATATTAAAAATATCTCAAACTGACCTATCATTGTTAGTAAAAACTACACAAGAGAGAAAAGCTTATGAGTAATGTTAATGGATACATCAAGCTATACATTCAATTTTCTACTAATACTGCACATTTCACTTCAAAATCTGATATGGTAAAATACTTAGTACTGTTAAGGTCTTAATTCAGAGAACAGACGATTTAGACAGATATGTCAGTTAAGCCTGACTTGATGTTGACGGACTTTTGAAAATGCAAAGAATCCAGAATCACTTCGCAGCTAACCAAAGTACAATATAGTACTCACCAGTGAGTGGCTGTGTATCCTCTTCCTGGACAATGGTCTGTTACAAAGAAAGAAAAAAAGAAAACATGCTATATTTCACTCTGTATTTATAGGACTACAAAATCATTCCATCTTTTTTTAAATAAAATTACAAGTGAACACAGGCTAACTGCTAACTCTACCCACCTGCACACCCAACTCCTGAATTATTCAACTTAAAGGGTGGAGTTTTCATGTTTAGTTATTTTCTTCATAACTCAAAGAGGTTTCATACATTATCCTGAGAAGTATTGTGTTTCACATACAAAAATGCAAAATAATGCTTCCTTCAGTAGTCTTTTATAAAAATGTTTGTTGTCCACCCACTCACAATATGAACTTATGTCTTTATTTCATTTGTGTATGCTTTTAAGATAAACCACTGTTCAACATTTCATGGCTTGTCTTACACGCACTACCCACCCCAAAAAAACCCAATAAACATGATTTAAAACAGTCACATCAATAATCTTACGCAAACACCATTTGTTTTTGTTTTTATTCCTTGGCTAGAGCTTTACGGTTCACCAATGGTGAGATTTTGCATATGTGACCATTTTGACCCATTATCAACGTAGACGCATTCCAACTTTGAGGATAAACACCATATAAATACTACATAAAGGCAAATGATATGTAAAGTTCCAAACTATCATCCCCCGCCCCCCTCCCACACACACTGGCACATGTTTAAACAAAATAGTCCATCAGACCTTAAGTCAAGTCAAGTCAAGTCAAAAACATTTTAATCATCCCATGAAGGGCAATTACAATACAGTCATCCAGCAGCTATATAGGGTCTTCTTCATTTATGGCCTGTCGGCATCCTGACTTTTGTTTCCGCTCCTTGGCAAGTGCTCCAATGCTCATCAATCGAGGGATTACTGCATATGCAACCTTTTTTTTTACCCACACAAGTAAGGTAGCTACATTCCAACTCTGACATTTGTTCCAATTAGGCTGCTGGCTATGATATCACAACAGAAGAACCCTAACTGAACCGAGAAAATGACTATATTTTTCTTAGGATGAGCAGTGAAGTAGTGATGACCATGGGAAAAAAAAGGAACACAAAGCAGAAGAAAGTATTCACCACATACCTCCACTTCTGGCCCATAGACTTCTTCAGCCGTGGGGTAATACTTTTTGTCTTCATGGAGAACCACTTGCATATCTGGCTGTTCATCCATGTCGTCCTGATCCATGTCCATATCATCATCCTATGAAACACAACATACCATACATAACATCCTCATTACTGCCACAGCTGTATTATACTAGCTCCCACCCCCTCCCTAAAAAACACCCAACCAACCAACCAAAACAACAGCAAAAACACCCCCTCCCCCCACAAAAAAAAAAAATCCCCAACAAACAAACAAAAAACAACAACAAAAACAAGACAATGAACAAACAAACCAACCCACCAAAACACACAAAAAACAAACAGAAACAAACCAACATCACCCCACAATATCCCCCCCCCCCCCCCTTCAAAAACACACACACAACCCCCCCAAATAAACAAAAACAAAACTAAAATGGTAAAAACCCTCATCACAACATTAGAAAGCAAAATTTGGTAGTGGTTGAAGCAAACAAACAAGTCATTTAAACATGATTTTAAAAAATCTTACTGCGCATATCATCACTCTAACAAGAAATAAAGACAACAAGGTCTACAAGTACTACCACTAGATTCTGAACTTGAGGGTTTTTTTTCGTTCCTCAGCTAGAGCTCCAAGGTTCACCAATAGCGAGATTTTTACATGTACAACCCTAACCTCCCCTCCTTTACCCCATCATTGTGGTAGCTGCATTCCGACTTCGGGGATTGAACTTGAGATAAACTTTACAATCAATATTGGTATTGCTGCCCGACCACTTTAATGATTAAAAGAAGTTTCTTAACTTCTATGTCTAAACATTATTTTAGATTAAGATTCAAATCTGATTTTTGCAAAATATGTTTCCTAAAGCTTAACTTTAGCTGTAGCTGATTTTGCCCTAAATAATAATGGCTCAGTTCATGTAACTTCAGTTTTAATGTTGATCTGCCTAGCAAAAACATGAATCAATGCAAGCACTTGCCCATATTTATCAATATCACACACACACATAACACATTTTCACAAGTAAGTGAAACACAACATACTTATGGTTACACAGTTTACAAATCATAACAGACTATATTGCTATAATAACATACATAAAAAACAAACAGAGAAAAAAAAAGTCTAACTCTGAAAAAAGAACTAAGATAATAAACCAAAAAGAAATGATGAGCTGAGACAGTAAATCTGTCCTTAAACATTTTAACAGAATTGCAGAAATATATTTGTTGGTCATTACAAATGTATCTTTAACCAGTACACTGCCAGGAAAAATCTGATTTAAGGTTCCTCCCACTGCCAGAGGTTATATTAAAGTTTCAGGGGTAATAATTTTTAAAAATTCTGGCGTGAAAGCTATTTCAGATAGAAAAACAAGTGTTACATGGTTTTTTAATGGAAATTGAATGAGGAATCTGAATGTCTAAAATTTGGATCTTAAGACTTTTGATTGTTTAACATTACATAACATGCCTAATTAGAAATTATAATTTATGCAAATTTTGGCCAGATACTAAAGCATTTTTCTTGGCCAAGATATACAAGACAACCTACTAAAAAAAAAAAAAAAAGAGTGCAAATAGTCTCCTTGGTGATCATCCGTACCAATTTGATCAAATCCATATATGCACATATTTCAATGTTATGATGCACAAATAATCAAATTCAAACTTTCTGGTCCTGCTGACTTGGCCATGCCCCCTCTGCTCACTCCAGTTCCTTTTCTTCATCACCCTTCTCCCCTTATCCACACTACCCCTCCTCTATTGCCTGCTGCCTCAGGCCTTGGTCAAATTTTGCCATGGCTGGAACTGTAAGTGGACTCGCTAGCCTATCACTATAAGTATAATCTTGAGTATGTGCACTAGTCTGAAAAGTTCGTCTGCTATATCATATAGCATCCAGCAAGTGTCACATATCACTATCATTGTCATTTACAATCACTGTCATTATCAAGTGAATCATCAGAAGAAGAAAAAATTGCCTTTCATCAAAAATTATCTGCAGTGCTGGCAAAGTAGTGTAAGTTTTCCATGCACCAGACATGAACCATGAAAAATTAAAAAATACAAAGACATCAGCTGACATCCTATACGGGCTATAAGCACTGGAGAAGCACTTTGCCTAGGACATCAGCTGATGTCCTATAGGCAGGGAACAAGTTAGTAGATTTATTTCCTTATTCAACAAACAAAACAAAACAAACAAAAAAACAACAGCCAGAAATCACGTTACTGAAAATGAAATGCTTTGTTTTTACTTATTCTACAAGAGTCTTGATTAGTCTAATGAATCTATTTATGTGAAAAACAAAAAACAAAAAAATCAATGACTCGTAACAATACAATAATAGAATATTGGAATTAACTTAAAAACCCAAAAAACACTGTGAATGCACTTACATCTCTCTCCACATATTCATCATCATCCTGGTTGTCATCATCGTCTAGATCTTCATCATCACTGTCCAACTCTGGACCAATGTAGTTGCCAAACTCATCATACAGATCTTGATCCATCTTGAAATCTTGAGAGAAAAGCTTGTGTCTCTTCCGTCTAATTTACAGCTGCACAGTATTTGAATGAAAATCCTGTCAAACAAACAAAAATTGAAAAAATGATGAACAAAACAAAAAAATCTGTGAGTGACAGACAAAGATGCTGTGTGTACAATACAAATGTGTGTGTTACTGTGTCGTGTGTGTGTGTGTGTGTGTGTGTGTGTATCACTTCAGGATTCAGATGTTTGAATACACCAATGCATGTATCTAAGCCTGTGTACACCAACACATATAGATCTATATATAATATATACATGTAGTATGTACATTCATGAGCACACAAAATCACACACAGATGTAATGATCAAAGTGGATCTGATCAAGGCTGGCTGGCTAGATTAGTACATATATATATATATATACATATATATATATATATTAGTTCTGCAGGTCATTTCAACCAAACCTTTTAAGTTTAATTAGTGTACATATATATGTGAAAATGGAAGATGAATACATGGACTGGCAGCACCTACTTGGTACTTCCTGCTCCTACTAACTTCTGATGTGTTATTGTGTAATTGCACCACAAGAAGACTATGAATAAGTGCACATTCAATGCATATGTACATAATACTGAAGTGTGTTGCTGAATATCCTACCTAGCTAAGTAGGGACTAGATGTGTAAGGTGCATTGTGTAAACTGAAAATATACTAATAAATCAAGTTATCCTTGTCCCCACTTCGTTTTAATACATAATTAAATGAACACCAAATTTAAGCACACTTTCTCAAACTAATATTCTGGAGAACCTGTGTACGTACCAAATCTACCGAAACCGAACAGCTTATTGAGCAGTTTATATGAATTAAATAAAGAACCACCTATCGTCAAACCTACGTTTTCGTGTGTCTCGCGTCCCGCATGTGGGAAGGCTACACATAAGGGCTAGGTTCCGGCTCACGTAGTAATTTCTTTAGAGTGTGAGTCAGAAACATGTTTGCTGTTTCTCACACTTTTTTTTTTAACTTTAAAGTATGAAAAAAATGCACTGTGTACTTGTTTGGGGGTTGAGGCCATAGATTAACACCACGTATGATGAGAAAGAGAGAAATAATCATCAAATGAGGAGGATTGCTTGTGTTCCTACAGTGCATGTATATGGTGATTCTATAGGCCTAGCAGACAACAAAGGACTGATGGGGTACTGAAGGGGTGTTTGCTGAACAAAAGTTGAAACCTACCAAATTCGTTCTAATTGTCCTGAGCTTTTTGTCAGGGGCTAGTCTTTCATAAAATTGTGGGTTTTTTTTTTTTAATTTCCGTGGATACCTTAGTATGTGCAGTACGAATGCCTGTTTGAAATTGAAGGAAAAATAGCTAACCGTTATGTGTAACCAAGAGGCTTCCCTCAAGGAAAGCTTCCTGGCGCAATTGCATTGTGGGATATGCGAAAGAGAAAGTTGTTGACCTACTACCAGTGGTCGGTCTTGGTCGATCCTTGTTCATTTGAAGTCAGATCAGTCCGTCATGGTTGATCTGGACGTCATGAGGTGTTAAGGAATGAAATAATCAAATACTTTGTCGTCTATTATTTTCTCAGATTGACAGTGTAAAAGATTTTAAGGCATAAGGAGATGGTGGTTTTGAACTTGAAGTGAATATTTCTGGAGCCACTGATCAAATCAAATCAAATCAAATTCTTTTATTTCGAGGATAATGAATAAGCACCGATGTGCTTTTTTTTACATCCAGCCCCCGCCCTTAGGCGTACATTATGATGACTAAAATAGGCCCAATACCCATACATTCACACAGTATATAAATTTGTAAAAATGTAATCACACACACAAGAAAATAACACCTCCACCCCACTACCACCACCCGATAACAACAACAACAAAGAAAAAAACCTGCACAACATAAAGGAGAACAAAGCATGTACATGGCATCATTTGCAAAGGGAAAAATAAAAGTCAACTAACTCAAAATACTTTTTTTTAATATAGGAAAAACCATAGCAATTTTAAACTACACAAAATCAAATGTTATATGATTAAACAAAAGGAAATTACGCAAAACAGATTACATCCGCATATACACGCTAGCGTACACACACACACACACACACACACACACACACACACACACACCATGCATCAACTAGCTGGCTGCAATAAAAAATATACTATAAATTCATCTCGAGAGAGAAACAGAGACAGACAGACATCATCATCATCATCATCAATGTCTTTGTGCCTTGTTGGCACGTAGGGCAGCAACAAAAGTTCTCCACTCCTGTCTGTCCTGGGCCAGCTCCTGAATGGTTCCCCAGGTATGTTGGAAGGTCTTCAGCTCTGCTTCAACAGTCGACCCCAAGTGTTCTTGGGTCGTCCTCGTTTGCGTTTTCCCTCTGGTGTCCAGTGGAGGGCTGTTCGGGCGATGTTTCCCTGTTCCCGACGGCAGATATGCCCTATCCATCCCCATCGCCTATGCATGATGATGTTGTCCATGCTTTCTTGGTTGCAACGGGCAAAAAGTTCTTGGTTGGAGATGGTCTCAGGCCAGAAGATGCGCAAGATTCTTCTGAGATTCTTCGTGTGGAATGTGGATAGTTTGTCGAGGTCACTCTCAGTCATCCTCCAGCACTCCGAGCCATACAAAAGGGTGGAAAGTACACAGCTCTGGTATAGTCTTAGTTTGGTTCTGGTGCTGTACTGGGACGATTTCCACACATTGTTCAGATTTCTATAAGCATTTCTTGCTTTGCTAATCCGGTTCTTGATGTCGCTGCCTGCTCCGCCGTCATGCCTAACAGTGCTCCCGAGGTACGTGAACTCTTCAGTTGTTGGTAAATCTTCTCCATTCACTGTGACCGGTGAGGGGTTCTGAACGTTCAGTGTCATCACCTCTGTCTTCTTCTGACTGATTTTCAGGCCTACTTGCTGTGCGAAAGTGCTGAGACGGGATGTCTTCTCTTGAATGTGATGGTGGGTATGTGAGAGCAGTGCCAGATCGTCGGCAAAATCTAGGTCTTCAAGCGTTGAGAAGGGGGTCCATCTGATGCCCCGTGACTGGTCAGCTGTTGTTTGTCTCATCACCCAATCAATTGTCAGGTTGAAGAGTAGTGCTGACATGAGGCAGCTTTGTCTGACGCCGGTTTGTACACTGAAACTGGTTTTGCTGTTTCCTACTCTGCACGTGAAGTTGTTGTAGAAGCTCTTAATGACTTGGATAATCTCCTGTGGAATTCCATATGCTCGGAGTATGCGCCATACACTTTCTCGATGAATGCTGTCAAAGGCTTTTTAAAAATCTACGAAGTTGATATACAGCTGTCTCTGCCATTCCGTCCACTGTTCGATGATGTTGCGCAGGGTGAAGATCTGGTCTATGCATCTTCTTCCTGGTCTAAAACCTGCCTGTTCCTTTCTGAGTTGTTTGTCCACTGCCTCTGAGATTCGTCCGATCATGATCTTTGCCAGAATCTTGCTGGGAACAGATAGCAGAGTGATTCCTCTCCAGTTGTTACAATTGTTCAGGGCTCCTTTCTTTGGGATCTTCACGATGACTCCTTCTGTCCAATCTGCTGGTAGCTGTTTCTCCTCCCATATAGCTGCAAAGAGTGGCTGTAGAACTTTAGATGCAAATTCTGGATCTGCCTTGAAAAGTTCTGCGTTGAGGTTGTCCTGGCCAGGGCTTTTCCATTCTTGAGAGAGCTGATTGCTGCTATAATCTCTTCCTTCTTTGGTGGTGAGCTGTTCACATTGAGATCAGCATCAGGATCTTGTACATCTGCCTCTTCAGTTGGTGGTGGTCTGTTGAGAACTTCGCTGAAATGTTCTGCCCATCTTGCATCTTGTTCTGCTTCTGTGGTAAGTATTTGGCCTTGTTTATCTAGGATTGGTGTTTCGGTGTTGCTCCGGTACTTGCCACTGACAGTCTTAGTGATCTTATACACCTGTCCTAGTTCTCCCTTTGCGGCGGCCTCCTCTGCTTGTCTTGCGATATCATCCATGTAGGTAGCTTGTCTGTTCTTGTCATTCTCTTCACAGTTTGGTTTGCTTCTCTGTACTGTTGTTTGTACCTCTTTCTTATCCGCTCTGACTTTGTCTCTAAGATTTTCTTCTTCAGTTCTCTCCTGTTCTCAATGGCTTGCCAGGTGTCTGCTGTAATCCACCTTTTTCTCTTCCTCTGTCTCTGTCCTAAGCACGTTTCGCTGGCTTGTGTGTAGGCTGTCCTGACTTGTTTCCACATGGTGTTTATATTAGTCGTGTCAGGAGGTGTGTAGTTTTCAGTATCCACCAGTGCTTGGAACTTGTTTTTGAGCTGGAGGGTGAAAGCACTCTTTACTTTGGTGTTGCCCAGCTTTTCCACATCAAAATGTTGTCTTGGTTTCCCAGATCCATTTTTTCTCAGCTTCACTTTTAGGGTTGCAGTGACAAGGTGGTGATCACTGCCAACATCGGCTCCTCTCCTTACTTTTACATCTAGGAGCGATCTCCTCCATGTCCCATTGATCATCAGGTGGTTGATCTGGTTTTTGTCTCTTCCACTGGGGGAACACCAGGTAAGCTTGTGGATCTCAGGGTGTGCAAATAATGTCCCTCCAATGGCCAGGTTGTTTGTCATGCAGAATTTCACCAATCTTTCTCCGTTGTCATTTATGCTGCCAAATCCTTCTTTTCCCATGGCTCTTTCTTGATTTGTGTTGTCTTTTCCGACTTTTGCATTTAGGTCACCCATCACTATCCTCATGTCATGGTTTAGTGTGTTCTCCATTTCAGCCTTCTAATTGTTCATAAAATGTATCTTTGCTTTCTTCTCCACTGTCGTTGGTTGGTGCATAGCACTGTATGATTGTGGTATTAGCATGCTTACCTTTCATTCTTATCCTCATCATCCTGCTGTTGATAGGTTTCCACTCCATCAGGCATTTCTCCATTCCTTTCTTCATGATAATTGCTACTCCCTCATGGTGTTGGCTGTCATCTCTACCACTGTACAGCACTGTCTCTCCTGTGCTGGCTCTGTATTTGCCTGATCCTGTCCATCAGCTTTCACTGATTCCGAGAATATGCAAATTGTAGCGTCTCATCTCTGCTGTAACTTGCGCTAGTTTTCCTGTTTCAAACATGGTTCTCACATTCCAGAATCCTATTTTGGTCTTATTTTTGGCGCTTAAGACTTCCATCTTCCTGTCAGTGGCTTCCTTTCGGCTTTCACCACTGACATTCATACGAGCATCTTCCGATGACTCTGGAAGCCCGTCACACCCAGTATTGTTTATTTCTTTTGTTGCTGTTTCCGTAACAAATGTTTTTTTTACAGAACAGGGTTGTTAGCCCTGTGTCTAACCCCCTACCTGGGGGAAGGGTTCCACCTTAGTCGCCTTTTACGACATGCCTGGTTGGAGGGCAGAGATCCTATTCTTGCGATGCTCGCTTTGCAAGCATACCCCGGGAGTCCCACGGGACAGACAGACAGACAGAGAGAAAAGGGGGGGGGGGGGGGGGGGGGGGGGGGGGGGGGGGGGGGGGGGGGGGGGGGGGGGGGGTCACTAATTGATATATACTTACAACTAAATCAAGTAAAATTAAAGAAAAAAAAGTTTGTTTAAATATTAGTTTTAATTAAAGTAAAGAAAGAACAGAACAAAATAAAGATTAGAACAGTACTGGTAAGAACAAAATTGATAAAGTCCTTTACCCACCAAAATAATCACCATGTAACAAAATTACCTAAAGGGTACAGGAGCAAAATAAAGCCAAGAAAAACAATCAAGCAAAACAAAATAACTAATTAAATCTAGAAAAAAATCCCAACAAAAAACAAACAAAAACACCCTAAATACACTCTCAAAACAACACAAAATCAGAAGCATGACTAACAATAACAATAAACGTAAAAATTGTAAGGAGGGGATAAAAGAAGAAGGCACCGAGAAAAAGAATGGAATTTCTTTTGAAAAAAGTAAGAAGAGAGAGAAGAGAGAGAGAGAGAGAGAGAAGAGAGACAGAGAGACAGAGAGACAGAGAGAGACAGAGACAGAGAGCGGGAGAGGGAGACATTTAAATAAATATTTATTATTTATTTATTTTATTCTTTTATATCAATGATAATGGAATAAGCTTTTTACATCCAGTCCCCGTGTGTATGCGGTTTTGTAAATTCTGTCATCTGTTCCCACCGGCACACAATGGCCTACTCTTACGAAAAGCGGAACAGGATTTAACGTGTGCGCAAGATGTTCTGCGTGCGTTCGCACAGGGGACCTCGGTTTATAGACTCATCCGAAGGACTTTTGGGGAGAGTGGAGCTTGCACTGATGGTTAACTCCAGAGGAAAATATCCCCTTGAACGGGAATCGAACCCGGTTCGTCACATTGTGAGCGCAATGTTCTAAACACTAGAGAGAGAAGAGAGAAGAGAGAGAGAGAGAGAGAGAGAGAGAGAGATAGAGAGAGAGAGAGAGACAAGACAGAGAGAGAACAGACAGACAGACAACAGAGACACAGAAACAGAGACAACAGAGACACGAGAGAGACAGAAACGAGAGAGAGAAGAGAGAGAGAGAGAGAGAGAGAGAGAGAGAGAGAGACAATGAACGATGAACAAATTTTATTTATAGAGGGTTATAGAATAAGCATAACAATAGCTTTTTTACATCCAGCCCTTTGGGAAAAAAGAAAAGCAAAAAGCAAACGAAAGTAATTAACGTGCAATACATAGCATGAAGAACAATCGAAAGAAAGAAAGAAAGAAAAATAAATATGTAGATGATGGACATTTCATGCAAATTCACCCCAACATAATTACATACATGTAGCAAAACAAAAAAATCAAAACAATTAAAGAAAGAAAACTGGAAGAAAAAAAATTGAAAGTAAGCGTAAACAGGAATAAGTCAAGCAAGGACAGGCACGACAAATTCATTATCATAATGCATACATATATATACACAGACAAAATGATGAAGTTCGAAGAAAAGTTATTTAAAAAATGTAAATGGAAAATAGAAGAAAAGGAGTGCAGAGAGAGAGAGAGAGAGAGAGAGAGAGAAGTGAGAGAGAGAGAGAGAGAGAGAGAGAGATAACTCGAAAGATTTATTCACAAAAAGGCCATTGGCTCATACATGAAGGGGGGTTGCCAAACTGCTTAGTATTTTAGTGAGAAAAATAAGTAACACAAAAAAACAAAATGTTATTGTATACCCATTGGCCCGGGCCAAAAGCTGTGTCAGTTATTATTGATGTCAGCTAATTGCCAAGGCCTACATTAAAACGTTGTTATGTTGTAAAATGTTGTGTTGAGATTGCCTTCAGCCATGACAAGCTCTTAACATAACAACCCGCACTCTCCTTTGTTAAAGGAGAAAAAAATCCTCTGAAGTCGGAGTATGGCTGCCTATAACAGTATATGGCGAGGTGCTTGAAAAAGAGTCATACACGCAAACTTCTCATCCAGTGTGTACTTCCTATCTCACAGAGATTCCCAGGTGGGATGAGTGAGGCAGAGTGCATGTTCTGGGTGACCCCCAGGGTGTAAAAGCTGGGGAACGCACAACAACAACATTGTATACCCACAACCACCACAATAAAAATCAGTTTTAAAAAATATGACTGAAGAAACCAAGATATCTCTTATTCTAAAGGCTTTACACAAATATAAAGCAAGGCTGTGCACATTCTCAGGGTGACTAGATGCCATGAGTAGACAGAATCTAAGCTGTCTACTATACTTTACCAGAATGTAATTCTGTCTTACATCTTCTAATATACTGGACAGCACAGCACAAAATGAACTTCATCTTCCACTGTTTGCTTTTATAATGGGCATAGCAACCTGAGGTCATCATCATCATTTTCTATATATCTAAATGTATGAACATTTATGTCTGATACACCAAGTCTAAACTTAGACATACTTCTTTTCAAATGTATGTCCATATCAAGCTTTAGATAAGGTTTGACATCGTGTGAACCTATAAATTGTCTGTACATTCGAAATCTTTCACTGTTTTGTAAATAATAATAATAATAATGTATGGAATTTATATAGCGCTGAATCTTGCAAAGTAAACAAATCAAAGCGCTTGCATTCAAATCATTCACACGCATGCAACCAGCCATAAATATCAAGATAAACAAATATCAAATTTATATACACAACACACTTAGGTGGGGGTGGTGGAGGTGAAGGCAGCTATGGAGAAGTAGGAACAGATAACAGGGGAAGATCTCGAGTAGAGTATAAGTGCGTTTTGAGGCTAGATTTGAAAGAATCAAATGAAGGCTTTTGGCGAAGTGGAAGAGGGAGGTCGTTCCATGTGGAGGGACCGGAAACAGAGAAAGAGCGACGGCCAACAGTGGTTTGTTTAAATCTGGTGTCCGAAAGTACAAGGCATCTAAAATGAACGAAGGGAGCGGGACGGAGTGTACAGGTGAAGACAGTTACAGAGATAAGAAGGTGCAGATTTGTGGAGACATTTGAAAAAAAGGGGTATTAATCTTATACTTTATTCTTTGTGAGACAGGCAGCCAGTGAGAGATTGCAAAAGAGGAGTGATGTGTTCAGATTTTTTTCTTTCTAAGGACCAGTCGAGCTGCAGAGTTTTGTATGCGTTGAAGGGAGTAGATGGATGATGCCGGCAAACCAGCCAAGAGAGAATTACAGTAGTCCAGTCGAGAGAGAATGAGAGATGTGACAAGTTTGGATGTTGCTTCAGTAGACAGATACTTGCGAATTGCACTTATGCGCCGTAATTGATAGTAGCAAGACTGGCAGGTATGGGTGATGAATTTTTTCATAGAGAGTGTATTGTCAAGAACCACACCTAGATATTTCACAGAGCTGGACCGAGGAACCGACGTATTGCTGAATTCCACTGAAGTCGTTGTGATGGAGGAAAGTTTATGTTTGGTCCCCATGAGCATGGCTTCCGTTTTATCGGCATTTAGCTGTAACTTATTTGAGTCATCCAGTTTTGAATGGCTAGAAGGCAGTGCGCCATATTTCTCAGGAGGGAAGGCAGATTTTCAAGGGTATTGCTACATTGAAGCTGAGTGTCATAAGCATAGAAATGATGATCAATATGATGGTGGTTTATTATGTGTGAGAGTGGAGCAGTGTAAAGAGTGAAGAGAATAGGACCCAGAACTGATCCCTGTGGGACTCCACATTCCAGTTTGACAGGTTTTGATTGAATTTTGCTGACAATAACTTTCTGGTATCGGTTTGTGAGGTATGAACTAAACCAGGTGAGGGCAGTGCCATTAATACCAAACATGTTCTGGAGGCGAGAAAGAAGAATTGAGGGATCTATAGTGTCAAAGGCAGCAGATAGGTCGAGAAGAGTGAGAAGGGATATTTTCCCTGCATCAGCAGTGAGTAAAAGTGTATCTAAAGTGTGGACTAGGGCCTAGTGTGGACTATATGACCACTCCACTGCTGCCAACAGCAGTCAATCAGTCTTTGCCTGAAAACATTGATAAACTCTTTACAATTTCCGACACCTTGATTGAGCCAAACAAACCCAAAGCCAAGTTCACATAAACAGGTACGTATTTGAGAAGCCCAGGTGCTTTTCCCCTTGACATCTAGATCATAAAGCATCTTGTAAGACTTAAAAAGTAACCCGCACTCATCCATATGCAGAATCTTAATCCAATATCTAATGCATCTTACAGCAGCATTAACAGAGAGAGGATATCTATTGGTTTCACTATAAACAAGATCATTAGATGTACGTCTATCTAAGCCTAACAACTGCTTTAAAGCAAAGAGGTGTACTGATTTACAATGTGTTACAGCTGCATCCAGTCCCCAAATTTCCCCGCCATATAACACAGTGGGTTGTATTTGTGCATCAAATATCATAATGAACAAGTCAAAAGCATTATTATTCAATAATCGTAATTTTTTCAAAACAATTAACAAGCTTCTTTTACCTCGACTTGCCAGATCTTTACATGCAGTTGTGAAAAATAAGTTTTTTAAACGGCATTTTCTTAAATTATTTTTATCATCCTTTTTTAATGGGTGAAGGGAGTGGGGCCCAAATTTTTCCCGGAGGGGAAACAAATTTTTAAGGTATTGCTACATTGAAGCTGATTCATAACAAAGAAATGATGATCAATATAAGGTGGTTATTATGTGTGAAGGGAGCAGGTAAAGATGAAAGAATAGGGCCCCAGAACTGATCCCTGTGGACTCCAATTCCTTTGACAGGTTTGATTAATTTTGCTGACAATAACTTTTTGGGACGGTTTTAGGATGAACAAACCGGTTTAGGCATGCATTTTTTTTTTTTTTTTTTTTTTTTTTTTTTTTTTTTTTTTTTTTTTTTTTTTTTTTTTTTTTTTTTTTTTTTTTTTTTTTTTTTTTTTTTTTTTTTTTTTTTTTTTTTTTTTTTTTTTTTTTTTTTTTTTTTTTTTTTTTTTTTTTTTTTTTTTTTTTTTTTTTTTTTTTTTTTTTTTTTTTTTTTTTTTTTTTTTTTTTTTTTTTTTTTTTTTTTTTTTTTTTTTTTTTTTTTTTTTTTTTTTTTTTTTTTTTTTTTTTTTTTTTTTTTTTTTTTTTTTTTTTTTTTTTTTTTTTTTTTTTTTTTTTTTTTTTTTTTTTTTTTTTTTTTTTTTTTTTTTTTTTTTTTTTTTTTTTTTTTTTTTTTTTTTTTTTTTTTTTTTTTTTTTTTGGGGGGGGGGGGGGGGGGGGGGGGGGGGGGGGGGGGGGGGGGGGGGGGGGGGGGGGGGGGGGGGGGGGGGGGGGGGGGGGGGGGGGGGGGGGGGGGGGGGGGGGGGGGGGGGGGGGGGGGGGGGGGGGGGGGGGGGGGGGGGGGGGGGGGGGGGGGGGGGGGGGGGGGGGGGGGGGGGGGGGGGGGGGGGGGGGGGGGGGGGGGGGGGGGGGGGGGGGGGGGGGGGGGGGGGGGGGGGGGGGGGGGGGGGGGGGGGGGGGGGGGGGGGGGGGGGGGGGGGGGGGGGGGGGGGGGGGGGGGGGGGGGGGGGGGGGGGGGGGGGGGGGGGGGGGGTGGGGGGGGGGGGGGGGGGGGGTGGGGGGGGGGGGGGGGTTTTGGGGGGGGAATGGGATCCTTTTTTAAGGCAAAGGGGTTTTTTATTGATTGTTGAAATTTGGTTAAAAGTTTGAATTGTTTAATGTTTGAAGGGTTCAAAGAAGGATTGAGTTAAGAGTAAGTTTAAAAATTTTGGGAAATTTTGGGTTTAAGGAGATGGAAACATTCTTGCATCATCTTAACATCATGGGGCCCGTTTTTTTCAATCTTTGGTGAGGGGGAGAATATTATTAAAAAAAACGGCTTCTAATTTTCTTGTCTTTTTAAAAAAAAAAGGACCAAAATTAAGAGCCTTTATGAAAATCAGTAAGGGTTTCACAAATTTGCATTTGCAAAACCCCCACAGGGTAGAGGAAAATCTATTGGGATTGTAAAATTTATAAGATTGAAAAAATAAGTGTCCTCAAATGTAAGCAAAAAAGGGTTTTTTAAATTTAGCAGCGGTATATTTTTTTGGGGACATGTATTTGTTTATTAAATATAGGGTACCAGCGAATTTCATAAAGTTGTTACCCGAAAAACTTTTTGGTGAGAGGTTTGTTCAATTACTTCCTTTTTTTAAAATTTTTTTTTTTGATAAGACAAGTGTAGGGGAAATTTTGTTGTTTGGTTGGGTGGTGAAAAGAGCTTTTTTTTTTCTTTTTTTTTTTTATTTTAGTTAAAATATTCCAAAACTTTAAAACTTTTTTTTTAAAAATTTGTAAATTTAAAGTCATTGTGGGAGGCTTAATGTATAATGAAAGAGATTTATCCAAGTATGATCTATGTGTACCCAATAATAATGGCTAAGTTTGGATGTACCTATTGAGACACACTGTTGCCTGTTTTTAAGATAGGAAGCAAGTGGTCCTAGGACATTTGTAGAGAAATTATACAGGTCTCACTTTCTTATGATAAGTTTGTGGTCAGTTGTATCAAATGCTTTTTTGATATCTACAAATAGTATTCCACAAAATTTATTGTCATTAATGTTTAACTGAATGAGATGACAGCCCCGATTATAATTATGCTTTCATGGTCGGTAGAACTATAACCTTATGAAATGAAACCTCTCTCATTCGTTCTTGGTAGAGATACCCGAAAATTAAACCCAAAGGTTTAATTTTTAGTATGCACGTTCCCTATTAGGTACCCCCATTCCCAACTTGGGATATGAAGGAAATAAAAGAATAGAGTGAGAGATAGGTTCACAATAATTGCAAAGTTTTTGCTTGCTTCCAAATCGATTTTTGTCTTGAAGTGATTATTTGCTGGAAAAGACTACCAGGTGGTGACAAGAACTTGTGTGTGATTTCCATGGTGACCAGAGGGGATTACAGCATGCACTACCCTCCGAAACTCCGCAGAACACAAGCGATCCGACAGAGCCTCATCTCATTAGTTTTATCCCCAGGTCAGTTGGAAGATAGCGTTTTCTATCCATTATGTGAAGTTATTTTTGTAACTTAATAGTTTTCATTGATACCAGACTTCAAAGCAACGTGAAAAGTTTTTGTATAAATGAAGGCATGTAATATCATTTAGCAGTGATATAGCTTTAGGGGTTTACATATTTTCAGGAGAGTATATTATACAATTTTGGGGGGGGGGGGGGGGGGTAGCTAGTGGTTAGAGTGAACTAATATCGATAGCAGATATGGTGGTGGAACTTTTCCCCAAAAGTTACACACGCTAAAATCCCCCTTTAGCTTCTATAGAGGGGTTTCAGAAAAATGTTTTCCAGTTTAAAGTATGAAAAAATGCATAGTTATTATTTTTGGATGCGGGCAAAGAGCGGCCATGCGGGAAAAAAATAGGGACAGTTTGCTCCCGGCTGGTCTGTCTTCAGCCTTTTAAGTAACACCCCTGCCAAGGCGGTCCAATCTTTTGATGGACGCATCCAGTTTCAACTGTCAGCCCAGTGTTTCCCCCCTCACATCCCCTGCAGGTAGTCTTGTCAGAGGTTATCTTTGATGTATCAACCAATTTAGATTCCTCCTTTCACAACACTAGATGGATTTCTGTGCCCAGGTTTTTGTCCCTTGTACTTAATGATTGGTTCTGTGGTCATGCCAGGGAGTGTGTAGAAGCCTTCTGACAGATTTAATGTCCAAGGCTTGGACTTTCTATTCCAGTTTTGAAGTCAAGCTTACAGCTCTACAGCACCATGGAAATGACTGATGGTTTTAACAATGTCAAAGGTGAAATTTTGTGTATGTGACTTGGTTTTACCCACCATTAAGGTAGCTGCATGAACGGCCAACAACTGGAGGAGGTAGACGCTTTTAAATACCTTGGCGCTACACTCACAAAGGACGGGCGATCGACGACAGAAATCAAAGTCACACTAGCCATGGCAACATCTTCCATGACAAAACTCACCACCATATGGAAAAGTAAAGAGATCAGTTTCCCAATCAAACTAAAGCTCTACAAAGCCCAAATTCAGACGATCCTGCTGTACGGAAGTGAATCCTGGACATGACTGCTGAAACAGCAAAGCGAATCCAGTCATTTGAAACAAAATGCCCTAGAAAACTACTGGGCATATCCTGGAGAGAACGAAAGACCAATGAATTTGTCAAGAGTCAAATAACACGGCTGGCAGGTCCACAGGAACTCCTTCTCACCATCGCAAGAAGAAAAAGCTGACATGGTTCGGCCACATCACCCGCCACAAAACTCTGCCCAAAAACAGTACTGCAGGGAACCACTCAAGGGGGCAGAAAGAGGGAAAGACAGAACAAGTCATGGATGGACAACATCAGAGAATGGACCAGGATGAATGACTTGGCACTACTGCGCAGAGCCGAGGACCGAGATGGATGGAGGAGGCTTACCACGGCATCGTCTTTCGTGTCTCCCCCACGACCGCCAAGGTCACGGGTCTGATGATGATGAAGGTAGCTGCATTCCTACTTCAGGGATGGTGTCTAAACATGAAATCTGTGTGCTGCATTTTTGTATGTTTGTTTGCTGTTTCCCCCCAAAAAAATTGTCATCTGTTCCCACTGGCATGAAATGGCTTATCTTTGCAAAGGCATGAAGGGATTTTAGTGCGTGGCAAGATGATCTACATGTGTTCACACACAAGGTCTTGGTTTATAGACTCATCCAAAGAGTTCTTGGGGAAGTGGAGTCAGTACTGGTGTTAACTCCAGGGCAATATGCCCTAAAATGGGCACTTTGTATACCACATAAGTCACAGGTTATAATTTGGGCATCTCTCTCTGGAGAGAGTGCATCGTCACAAGAGCAGCACCACCCATTATTTTTTTCTTCCTGTCTGCATGTGTTTTTGTTTCACTATCAGATAGACTTTTTCTATAGAATTTTGCCAGGGATAACTCTCTTGTTGCCTTGGGTTCTTTTATGTGCACTGAATGTGTCTTGCACACAGGACTGAATGACAAGCACCCTGACCACAACACACTGTCTAGTGGATGGGGGAAACATTTCGGGCACAAACGGGGATCGAACCTAGACTTCTTGCTTTATAGGCAGGTGCTTCACTTCTAGATCACTGATCTGTAGATATATCTTTATTTTCACGTCCAAAGATATTGTGGAAGCAAAGAATTCTTTCAAATAACTTTATTCAATTGATCAAACTTTAAATGGAAACATTTACAGAAGATAGGGGGTGGGGTGGGGGTGGGGGGTGAAGAAATAATTTCTTCAAATTCAAAAGTTTTATTCAGTTACTCTCTAGATGATAAATATACAAATGCTATTTAACATATCAGTAAGATACAAGTCACTAAACAACTTTTGAAAAAAAAATGACAGTCTTTTACTCATAACACCATTTCAAGCATATAAGAAAACTGACTTCCAGAAAATTCCTTCTTTTTCATATGAATGACTGGCCATAACAACCATCCATCTGTGTGTTTGATTTTAGCATGTGAGCTTTGCAGTTTTACACATAAAGTTCAAATCACATCCTGGCTCCATCAGGATTCCATGCTGAATTAGATTTAGATTTTATGTGTAAAATTGCAAAGTTGCTTTATTGTTGATTATATCATTTTCTGCAGTTAATAACATATTCAGCATTCCCACCATTTCAGTGGTTCTCCACATTTTTTAAGAAACAGACACACAACTCATGCTCACAATTCTTCATGACGAGTACAACCAGAACAGTGTTAATTTTTTTTCTCTCCTGATGTATGTTCTAGATTCATAAAACTACTTGCAGAAATGATGCTCTGACTTAAGTCTTCTACATTTGATTTGTTTCGCCTTACACACAACCTTAGAAATGTGACTAAGGTTTGTTTGTCTGCAGCCTTCTTTAATCCATATAATGGTGCAGGGACATTTAACTGTAGTTTCTTTTTTATTGTATCTTATTTTGAACATTTAATCTTTTCACATTCTTCAATGTGTAGAAAACTAATCCTTTCTGTCTCCAGATTCCACTGTGACATTTTGAATACAGGGTCTGATAATAGTGTTACTCTTAGGGTGAAAGCCCTCCATGAAAACATACATTCATACACATAACAAAATGAGCGCTTTGATTTGTTGCTTTACAAGATTCAGCGCTATATAAATTCCATACATTATTATTATTATTAAAATAAGAAACATCTTGATGTTGTAATCTAGTTTCAAAACAAACTACAACAAAATTTGTTAAAAAATTTAGCTGAATTAAAAAAAAAGAAAAAAAGAAGCCCACACTTCCCCCCAAAAGAAACACAACAACAAACAAAACTACCACAGATCACGGAAGCTTTTTTTTGTTCATAATAATTTTGTCAATAAAAAAGACAGATAAAGTGAATGACCATTACACACCTATACTGTTATTATAACTAGAATAATGAACAAATGACAGAAATATCAAAACATTTAAAAATATTGATATAAAACGTTAATGACAGTTAAGACAACTATATATGGATTCTCTATTTATTGTAACCAGCTTCCTGACCATGATAGCAAAACTAGAGAAACCCACAAATAAATACTTCTATCCTGATCCACAAGCCCCCCCCCTTCCCCCTGCTGTGTAGCTTTGATAGTTCTTCCGATACTGCTTTTATGAAAAGATAAACCAATAAGATTCTCAAACTCCTGTTTCACATCACATCCTTCATAACACCTATAAACAGTTCATTCATCAATGGAAATTGCACAAGAGACTTATTTACACAAACTACACAGAATCATTGGAAATTCAATGGGTGCAACTGTTTTATGCGTTGTCTGCAGTTCACACATGCTCATTTACACAGGCATACACACCCCCCCCCCCCCCCCCCACACACACACACGTTCAGCACACAATCAATGTACAGAGAACCATGGTCATCGGCCCAATGAAGGATCACAGCTTTCATTCCATGGGCTCCACAGCACTCATTCATCTGAAAAAAAGAAATAATTGCATTTAGAATGCACTGGATTAAAAAAACAACAACAAACCAACAACTGAAGGTACATCTGACAACTTAAAAAAATAGAAAAAGAAAAGAAAAAAAGGTGATCTTAGACAGAAAAGTCTCGGAAGGAATGCATAATTTTGCACTTAAATATTAACTGATTTCCAGATATAGTTTACATTCAATGATATTTGGCTCAATATATAAAAAAGTAAACAAAAATGAAATTTACATCTGCTTCAGTGTTTTCACCACACATGAGCACTCACACACAGTAACTATCTCATCTGCAAGTGACTACAGCACGGAACTCGTGTACACATTTTAATATAATTTTGGGACATACCCTAAAACCATAATGTAAACAGGACAAACTTTCAGGGGCAGGATACCCCAGGGGTTAGAGCATTGCGCTCGAGATTCAACGGCCCTGGATCGAGCTGCCACTGAGATGCCTGTTTGAGGGGATTTTCCCCCTGGAGTAAACATTAGCACCACCAACTCCACTCTCCTGAAAGTCCTTCGAATGAGACTATAAACCAAGGCCCAGTTGTGATCACATACAGAACACATTATGCAAATGTTTAAAACGCGTTCCACCATTCAAAAGTGGTTATTTTACGCCGGCAGGAACAGATAAATTAAAAAAATGCATGCACACAGGTGTTGTGTTAAGACACTACCCCCAAAGTTGGAATGTGGCCACCTTAATGGTGGGTTAAAAATGGTCACACATACATACTCTCATCACTGGTGAATCTCGAAGCTCTAGCCGAGGAACAGAAAAGAAAGAAAACCCCTCCTAAACCTTTCAGAATTTGTCTAAAAGCAAACACACACACAACAGATGGCTAAACCCAAATGTACACAGTGACTTTAGGAAAAAATATTTTCCATTTCCGTACGTAATATAAGCTGTGATTCTTACTTTTCCTGTAAGCATACTCTAGAGCTGATGAAATTGTCCGCATGTCTGTCTCAATGCTTTTGGCCCAATTCTCCACATCACCTATTTCCTGAAAAACAGAACAGATCATATCAATGTCTGTGAAAGTTTTGCTTCTTTACAGTGAAATCCTTATTTTAGACGTTGGAAAATAAAGAATTTTCTCTATTCAGTTTTGCTCAAGACTTCATGAAAAAACCCCACATTCAGTTATTCAGTTTGTTGTTATTAAAGTATAAGTTAAATAAAGACAGAGACTCTCCTTCATTGGTCAGCCCTTAATGATGTCACAACAGTCAAAACAACCAATCCCCCCCCCCACCTCCACCCCCCCAAACAGCCATAAGGTCTTTGATACCATTTCTTTCTGTGAGTAATACTACTTCATTCTACATTGAAAAAAAAGTAAGACAAAGAATCAACCAAACTTTCCAAAATGAGTGGAGTAAAGAGAGGAGAGAGAGAGAGAGAGAGAGAAGAAGATGAGAGAGAGAGAGAGAGAGAGAGGAGACAGAGAGGGGAGGGGGAGGGGGTGGGAAGGCATACTAGGATCTTGCTTTCAATTCAAATATTATGCATGAGTAAGTTACCCTCCTTTTCAGTGAAACTATCCATTCACATTTTCCTATACTAAACAAGTCTGTTAATTTCCGACTCTCACTTGTGCAGCAACAAGCTATTAGCTTTTGACTTGTTAGCATAATTTGCTAAGAGGGGAACAAATGACTTGTAAACTGAAGAACCTGGAAAACCACATTGAAGAAAAGGCAAACACACATGACATGGCCTAAACAGATCAAACAATGCTGTCCTGTGAGTGAAACATTTTAAAGAGTGTGTATATTAAATTAAAAAAACGGGGACGTGATAGCTCAGTGGTTGGAGCACTCGCTTTCTCCCAGCCAAGTTAAGCAGCGTCGAGCGTGGTTACCACTTGGATGGGTGACCGTTTGCGCGCCTTGGCTTCAGTACAGTTCCCCCAGTTCACCCAGCTGTAAATGGGTACCTGCCTCTTTAGGGTCAGGGAAGGTAAAGCAGCGAGGGAGAGATGGGCGCCGCCCTCAATATGCTGGCCCTAGAGAAGTGAGGTCTCCGATGCCTCGCTCCCCTACGACCTTATAGGTTATGGGACTCCTTTACCTTGATATTAAATCAAGAAAGCATCCTTGAAGTCAGGAAGTGGCTACCTTAATGGTGGTAAAAATAGCTGTATACACAAAATCTTACCATTGATGAAGCAAGAAGTTGTAGCTGAGGAGTGAAAAAAGAAAGAAAGAAAGCAATCTCTGGATAAAAAGGGCATAGATGAATAAGCTTGTGCAAAGTTAGGGTCACAGATGTGCAGCTCTAAAACCCATTTATAGGCAAAGCTACACACCTTCAGTGCTGTATTGAAATCCTCCACCAGTTTGAGCCATTGCAAAGTCTGTTTGGAAAACTGGGCAGCATTGGTGTGCAGTATGCGAGTCTCTGTGTCCAGCTTCTTCTGATTGACGTATGCCTGGGCCACCCTGCACAAACCCAGCAAAATAAGATTATCATTCTTAACTGGGGTAAGATATGGTTCACTATAACAGTTGATTGAAGTCTGTCACATCATAACACATGGGGAAAAAAAGAAAGAAAACAAAGTCATCCCCATCCCTTCGTCATTTTCTTTAGTTGTCTTTAAGTCTAATTTTCAAAATTTGAAAAATCTGAAGCCTGTTTGATCTCATCAAAACTTGCACTTTTTCTTGAAAACTTACTTTATTTATTGTTTAAAAGTTTTTTCTTTGCTTTTGTTCTTCAGCTAGCACCTCTGAGGGTCACGAGAGGTGGGATTTTTGCGTTTGCAACCATTTTTGCCCACCATTAAGGTAGCTGCATTCTCATTTTAGGGATAATATCTGAACATGACATCAGTGTGCATGCATTCTGCATACTTGTTGTCATTTGTTTTTACCAGCACACATGGCCTACCAAGTACTATATACTCTTCCAAACGGCAAATTAATATTCAAAGAAATACAATTTCTGGAAAAATCATGGTAAGATAATGCATGTATCAGGACTCATGTTACACAACAGACCCTTCATCAACAACAGACAGGATGCAAAGAGCTCTTTCTTTATAAAAAAAACAACCCAACCCCAAACAACAACAGACAGTTATTTAACTAGATTCCCATATCTTTCTTTCAATAAAACATTATATTCTTCAACAAACATAATAAATAAAGTCCTTACATTTTAGGACTTACTGCATCAACATAAAACATGAACTGTGTTCATTGTTTATAAAATCAAAACAAACCAAACAATAGCAAAAAAACACCCATGCTTAAACAGCCTTGCTGCATAAAAACACTTTTCCTGTGCAAAAATAACATTTTGGGATGAAACAAATATCTATTGTTTTGTTCCGTGGCTGGTGCTCCAAGCTTAACCAATGGTGAACTTATGCAACTGGTTTTGCCCACTATCAGGGTTGCTGCGTTTTGACTTAAGGGATTTTTTCTGAGCATTCACACTTCTCTGAGTACAACTCCACTCTCAAAAATATATTATTTCTTCTATAAAACGCATGGCAAAGTACACTTTCTGTCATCTATTTTTCTTCTCCTGAGATCTTCTTTATCAAACACTCACACACCAACTATTGTTATCTGTATCATAAGCAAAAATGCGCTGCTGTTAATTAACAGGTACTGCTCACATACTTTTGTGACTGATTTCCTCTTTTTTGGGGGAATGCATGACTTTACTTTCATATGAAACACTGTACACAAGATAAAACATATAAGTACACCATAAAAAGGAAAAATAACAGTGACAATTCCATTCTTTTGTAACAGAATACAAAAAAAAGAGAAAGAACAAACACACAAATGCAAAAAGGTATAGTACCCAGCATTGAGATGGTCCACTAAAACATGGGAAAGAGCTGTTGCTGCTACGACTGCATCTCTTTTCCTCTTCTCTGAAAAACAAAAGAAAACTAGATAATGTTCAGCATTAATTGATTAACATTTAGCCAAAAGACTGAACTTTCAATAGAACACAACCATTGTCTTCTTTCTCAAGTGCCTTCCATAAATTTCAAGCATTTTGCTTTTTTGTTTTTGTAATGGGTATACTTTATCATATAGGTACATGCATGACCCACATAGCAGTTTAATAAATAAAAATAGTGACAAATTAAAAAAACTCTTCAGAAAAATTAAAGTGTAATATTTTGTTTGACTACCAACTGTTTGATTTTAATTAATCCAGAAGTTGTTAGCTGGCTTGAGGGGCTCTCAGATGAGCTTGATATCTGGAGAGAATGGCAACAAGAATTTGCTATTTAAGATAAAATTTGGCTAGAACTCTGAGGTTTACAAATGGTGGAGATTTTACATATGGGCTGTTTTTACCCACCATTAAGGTAGCTGCATTCCAACTTTACTGTCTTCAGGGATGGTGTCTAAATATACCTGTGTGCATGTGTTAAAAAAACTGGTCATCTGTTTCCTCCAGCATGAAATGGCCTGCTCTTCTGACAGTGAAACAGGTTTTAACATGTGCGCAAGATGTTCTGCGTCCATTCCATTCACACACAGGGCCTCGGTCTTTGATCTTATCCAGAGGACATTTGGGAGAGTAGAGTCAAATCCTCCAAAACGGGTGCCTCATCCCTGACCGTCAGATCACAAGCGCAACACTCTAACACATAGACTATACTGCCCTCCCACCTGCAGTGGATAATCCCTTGCCTGTCAGTACTTCCCAAACTCATCACATGGATTCATAGCTGCTGCAAGAGAAATACAGCACTAATATTGTAAGGGGGAGGGGGAGGGAGGTAATGAAATGGCTGAATTCTGGCTGCATCTAGTCTAGAAGACCTAAAAAACTACTGCATTTATACATCAAGTGGTTATGTGGGGAGAGCAGCCTGAATGTTAAGCACAGAAATCTGCTGTGACTTTAAGAGATATACAATATAAATAATACAAAGATTAGAAGGGTCAGTGATCAATGATCTTCAACTAAAGGACTTCATACTGTGGCCCCAGTTGTACTTGTAGCTGCAAGATGGTGCCAAGTGCTGTTTAAATGTTAAGATATGTTCAATCACATGAATTAGGTTTTGTAGACAAATACAGACAGGTTCTTCTGAAAATCAAATAAAGGCTACTTGTAACACTATAAAACATTATTAGCACCCTTTAGCAGGTGCTGAATTGCCTCCCTTAAGTTAAACCAAGTTCTGTATGTGTGTGTGTGTGTGTGTGTGTGTGTGTGTGAGAGAGAGAGGAGAGAGAAGAGAGAGGAGAGATGAGGAGAGATGAGAGAGAGAGAGAGAGAGAGGGAGGCTTTCACTGATCCCTTACTTTTCATCTTTGCTCAGTTTTATTTGTTTATCACTTCTGTTTTGATTTCTTCACCTGTAACTGAACAGGGTTGTCAAAAAAGCACACAATTACATAAAAATAACAAGCCATTCTGATTCACCATTCTTTAATACAAAGGCAGAGTCAGTATTATGTATGCTAAGTTAGTCTTTCATAGAAGATGACAATAAACTGAGGTCCTGCTTGCAGCATACATTTATATAGTGCATGTAAAAGAATACATCAGCACAGAAACAATGAACAAGAGAGCTGTCCCTCGCAAAAGTCTGCCGAAAAGTCACTCTCACAGCTAAACATATCTATATTTCATACCATTGCAAACATGAATGTTTGAAAAAAATGAGGGTGGTGCTGCACATGCTGCAACATAATCTCTAAAGGGAGAGCAGTCTGAATGGAGTTTCACACAGAACAGTCTGTTGTGATTAAAAAAAAAAAAGAAGGATCTGGATAGGGTATAAGTTTGAAATACAATCCAAATCTATGATTAAAATTATGTGGCTTTTGGATAAAATTAGAAGTTGCACTATGTTGTGACTGGAATTATGTTTTGGAAGTGACCATGGATATATGCCCATAATCATCTAAGTATTTGTAAGTAAGCTGCAATTTGTATTCTTCAGCAGCTTCATTGAATGCTCAGATGTACAAGTACATAACTACTGGCTTTTGATTTTCGTGTATTATTGTTTGATGGCTTATAAGTGACAGGTTTCTCTATTTCGGGTCCATTGACCTGGAATGAGCTCCCTCTCTCTCTTCGCCAGAAACCTAGTTATGACACTTTTAAATGCAGCCTCAAGACATATTTATTTAAAACCTAAGATTTGCCCCCTCCTGTTTCATATCAGAGCTATCCCACCTTCACTAACCCATGTCCGATCACCCTGCTGAAGTATACGACCTGTGTGTGTGTGCTTTTGAAAAAAAACATTTGACTATTGACATTTTATTTCATAGATTTTGTCTGCAGTGCACCATGTTTGTAAATATCTGTTTGTTTAAACTATTGATTATTTATCATTGATTGCATGACTGTGTAAGATTAGGTTGAATGCATGCGCATTGATTTGTCTTTGCAAGATATAGCGCTATATAAGTTCCATTTATTATTATTATTAAAAGCCCAATAGTCATTACTGTGATATCATCAAGAAGGAAGTCCGGCACTACATTATGAATAAACAATGGACAAAGAGATGGGTATGGGAAGGGAGGAGGATAATATACTCGATCTGTCATCCAGTGAGTCAGTCAGATATTGTTTTTGTTACTGCTGTTTGGTAAACCACACCAACACAGGAAATGGTTTTCATAGAAAATCATGTGAAAGCAGGAAATGTCTACACAGAGAACTTTCTGTTTCAGTGTTAGCAAAAACTACATAAGATAAACCTGAAATAAAATTTAGCAGCCTCTTAAAACCCAACACAGTCAGACGGAGATACCTAGATACTACAGGCCTATAGAGTCAGACTAAAAAAGGCACCTAACACTGAATACATTGACCCTTTTCTTTGCAAAATGGCCATCATTTGGCTTGGCCTTGTTTTTGTTACAATTTGCGTATTTGTTCACAAATTGTTGTTAGTGATAAACACTAACTGGCCACTTTTTTGTAAATTATGAGTAATATGACTTAAGTTATGGATTTTTTTTTCTGATACAGGGTAAAGTACATAACTTCATTTTATTATGTCTATGTTCCTGGTGTTACAGTGGATGAAGTAGTTGTGTAATATGCATATGTATGTAAAATAGGGTTGAGTGCTGAAAATGTTTTGCCTGGGTTGTTTTCCAACATGTTTTTGTAAACATGTATGTTCAAAAGCTTAGGATTCCACACCACTGCTGCTTTATAAATTTGCATATTGCAATGAAAATTTGGCCGATGGGCGGCTAGGCTTATTTAAAAAGGGATGGGGTCCAATTTATACTTACTTGCTTGTCGGAAGTGTTATTGTGATCTTCGACTAGTTTACTTGACGTTTCAATTGAGGAATGGGGTCAAATTGCTGGGGTGAGAGGTCACGTTTAGGTACTAGGCCGTGTTCGTCGGAGCCAGCTGCTTAGGTGTTAAAGAAATTGATACCCAACAAGTACTTTCACAAAAGAAAACCTTTACAAGAATAGCATAGGCCGAACACACATCTAACTCCAAGTCTGTTTACCTTGCAATTCCTTTCTCGCCTGTTGGCGTGTTTGGTGTTGCTTCACAAGGCTTGACAACATTGCTCACTATGCTTTTCAGTCACGAGGCAAAACAACGTTCTGCAGGATTTTGCTTCCCTTTCACACGGTCAACAGTGCCCTAGACGAGTCAAGTGGTGCTGGTCTCCTTAGTTAAGTGGGTACTTCTGATCGAAGCCGGAAGTCGCCCTACTTTACTTCCGATGATTGGGCCTATCTATCTACACAGCATCCATAACCAAACTGGGCATGACAGTTTTCTTCCTTCTTTCATGCACATAGATTGTTCGACACTGGTAGCATGGTGTCATTTTATGGTATTACCAAGATTTAGTCTTGCCAAGAGAGCAATTTAGGCTAAGCTTCTAAGCTACTTTCTCATTGGTTATGACACGCCCACCTGAAGGTCACGATTAGGCTTAGGGGTAACCGCGCTTGCGCGCAGCGCACTTGCTCTTTTTTTTCTTTTCTTTGACCAGACTAAAAGAGAGCTACCCGTTCAGAATGGCGGACCAGGAAACGCCAAACGTGCTGATGGCTATTCACTTCATTGTGATCCTTCTTGTTTTTTCTGGGTGTAGTGGTTTTAACTTGGATCCGAAATTTTCGGTGATAAAGAGCGGATCAACAGACCATTATTTTGGATACTCTGTGACTGTTCATCAGAGTGTTTCAGCAGGCGGCACCGTTGACAATTGGTAAGTTTTCAATGGGATGCCAAGCCTATCCAGGTGTGGGGCTAAGCACATGTTTCTAAAAGAGTGTATTTGCACAGCTTTTGGCAGGTATCGGGAATTTTTAAAATAAAATTTTTGGGTACTCTGTTTTTGTTTCTTGTTTTTAAAAATTTAGGTAAAAATGAAAGGAAAAGGGAAAAAATTTTGGGAAAGTTTGGGTTTTTAAAAAAATAATACCCTTTCTTTGGCTTCCTTTCCAAAAGTGGTTTTGCAACAAATAAGCCCCCCCCGATTGCCCATTGTTTTTTTATTATTTTTAAAATTCCTTTTAAAAAGTCCGCCCCCCGGGTTTTATGGTTTTTATCCCTCTCTAAAGGTAAATTTCCCTTGTTTAAAGGATGGGGGAAAAAGGTCGGGCCATTTTACTTTTGTTTTATTCTACTAGTAGATCCCCTTCACAGATTCCCGGGCCCCAAACATCATCAATTTAAGGCCCAAAATTTTTTTTAAAAAATCCCGTACAAAGGGAATCTGGAAGTCACTCCCTTCCGGGGGAAAAGGGGGTCTTTGAGTTTAAAGGAAAACCCTCTAAACCTAACCAGAACTGATTTTGCTTTTTTTTAACTTTTGATTTTTTTAAAAAATTTTCAACGTTGTATATTTTGAGTTCTATTTAGTTGTGCCCCCCCCCAAAAAAAAAAAACAACTAAAAAAACAACAACAAACAAAAAAAAAAAAAAAACCAACAAAACCAAAAAAAACAAAAAAAACCAAAAAACAAACAAAAAAAAAAAAAAAACCCAAACCAAAAAAAACAAAAAATCATAAAATAAAAAACCCAAAACCCCCAAAAAAATAGAAATATTACTTTTTAAACATATTTTTTGTAAATTGGGGAAGAAAAAACCCCCCCCCCCAAAAAAAAAAAAAAAAATTTGTTAAGAGGTGGGGTTTTTAAAAGGTTTTTTGGTTTATCATTTTTAACATTATATTTTTCCCCCACCCCCGGGGTTTTTTTTTGGGGTTTGGGGTTTTATGGTGTTTGGGGGGAATTTTTTGGGTATTAACTAAGGGGGTTGTTTGTTTTTGGTGGGGGGCATGGGGGGTGGGGGGGTTTGGTTGTGTGTGTTTTGGGGGTGAAAATAAGGGGTTTTTTAGGGGAATGGGTGGGTTGCAGGGGTTTTTGTGTAATTGTGTGTGTTTGTGTTTACTGTGTGTTGGGGGTTTTTGGTGTAAAAGGGGTTTTAGAAAGAAAAAACTGCTAAAATTTCATACTAGAAAACGGGGTTTGATGCCCATAGGACAATAAAATTTTTTTATTTTTTTAAATTAAAATTTTTTTTTATTTCAAGGGATAATGAAATAAGCCCCATGGGGGGTTGCTTTTTTACACCCAGTCCCCCATGCCCTGTGTAGGCATTTTTAAATTGTAAATTTTGTCACATTTAAAAACTGGAAACACTATGTCATGACAAGGGGGAAGGGGCCCTTTTTTCTTCTGAAAAGTGGAAAGGTTTTAATTTTTGTGTGGAAAATTTCTAGTGCATTTGAAACCATTTGGGCCCTTTGGGGGTTTTAATCTCATCTTAAGGATGCAAACGCCAAATTTGTCAAAAACCTCTTAAAAAATTTAAATTTTGGGGGTGTGTTGGTGTTTTGTGGTTTTGGTGTGTGGGTGTTTGGGGTGACCACTGTTTTTTATAATAGCTCGCGGAGGGATACGAAAAAAATGTTTTTTTTGGTTTTGGGGGTGTGTCCCAATTGTGGTGTAAAAATTTTTTTTAGGGAAACTATTAAAATTTAAAAACTGTTTGAGTGTTTTTTCCCTTGTAATTTTAAAAGCCGGTCCCTTTTGGGGCCTGTCATTTTTTTATGATTTTGAAAATAAAAGGCAGAACAATGCTTTGAAGGGGATGTTTTTTGTTTTGGGGTTTACTGCAACAAAATTTATTTTGTAGTTTTTTAATTAAAGAATTAAAAATTTAGGTTTCTCTTTTGCATTTAAATTTTTGGAGCATAAATTTGGAAAAGGGAAGGGGCAAAATTTTGGTTTTTAAATTGGAAAAAAAGGGAAAATTTTTTGAACTTTCATTTTGGGGGGGGGCCCGGGTAATTAAAGTTTTACTTCCCATTGATCAGGTGAATGTGTTTCTATTTTGGGAAAACCCCCTGCAAATTGTGGGGGCAACTTTTTTTTCTTTGGGTTTGGTTTTTTGAAAATTGCCCCAGGGGCCTTAAATTTTCCCTTTCATGGTAAAAGGGAGAATTTGTGCGGGGCCTCCAAAAAAGGGGGGAAAAACATTTTTCCGGGTTTGGATTGGGGAGGGCCAGCCAGAAGTTGTACAGAGTTGTGGCCCAAAATTTGGGAAATTATCTCCTTTTTTTAAAATTTTGGGAAACACAAAGAAAATTTTTTTTTGGGGTAATGTTTTTTTTCCCTTTTTAGAAATTTCTTTATTTTATGCTGGGCCCATTTGGGACCTTTTTTTGGGGGTTTTTAGCTGTTTTTTTTTTCCCCCTTTTTCTGGAATTTTGCTCTCCCCTTTTTTTGTTTTCAGCTTTTTCTTTGGGTTATCCCCTTTTTTTTTAACGGGGTTGCGAAAAAAAAACAATTTGGGCACATGTTTCTTTGGGTAGGTTTCAATTTTTTGTGCCTTTTGTAACTTGTTTTATTTGCAAATTGAGTTTAACCTGATACTTCTGTTAAAAAGGTAATTTTAAAGCCCGGGGTTTTTAATTTGATTTTTATGTGTTTTTGGTGTGCCTTGGGGTGCATGTACTTTCCCACTTGTGTGTGTTGCATGCATGTGGGGATACTCTTATTGTATTTATGTCACTTTTTTTGATTTTATGGGGCCAACATGGGGTTTATGCATCGCATTGCATGGGTGGGGGTGGGGTATGTGAGTTCAAAAGGGGCCTGGGGGGGCATCCCATGAACTTGCAGGCTTTCCTTCACTCATGGGGGTGTGTGGGGGGTTTTGGGGAAGGGGTATGGGCTTTTCCGTTTTATAACGTTTTTGGGTGTGGGGGGGGCCATCTGGGGTTAAAAAGGTAATTTTTTTCATACTTTGGAATTTTAAGTTGTTGTGTAGGGTTTTGTTTGTAAAAATTTAATTAGAAACATTGTACATGCAAGCTTAAATTTTTTTTAAAAAAAAAAAGATGAAAAAGGGGGAAAAAGGAAAAAACCATTTTTAAAATTTAATAAAAATTCAAATTTGATCATTTTAAAAAACTTTTAAAGGGGGTTAAGAGGGGGGAAACCCCCCCAAAAAAAAAAGAGAGAGAGGGGCGGGGGGGGGTGCGGGGAAGGGGGTTTGGAAAGCAAAAGGGAAAAGGTGGAGCCCGGGAAGAAAAAGGGGGGAAAAGGGGAGATTTCAGGACATTTTAAAAAAGGGAAATTAGACATCCCGACAGCCCCTAATTGGTGGAGAAAAGAGGGGGGGGGGGGGGGGGAGAGAGGGGGGGAGGAGAGACAAAGCAGAGATAAGACAGGTGGAAGAAGAGAGGGAAGGGAGAAGAGGGGGAGGGGGAGGAGAGGGAGAAAAGGGGGGAAAAAGGAAAAAGGGGGGGGGGATGGGGTGGGGAAGATTAGGTTTTGGCGGGGGGAGAAAGGGAGACCTTTTAGGCCCCCGATAACAAAATTTAAATTTAAGACAAAAAACGGAAAAAACACTTTAAAAAAAACCCAACCCAAATGAAACATCAAATTTTAGGCCCCCGGGGAAAAACTGAAAAAACCCTTCCGAACCGTCCCAAAATTTTCCCCCCCCCCCACCCCCCCCCCCCCCCCCAAGGGCCCCCCCCGGAATTTATAAAAAGGATGGTTTTTATTTTTAAGGTTCCCCGGGCATATTTTTGGAACATTTTTATAAACCCCCCGCCACCCCCCTTGTACATTTTTAAAATTTACCTGGATTTAGCTAGGGGTGTTTTATAGTGAGGAGATCCCAACACATGGTTTTTTGGAGCAAAAAACCAAAACAGGGGATTGACATAGACCCTTTGGCTTGTTAAAGGAGTTCTTTTTGTCAGTGAGTTTGAAAGAGGCATTGTTCAATTGTTGTTTTAAATTTTTTAAATTCCTGCTTGTGCTCCCGAAAGTGCATAAATTGGCTCATGTAGTGTTGGTTGTTACTTTTTTGAAAGAAAAAAGGGCCCAAGTTCAAAACGTTGGCTTTAAAATTTATTGTGTGGGTGTGGGGTGGTGTGTGTTGTGTGGGTGTGTGGTGTGTTTTGGTGAGTGAGGAGAGGAGAGAGAGAGAGGGGGAGGAGGGAGTGTTGGGAGGGGAGGGAGTGAGGGGAGTGAGTGATGAGGGGGAGTGGGAGTGGGGGGAGAGAGACGAGGAAGGGAGGGGGGGGGAGGGAGAGGACCAGGGGGTTTTGTGGGTGGTTCATTCATTTTTAAATTTTTAAAGGTTTCAATTTCCCACTTTAAAGTGATATTAGTGGGGGGTGGGGGTTTTGTGTGGGGTGATGAGAGGGGGTCCCCTTGGGCCCCCGTGTGTGTGTTTTATTTGTGTGTTTTGTGTATGTGTTTTTTGTTATAAAAAAAAAAACCCCCCAACAAAAACAAAAACCCCCCCACAATATGTTGTGGTTTGTTTTGTGTTAAAAATTTCAAGTCAAGTCAAATTTTTTTTTCCTTTTTGGTACATTGAATAAAAAAGCATTTGTGTTTTTGGGTTGGGGTGTTTTGTGTTTTGTGTGTGTGTGTGGGGTTGGGGTGTGTGGGGGTTCTGTGGTGGGGGGTAAGGGGGGCGTGCGGGGGTGAAATTAAAAAGGAAATTTTTGAGTAACTGTTTTTCCCTTCATGAGTATCTTCTGATCTTCTTTTACTTTTATTATGTAATAATAATATTTTAATTTGTTTTTAAATTTTTAGTTTTTATTGAAAGATGAACAGATATACTGATTGATAAGTGCAAAAGTAGGGGCTTTTTTTAACAAAATTATTTTTTAAAAAAGGGTAAGTGCTGTTATTACGCTTGGGGAACTGTTAAAAAGTTTCATCCCATTTCATAAATGCATACTGCACGCACAAAATGCTGCCCCCAAAAGCCCCACTTTGTCCGCACATGCACACACAGGACAAAAACCCACACACACACACACACAAAAACCAAAACCAAAAAACACACAAAAGTGCCTTAAACACTTTTTGTGTGATGCGGGACACATAAAAACCCACAGGAAAACCCAACAAAAGCACACATGCCTGAAACCACTCGCATGTTTTCCCGGGCACACATGCACCCCAACCCAGGCATGCCCCAGCACGCACACTTCCCTGCATGCCGCAACTCGACCCCAACAAATTAAAGGGTTCTAAAAAACCAAAAATTTAGATCCCCCAAATTTTACTCACCCCCTTTACATCCCCTCCCTTCCTTTCCCCACAGGTATACACCGGTACAAACACAGTCCCTGCACCCCCAACACACAACACCCAACATGTACAAAAAACCCCACCCCCAAAACAACACCCACCAAAACACACACACACATAAACAAAATTTCCAAAACACAACACACAAAAAACACACACACAGGCTGAATTTTAGAACTACTAAAAAAGGATAGACCACCCCGCTTCTTTTACCCCCTTTTACCCCCTTCCTTCTTACACACACGGGAACACACCATCCGGTACACACACAGGCCCCTACACCCCCACACACACCAAACACACACACACACACACAAACACAACACCACACCACAAAACCACACATGTAAAAGCCCCAATATTCTGCAAAGGGGAATCCAGGGGGGTTAATGTTACATAAATATGGATAATTTTTCCCAAAACTGGGTAAATAGTGAAATCAGCAAGTGAATTTTCACCGTTTACTTGTCTTAGAATTTGACTTTTTTTTTCCTTTATTTTCAAAGAAAACCAGAAACTGAAAGTCAGTCTTTTTTTCATTTTTGCATTATAAAAAAGGAAAACAACAACAAAAATGATGATAGTAATGTGATAATAAGAAAAGTGATGAAAAATAGATCAATGAATTTATTTATTTTGATTTTAAAAAGGGCAAACAAATCAAAAAAAAAAAAAATTCATCCCCAAAACTGTACGTGAAAAAACTTTTGGGAATACTGAAAGAAATTTTTACATATTTCTTTAAGTAATTTTTGGTGAGTACGGGTACATGGGTTTTTTTTCATAGAAATACTTTATAATTTCAAGGGAAGCAAGTGAGTCATGTCTTTGGAAAACTTTAAACGGGCAGAGGGGAACTGAGACAGGAGCTATGACGGGAATTTTAAACCCCAAACATCCTAAAAGTTGGGAATTGGGGGCCAAAACATTAATCACCTAAACTATACTTTGCACAGTGGTGTTCAAGACCCCACGGGGGGGGGGGGATAATTTCGGTGGTGGGGGGGGGGGTGGGTTTTGGTTTTGGATTATAAAAGGGGTGGGGGGTTTTTGGGGTGATTTTGGGGTTGTGGTTAAAAAATGGGTGGTTTTTTTGTGTGTATGGGTGTGGGGTTTGGGGGTGTTTTGTGTGTGTGTGAGAGAGAGAGAGAGAGAGAGAGTGAAAAGGAAGAGAGAGGGGAAAAGGAAAGAGATGGAGAGAGGGGGGTTAGTGATGGGGGGGAGGTTTTGTGTGTTGTGTGTGTGTGTGTGGGGGGCAGAAAGTTAGGGGGGAAAGGGGAGTACATCATTTATTTGCATGCTGCATGCTTTGTGAGCTTCCAAATATTAAAATGTTCACACTGTCGGCAGGTGCTAATTTTAAACATAAATTTATTAATTACATGTTTAAATTCATGCACACAGAAATTTAAAATGAAATATACACATAAAAGTAAATTTTTAACAAAATTTTTTTTGTTTTTTTATTTTTATTTTATTCTTTTTATCGAGGATAAGGGAAAAAGCACTTGTGTGTTTTTTTTCTTTGCAGTCCCAGTGTGTATGCATTTTGGGAGATTTTGTCATCTGTTCCCTCCAGCACACTTTGGGCCTTTACTCTACAAAAAGCTGAACGGTTTTAACCCTTTGTGCGCAAGATGTTTTGCTGGGGTGCGTTCCCCCCACGGGCCCTTCTTTTTAAATGGGTTGCCCAAAAGGGCCTTTTGGGAATTATGACTTATGATGGGGGTTTGCGGGTGCATGAACAAAACATTATTTTTTGCACAAACACCCGTGTGCATGTGCGTGATGCACATTAACATTCACACACACACACACCCACAAAACCCCTCACACATCCACCACACACACAAAAACCCCACCCCCAAAACACAAAACCACCAAAACCCCAAAATTTAAAAATTTTTCTGTCAGAGGCAGCAGTACCCAACGATACGTAAACTTTTTATTTAGCAAGTCGGAAAAAAAAACGGGGAAAATATTTAAAATTAAAATTGTAATTTTTTTTAGGGGGGGCAAAAAATGTTAAATGTTCAACAGTTTCCCCATTGGTAAACCTTTAAAAGCTTTAGTGAGGAAGGGGGGGGGGGGGGGGGGGGGGGGGGGGGAGGAAGGGTTTTTTAAGTTTTTTTTTTACTCCCATAAATTTTTAATTTGATTTTTACAATTTTTTTTGTTTTATATAAAATAAAAAAGAAAAAGATTTGCAAAATACTAAAGCCAGCTTTTGGGGGGGGAGGTTTGTGTGGAGGTTAGGGCAGAGTTAACTACAACTTTTGGCCCCCCCCCAAAAAAAAAAAAAAAAAAAAAAAAAAAATAAAAAAGGAAAAAAAATGGGGTGTAGTTTTGGGAAATTTAAAAATTCGGGAAAAAAATCTTCAGTTTGAAATTAGAGGGAAAAATTTTTAAAAAAAACAGAAAAAAGTTTTCCAATATATAAAATAGTTTTTAATTTTTGTTTTGGGTTTTCATAAAGGGGCACCTAAATCATATCCGATGGGAAAAAAAGTTTAAAAAAAAAAGTAAATCCAAGTGCGTTAAATATAAAAATTTGGAGGTGGAAGACAAAATTTTTGCTTTTGGGTTGGTGGGGGGTTAGGGTTGGTGACTTGGGTGGCTGTACAAAATTTTTAAACCATTAAAAAAGGGTTATTGTTTTTTGGTTGTTTTTGGGTTTTTTTGTTCTTTTAAATGGTTGGGTTTGGGGGGGTTATTGGACTTTTCTTGCCTTTTCTTTTTCCCTGTTGATTTTTTTTGAAAAACTTAAGAAAACGGGTTACATTTGGGTTTGGTCATTTTTTTGTCTGTTTCAAAATACTTTGTTGTTTGAAAAAAAAAAATTGCCCAACCCAACAAAAAAGAGTGAAAAAAAAAAAAGGAGACTTTTTGTTTTCCCAAAAGGGGAAAATTTCTAAAAACCCCTGAACAGTGCCATTGACTTTGGGTTTTCTTCGATGTTAAGAAAAAGTTCTCCCGTGATTACACCCCACCCCTGAAGTCAGAATGCAGGGCCGCTACCTTAAGGGTTGGACAGAAAAGGAAATTGGGCTTTGTTTAAAAAACACAAGTATCTCCCCTTTGGTGAACATCAGGGGCTTTAGGGGGGGGAAAAAAAAAAGGGAAAAACACCAGTTTTTTCCCAAACACAAAAAAAAATTAAATATTTTTCCCCCAAAACCCCATGGGACCCCTTGGTTTTTTTTAAACTTTGCCTTTTAAGGGGGGGCCCCCCCCCAAAACCCCCCCAGAGCACCGCAAAACACTCACAGGTGGGGGACAAAAAACCAAACAAAAAACCCAAAAAGTGACGGCACACACACCCCAACCCCACACCCACACACCTAAAATTATTTTAAAGTGTCTTATTTTGTACATAAATGGCAAGTCATTTTGAAAAAATTTTTTCCCCAAAGCAAGCTTGATTTTTTTAATGTTAATTAAAAAAAAAAGTTGTCTTTTAAACTTCTGTAAAGTTCCATGATCTGTACTATATTTTTATATTTTTATATTTTTTTTTTTTTTTAAACTTAAAAAAAGGTTTTGCTAAAAAATTTTATGGTTTTACGAAATTTTAAAACCATTTTTTAAGTTTAAAAATAAAATTTTCCCCAAAATTTCCTATTTCATCGCTTATTTTTTTTCAAGTCCAGAAAACCAGCCCACTCAGTCATTTAAAAACAGAAAATTTTGGAAACCCCTTCTTTTTTTTTAATGTTTGTTCTAATTTTTTTTAAATTCCCTCAGCTAGAGCTGTGGGGTTCACCAGTTTGAAATTTTTTTGTATTTGACCTTTTTCTACCCCCCATTGTCAGCACATTTCTTTAAAAAGGTAGCTGTATCGGGATAGGGGAGGGTTTGATTTTTAAAAAAAGCCACCCGTATGTTTAAAAAGTATTTAAAAGTTGTTTCATTTTTTCCCTTTCGCCGAAAATCGGAAATGGCCTACTTTTTGAAAGTAAAGGCGTAAAGGGGGTTTTTTGCATGTGCAGAGATTTTTTGGGGGGTTTTTCTTCGCGGGGGGGTTGGGTTTCTAGTTCATGAAGGATTTTTGGGGGGGAGTGGGGTAGTCTAATAAAATTGTTTAACCCCGGGTTTAAAATGTCCAAAAACGGGCCCCTTCTGTGGTGGCTCGATCCTGGGCCTTCAGTCGGGGAGTGCAATCCTCTAAATTAAAAAACAGTTTGGTTTCCTGCCCCCCTCCCCCCCAGTGATTTATTTTTTTTAAATTTTCTTTCATTAATTCATTTGGGTTTTTCTTTTGCACTACTTGCAAAATTGAGTTATTTTTAAATCATTGTTTTAAAAAATTTTGCGGTGCCCTGATTCAATTATTATGGTAAGCCCCTCATCTGTTAAAAACAGTCAGGGTGACGATTGTAAAATTTAATGTCCCAAATTTTCTAGAGAAGTATTTACACAGGTCATTTTTTAAATTTTTTTTTTTTTATTGGGGACTGATAAAACATGCAGCTTGAGACTTAAATTCACATGTATGGGGTGTAAAAAAAAAGGGGTTGGGCCGTTTTTTAATCAAAAAAGAAAAAGAAAAAAGAAAATGGGGGGGGGGGGGGGGTTTTTTTCGGGTTTATTTAATTAGTTTTTGCTTTTTTTAAAAAAAGAAAGGTGTTTTAAAGAAGGGGGTTTTTGAGAAAAAGGTTTAAGACAAAGAATGCAGAGAAGGGGAAAAGGGGTTGGTTTCCCCTTTTAAAAAAAACCCCCTTTTCCCCCCAAAGGGGGTTTTAAAATTTTGAAATGAAGGGGTTTTGTTTTTAAAAACAATGGTTTAAAGTCGGGTTTTCTTAAGCTTAAAAAGGACACGCTGTTTGTGGGGGGGGGAAGGGGGGGGCTCCATTTGGCCGGGGCTTTTTTCCCCGGGGGGGTTTTTGGGGTTGGGGTGGGGGGGAAAAAAATTAGAGGGGCGGCGGCGGGGGGTTGCTTGGCTGGGGGGGGCCCTTTGGGGGGCTTCCGGGGGGGCCCTTTGGGTTTGGGGGGGTTGATAACCTTAATAATAAAAAAAAAAGAGGGGGGAGGGAGATGGAGGTGGGGGGGAAAGCCCTTTGCATGGGGTTTTGGAAAAAATTCAGATCACTGGAGTTTTTTGACATTAGCCTTTTTTGCACTTTGTGTAAAAAATAGTTACTTTAAAAATTTTTTGGAGAAAAAAATTGGGTATACCCCCTTTTATGTCTAGTATTTAATGTGCTGTAGCTGTGTGAAACAACACCCCAACCCCAACACATGGGGCGCGCCCACACTAAAATCTATTTTTATTTTATTTTTTTTTTTTTGGCTGAAAATTAAAACCAATTGTTTACGGGTAGCAAGTGCATTATTTTTGTCGTGGGGAAATAAATCCCGGTTTCTGGGTGCAGTGTATTCAGCTCTTTAAAAATTTGGGTTGTCAGAAAAAAAACCCTTAAAAACCCCAAAAAAAACCTAACAAAAAAAAAAAAAAAAAGGCAAGCAAAAACTGTGATATAGTAAAAAGGAACACCCAAAAAGGGGGGGGCTGTTTTGCCTCTTGTGTATCTATAGGGTAGACTCCCGAAACATGCCCCCAAAAAAAGGAAAAACATTTGGGTATTTTATTATGTATCCCCACATTTGGGTGACATAAACTTTTGGTATTTTTTAAGGGGGATTTCCCCGTCTGGGCAAACCAAGTTTTTCTGCCCCTGGATTTTTTTGCCTGATTGCCCCAGCAGCCCCCCTTTTATGTTTTAGGGAAATGGCCGAATTCATAACCTTTCTATCATCCTTCTATTTGGCTGTTGGGGAAGAAAAAAAAGGGGAAGGGTGAGGGGGGGAAAAAAATGGGGGGGGGTGGGGGGTGGGGGGGGTGGGGGGGGAAGCAGAAAGATGGGAGATAAGGGATGGGAGGCTTTCTTACATGTTGATGTAAAAGGGGAAAATGTGTTTGTGTGTGTGTGGAAGTGTGTGTGTGTGGAGGGGTTTTGGTTTTTTTTGGGGTTTGTGTTTTGTGTGCGTGTGCGGCATGTGCATGGGGCCCTGTGTGTGTGTGTGTGTGGGGGGGGTTGGTTTGGGTTTTGTGGGGGTGTGTGTGTTTTGTGGGTGGGGGTGTGTGTGTGTGGGGTGTGTGTTGGGTTGGTGTGGGGTGTGCATTAAAAATGTCAGTTTGAGGGTTTTGTGTTTGGGCTTTTAGGGGTTCTTGGGAAGGACAAGTTTGGGTGGGGAAGATAGGGGAGAAAGGGGGGAAGGGGGGAACAGGGAAAAATTTTTTATTCAGTTTTTAACCCCCTCTCAGTTTTAGAGAAGAAGTCATGTTGAAAAAGTCCGTAATAAAAACCAAAAAAAATGCCCAAAAAATACCTGTTTTGTTTTGTATCAATTGTGTGTGTGTGGGGTGGGTGGGCCCGGTGGGTGGTGCTGCATGGTGTGATTCATTTTTTGAGAGGGTGAAAGCGGCGTTTTCATGCAAAGATTTCATGTGTTTTGCTTTTTCATTCATGCAAGGGGGCAATTTCTGGTTTTCGGGGGAAAGCATGCATGTGGTGGCCCCTATCACAATCACACTTTCAGCACATAAGCACACATTTCAAAAACGGGTTTTCAGGTTTCCCTTTTACATGCACACATTTCAAGGGATGCAGCAAAGCCGCATTGCACCCTCTGATGAATGCATGCCTGTGGTGGGATATCCACTCACTTGGGAGCAAATATGCCACACATGCAAAAACAGTGAAAGGGGCCCATGTAAATGCACACTCCAAAGGGAATGAAATTTTTGTGTGATACATTGGGAAAATTTCCCCCTTTGGGAGGGTATACAATATACTGTATTAAAAAAATTATATGTTTAGACAGTGAAATTTTCCCGTTTTATTTGTGTTTTTACATGCTTTATCTTAAATACAAAAGTATACATTTTTAAAAAAGGGTTTAAGCATTTTAATTTTTAACAAAACAACCATAAATACCCCCCACAACACAAAACACACACACACACTCACACAAAACCCCACAAAACAAAACACACACCCCAACACACACAACACACACACACACACACCCAAAAAACACACCCACACACAACACCTACACCAACCCCCCTTGGGACAGCCTTTTTGGCTGAGTAACTTAGAGACCTGAATCAGAAAAAGGAAGCGTTTTTTTACGAAAAAGGATGACAGGGCTATCATACCATGGCCCCTCCATCCATTGCATCTAAAATTTTTGCAGGGCAGCAACAATAAAAAAGGGCCCTGAAATGTTCCCCGGGCATGCAGTACAAAATTTACACAAAAACTCTCCCCGTTTGCGTGAAAACTAAAAGGCGGTCTTTTGACCTGTGGCATTCCATTGGTTTTCCCCTCTGTGGGGAAAACCTTACCACACAGTAAGGCCCAAAAGGGAAAAAGGCCCTCCGAGCAGATGTTTCTGAAAAAATTTTGTGTTGGACACCAAAATTTGGGCAGTTTTGAAATAGGAAAAAACCCTTTTTCTCCAAAGGGGTAGTTTTATATACTCCCTCTTTTTTGCCATAGAGATAGTTTTAGGCGGTGACTGTTGTATCTGTTGACTATTTTATCATCTATCTTGTCAGTGGGGCGTTTTTGAAAAAGTTTAAAAAGGTTGGGGGTTTTGGAAAAAAGGAATTTGGACGGGAGTGTGGGCGTGAAGGGTGGAAACAGAAATTTTTTAAAAGGGTTGTGGAAAAAGGGGTTTTGGTTTTCCCTACACGAAATGATTTTTGGATTTTTTTTATAATGCACCCTGGGGTGGCGAACTAGCAATTTGGGTGGGTGCCTTCATGCCACATTTATGATGATCATAAAATTTTTGCTTGTGTGTGGTGGGGCACGCACATGTTTTGGGCCCCCCCTTAAATTTTAAAGGGTTTTTTTACATACATGCTTTCCCTTTCCTGTGTGTGTAAAGGGGTAGGTTTTTTTAGGTGTAAAAGTTTGTATTTCAACCCGCACACATGCCCCACATAAAAACCCCAACACACCCCCACACACACTCACACAACACCACCCAGCATGTCAAGGTTTTCACACCCACATACACAAAAACATAACCCCACATCACACACCACAACCCCCCACACACACCACCCCACAAACACACACCCCACACCTAACACACAAAATTTCACAATACCCCCTTTAACCCTAACTTACACAACACTAAAACAAACGATTACACTCAAAACTCACCTCACTCACACACAAAATTTTTCATGCATTAATACATTGCAGGAAAAGGGATTTAAAAGCATGGATTATCCTGTGTGGCTCTCTCCTTTTCTAGTAAGTGTTTAAACAACTGTTCACTGTAGCAAATTTTAAAAACACCCCGGGCAAGGCGGAATAAACCCCTCCGGCATTAATTCCCCGAATCATGGTAAAATAAATCCAAATTTTTAATTTATTGGAAGTGGGGAAAATTTATTTGAACTATTTCTGTACGGAAAACCTTTTCCCTTAAAAATCAGAATTAAAAGTACTTTTTTAGGGTTTTTGTTTTTCAAAGGGCCCTTTATCAAATCTCACCAAGGGGGAACTTTAGAAAAATCTTTTGAGAAAAGGAAAAAAAAAAACCCCAAAAACAAAAAAACCCCCCGTTTTCCCCAAAAACGAAAACCTAAATTCAGTAACTTCTATGGGAAAGGAAAAATTTTGAAAAAAATTGTTGCAACGGGCATTTAGTTTTTTTTAACTGAAAAAAAGGAAAAAAATTTAAGTCAATTGTAGAAATGTTTTAGGGAAATTTTTCTTTTTTGAAAAAAAAATCAGCATCAAAAAAAACGGCTTCACTGTAAATTTTAACTTTAAAGTTTCCTTTTAACGGGTTATTGGCATTCGTCCCAAAAAAGTAGCACTAAAAATAGTGAAAAGGGGGGTGAGTTTTTAGATTAAAAATTTTTAAAGCCCCAAAGAGGCTTTATTTCTCAGGCCCGAAAGAAAACTGTCGGGTTTGTTGTCCCGATGATGGGTGGGTATGTAAGCTAAGAGAAAAACCCCCTCTTGAGCCTGCCAAAAAAAAGTTTTTTATTTAAAGGGTTCAGTTCAAAGGGAAATTGTCTTTAAACAGAATCAGTCATGATGTTTTATTTTGGGTTTTCCAAAAAAAAGAGAAAAATTGTTTAGAATTTTTGTACTTATCCCCTCCCTCCTCCCCTTTTTAAGTATTATGCTCATTGTCACCCCAGATTATATGCTTTTCCCGGCACCCCGGGATGCATAGGGGAAAGCACAAATTTTCAAGATTACTTTCTTAAATTTCTTTTAAAAATTTTTGATAAATTTACCTTTAAAATGCATTTGTCACTTTTCCATTTTGTGTGCCCTTTTGCCCCCCACTCCCCCCCCCCACCCCCAAAATATAATGTTTGTTTGTTGTGTGCACCCGAAAATTCACACACATGGTTCATCATGCAAGGATGTTTTGGTTTCCCAAAAAAGGGAATGCACGAAAAAAAAGGTTTTTAGTAATCTAAAGCAAATCTTGAGTTTGAAGGGGTTTTTTTAAAATTTTATGGGCTGAAACTGCCCCTGGGAAACCCGATATGATGCAAAGGGATCAGGGGAGTTCCCGATAACACATTACAAAAATAAAGTCCATAAAGCTTGAACCCCCGGGGCCCCATTTGAAACTGTTTTGAGGAAAAAAATGAGTTAAAAAAAACCCAAACTAAAATGCATGCAGAGTGTACTTTGAGTTTTATTTAAAAACCTCCATAGCTAATGTTCAATGGCAGGGGGCCCTTTTTTAAATGGTGAAGGTTTTCGGGTTTTTCATGTGGTAACATCAGGAAAAAAACAAGGTATTGAACTAAACTATGCATGGAAATAGTACTTTTGTGTTTCAGGCTTGGGTTTTTTTTTTTTAAAAATTTTCTCCAAGGAAAAAGGTGATGGTGGGAAAAAAAAGGGGACGGAGGGGCCCTTACCCCCGTGTTTGAGCCACCACAACTAAAAGAAGATGACTGCACAAAGGAAATTTTGGAATTTCCCCCAGGTATTTGTTGGCCCTTTTTTTTAAGACTTTTTCCCGCAAACCTTTTTTGGGTTTTAAAATTTTAAATTTTCCCTTTAAAAGTTGTTAACCTGCTGTGGAAAACCCGGGGTTTTATTTCATTTAAATTTTAAACCAAAAGCTGGGGGTTTTTTTTTTTCCCATTAATGTTATTAGTGGAAAGGGAAAAAAAATGGGCCGTTTTCTTTTTTTCTTTCCGTTTCTGTGTGCTTCACTTGCCACCCCTGTTTAGAAAGTACTTCTGTCCCCTGAAAGAGTCTGTTTTTAGTCTGTATAACAAGTTCCCACAGGGTGGGAAAGGGTGAAGGGGCACAAAATACAGTGTATGGTAATAAAAAATTCTGTAGGGCAATGTAACATGGGGTTCAAAGCAGGCGAGAACCAAAAAAAACAAGAACAACAACCAAAAAAACCTTTTTGAAATTTTGTACCCAGCTTACATCTGGGCTCAGAATTAAAATTTCTGTTTTTGGGGATGGGATTTTTCAAAAACAAGTAATAGTTACATATGTTCATGTATAAAATGTCCCTTTTATTTTCTGATAATTTTTTTCCCCTTTTGGGCCCTATTATTGAGGTTTTAAATATGTTTTTAAATTATTCTAGGTCATTATCTGGTGGTTTTTTTTATATGTTTACAGAAAGTCAAACATTATGTGAATTGGTGGTTTTTCCCGATTACATTGTTATAACCATATTGGAAATCTCTGTTTTGCAGAATATTTTGTCAAAATCAATGGATCAAAGTTGAAGGTTTTGGGCTGGGTGTTTGGTTTTTGCGCCCGCCATGGAAAGGGCAGGAAAGTGGTGGGGGAAGTTTACATTGGGTTTTTGTATGTATGTATTTGGGCCAGAGTGTTTAAAACCTAGATGGTTTGTGAAACTCTCCAAACCCATCTGTAGAAGGGGAAAAGGGAAAAAGGATGGGTTTTAATGGCAGGAATCAGAATTTTGTTCTCAGTTTTTGTTTGCAAAAAAGATAGGCAAAGGGTTCAGGACGAAAGGAGTTAAACAAAATTGACTTTTTAATTTTTATGGAAACCCCTTTTTTGTAGTTTTCCGGGTCGTTTTAAAATTAAATGAAAAAAAAAAACCTTTTTTTTTTTTTTTTTAAAAAAATTTTTTAAAACAAATTCATTTAAAGGGCCCCCCCTTTAACCCGGTTTTGGAAAACAAAAGTGGGGGAAAAGTCAACATTTTATGAAAAAGGTTTTAAAAAAAGAAAAAAACCCAACCCCCCCAAATTTCCCAGTTTTGACCCACGTTCTCAAATTTTTAAAAAAACTACAAATAAGATAACCCCCATCTTGGGTACTCCCTTTTCTTTTTCTTTTTTTTTCTTTTACCCTTTAGGGAAATTTTTTTGAAACCATTTGAAATTCCAGGGTGGTTTTAGCCAATTGGCCGGGGGCAGGCCCATCTTTTTTTTTTTTAGTATTGGATTTCAGGGTAAATGTATTTTAAAAAAAAGTAAAGTAGGGCCCCACAGGTTTATGTTTTTTTTGTCCCGTTTTTATGGTTTGGGGTGGGGGACTCTTTTTTCTGTTTAAAATGAAAGGTTTTTAAATTCCCCCCGAGGTTGGGTTTTACTTGACGTGGTTTAAAAGGAGACTTACAATTTTTAAAAAAATCCCCCAAAAGGATTTAAACTAAAAGGGGAAAAAATCGGCCTTAAAAAGGGGAACAAAAAACAGTTGTTTTTACCCTAAATTTGGCCAGGTTTTTTTGTTAAATTTTTACTTAAAAGGGGATTCCTTTGGGGTTTGGTTTCCAGTGTTTATGAAACTTTAAAAAATAATTTTTTAAACCAAAAAAATTTGTTTTGGGTTGGAAGGTTTTTTTGAAAAATTAATTTAAAAAAATTAAAAAAACCCCCCAAACAAAAATTTTTATTTTGTTAAAATTTTTTTTAAAATTTTAAAAAAAAATTGCACATTAAAAGAGGAAAAAAGGAAAAGAATTTTTGTTTAAAATTTTTAATTTTATGCATTTTAGTTGGGGAAAAAAAATTTGGGGTTTTTTTTCCCGCATCAGGGTTGTAAATTTTCGCCCCTTTAATGTTTTTTGGCCTTTTAAGATCCTTTGGATGTGGTTTTTTTTTGAAAAAAATTTTACATAATTTTTTTCACTGGGTTTTGTGCTTTGGGGGATTTTTTAAGTTGGGAACAAAAACCGTTTTTGGGTTTTTCAAAACCCCAGGAGGTTTTTTTGGAAGTTTTTAAAATGCACTTCCCGTTTTTTCCCAATGGAAGACTTCCCTTGGGACAACAGGAATTTTTTTCCGGGGTTTTGGGGGAAATTTTTAAACGTTTTTTAAAAAAACCCCCTTTTTTTCCCGGGTTTTTTTTACATTCCCGTTAGAAGAAAAGGAAAAATTTTTTTTTTTTAGGATGGGGGGTTTTAGGGGAAAAAAAGTTTTTTTTACGGCCCCGGGCGGTATGGGGGCTCAGGCTCGTTTTTGGAAAAAGGGGAATTTCTTTTTGGGTTTTGGAATTTTGTAGTTGGGAAAAAATGTTGGTTTATGGTTTTGTGGTTGGGAATTTTTGTTTAAAAAGAAAAAGTGGTTGTTTTTTGGAATTAGAGTTGTATTTTAGAAAATTGTGGGTAGGTAATAAGGGGAATGCCGGTTGGGGGTCTTCAGTTTTAAAAATTTTCCCTTTAAGGGGAAAAAGTTGGTGTTGTCGGGGAAAAGCCCCTTGGGCCTTTTGGGGGTGTGTGGCCCGGTTGTGTTGGGGTTTGGGGTTTTTGGGGCAGGGTTTGTTGTTTTGGCGGGGTGTTCATAAGGGTTTTTGGTGTGTTTGGTGTTGTTTGTTTTTTTGTGGTGTTGTTGTGTGTTTTTGGGAGGTTTGGGGAAAAGAGTGTGTTTTGTTTTTTTTGTTGGTGGGTTTTGTGCGCCGGTTTGCTTGAAAGGGGGTTTAGCAGGTTGAGTCTTAAATTTTAACTTTTTTCCTTTTAAATTGAATACACATTTTGGTTCTTAAAACGGGGGCATCTCATCAATTGTTGTGGGGTGTGGTGGTGTTTCTTTTTGTGGTTTTTTTTGCAAAAGGGTTTTGTGTTTGGTTATTTGGTAATTTTTCGTAATTGCTTAAAAGGTCGGGGGAAAAGGGGCCTTAAATTTGGGTTTTTTTGGTTTTATGATTATGGGTTTGTTTCAGTTTCCTTTGCAGGGGGGAGTTTTTGTTGGTTTTTGTTAAATTTTTAATTTAAATTTTTCGTTTTTAATTGGTTTTCACGTTTTTTCTTTGTCAAATTGGTTGTTTGGGGTGAAAAAAAAAGAAATTTCTTTGTTTTTTTTGAAAACCCGGACCCCCCCCCAATTAATTTTGGTAGAATTTTCTTAAAAATTTATTAAATGAACATTACAATTTTCCAATTTTTTATGATTGGGGGGGAAAAAAGGTTTTTGTTCAACCTTCATATATTTTTTTGTTTTTGTTTTTTTTTCGGATTTTTACACCTTTGCATAAAAATCACACTCTGGGGCTTACAAAAAGTACTATCTTCCCCTTTTTTAAAACCCCGGCAAATCCAAACAAAGGATTTTTTTTCTGGAAAATTTTTTTAAAATTATGCCCAAATTCCAAATTTTACCCAAAAGTTTCAAGAACTATAATGATTTGTGTGCGAAAACATGACAGAACATCCTTCACCCATTTTAAATGAATCATTGGAAAGGGGCAAAACCATTCAAGAATTTTTGGGAAATTGGTGCCAAAACTTTCCCCCAAAACCAGATAACCGGGGAAAATGGGTTTTTGGTGGAAAAAAAATTTTTCCCATTTTACATTAAAAAGGGAAAAAATTTAAAAAAATTTTCCCCAATGGGGGGAAGACAAAATTAAAAAAGGAACAGCGGGGGGAAAAAGGTTTGAACCATTTCCTTTTTTAAAAAAAAATTTTCTAAAAAAATTACGGTGGAACAGGGGAAATTTTAAAACCCTCCGGAAAATTTTTATTTTGTGGCGGAAGGGCCCCTTTTTCTTTGACGGAAGGTGGGACAGAAGGGAGAGGTTTGGTTTTTTTTTCCGGGCCATCCAAAGGGGTGCATTCGGCCCCACGAGAAGAAAGGGAGGTTTCCGAAGGGCACCCGGAACTTTTCTGGGTTTTGGGTCTTCAGGCTGGTGTGGATCGGGAAAAACGAAAGGGTGAGGGAAAAAGTCCCCATTTTGAAAGATTTAATGGGTTTTTTTGGGGGTGTGTAAAATTTTTTTTTTTGGGTTTTTCGAAATTTAAGCTCTTTTTCTTATGTTTTGGGACGGTTTTTGTGGGATTTGGGTATGGTGTGTTTTGTGTGTGTGTGTGTTGGGGGGGGGTTGGGGGTTTTTGGGGGTGTGTGGGGGTGTGTGTGTGTGGTGTGTTTTGTGGGTTTGTGTTTTTTGGGTGGGGGTGATGTGGGGTGTGTGTGTGGTGGTGTGGGGGTGTTGTGGGGGGGGGTTTTGGTTTTGGGGTTTTTTTGGGTTGTGTTTTGGTGTGGTTTTGGGGTGGGTGTGTAGTGTGTACGGGGGGTGTGTGGGGTGTGTGTATTTTTGTTTTGTTTTTCTTTTGGGTGGTGTTGGGGGGTTGTGTTGTGTTGTGTTGTGTTTTTTTGGTTTTTGGTTGTGGGGGTGTGTGTGTGTGTGGGGCGTTTGTGGTGGGGTTAAATGGTGTGTCAAATTTATAGTAAAAGTTTTTTTTGGTGTTTCCCGCAGTTCTTTGTATATTCATGCCACATTCTAAAAAAAACAGTGCAAAAGCTTTTAAGGGAAAAACAAAAGTTTTTTCGGCAAAATTTTAAAAAAGTAAAAGGGGGTAACCTTTTCCTTTCCCATTTGTGAAAGGTTTCGGAGTGTAAATAATTTTTGAATGTAAGTGCTTTGGTTTTTTTGGGTTTACAAGATCCCGCGCTGTATAGATTCATTTTATTATTATTATTTCAAAGTTTAAAACCAAGAGGTTTGGGAAAGGGCTCTCATGGAAATGAATCCAATTATTAGAAGATGGGAGAGAAATCATGACTACACCAAAAAACCCCAAAGGAAATAAAAAAAAAAAAAAAAAAAAATAAACTTTAAAAAAAGTGCACTTAATGAAAGGGTAAAGAACCAGTAAAAGGGAAGTTTGCTTTTTCACGAAAAAAGTTCACTGAACATCAAGTTCAAGTATGCTGTTTTGCAGTTAAAAAATAAAAACCTTTTTGTGAGGTAAAATTTTTTTGTTTAAAAAGTTTCTATTTTGCTTTTAATCGATTAAATCTGTTGGTTTTTAGCCTTGGGGGAAAACAAAGGCCATTTTCGGGGGGTGTTCCCCCTCGTTTAAAATTTTAAAATCTGGGATCTGCTAAAAAAATATACTTGTAATGTTTTTTTTTGTGCATTTTTTTTTTGGGTTTTGTTCACTTTGTTTTTTTTTGTTTTTTTTTTCCTTTCCCCAGGGTAAAAACTCTTTTGGTTCACTAGTCACAAGGGAAAGGGAGCCGGGATTTGGCTTTCGGGGGTGTGTTTGATTTGAAAGTTGTACAAAGGGCATTCCTGGTTTATTTCTACTGCATAAAAACCAAATTTTTTTGGGGGGGGGGGGGGGGGGGGGGGCCCGTGGATTATAAATTTTTTGGAGGGGATTGATTTGTTTAGTCATTTAAGAAAAAAAAAATTTTAATTTTGATCACTTTCAAAGGATTATTGTGTAGGGTCATTTCCCCCTCTTGGGGGCAGAAGGATGACTTGGGGTTTGGGGCTCCCTATACTATGAAAAAGGTTTAGGTGGAGCTTTTTCCCTTTACTTTTTGGGGTAAAGGAAGGTAAAATTTGGGTGTGGGGTGTTCGGTTTGGGGTTGTGTTTTGTTGTGTGTTTGTGTATGTGGGGGGTGTGTGTTTTTGGTGTGAGAGGGAAAAAGATGGTTTTGGTTTTTTGGGGTGTGTTTTGTGTGTTTGGGTGGTGTGTGTGTAAAGTGTTGTGTGTGATTTTGTTTGTTGTGTGTGTGTGTGTGAGTAAGGGTGTATGTATGTGGGGTTTGTTGTGTTTTGTTTTGTGTTTTGTGGGGGGGGGGGTGTTGGGGGGTGGGTAGTGTGTGTGGAGTGTGTTTGTGTTGGGGGGGAGAGGGGAGAGTGTGTGTGTATTTTTACTGTGTGTTTGTGGGGTTTTTTTTGTGTTTTGGGGTGTGACTGGGGAAGGGGAAAGGGGGAAGGTTTAAATCCGTTTCATGGTAAAGACCAAAACCTTTTTCCCCAGGGGGTAAAATTTACTCAAGGTAGCCGGAAACCTTTTTAACGGGCCCGAAAAAAAGGGGGGGAAAGGGAAGGGACAAACCAGTAAGTACATGGTTTTGTTCGGAAAAAAAGGGGAAAGGGGGCCCTGAAATAAATGAAGGGCGGACAGGGGATTTGTTTTGGGAAAACGCTTTTGTCGAGTGGTTAAAATGCTTCAGTCCCCTGGGGGCCCATGAAAATTTTGGGTTCGATCTTGGAAAAAGCCTGTTTCAATTAAGGGTAGGGATTTTTATGGTTTTTCTCGGTCAAAAACAAGGTGAGACCCGCCAGGGGCACGGCAACCCCTTTTTTTCAATAAGGGGGGGTTTTTTACAATGTCCCAGGTCAAGGGGGTGCCAGGGACCTTAAATTTCCCTTTTATGTACATACCGTGGGAAGGTCAAATATGCGTGTTAGAGACGTGTAATTCATGCAGTGTCTTTGGGGGGGGGATCCGAATAAAGATCATTTCCCCGGGATAAAAAATCCTGAGGGGAAAAAAAGAGGCCCGCTTTCCTAGCGGGGAAAGTGTGAGCTAAACTGGGGAGAACCTCTTGCACGTTTAACACAGGAAAGACCATTTTTTGGGACAAACCCCCCCTAAAAGGGAAACAAAAAGAAAGGGAAAAACGAAACAAAAAATTTCTAATCCCCATGGGTTTTTTTCCAAACAACCCACCCCCAGTCCCTACACATTTCCCCCTTTTGCCAAAGTGACTTTAAAAGTGGTCGCCCGGTGTGGGTCCCTTGCCCCCTTTTTGAGTTTTTCCCAAAATTGGGGGGGAAACAAAACTTATTTAACCCCTTTTTTTTAAAACCATTAAAAATTTTTAAAATTTTTTTTCCCTTGGGTTTTTATTAATTAATTCAAAAAATTTAACCATAAAAATTTAATAAAATAAACCTTTTTAAAACCATTAAAAATTTCCCCTTTTTCCCCTTTTTTAAATTCCCTAAAAACATTTTTTTTTAATTTTTCTTTTCTTCCCTTTTGGGGAAATCACCCCCCAATACCCACCCCCCCCCCCAAAAATGTTGGGTTGTTGGTTGAGATTTTGCTTTTTTTTGGGTTTTTATTAGGGGAAGGGGGGGGTTTTTAAGGGGTTTTCCCGGTTTTTTGGAAAGATAAGTTTCTTCAGGTTTGGGAGTCTTTTTTTTTTTTGGATTTTTTTGTTGTTTTTTTCATAAGATTTATTGAGTTTTCCCTGTTTGTTCGTGATGTTAAGATTTTACATTAAACATGTTATGGGATGTAAAGCATATTTTTGTTTTTTTGGATTTGTTTTGTTGTTTTTTTAAAAAAAATCCTTGGCTAGCACTCGGAGGTTCACCAGTGGTGAAGTTTTGCGTATGCAACTGTTTGCCCACCATGAAGGTAGCTGCATTCCACCTTCAGGGATGGTGTCTAGACACAACACCTGTGTGCGTGTGTTTTCTTTTCATAAAACATTTTGTCATCTGTTCCTACTGGCACGAAATGGTCGAGTCTTTTGAAAGGTGGGAACAGGTTTTTGACGTGTGTGCAAGATGTTCTGGGACCATTCACACACAAGGTATTAGTTTATAGTCTTATCCGAAAGACTTTTAACATTCGTTGCAATTTACCTGTCAAATTGGGAAGAAAGAGCAAGGCTGGGAATTGAACCCAGAACCTCACTGTTTTACTTTTCAGGTAGGTGGAACGTCTTAACCGTCCGGCCACCTTCCTTCCTTAAGCAGTTGTTTGAAATGCATGACGCGTGTGTGCGTGTGTGTCCACAGAGGATAACGGCGGTGAAAGACGACATGACGTCCTTCGGCTACTCTCTCTCCGGGGGGCTTGACCTGGATGACAACGGTTACCCTGACCTGCTGGTGGGGTCGTACGAGTCGGGCACGGTGTCCCTTCTGCGCTCGCAGCCCATCATTCGCCTGCAGCCAGGCATCACCGCCAGCCCCAAGAAGTTTGACCTGAGCGCCACGTCATTCTGCCCTGTAGACAACTCCAAGCATCACTGTGTGGAGCTGGAGGTTTGCCTCTCCTTCACTGCCAGGCCAGAAGAAAGGTTTGTTGTGCCGGTGGTGCTGTGGAATGTTGCTTGCGGTATCTGTAGAGGAAGGTTAAAAAAAAAAAAGTATTTCTCTTGTTATGAAGAGACGAACCTCTTTGTGTGTGTGTGTATGTATGTGTGTGTATATTTTTTATTTTATTCTTTTATTTTGAGAATAATGGAATAAGAACTCGTGTGCTTTTTTTCATCCAGTCCCCGTGTGTATGCAGTTTTGTAAATTTTGTCATCCGTTCCCACCGGCACACGATGGCCTACTCTTCCGAAAAGCGTAACGTGTTTTAACATGTGCGCAAGATGTTCTGCATGCATTCTTGGTTTATAGTCTCATCCAAAAGACTTTTGGGGAAAGTGGAGTTGGCACTGATGTTAACTCCAGAGTAAAAATCCTCTTGAACAGGAATCAAGCCCGGGTCAGCAGATCATGAGCACATCACACTAACCACCAGGCGATCGTGTGTGTGTGTGTGCGTGTATACTTAGTCAATATCTGCGATAATTTTTTTAAGTGAACATCTAATTAGTCTCAGAAATTTTCTAACTAAAACCATAAGGGCGTCTTTATGTTTTATTTTATTTCATTTTATTTTTTTGTTCAGTATTATTTTACCTGATGTGCTCCAGCTTTCGGGAGGATGTGAACATCGACTACGTGATTGAGGCAGAGAGTACTCGCAGCATTGCACGACTGGAAATGTTGGGGTCACTGGAGGCCAAGAAGAAGACCGTGAAAGGGACCATTGTGCTGACTGCCCAGGGTCCCGCAGGAAAGCAGTGTGTCAAGCACCTGGCCTATCTCAAGGTGAGCAACCATTTCAACCCTATTTGCCCTGTTCAAACTCATTGTTGTCAAGTTTGTTTCATAGGTGAAAGAAAATGAGAAAATCATAGAAAGCTTGTAGATATGCATAGATTTGATGGTCCATTCAGCATAGCTGGTTTCCTTCACCATGTTTGTCTGAAGTAAATTTTTCTGTTAATAAATATATCACATTGGATTATATGATTATAAGAAACCTAGTTGTCAGAGCATTGCTTTTACTAAATGGTGTGGATCGAGTCTGGGTTGCAGTTACCACCGAGATTCCCATTCAAGGGGATTTTTCCCAAGGAGTTAACACTAGTGCTGACTCCACTCCTCTGAAAGTCCTTTGGCTGAGGCTGTAAATTGAAATTCTGTGTGTGAACGCTTGTAGAACATCTTGTGCACAAGGTAAAACCCATTCTGCCTTACAGAAGAGTAGGCTATTTATGCCGGTAAGAACATATGACAAAAAGTCGAAGGAAAGAGTGCTGTCGTAGATTGTCTTTCACAGAGGAGTAAAACCTTTGTGGAAGATTAGAAATAGACAGTCAGGTGAAGAGAATTGATTTGTGCGAATGAAGACTTGATCATTGCATAAGTAGGTCCTGTTAACAATGACAAATGCCATTTTTATATACAAGCTCATTTCTGATTGAATAACGAACTTACTCTATCAGATTCCTCTGGCTTTCGCTTTTTCAGGAAGTGTTCACAGATAAGCTGAACCCTATGGAGTTGACGGTGAGCTTCTCCAAGAAGGAAAAAGCCTACAGCCGTCCCTCTCCTGGGGACCCCTTGCCCAACATCAATGAGTACCCTATCCTGTCCACTGATGGAAGCTCCCCTGGCTCTGACCGCAACACTGTCTCCAGATCTGTGTCGTCTTTTTTTTGTTGGTTTGTTGGAGTTTTCTGCGGATTTTTGTTGTTGTTGGATGGTTTTTGTATTTTTTGTTGTTGGTTGTTTGTTTGTTGTTTGTTTTTGTTGTTGGTGGTGGGTTTTTTTTTTTTTACATAGGGCCTGGTATTTGGAAAGAAAAATTTTGGTGGGTGTTTTTTTTTTTGGGGGGGGGGGGGGGGTGTTTTGGGTTTTTTTTCTTTTTTGGTGGTTTTTTTTTTACATAGGGCCTGTGTATTTGAAAGACATTTTGGTTGTTCTTGTGCTTTCCCCAGCTTTAACACTCTGCACTCTTTATTGTCTTATCACACCTGGGAATCTCTGTGAACATTTGGTTATGATTTCAGGCATATTTAGAGACAAATATTAATGGGAGAGAACAATACATTAGTATATGATTTATTTGGGTAGAAAAAAGAAATGTGATTTCATTAAATGGAGAAAAAAGAGACTTGATGTAAAAAAAAGAAATAGAAATGATCTAGTGTGTTGAAAAAAAAAGATATTGAATTTTTTTAATATTTTGGTTAAAAAATTCTTTCAGTGGAAATTAGAAAGATTAATATGGTTTCTTGTAAAAGAAGAAATAAACAGGTGTGACGTAAATGCAAAGGAATCTGAAAAAATATAATGCATAGAATATACAATGTTTTTTAGAATTCTTAACAGCGTTAAAAAACCCCAAAACAATTCTGCCAGATAAACAATTTAGTGGTTTTATTGTATGTTCTCTCTGCAGAGAAAACATCACCATTCATAGCGTCTCGGTAAGAGCTATGTCATATTTGCTAAGTCACGATGACAAGTACATTGAACAAGAAAATGTTGTCTGAAGAACTGAAGTGATCTGGAAATAAGCAGTTCGTGGACACCAAAATCTCAGAAGACACAGCTTGTCTGCTTATGCTCCAGACACTGGTGACTTTTTTAAAAATGTGGACACTATGTAAATGTAATCTTTTTTTCCCTTGAAAAAAGGTTCCTGCTCATTCATTTTTTGTAAAGTTAAAAATGTCCCCCCCCTAACCCCCCAAATCTGCGGTATGTGGTAGGGGACTTAGTAAAATATGACAACTCAGAAACTGAAAGTTTTTGTGAGAGAGAAAAGATGATGTTGTCAGTGTATGAATGGTTTGAGGGGGAGAGATAGGCACCTTTTCAGCCATGAAAGGCTATGTAAACAACAATCTGAATATTGAATGTCTGAGTAGTCTGTACTTTGTGGTAAAAAATGAATAGGGGGAAAGTTTTGAATTTACCTGATGGAACATGGATTTTTGTGTGGGCAGGTTGGTGTCTGAGTAGCCTGTAGTTTATGATAAAAACTTTAACTAAAAAAAAAAAGAATTCACCTGATGGAACATACAGGTTTTTTGTGTGTGTTGCAGGTTGAGTGTCTAAGTAGGCTGTAGTTTTTGGTCAAAAAAACTTGGGAAATGTTTTATGTAGCTGGGAGAATGGTTTTTGTGCAGGTTGAGTGTGTAATTTGCCTGTAGTTTGTGATAAATTAAACTGGAAACAGAAGAATTTACCTAATGGAACTTTGGTGTTTTTTTGTGTGTGTGCAGGTGGGCTTTGTGAAAAAGTGTGGCCCGAACGACGATGTTCAGCAATTTGCAGTTTGAGGTGAAGCTTGATTTGCCTGAAGAACGGGGGGGAAGTACATCTTGCGTGAAGGGGATTTTCTCTCGGGCTGACCTGACCATCACTGTCACCAACCTTGGGGAGTCCGCCTACCTGACTCAGGTGTACATCCTGAAACCTCCACGACTTGGCCAGCAGAGCGTGGAAGGAAAGGCAGGTGAGATCAGGATGATGGATTGTGGGGTACTGTTTGTGTCCCGGGGTTTTCAGGTTCACTTTTGAATATGTGTTTGTCAAGTTGGGAAGAGGGGAGGTTTCATTTTGGGTTTCTTGTCTGTCCAGAGTAGAGTAAAGATTACCATTTAAAACAAAATATTAAAATCCCCATTAGGTTTAATGTGATAGCATTATACAAAGTTTGGATATTGTTTTTTTTATGGTAATGTGCTTTTTCTCCTTCCTCTCTCTCTCTCTCTCTCTCTCTCTCTCTCTTTTTCTTCTCTCCTCTCTCTCTCTCTCTCTCTCCTCTCTCTCTCTTCTCTCTCTCTCCTCCTTTAAAAAATTTTTTCCTTCTTTTCTCTATTCTTCTTTCTAAATTTCTTTTGCCTTTTTTTTTCTTCCCCCCCCTTCTCTCCAAAGGGTTTTAAAATTAGATTTACTATTCTGTCCCTTTTTATTTCTTTTCATAAATTTTTCTTATCAACTTTTTGGGAAATTTTATTATATACACCACCCCTTCTCCAAACTATAATGAAAATTAAAACTTTGAAATTCAATTCGCATTTTCTTTTCCTTCTCTTATTCTCATCCAATTCCTTCCTCTCCTCATTCCACTTTTTCTATCTTTTTCTCACTATTCTCTTCTCCCCCATCCCAACATGAATGGAGGAATCAGATCCCAAAAGCAATTAAAAAAAATCCTCTTTTTTTCTGTTACTTCCGGTTTTTGTAACAATTTAACCTCAGAACTTTTCACCTTCACTGGTGGGATGTTGGACAGATTGTGAATGAGATCTTGGAGGGCGATGTATCTGATTTGTGTGAAGAATCTCGAAAATAACAAATCTTGTTAAGTAGTCGGATGAACAGGTTGGTCCAGGGGCTTAAATGTTCAAAACGTAAAGTTTTCTCAGATTTTGTGGGTGTTTGTTTTTGGATGTGTTAATTTTGAATAAACAATTTAATTTGTTACAAGGGAAAGTTTTAAAAATTTCCAGATATGTTAAAATTTGGGCATAATTGTACAAGTAGCAATTTTTTATCTCCATTTTTTTACTTTTCTTTCTTTATTGTTCGATAGTTTTTGGCCAAAGAAGAAAACAATTTTTATAACATCAGTTTAAAGGTGTCATCATGAACTACTGATGAAAGGTTTACTTATTGTGATCTGATTTGACGATCTCCAACATTCACTATGAGATTAGGAAGAAGATCTTAAAAAGTTCACCCTTTTAAATTTTTTCTTTTGCTTGACTACTGTTTTTTTTAATTAATTGATGCAAGAGATTGCTGCTGAGCATGTATTGGGAATAGAAATTCGTTTAATGTTTCCCTTTTGTTTTTGTGGTTTTCTGCAGGTATAATATGGCGGGACTAGGAAAATTTACAATCTGTTTAACCCATCTGATATTCATAGTGTCAAAAAATAAAATCGTAACACCTTAAAAAAAGAATGGTTTTAGGTCCAGAGTATTTACGCTTTTAGAAAGTTTTTTGGGGTTTTTTTTGGGTTTTTTTTGTTTTTTGTTGGGGGGTTTTTTTCCTCTTTTTATGAGGTCAGGAACACATCTTTTGGGGTCTTTTTTTTCCCCTTCTTTTTTTTTTTCTTTTTTTTTTTAAAAAGTGAGGCTTCACACCCCCTTCATTGGCCAAAAAAAAAAACCAAAAAAACCCAAAAACAAAAAAACAAAAACCCCAGAACCCAAATCTTTTTTTTTTGGGGGGGGGGGGGGGTGTTTTTTTACCTTTTTTTAAAATTTAGAATGTTAGTGTGGGGTTTGGGCCTTTTTGGATCTGTCCTGGTACCTGCTTCAGAAAGTGTGATTTTTGTCTTTGTTTAGTTGCTTTTTGCAAACAACCCAAATAAAAAAAATGGAACATGAGGGATATGATGGTCCCTTTATACTATTTATTGAAAATCCTGTTCTTCTCTTTCGGACCAGCACAGAAACCACCCCTCATTTGCCCAAGTTGTCTTTCCTTTTGTGTCATCAGAGAAGCAGACTTGGTGCTCCGAGTGTAAGTTGATAAATATTTTTTTTCAACTGTTGTTGTTGTTGTTGTTTAGATCTGTTTTCTGTTGATGGTTTTGATCAGTGTGGATATCCTGCTGCTTTTTTTTTCTTTATTTAATGATGGTGGTTTTTTTTTCTAGAATTTTCCCCCCAAAAAATAATGAAATCCCCTGCAAGTATTGAGGCTTGCCCTCCGGGTTTTGTTCCCGTTGGTCAGCCTTCTATCTATGAAACTCCTGACAGATATATAACATAATGACTGTTTTCCTTACTGTAACATTTTCTTGGAATCTGGAAACGGTCATAATATTTTGTGTTTAGTTTGTCTGTTTTTGCGTTTGTTTGGATTTTTTTTGTGGGGGGGGGGGGGGGGGGTCCATTTCTCGGTTTAATCTCCAAGATTCACCAATGGTGAGATTTTGCGTATGCGAACCGTTTATTTACCCCCTAATTAAGGTAGCTGTGTCCTGACTTGGGGAGTATGTCTGTTTATGTCCACAGCAATGTGAGGCCTGACGATCAGATCCTGTGCTCGGGGATCCCCGCGGTGTAGTGCAATGAGGACTAGAGGGATATTGGACCCCGCTGTCAACCATTCCTTTATTGGAGTAACCTCTGCGACTTGTCTGTTTCTTTCCTTTCTCTCTCTCTCTCTCTTTTCTCTCTTCTTCCCCTCTATCTCTATCTCTCTCTCTGTGTATCTCCTCTCCTCTCCTCATGCCCTTTCTCTTGTCCAATTTAGTAGGTTTTATCGTGGATAATAAAATACAATAATATATGACATTTGAAATTTGCATGCATTTTTTATGGGTTATTCCAAGTAAAACGATCATTTTGTTCAATTACTCGTCTAGAAAAATCACCAGTTGTGGTATCATTATTTTTCTTTCCTTGGGAAAAGTCACCATTTGTGTGTTTTTGTGTCTTGTGTTGATTTTTCTCCAAGAGTTAAATCTGTCTTCAGATGAACTATAATCCCAAAGGGCCGTGTATGAGTGCATGCAGATTTTTTTTTCGCACATGTTAAAACTGTCAGAAGAGTAGGCCACTGCTGCATGCCAGTAGGAATGGATGACAACTCATGCTCGCCAGTGTCGTGTTTTTGACATCATCCCCGAAGTTGGAATGCAGCTTACCATCATGTGGAAAATATTCGCATACGCAAAATCTCACCATTGTTGAACCTGGGTACTTTTAGATGAGGAAGGAACAAAATTTAACAATGCACCCAAACCTTTGTTCCGTTGTGTGGGTGGTGCTCCAGTGCTTCACCTTGTGAAAGGATACGCCACACAGGCTTGTTCTGTAGTTGTCTCGTAACCCGCTGGGCATCAGAGGCACTGGCATTCAGTTTCCAACTACCCCGAAGTCAGCACCTTAGGGGGGTTTTTTTTTTTGGGGGGGGGGGGGGGGGGGGATGGTAACACAAAAAAATCTTACCATTGGAACTTGAAGCTCAGCCGGGAAAAAAAAAATTGAACAAAGAAGTTGAAAGGGGGTCACGAATTTTTGAGGAAAAAAAGTGTGGCATGTTTAGAATCTCAGTGATAGGGATAAGTACATTATCGGAAGGGCGGGAGAAAAGGGGTTTATGAATCTAAAAACAAAAAAAAAGGGCCCATTTTGAATCAACACTTGAGTAGAGAATATTTTTCTAGAAGTAAAAAAATTTTATGTCATTAAAAGTCATTTCCTCCCATTTTTTACACATGACTTTATATTTTCTTTTTGGTTTAAAAATAAAAGAAAAGGGTACCTGACTGAGAAAATTAAAAAACCCGACCCACTTTGTTTGAAGTCTGTGTGTAATACCCCCCTGCCTGGGACCTTCACGCACAGAATGTGAATTTTCTTCTTGGATAAAATTTTGTTCTGATTTTGCTTCACTGTACAGTGTAAAGGGGTCCAATTTCTAAGAACACACTTCCCTTAAAATGTATAAAAATCGAGGGATGCAAGCTGAGGGGGTTAAGCAGTTTGACTTCAGTTTGTTGGCCATGAAATTAGGGGTTCAAATTTCCAGGAGCGTATCTGGTGAAAAATGAGGGGGATTTTTAAAAATCTCCCGGTCAACTTAAATTTCAGGCCTCCCAGTGCCAAAATTTCCCCTTCTTGTACGAACACATGCAAAAGGGCCCAGTATCACGTTACAGACCCTGTAATTCCTGTCAGCATTTGGGGGAGCACAGAAAGACAAACTCCCCACTTGCCCCCGTACAAAAAAGAGCTGCTCTGAATTTAGAATTAGGCCCGGGAAAACTTCCTGCAAGAATTTGAAAACACTGGAGAAGACCAGGCTTTACACACCTACCTTTTAAGGGAACACAAAAAATAAAAAATTTAAAAAGATGCAGAAAAAAAAGTTCCCCCCTTCTTTGCTTCACTCACTCTTCGGAACAGTTGTGATGACAGGCAGCAGTGTCAAATGCCTCTGCTATCCAGCCTTTTCACAGCCCTGACTTACCAGCAGCAGTGAGTGGTCATTTTTTTGTTTGCATGTTGGGAAGGACATACACATCAGTGAAGAGCCTTGACCGTTCCTATATGTTGTTCGTACCCCTTTAGTGCCCCAATGACAAGGGGTAGTGGCCCTGTGTCATATTGAACTGTACCACTGATTTTTTCTTTTTTAGACTTGTTCTGTATGGGTGGTCTGTGTCACCCAGTCGCCAGCTGTTTTTAATATTCCCTTGCCCCGTACCACACTGTTGACAGTGGCATTAGTGCCTACACAATTTAGCAATAAGGTTGTGCCATGCTCTTCAGGGATTGGCTTTTGTCCCCTGCAGTTCAGATATTTCCATTTCTGTAATTTTTTAAAAGGGGATAGTGGTAAAAAAAAAATAGGGGGAACAAATATATATTGCAAGAAAATTTAAAAAAACAAACCAAACCAAAAAAAAAAAATTAAACAAAAAAAAAAAAACAAAACAAAAAAAAACCACCAAAAAAAAAAAAAAAAAACCCAGGGGAAAAAAAAAACACCCAAACAACAAAAAAACCCCCCCCTCCCCCACCCCCTCATTATTTTTTAAATGGACATACCCGTCATTAGTGCTTTTGGAAAGGTTTGGGGGCCCGATAAAATTTTCCCAAAGGAACCCTTCCCCATTGGCACTGGGTTTTTCCACCTAAAATTTACCCTTTTCCTGGAACCCCATGGTTTATCCCAAGGAAAACCCCGGGCTGGCAAGGACATGCTGGACTAGTTTACAAAATCGAAATGAAGTTAAAAAGAGAAGAAAATAAATTATGTAGGATTTTGTCTGGGGGTGGAAGAAAAAGTGAATAGCAAGCAAAAGTATTGTTTAAAAAATGGAAAAAAAGGTTGAACAACAAAATCAGAAGTGAAAACAGAAAACCCACCTACACACCACCAAAAATTTGTTGGAATGGAAGAAGAAGGAAGAATAAGATGGGGAAGCAGATGGGAGAAAAAAGAAAAGTGAGAGAAAAGAAAAAAAGTGGTTTTACAATAAGATTTATAGAAAGCAACTTGGGAGAAAATAGCGTGTTCCCCTGTTTTTTACGTGCCTGGGGTGATTTTATTTGTTGTTACGTTTGGAACCCAAAACTGATGTTTCGTTTCTTTGCAGTCATCAGAACAAGTAAAAGGGGGTTTTTATCTTTTTATTATTCGACGTGCGTTGTTAAATTTTTTTTTTTGTTTGGGAGATGAAGATTTTGTTGTGTGTTTTTTTGTGTGTTTTTTTTGTTGGGAGAGTGTGTAGTGTTATTTTCTTTTTGGGATATGAGGTGTGATGTGGTGGGTGGTGGTGTGGGGGTAGAAGTATAGTGTAGAGTAGTAGTATGGACTAACATATTTTGTTTAAAAAGGGTCATGTGAGTGAGTGTGTGTGTTTTGTTTCTTGTTGGTATATACAGCATGCATAGTAATGCCGTATTCATTATTTATTTTTTTCCCCGCAAAACCCCCTGAAGGGACATCAAAAAAAAGTTTGTGCATTAATTTTGTATGATTCAACCGCACATTTGTTCTATTTTGTATGTGTGAGGGACTAAAACGGGCCCAGCAAAGTGTCGTCTTACTTTGACTTGAATGGCCCAAAGGAGGTCGGGGGAGAAGGGGGACAGGGGAAATACCTCCCCTTTCCTCATGGAGCAGCTATTGTAAGTTGACAAGACTGTGATGGTGCTTTGGTATTGACTGATGCAATTTATTGATATAAGATACTGATGTTGATTGCAATACATTGATCATAATATGCTGGGGTTGATTGCAATACATAAATCAAAATATCCCGGTGTTGATTGCAATACATTGATCATAATAAAACTGATGTTGGTTGCGATACATAAATAATAATATACTGGTGTTGATTGCAATTTATTTATCATAATATACGGTGTTTAGGGCAATACATTGATCATGATGTACTGCGTTGACTATAGTAAGTGAGGCTAACTTATTGATGATTCAGTACATTGAGCGGCACCATACTGAGTGTGACTGCTGTACATTGATTGTAGGATATTGATGTTGACTCCACAGAACAGGAAACTTTGAAATAGAGAGTTTGTCTCAGCTACTTTCATCCAACCCTTTTTGCTTACTTCTCAAGTGATCTTGTCTTCTGATATTTTATAAAATTTTCTTTTATGAGAATATTTAAAATTTGTAATATCGGAAATTAATATAACAGTGTTATATTACAACTCTATGGCGTTGGTTGTGTTTTTGGGAAGATGGTAGCCAGTTAATAATAGCGCAGAAAAAATTTTACTTTTTGCGGGATGGAAAATGGGTACTTGAAAAATTCCTTGTTGTGATAGGCAGTGTTGTTCACAAGAGAGGCCAGTTTTTACTTATCATAAACATTTCTGTTACACTTTCCCTCTATTTACCCCTTCACAGATTATCAGTGATTATTTCAGATAAACACCTTCATCGCAATTTAAACATGTTTTGGGGCTTAGTTGGAGATAGTATCAAGATTATTTTTTAAAAATGTAATTCAGTTTTTTGATGTGGCCCTATGCTCTCATTTGGGATGTGCAGGCCTACTGGCACAATTATTATTTGCTGTATCAGCTGTGTTGTACGTGTATTGTTGGTGTGTTGTTTGGTGAGTGTGTGTGTGTTTTGTGCATGTGCATGCGTGCATGTGTGTATTACCAAATTTTGCATGAGTGGACTAAAATGAGTACGACATGCTTGATTTGATTACAGGTAGAGAAAGGGGAGGCCACCTGCCCCACGGAGAAAGGCCTAGTCAACCCCTTAAATATTGCAGAAGTGTTGACAGTAATTGGTATATAGGTATGTGTTGGTGATTTTGCTCATTCCCAGCGTAACACTAGAACACACCCGAATGTGCACTCTTGTCTCTGTCACTCGTCACACCGGGGAATCACTGTACACAAAATGAGAAGTTTGCCTGTATGGACTGCTTTTCAAGTCCCTTTCCACAAAGGCAGCCATACTCTGGTCGTCAAGTATATTATTCCCCGTAAAGGAGAGTGCAGGTTGTCATGCTGATGAAGCTTGTCATGGCTGAAGACAATCTCAACATAACATTTCAAATCATAACATTAAAATGTAGGCTTAGGTACCTAGCTTACATTAATAACTGACAAAACTTTTGGCCTGGGCCAAACAGGTGTGCTAGAATCTTAAGTGGTCGTTTGGTCAATTATTCACTAAACCCGGGGCTGCCTTAGCAGTGAGATAACTCCGCAATGGTATTGCCTTGTACACTGTGCTGCAGTAGTGACAGGATAACTTGTCACAGAGCTTCTAGATTCTTCTACAAAAGGGGAAAGGGCTTTTGAACTATTGGCAAAACATTGACTCTGTCATGATTCAGTTGACTGCAGTATCAAGATTGTATTATCCTATCACTGGCAGACTATTGACTCTGTCATGATTCAGTTGACTGCAGTATCAAGATTGCATTATCCCATCACTGGCAGACTATTGACTATGTCATGATTCAGTTGATTATAATATCAAGATTATATCATTCTATATATACATCTCACATGATTGAGTATTCACCAGACAGTGTAGGTGTGGATGATGTAAATGTACACAAGCTTTCTACGGTAGTTTGTAACGATATGTGTCTGCAGTGCTGATCAAAAACACACTGCTTTGTTGATGAACTAAATCTGATCTGGTGACTGTGTGTACAGCTTGTGGCTACAGATGTGAGCGTGAGTGAAATCCAGTCTCTTGACAAAGCTTCGGGGCGTCAGAAGAGACAGACGAAGCGCGAGTTGCGGGTGAAGAGAGCTCAGGGCGGCCTGACTGTGCTGGTAGGTGGTGGTGATTATAGGAGTGTGCCTGAAAACCTGAGAAATTCTTGTGCGTTACAAGCCATAAATATGGTGTGTAGGCTTACCCGTTGTGATTTTTTTGGGTTTGATATTGTTGTGGAATGTTTTGTTGTTGTTTTGTTTTGACAGAATTGTCATTGAGATTTTAGCCATGGGAGATAAAGTTTTTAGTGTGTGTATTATTGGGGATTTTTGTGTTGTTTTGTTTTTTTGAGAGAGAGTAAACGTGTATGCTTGTGTGCAGGCGTGCAAGCTTTAAAAAAGAGTGATAACACTTATGTATAATAAGGCATACTTAACACTTTTTGTCATATCATTTGATTGAGATATATTGTTTGTCAGGAAAGGTTCATTAGTGGTAGAGTCGGAGTTATTGTCCGTGTTTGTAGAAATAAAAGAATAGTTGGATTATGTAGACTTGTAATGTGCAGAAATTGTTAAACTATGATTTTGTTGGATATACATCATTTATCATCATCTTTTGCTGGTTTTATATATCACTCAGCTATGTTGTGATAAAGTTAGTATGTGTGTATTATCAGATTATTTTTATTAAGGAGAGAGCGAGAGAGAATTGACAGACCAGGCGCATTGGTAGATGCGCATATTGTATGAATGGTTTGACAGTGTGTAAGTGTATTCGTGTGTTGGCGGTTGTCGACAGGGCTGCAAACAAAAAAGTGCCAGATGCTACAAGATCCGGTGTAAACTTGGCAACCTGCAGGGAGGCTTGGGTTACGTCGTCGTCACCATGCGCGCCAGGCTGTGGGAAAGCACTCTCCTGCAGGTGCCTATGGAGTGAATTGGAACGTTTAAGAGATGATGTCGTAGGCCTGTTGATTATTGAGAGTTTGTATAATAATTGTGTTGTGTTAACTGTGCTTAAAAGATAGTGAACAGTTCACAAGAGAGATCTGGCTTGTCTTGTTTTGTTGGTTTGATTTCCATGCTTTTTTGTTCCACAGTGTTTCCTAGTTTGATTTATTGTTAGCTTTGTAATTGTTTTCTTTTTCCCTCCATATTATTTCCTCTCTTTCTTTTTTTTTCTATTTTCTTTGTTCTTTCTTTTCCTCTTACTCATTTTATTTCTCCCTTTTTGCCTTTTTTGGGTTTTGTTTGTTCTGATAATGCATCTTTTCCCTATGACTTCTTCCATTCTTTAGGTAATTTCTTACTAGGTTTTTTATCATTCATATATTTGTTAAAAAAACATTTCAGGATATACAGTTTTTGTTTTTGTCATGGCTCTTTGGTTCTTTAGAGGACAGAATTTTACACAGAACTTATGCTTTAGATTTGTGTGTGTGTGTATGTGTGTGTATATGTGCATACATTGGATTTTTACCCTTTTTAAAATTTTAATTTTTTTTTTTTACATGTCTTGAGTCTAGACTCATGTTCTCTTGATATAAATCTTGTATTTCACATATCGATTGTGTCCTTTACATGTTAATTGTGAGTGCTTGTGTCCTTCACTTATTAGTTACAAGTGTTAGTGTATTTCGTCGCTTATTTCGAATGCTTGTGTATTTGACATATTTGTGATGAGTGCTTGTGTATTTTACTTTAAAATTTTTTTTTTAGCATAGCCATTGTAACGAATGTTAGTGTATTTCACACGTTTGTTGTTCCTGTGTGTGATTTCACACAATTTTTTTAATGAGTGTTTGTGTACTCGCTTTTATTTGTCTTTGCAAGATATAATAATAATATTAATAAATGGAACTTATATAGCACTATATCTTGCAAAGACAAATCAAAGCGCATACATTCAAACTAATCTAACACAGTCATACAACCAATGACAAATAATCAATAGTTTAAACAAACAGATATTACATCGCACTATATAAATTCCATTTATTATTATTATTATTATTACTACTACTCCACATGTTCAAGGGCAGCGTTATTTGCTGTTGTCTGTTGTAGGATTATCGCAAGTCAGGGGACGTGCAGATCAGCTCGTATGGTTCTGTGATAATTGATTCTGACCTCAACATCAGGCAGAACACCAAGAACGACCACAAAGAGGTAAACAAATGTCACCGTGTCTGTGTTTCTGTTGTCTCTTTTTCTCACGTCTGCAAGCTGGACACAGGTTAATACACATGCATGCATGCTGGTATATGCATGCGTGTGCATAGTTGAGTATGTGCATGCACACACATACACATGAATGCCCTCACTCATGCATGCATACATGCATGCACTAACATATACATATGCAAACACGCATGCATGTGCACACCACCCACACATGCTCAATTTTACCATTCCTCTCTCACACACACACTCTGTCTCTGTCTCTATCTCTGCCTCTATCTCTGTCTCTCTCTCACTGACTGTTTGTCTCTGTCTGTCTGTCTCTCACTGTCTGTTTGTCTCTGTCTGTCTCTTTGTGTGTCTGTTTGTCTCTCTCTTTCTCACTCACTCTTTTTTTACTCACACACACACACACACACACACACACACACACACACACACACACACACACACACACACACACACACACAGCAGGTAACAATGGTAGTGCCGCTGTGTTGCAGGCTGTGACCTACGCAGTGCCAGACTTCCAAGAAGTGGGGACAGAGGCCCTGGAGTGGTGGTGGATCTTGCTGGCTGTCCTGGGCGGTATCCTCCTGCTGATCATCATCATCTTCTGCCTCTACAAGGTCAGTTGTTGCAGTGTTGTATAAGAGAGAGAGAGGGAGGGAGGGAGGGAGGGAGAAGTTGTCCGGCGGATCCTCCTGCATGATCATCATCTATCACTTCTTTCTTTGCCCCCCCCCCCCCCCCCCCCCCCCCCCTCTACAAGGTCATTTGTTTTCAGTGTTTTATAAGAGAGAGAGAGTGAGGGAGGGAGAGAGTTGGTTCTGTGTGGTATCCTCCTGCTGAATCATCATCAAAAAAAATCTCTCTCTGCCTCTACAAGGTCAGTTGTTGCAGTATCATGTGTGTGTGTGTATGTGTGTGTGTATGTGTGGGTGTGTGTGTGTGGAGAGAGAGAGATAGAGATAGAAGAATTCAAGTTCTGTGTGGTATCCTTCTGCTAATCATCATCATCTTCTGCCTCTACAAGGTCAGTTGTTGTAGTGTCGTGTGTGTGTGAGAGAGAGAGAGAGAGAGAGAGAGTGTCAGTCTTTGAGGGCATTCTTCTGCTGATTATCTTGTGCCTGGTTTTAGTGTCATCTCAGTGTGTGTGTGTGTGTTGTATTTGGCCTGGGTTTTCCTGGGATAGGGAGATGAAGTTTAGTGGGATGGGAACAACAGAAAAGGAAGCGGCAGAAAAAAAGGAAGTTTTATCAATGTATGCGCAACTCAACAGGGATTGTATCTTTTAAATTTGTGTTGGTTTGTTTTGCATTTGGGTTTTTAGTAGTCACAGGATCAGGCAGACAGATCTGATGCTTTGGTGGTGTTTTCAGATTGGCTTCTTCAAGCGCAAGAGGCCGGAGGACATGCAGATGTACCAGGCAGAGATGAAGCAGCAGCGGATGTTGGATGACTGTGACGATGAAGAGGCGTAACCTGCACATCGTCACGTGTAATGATGCCTTCCTACATTTCAACATCCGTTCCTTTTTCTTCTTTTTTTTGGTGTGCCTTTTATTTCTCTGTCCCAGTCTTTTTTATTTGCTTGTGTTTTTCTGTTCAGTTTCTGTCTTTTTTTTTTTCAACGCTATATAATTTAAAGGTCAGCATTTTTACTTTTAGTACGTGATACTTTCCAGGCTACAAGGTTTATTGCTGAATATTCCATCTTTGACATGAATCAGTTTAATCTTTTTTTTTATCAGGAAGAATAAGGTGAATTTTGCACATGAAGATTGTGTACATGAAAAGGTGTAGAGTTGAGGAGTGAGAAATGAAAAAGATTGCAGATTAGGTTGTTTATAATTGAAAGGAAAGTTCTTACCTCCACCAAAGAAGAGAGTGAAGGCATTTCTGTTATGAATTCAGTGTAAATTAAGATCAGTTTTGTATTGTTTTCCCCGCACACGAAAGCTGTAATTTTATTCAACTCTATTTAAAAAAAGGTTTTTGGTGTGTTCTTGAAAGTCTGCTGCAATCTTTAAAAAAATGTAAGCTTAAGAACTAATTGTAAAAAAACGTTCCTGTGTAGTCTGTGGAGTAATTTTACAGTCACCTTTTTATCTTGATTAAACAATTCTGCATTCCTGAAAATCCTAAACAAAGTAGTATATTTGTGATTTTATATTAATCATGACCAGTAAAGTTGGGAGGAGGGCTGGGGGAAGGGTGATGAATATTCCTTCCTGGATCTTTCTTTACATTCCTTATAAAAGCTATATATTTAAAACTTTGGAAAAATATGGGGTGAAGTGTATAACATCTTTTTTTTTCTATGAAGAGACAATTTTTTAATGGAAATTATTTTAGAAGAGTGGTATTTAAAACACAGAGTATTTCTTTGCTTATATAATTGTGACTCACCATTAGCTAGTGAAAATAAGCTACTTTAATTAATTGTGTTTTAATCTGTTGAGCATTCCTATGAATTCGTGTGCCTTAACAATCTGAATATCAAAATGTGCCCTTCCTAAGGTCATGATTTTCTATGGGTGGGAAGGCATGTGCATTTTTCTAAATTGAAAAAAAATGACCAACAAGTATTGATAGCAAAAAACCCAAAACAAGCAAAACAAAACAAAAAATAAATAAAAATCCCCATTATTATGATGGCTTTTAAAAAGTACAATTTTGTTCATTTATCAATGGAAAATCATCCCTAATTTTACCATACTCCTTAGAATTTTTCTCTATCTAAAATAGCAACGCATTAACATACTGGCGACTGGCATAGCACAATTTGTGAGCATTTTGTATGTCAGTTGTAACGCATGTTAATGCAATATAAACTCGCCTGTAATGTGGGTGGTATGGTTTTGTGTGGGAGGTTTGGACTCCAGGCCTGAAGTCCTTTCTCGTTGAACAGTATTGGGCGAGGCTGACGTCTGTTGGTTCATCGCTCCACCTATGTTCTTTAGTGACACCAGAACCTCTGGTAGATGGCTTGTGTCCTTGCTCTGGTGATTCGCTATGCTGCTTTGTGCATAACCTCCAGAGACTCTTTTATCCTTCTTGTCAACTCATGAATTTCTGTGGTCTAAATGTTTAGATTTTGTCGGGAGATTATTTATTCAGGTCTGTAGTTTGGAAGTATGTGTATGGTGTTTATGGCCTTTTTATTAGGTTCTCAGGGGATCAAAAACACTACTGATGGGAACACGTTCTCCAAAAAAGATTTTTCATATTTTAACTGCAGCCAATCTCTTACCTAGGTGGATGATACATATGCAACATGTGTATGTGCAGTTAAAATGATATGAGCAAGCATTTATTCTTCATGTTACAAACTGTTGCAAACTGCTGCTGCACCAAAAATGGACAATTTTTGTTCTTCGAAGTGGGTGCTATTTTTTGTTTTCTTGTTTATTTTGGAAAAGTAGTTTCTGCAGTTGATGTGTGTGATCATTATTTGTATTTTTGTCAGTTTTTTTTCTTCTGGAAAGCAATTGATGTTTGCATTAATTGGCATTTGTGTTGGTTTTCATGTACTTGATATGAACAGAATGGTGTACACATTTAACCTTGTCCTATGTTGATTGTACTTTGAAAGTTTCTTTTTTTTTTTTGGTTGCAAGTGAATGGTTTCATGTGAGTGTTGTCTTTCCTTTCCATTGTATGTATATGTATGTAATAATACCAATGATGAATGAATGTGGTATGACAGTGATTACGCTTTTCAAACTACAAATCTGATTTTGAATGCAAGCTGTTGCATCTTTTATTTAAATCAAATAATAAAAGGAAAAAATAAATTTTATTAAAAAAATTTTTTGTTTTAAATGGGAATAAAAATTCTTCCCAAACCCCCTTTCTTTTTTTCCCAGCCCTAAAATTTAAAAATGGGAATTTGGAAAAACCAAAAAGGTTTAATTAAAAGGTTTTTAAAAATTGGAAAAATTTCGGTTGGAAGTTGGTTTTGAATTTTTTTTGGGGTTTTTGTTTTAGACGTTTTGGATTTTAACTCGAAAATTTGGCCCATAAAAAAAAACAAAAAGGGTTTAACAGAAAAACTTTTAAATGAATTTTCCCCCCCCCTTTTCCCTATCTTTCCCCCCAAGCGAAATTTTTTAAAAGGTTTTTTTTGATCATGGTTGATTTCCATTAGATTTCATTGTAAACCCCAATATAAAAATTTTTAAGGGGAAAAAAGGGGTAGTACAAAAATTTTTAACATTAGCCCACATTTTAAATTTATACCATTTTGGGTGGTATTGGGGGGTTAAAAGGGAAAAAAAATTGGGCTTAAAAAACCCAAAAAAGGTAAAGCTAAGGAACAAAAGAAGGACACCCCCTTTGTTTCCCCCCCTTTACCTTTTGGTTTTTAAAAACATGAAATGTTTCCTGAAGGTTAATAAAACCTTGAAGGAAAAAAGACTTTAAAAATGAGCCATCCTTGAATTTTTTTACTTTTCCGGTGTTTTTAAAGGGGGAATTTTGAGTTAATGGTTTTTTGTTGGTTTCCCAAGGGAAAAAGCGTTTTGTTTTTTTTTTTAAAAAACCTTGTTTGGTTTAAAACAAAAAACCCTAAATTTTTTTTTCCCCTTTTTTTTTGGTTTTTTTTTTTGGGGTTTTTTTTTTTTTTTTTTTTTTTTTTTTTTTTTTTTTTTTCTTTTTGTTTTCTTTTAAATCTTTTTTTTTTGGGGTGGGGAAAAGGGGGAAGATTTAAAAAATTCTGAATTTGTACATGCCCAAAAAATTGTGTGGGTGTGCTTTGGGTTTTTTTTTTTTTTTAGAACTGTGGGGGAAATATTTAAATTTCCCCATGTCATTTTTGTTAAATATCACTTGATCAGCACCTCAAATCTTCTGGGTTGAAAAACCTTAAACTTAATTTTTTTCTGAAAAGAAAACAAAATTCCCTTTTGAGTGGGTTTTCCCCCTCGTAAATGTCAAAATCTGTTCATTATTTTCCTGTTTGGGGCTCATGGCTTTCGGGTTTGGCCCCTTCCACTTAAAACCCCTTAAAAAACAACCAAACTCTGAATTTTTTTTTAAAACCTAAAAGAAAATTTTGAAAAAAAAGGGAAATTCATGGCTTTTGCAAGGATTTGGAATTTCCAGGTTCATAATTTTCCCTTTTAAAAAAAAAAAGTTTTTGTTTTTTGTTTGCTTTTTTGTTGTGACGGTGTGCGTACCGGGAAATTTTTTTTGAATGATTGTTCCCCCCCGTAGTTTCTTTCTTTTTTTCCAAATTTTTTCTCTCTTTCTTTTACTTTTGGGTTTTGTTGGGTTTTTCCCATGTTTTTCTTGGGGATGTTTTTTTTTAACAAAGGGATTTGGTTTCATTTACAAAAACAAATGATTATTTTCACAGTTTGAGCGCCTTTTTTCCCATGCCCCTTTTGACAAATTTGGTATGGGGGCGACCTGCCGGGAACAGCAGTCAAAATTGAAAAAGGGGGGGTTCCCTTCGCCCCTTCTCTTTTTTATTTTGTTGGGGCACGCAGGCGCGCCCATTTTGGGTTTTGGTGTTTTGGTGTGTGAGAGAGGGAAATGTTTTTGTTTGGGCATGGTTCAAAAATGTTTTTTGGGCTCAGGGGTAAACAGAAAAACCCATACGCTTTTTTTTTTGCTGAAAAAACTAACAAGGGGTTTTGGTTATGTGTTAAACAAGAAAAGTATGGGGTTAGGGTTTTGGGTGCTTCCCTTTCGTCTTTTTGGGTGGAGAGGGGGGCTTAACTTTCAATACACATAAAATTTTCCCCCTAAATTGGGTTTGTGTATAGAGTGAAGGAGAGAGAGAAGAGAGGGGAGAGAGAGAGAAGAGGGAGGAGAGAGGGGCCATGTATACATCAGCAAATAAAGTGTACCCCTTTAAACCAAAAAATTGGGGGCCACAGTTTTAACAGCGCCCATTTTTTTGGTTTGCTGTTTTTTTTCTCAACTTTTTGGGAAATTTGATTTTTTTGTGCTCCTTTTGCCAGGTACGACCCTCTTTTAAATAAAACAGGGGGGTTTTTTTCCCCCCTTCAACAAATTCAATCTTTGGTTGAAAGGTTTTATTTTGTTTTTGGGCATTTTGGTTTTAAAGCAAAAGATAAGGGGAAAAGCTTGGGGTTTCAAAACAACGACATGAAAACCGATTTTGGGCCCTTTCCCAAGGGGTCATCGGGCCGTTCTTTTTGAAAAACAAAATCCTTCAGCGGGAATTCCGTTTTATGGTATCAATCATACATGGTAAAATTCATTTTCCAACTAAAAGAAAACGGTTCAGATTAAATTGGGTTTTGAAAAAGTTCCTGACTCTAAAGGGCCCTGGCTTGTTGCCACCCTGCCAAAAAGGAAAAACCTATCAGTTTTGTGTTTTAGCACTGCCAGCTTTTTTTTTTTTGGAGGGGGGGAAAACAGGTCAGGGGCTTTGCAGAGTGGAGACCTCATTTTTTTGCCCCTCTCATTTCCCACCATTTCAGATACAAAATAGGGGTGGGGAAAATCTAGATTCCCTGCACATTGTGGGGCGGGTAATTGTTCTAAATTTTTTTGGTGCTGTGAATACATCATTGGGGCAGTGCAGCAAAGAGTACTTAGATCCCACCCACCACTTTTTTCATGGAAGTTCCTATCATAAATGGTTTTTTTTTTTTTTTTTTCCCACATGTTTTTCTTACTAATTTCTATGTTGATGATTTTTTTTAAAAAAAAATTTTATTGATAAAAAAGGAAGTTGTAACAGATTACCTACTTTTTTTCTTCACTACTATTTTCTGAACAAATGCTGAATAGTTTGCCAAAAAATTTTGAAAAGGAAAATTTTTGGCCCCACCCCGGGGGTGCCCTTTCCAGAAATAAGGTGGGTGACTGTTTGATTTTCTACCCAAAAAGGGGCCCATTTTGCTGCACTCTTTTCAGTCATCGTTCACTGAAATTTACCAAGAGGGGTTGATGTTTTTCCCCAAACCTAAACTGCGCCAACAACTGTAAAAAACCCTTAGATGAAAAATACATCATTTTTGTATTGCAATCTTTGTGTGGGGTTAAATTGATACCGGGTTTGGGTTTTTGTGGTGTACATTAAAATACGGACAAAAATTTTGGACTTATTATTAAAACGCGTAATGGAGGGGAGAATTGTGTTTTCGGGAATAAAAAAACAAGAAATAGGGAAATTATTCATGGGAAAATATTTTGGGGATAACACATGTTGGACTGGATAGAGAGATTTTGGAGTATCTATTTTCCCTTTTCAAAGATAAGAGAGTAACTGTGTAGAAAAAAAAACAGCTGAAATTTTTTTCTGAAAAGGAACATAAGAAAAAACTAAGAATTAGTAAGCATTGGTTTTCAACTTGTAGTCTTCAAAAATATCAGTATTTTTAAAAATTCATCATGGGGTTTCTTTTTTGGGGATATCGGGCCCCTTTATGCGGGCCTTTCTGGGTCACGGGGAAAAATTAAAAAAAAAAAATGAACAAATGAAGCACTTTTTTTGAAGAAACCCATTGTCGTGCTTAAAAGCCTGTATCGTCACTTGGAAATAACCAAAAAGAATGACCCAATCCAAGAATGGGTAATCAACCCCTGAAAAAGTTCTTCTTTGTTTTTACAGCTTCGGGCCATCCACCCCTTTTTTTGGCTTCCGGAAAATGCTAGGGCCCCCAAATTGAGATACCTCCCAAATGTACATAGCTTCTGCTTGTATGTTGGGTGTGGGGTTTTGTGTGTGTGTTGGGGGCTGTAAACCAGCCATTCAGTGTTTCAGTGAAATTCTTTGCGACAAGTCAACATCCGCTGAAACCGTTGGGGGAATGTTTTCAACTTTGTTTCAAAAATTTCAGCCATTTTCCCCTAATATACCCTCGGGATGAGGCGGGTGTTTGAATTTAATCATTGGGGATAGACACTCATTTTTTGGGTTTTTGGGCCCCTTTTGGGAAATTCATGCCTTGGATTTTTTTTCCAAAAGGGATAAATGTGACTTTTTATGGAAACTAGCCCCCCTTTTTGGGAAAAGCCCTCAGAGACGTTAGGGAAAAAAGCGCCTTTTGGGCCCAGTCTGAAAATTTTTGGGCCCTTGGTGGGGCTTGGGCACCATTTTGACAGTCCTAAGATTGACATTGCATGGAACCCGGGCGCCTTTTTGACAGTCGAGAGATGTGACATTGTTGGGACTTGGGCACCATTTTGCCACTGAAGAATGTACTTTGTTGTGGATTTGGGGCCACCATTTTGACGGGTCGAGAGATGGAAAATTGCCCGGGGAACTGGGGGGCCATTTTGAAAAGTTGGGTCGTTAAATGGGCCCAAAATAATGGCGGAAAGTTAAAAAGCAGATTAAAGGAAAAAACTTTGAACTTACCCAAAATCAAAAAAATTTAAATTTTTCTTTTAGTTTCATATTTTTTTCTCAAAAGGTTTTCCATTTTTATTTTTTATTAGAAAAATTTCCCGCTATGGGCCTCCTCCCTTTAAATTAAGGATACGACACCTTTCACTGTATTTTTGAATAGAATTGAAATCCCTTTTGGAATAGTTTTTAAATTTTGCATCACTGTGACAATTTTTTCAAGGGGGAAACTGCTTATTTGCATCATGTGACGGGTTTTTTTTTCTGAGGCGAAGAGAAAATCCCACCTGCACAAAATTTCAGAGTAAGCTGCATGTCCCAGCAAGCTTGCTGAAAAGCCTGGGGTTTTCTTCAAGTATTTTGGAAGGAAACGGTTTAAAATTTTTAGGAAGGGTTTTTTTGTCATACAAGCTTTCCTGTAGCAAAACCCACTGGCTGCTGTTATGGGAATGGACCGGGTTTTTTTTTAACAGCTGCAATATTGGGTTGGGTTGTCTCTGCGTTATTTTTGCTTTCGCTGAAACAACTGCTTATTATTGGTCTGTCCCTTTAAATTTTTGTTGTCCGGGGTTTTAAACAAGCTTGCTTTTTAAATTTGCCCATGCTTTGTTTTTTGGTTGTCGCGAAACCCGGGCTTGCTTTTTAAATTTGGCTATGCATTATGTTTTTTTTCGCTGAAACAGGGCTTGCTTATTATTGTCTATGCATTATGTTTTTTTCGCTGTAAAAATGCTTCTTTTTTAATTGTCTATGCATTATGTTTGTGTTTTGATATATAACAAGCAGCCTTGAAAAATAATAAATTCCCCATGCAATGAACATCACCTTAAAAGGGGGGCATTGTTCCTTCCATTTGTTATATTTCTAGGGGGTATTTGTTTTGTGTTAAAAGGAGTGGTTTTAAAACCCAAAAAATAAAAAAAGAAAAATAAATTTTTTAAAAAAAAAGAAAGGGTTCACATGTTTTTTTCCACTTCATTTTGGAAAAAAGGGAGAAATCTTTAAAAATTTTAAAGCTTGTAACAAGGTGGGTGTGCGCGCGTGGTGTGTGAGTTGTTTGAGCGGCATGTGTGGGGGGTGCGTGTGCATGCGGGGCGTAAATGCGTGCATGTGGTGTAGGTGGGGTGGGGTGTTTGGGGAAATCGGGCGGGAAAAATTACGGGGTTTTTTTTTTGCACATTTTTCACATTTTCACAAACTCAAAATCAGACGACTATGAAACTATTTGCGGGGCTTGCTTGTGATACTGCGCGGATTCTTTTTCCCGGTAGGGGTTTGGGTTTTTTTAAAAAACCTTTTGGGGTTTGGGAAGTGCCCGTTCAGTTTTGGTCTATTTTTAAATTTGCGGGTTTTTTGGGGGTTTTGGGGTTTGAGTTGTGTTTTTTTTTTGGGTTTTTTGTTGTTTTTTTTTTTCCCCTTTTTATTATTTTTTTTTTGGAAAGATTTGCTGTTTTTTGAAACTTGAGTAATTTTTTTCTTCATTTTTTTCCCTCTTTTAAAAATTTTGGGTCCCCGGGAAAAGAAACTACTAGGTATGCTTTTTCCTTTAAGGGTATTAATTTTATTTTGAAAATTTAGGTAAATGTTATATTTTTAAAATGTGTGTAGCATGTCTGTGTACAGAAGCAAGTTATTTATCTGAAAACATTTATACTTTTTTCAGTTTGAAACGATTTTTGTTTTAAAGTGATCGCGAGGAATGGTTTTATTTTTGGGAAACTGCTCTCTGAAAAAAAATTTCAGTGCTTTTGGATTAGTTTGGTTCAGGGTATTGCCCCTTTGGGGCCAAAAACTTTGACATCATTTAACAAGACGATACGGGAGGCCGTGAATGCCCCTTTTCTTCTAAATTTAAATCATCCCCCTTTGTATTTATCTCAATTTGCCGTAAAGCGGGGGGGTTTAGAGGTGTTGGTGCAGAAAAAAAAAGGGGATCTCACCTTTGAACAAAACTGCATTGTTTAGGTGTAACCTATTGTGAAAGGGGTTTCAGTGGTTGCTGGGAAATTTTGTCTCTTCGGCTTGTTTTTTTCATGTCGCATTCTGGATTTTTCCTCTTTTTGTTTTGTGTGTGGGGGATGAAACCGGGTTTTAAGTGAACATTTTGAAATAAAAGGGGGTTTGTCACAAATTGGGGTTTGGAAAAAGGACGAGGGGAAGCTGTGGGGTGGGGGGAAATGTTGGAAAAAAAGGTGGATCATTTGAAAGTGGGGTTTTTTAAAAAGGTAAGGCAACCCCCGGCTGCTGTATACTCCCTATCTGTTTGGATTTTTTGTTATCTGGGGTTTTTGTTTTTGTTGCTATTTTCTTGCCCAGATTGTTTACAAATTGGGGGTTGTGTGTTTGTTTTGTCTCATGCTAAAACCCAAAATGAATGGGGAAACGCATTTTAGGGGAAGGGGGATTCGAAAGATTAAAAACTTGAGGGGGGATTGTTTAATGTAAGCTGTGATTGGGGGTGGGGTTTTGGTTGTGTGTGTGTGGTGTTGTGTGTGGTTTGGTGGGGTTTGTGTGTGGGAGGGGTTTTTAAGCGCCATTAAAGTGGGGGCAGGATGAAAAGCAGTGTGTTGTATGGAAAGAAACATGTAGTAGTAGTTTTCTTTTTCGTCTTCTTTTTTTCCCTTCAAACAGTACTCTTTTTAAATCATTCCATCATACGGTAGTTTTTTCGTCAGAAATTTTATCTATGTTTGGAAAACCCGTTTTTTAAATAAAGGGGTTTTTCCCCCCCCTTTTTTTCCCTTTTTTTCTTCCATTTAATTCTTGCCCTTTATTGTATGGGAAATTTTTGGGAAGAGGAGGTCACATGAAAATGACTCCCGCTGTGTAAATTTTCAGAAACTTTTTCCCTGTGGTTTTTTCTTTTAAAAGGTTATCTAAAACCTTTTTGGCAGGCTTGAAAAAAAATAAAGCCTCTGGGGACCAGGGTAGCCTTTAAAAAATGGAAACCAGTTTTTTTTTTTTTTTTGGTAAGGATTTTTTTAGTTTTTACTTGTTTTTTTTATTATTGTTTTGATATATTTTGGAAATGGATTTTTTGTAAATTTTTTAAAATTTATTCTTTAAAAAAGGGAATTAACTCCCCAAACATGCGTTTGTTTGATAATAAATATGAATGCCTTATGAGGATTTTTGGGGATATTTTTTTTTTTTAATCAATTGCTTAAAACCCATTTTTTTTTGCTCATTAATTATTTTTTTTAAAAAAAAAAGTTTATTTTTTTGGGTTTAATCTCTTCTTTATTTTTGGTAGTAAAGGTTTCAAAACCCAGTTTTTGCATTTTTGGTTTTTGTTTTTTTCCCTTTTTTTTGTGGGTGTGTGTAGTGTGTTTGGGGATCAAAATTTTTGGCTTAAATACCAATTTGTTACTGCCCAAACAGTTATTTCCATATAACAACCATCAAGCAAGAATGAGGTATGAAATTTACTTCCAGGGAAACGTGTATTTTTGATTTAAAGGGGGGCTGGCGGAGCGATATGAAGAATATGATTTTTTACTCCCTTATTTTATAGATTTGGAAACAAGCGAGAATCCTCCCATGCATTTTTTTTTCTTACCTACTATTTTCTTTTATTTTTGGGCAGTATATATTTTTAAAAAGCAATTTTTTTTTGTTTCCCTTTATAATTCGGGGGTATTTTTTAAAAAAAAGCTGTATTGGTTTATTTTTCAAATTTGGAACAGTTTTTTTTTTTTGGGATCCTCAGCATTTTTTTTATGCACAAGTTTTTTTAATAAAAATTTTTCGGATGTTTTTTGGTTTTTTTGTTTTCTTGAGAGAGAGAGAAGAGAAGAGAGGGGGAGAGAAGAGAGAGAAAAGGGAGAGAGAAAAGAGAAAGAATGTTTTTGGGCGTGCAAGTTACATTTGGGGGAAACAGGGCGCTTAGATGGTTTTAAAGAAAAGGGAAAATTAAAAAAGGGGAAGGGGGGGAAGGGAGGGTTTTAAACGTTCACCACCTAAGAAGGAAACCGTATTTCCCAATTTCCCTGTATGGTCCTCCCTTTCCCCCCCACCCCCTTTTGACTAAAAAATTTTTAAACTGACTTTAATTTTGGGGATCGACAAAAAACCCCGGGGCCCCCAGTTTGCAAACCCGGGCACAGAAAAATCTTAGGGGCCCCATTAAAAAACCCCGTTCCGCCTTTCCAAAAAGTAGACCATTTCATGCCAGTGGGGAAAGGGATTCAAAATTTTTTAAAAACCCCCAAACCCCCAAACCCAAAAACCAAACCAAAACAAGAACGCATGCACACAGGGGGTCGTGTTTGGGACACCATCCCTGAAGTCGGAACCCGGGCTACCAAAATTGCAAAATGGGGGGGGGAACAGCTGCAACCGCAAAAACTCACCACTGGGAACCCAAGCTCTCCCCCAAGGGAAAAAAAACCCAAAACAAAAACGCAACACAAAAACCACCAAAACACACCCCCAAAAAAAAAACCAAAAAAAAAAAGAAAAAAAGAAAAAAAGGGAATGTTTATAAAACGGGGGAACTTTCACGTCTGGAATCCCTAAACCTGATCAAGCAGGAAAACCCCCTTTTCCCTGGACAAGTTTTTTTGGGGGAAACGGAAACCTCTGAATATCACCAGTCTTATTCGGGCCCTCCCAGGTTTTCACCCTTCTGCCTCACTCCCTCGCCCGGCCCGCCCCCGGGGACCCAAAAGGGGGGGTTCCAACCAAGTGTGGTGACATTTGGGCAACCCATAATTATGTGACCTTTTTGTTTGCCCCCATGAAGGCAGGGGGAAAATTTCGATTTTGGGGGGGATTTGGGGGAGGTTTTTATGGTGAAACAAACCGAACCTGATATGAAATTAGGGGTTTTTTTAAGAAAGGGTGCGTTTTTGATCTTCGCATGTACACACCCGGAGCGCACACACATAATACATTACATACATTCATATGTTTTTATATATAAAGGGAAATTTAAAGGTACGGGGAAGGTTTTCCCACTTGAAGTTGACCGGGGAAATCGAAAATTTAAAATAATCCCCCCCCTTAATTTCACCATACACCGCGAAAATTCAAACCCCAAACCTTCAGGGGCCCCCTTAGGTTTGAAGTTAAAAGGGCTTAACCACGGGGGCTAAGCGACCCTTTCCCGGGCGTCCCCCCCCCCCCCCCCCCCCTCAAAACCCCCCCCCCAAAAAAAACAACAAAAACAAAAACCCAAACCCCCCCAAAAAACCCCCATAAACAACAAAAAAACAAAAAAAAAAACCCCCCAAACCCCCCACCCCCCCAAAAAAAAAACCCAAAAAAAAAAAACTTTAAAACAAAAAACACCAAAAAACTATTTAAAGGTTTAAGGGGAAAAAAAGGGGGGAGGGGAAAAGGGAAAAACAAAAATTTTAACCCAAAAAACAAGCTGAAATCCTCTGGAAAAATTTAAAATTCCCACTGTGTAAGTCGGGGTTTCCCGGGGTTTTTTATGTAAGCCCGACCACGATTTTGGGAAACTTTTCCCCCTCTATTTCACTGAAATAGGCCATCTGATTAAAGGAAACGGGCCCCAATGGGGTCGATTTTCCCAACGCAGTTGGATGATACCTGACTCACCTCCTTTCCTGAAAGAGAAGTCGAAATTAATATTTTTCCACAAGAAACGTTTTTTTTGAAGTTCAAATAAAAGGTGAGTTTGGGGGCTTTTTTTATGACTAAGGGAATAACACCCAGGCACCGCAAACACACTGAAACCCCGGCGGGTAGGTTTTGGGGGGATTTGGGTTTTTTTTTTTTTTAAAACCTCCTTGGATTTTGGGGGTTTATAATTAATGGGAATTTAGGGCAATGAGACTGTTGACCGGATTACCCAAAAAACGCCAGCACAAAAGGAAAAACTGATCATCTAAGGAAGACGGTCATCTAAATATTTCATATAGCAGGCCCTTCCCTAAACATTTTTAGAAGGGTGTAAAAATAACCACAAAAAGCCCCGAAAACAAAACGTTAGGGAAAACGCGATGCACTTTTAAAGGTCCATTTTTTCGAACAAATAGAAATTTTTTTAAGGGTGAAATTTAATGCAATTACCTCCGCCACCCCACTCACCCCCCTTTCACCCCACCGCGCGCACACACCACACAAAAAACCAAAGGCCCCCTTTCTTTTTAAAAAACCCCCTTGAGAGGGGAAATTTTCAGGTGTTAACTTGCCCAAAAAGAGTCGGGCGGGGTGTACGTTGGTTAAAAATACAACCCCTTTTCTTTTTTAAAATGTTTAAATTACGGCTGCCTGTTTAAAAGAAGGGGGGGGAAACGCGAAAAAGGGGAAACAATTGTTTAGGGGACCCCTGAAATCCGAATGGGGCTCCCTAGAGGGGGGTGGTGTGGGGGGTTGGGGGGGGGGGGGGACCCTCTTACGTTTTATTTTCTCACCTTTTAAATAAAACCCTTGAAGCCCCCTGGGCCGAGGAACGAAAAAAAACAACAAAAAGGATTAGGACGACAGAAAAGTGGGCAGTGGAATAATAAAGGGCGAATGGAAAGGGAAAAGGGCCCGGGATCTTTTTAAATTTAAATCTTTTTCCAAACCAAAGGGGTGTTATAAACAAACAAACAGCAAAAAAATAAAAGGAAAAAATAGAAAGGAAATAATCGAATGGATAGATAAAGGGAATAAATTTAAACACTAGTTTAAAACCCTTTCCCAAAGAAAATGAGAACAAACAGCACCCCTTTCCCAATTTAAAAAAAAAAGGAGGTAACGAAACAAACAAATAAACAAAAAAAGAAACACTAGAAAACCCGGGGAAAAATTTTCCGAAAAAGGAAAAGAGTTGCGACAAAGGGCGTTTTTTGCTTCAGAAAAAAAAATTTTCCGGTTCTATCCCTTGTTTGTTTGTTTGTGTTAAATTTTTATTTCATGAGGGGGAGTCTTCCTTCTTCAAACTGTGTCCTCTTTTTTAAAAAAAGGGAACTGAGGACTTTCTAAACAAAGCAAGTGGCTATTTGACTTTTCCAAAACAGCGGGCCGCGCGGGGCGCCCCACACACACACAAACACACACACCACGCCCCACACACACATGCACACACCAACGCCGCGAAACCGCACACACAAACACACCCCCACACAAAACACACACACATCAACACCACACCACACCACAAAACAAACCCTGCCAAACCAACCAAAAAAAAAAAAAGGTTTTTTTTTTATACATTTCTTGACGTAAAATTTGCACAATCAACTTCTATTTTTTCCATTTTAAACAAAGGAAAAAGCAACGAAAAAATTAAACCAACCCCCCCCCCCAAAAACCCCAAAAACCTCCACCCCCTAAAAACCCAAAAAAAAAAACCCAAACAAAACTAACAAACCCAACAAACAAACAAAAAAAAAAACCCCGGGTTTTAAAAAACCTTTTAAGTTCCCTATTTTCTGTAACATTTCTGAAACTAAAACATCCATATTTTTTTCAATGTGAAAACTTTTAATTTTTATTTTCTTTTTTCCCAAATTTTTGTGGGGTGGGTGAGGAAGAGACGGATGAAGGCTTTTGGGAAATTTTTTTTTTTTTGGTTTGAAAAACAAATCTTTTCCAAAAAAACGGAAGCTCTTTTTCCTTTCAAAAAATCCTCTTCTTTCTGGGCTGTCCCGCTGTCCTGTCTTCTTTTTTTCTTCTTTCTTTTTTCTTTTTTTTCTTTCTTTCCCCTTTCTTTTTTCTTTTCGTTCTTCTTTTTTTCCTTTTTTCTTTCCTTTTTTCCCTTCCATCCCCTTCCCCAAATTTTTTTAAAAAAATTAAAAAGTTTTTTTCTACAGAGCCAAACAGGGGGCAATTTTGATAATTTTTTTTCAAAATAAACAGTTGGCACATTTTTTTTTGTTAGTTATTATTTTGGGTTTTTTTTTTAAACAGAAAAACCCCAACTTTCAGACCTTCCAAAATTTTTTAGAATAACAAAACTCTGAGATGAATTTTTGGAAAAGGGGGAGAACTTTGGCTCATGGGTTCCGGGTCACAGTCGGGGCCCCGGGTGGGGAACAAACGCTTTACATCAAAAATTAACAAAGAGGTCTAAGAAAAAGAATAGGGAAAAACACAGAAAATCCCTCACCACCTCAACAACCATCACCACTACCAAAAACAACAACAGCAAGGAAAACGAAAACCAAAAAAAAAAACAACAAAATGTGACAGCAAAAGATCTCGACAAAACCCAAAACCCAACCCCGGGCCCCACGAACCAGCCCCAAAAATATACACTCGTTTCCCCCCAAAAAAAGGGCCAACTCAAAACAAGGCCCAAACCCCAAATTTCTGATCAGCAACCAAAGGAAACCCAAATAGGGAAAAAAGGGGGAACCAACCCCAAACCCCCAACCCTCCGCCAACCAACCATCATTAACCAACCCCGAAAAGCCCAAACAGGGAAACCCACCCAAACAAACGGCCCATGCTCCTAAATTGGAAAAGCTTTTTTTTTTTTTTTTTTTTTTTGCTGGGCCTCATCTTCCCGTGACAACCCCCCTCCGGCCCGTTTCCCCCCACCGCCTTTCCAATCTCCCCCCCACAACCATAAACCCAATTTGTTATGTCCTTTCCCCAGAGCCGGAGGGCCCCCAGGGACCAATCACTACAAGGGCCGTCGTGGGGCCCCCCCACCAGAGGGGCCCTGCACTGCCCCGGGTGGTCCCCTTTGGGGGGGTTCAGTGGTGGGCCCGTTCTGAGCTAAAATAAAGCAGGACACCACCTACAACCCCCTCTAACGACATATTAGCTCAAATCGCGGGGGCCAGACTGATGGGGTTGCCAACCCGAGGTGGCCCACCACAACGTCCCTCCCCAAAGACCCTCCCCCGCGAACCCCAACCCCCCAAGGGGGCCCGGGCACAAAATCACCCCCAGGCACAGAAGGTTTTTATGGGGCAAACCGAAATTTTCCCAGGCACCAAAGAGGAAAAAGAGGAAAAAAGGGGGCCCCAAACCCAATCAAGGCCCAAATTTTTTTTTTTTGCATGAAAACAAAGCAATGAGATGATGAATTATGCTGCTGTGGGAAAATGCATAGGGTTTGAGACTACTTTTTAGGGTTTTTCTCAACGCTTACTATCATAAAAATTTTCCCGGCGTCCCAAAGGGCCCAAAAATAAGAAAACCGCATTTTTTGGGCGGTAATTTGAGCAACACTCCCCAAAATTTGCACCGTTTTAAATAATGAAGCTCCCACGTGGGGGTCCCCCGTCTTCCCACTGAGCCCACCCCAAAACTCAATCTGGGTAGGAAAACCCCCCGGGGTCCGAAAAAATCCCTATGACTCTTATGGGAAACGAAAACCCCGACCTTCCAGCCCGGGAACCCAAAACGCTAACCACTGCGCCATGGTGGGGTGGTTTTTTAATTTCTTTTTAAGTATCCCCTAAACAAACGAAGGGAAAATGCCCAATTAACAATAAAAAAAAACATTTCAAAAAAAAAAAAAACTCCCCCAGTCGGAAATTGGGGGGTGCCTCAAAGGGGGGGCAAAAGGTTTTTATACACGATCTCACAAATTTAAAATCGGAGCTCCCAGCTAGAAGGGAAACAAACAAACCCAAAAAACAAACAAACAAAAAACCCCCCCCAACAAAAAAAAACCAGAATTATTAGAAATGCTCCACTTTTGAGGCCAAATTTTGGGGTTTCCCAGATTATTTTTTTGGGCAAAGTGTCAGCATCTTTTTCATTAGTTTTTTTCAGGTTTAAAGTCCTTCCACTAATTAGTGACATCAGACGGGAAAATGGGGAGTGAGGGAGTGAAATGAGTGAGTTGTGGGGGTGTGTGTGTGTTGATGGGTGGGGGGTTGAGGTTGGGACCTATTTAATAATCCGCCCTTAAAAAAACTGTAAAAAAAAAAACCCCAAAACCAATTTAAAAACCAAAAAAACAAGAAAGGAAAGAAGAAACCATAAACGTATTCAAAAACAGAAGATAACGTTCTAAACCAGATAGATAACTAGGGGTTCTAAAACAGATAGATAACTTTCTAAAAGCTTTTAAAACAGTTTCCTCCGCCGTGTTTAAATAATGCACCGGGTGTTTGTCCGCTCCCCGGTGATTTTAAACCCCCCCCTTAAAGCAACATAAAAACTTTCCCCCATTTCGTCCTTTTCGGGACTGGTAGTAGTAGGTTTTGGCTGTTCTTTTTGAGGTTTTTTTTTCCCAAAAAAGCTGGGGGGGTGTTTGGGTGGGATCCCGGTGGTTTACAACTCTTGGGGGTGTTTTTCCGCTCAGAAATTTTAGGGGCTGGGCAGTGAAACAGTACACCTGTTTTTTTTTTGGTAATTGATAATCTGGTTTTGCTCTGTCTGGGGGGAGCTTTTTCAAGGGGGTTGAATGCTTGCTTAAATGCTTCCTCTGTTAATTTCCTTTTTCGATGGGTTTTAAACTGGTTTTGAAATCCCAAAAATTTCCCCTTCCCCAAACAACAAAAAAAAAGCAAAACACGGCCCCCCCCCCCCCCCCCCCCCAAAAGGAAAAAAGGCAATCGGGGTTTTGACAAGATTTTGGGCCGTTTTCTGGGGCACAATTTTAATTTGGTTTGGGAATGCTTTCGGGTTTCAATTTTAAGAAAAGAGGAAAAGGGGAGAAGAGAAATTTAAAAGAGAGGGGAGGGGAAAAGGAGAGAAATTTGGAAGGAAAAGAGAGAGAGAGAGAGAGAGAGAAAAGAGGGGGGAAAAGAGAGAGAGAGGGGAGAGAGAGGAAAAACCTCATTTACCTGGGGTGATGAATTTGCAATTTTTCAATCTACGTTTTGGGGGCATACCACGGAACCCGGCGGAACTGGAACACAACCCAAAACCCCAAAAGGGAAAAAAGAAACCGATAGAAACACAAAATGTTTGGATAGAGATACACGGGACGAAAAAGGTATAAACCGACAGAAAAGAAGTTCCTTCAGTTAGCTCAGGGGGTAAAATGTGGAAAAACAAAAAATCAAATTTCCCAGTTTTTGGAGTGTTTAAAAATTTTAAATTTAAAATTCCTTTTAATCATTTTCCCTTTTAAAATTTTTTTTTTTACTTTCCCCCCCCCCCTCTAAACCCCAGACAGTCAGTCCCGATAGGGCAGACACACACACCTCTCTGGGGCTGACTGTCTGTCTTTTCTCGCCCCCTCTGTCGGGCTTTTTTTTCTTCTCTCTCTTCTGACTGGCTGTCGTCTGTCCCGGCCCGTCCTTTTTTGTCTCTCCTTCCCTCCCCCTGTCCGAAATGTCCGGCCCCCTCTGTCTCTCTCCGCTTCTCCCCCGGGGGGGGGGGGGGGTTTTTGGGGGGGGGGGGGTTTTGGGGGGGGGGGTTTTTTGGGGGGGGGGGTTTTTTTTTAAAAACCCGGTGGCGGCCGTTACCCCCCACTCCCCCCCTCTCCTTTTCCCTTTCTTTTTTCAATTTTTTTTAAATTTTTTTTCCCTTTTTTTTGAAAAAACCCCTTCCGAGTTTAAGCCGGTTTCCTTTTTCCTTCCCCCCCCCCCCCCTCTTCCCTTTTTTTCCCATTTTATTCACACCCAGCCCTCGGGTGTCAAGCCCAACCCCCCCCCCCCGAAAACAACCCGCCCCCGGGCCCAAAAACCCAGCCCCTCTGAGGGCCCACTCACCATTCCCGATTCACACCCACCCTTTGATGTCACACCCCAGCCACCGAGGACACACCCCAGCCTCTGGGTGTCACACCCCCCCTCTGAGGCCACACCCACCACCTCGGAAACCCCGACTTTTTGCATCGGGAATTGTTACACCCCGCCCGCTGAGGGCACACCCCAGGCCCCCGGGGGGCACCCCCCGCCCTCCCGATTCACAGCCCCCCCCCCCCTCGGGTGACACACCAGAAAACCCCGGGCCCCCCCCTGAAAAACACACTCAACTTCCCGAAAAGACAACCCCGCCACTCTAAAAGACCCCTCCCGCCACTCTGAAAAGACACCCCCCAGCCAAATCTGAAAAGACACACCCTTTAGCCACTCTGGGGGAAAACAATCCCCCCACTGATGCAAAACCCCCGCCACTCTGGGAAAAGACCCCACTCCCCCCCGGGAAAAAAAAAAAATCTTTAAAAAATAAATTTGGGAAAATAGCGGAAAACTTGGGGGTTTTTTCCCTGCCAAATTAAATTTTCACAGCTGCCCCTCTGATAAAACAAAAGCCTTTTATAAAAAACGAAACCCCCCATTGAATGAACAAAACCAGCCCCTCAAATTTAATAAATTTTTTTCAAAATAAATTAACTTAAAGGCCTATACTTTGCAAAAAAGGGGGTAAAAACCATGGTTAAATAAACAAAAGTCCTTGGTTTTAAATAAATATTTTGAGTTTAAAAAAAGTTTTCAAACCAGGTAAACTGGCAAAAGAAAAATTTCCGATAGCCCAAAAATTTAAAAAGGGGACCAACATGGGGGGGGCCGTATTTCTTTTGGCCCCGGGTTTTTATTTTAAAAAAACAAGGGTTAAGGTTTTGAAACAAAGGGGGGGGGCGTTTTTGAAAAAATTTGTTTTGAGGGCTGATTTAAAAATTCCCATCTTGTTTCCGGCGAAAGAGAGCAAGGGAAAGGGGGGGAATTTGGGGAACTTTTTGAAAATTGAGTGGGGGAGGAACGTTTTAGGGGGTTAATTTTTGGGAAAAAAGGGTTAAAAAGGGGGACTAGTAGACGGAAAAGGGGAATGGAAGAAATGACAAATTTAAGACAACCCACCCCTTGGTAAAATGCCCCCCTTTTTTGGGGAAAATTTTTAACCCGATCTGATTTTAAATCCTAACCCCCGTGGCACGCAGTCAGTGGAAAAAATCTTTCAAAATTAAAGTCCCCCGACTTTTTGAGAACTAAAATCACCGGCACTTTTTATACTTGAAAATAAAATTAAAAATTTCGGGGTCCACCCAAAAAGAATTGAAAAGCCCCAACCTTTAGAAAAGAGAATGACAAATTTGAAATGACCAAAACCCGCCATTTTGAAAGACACAACCCCGCCAAATCTGAAGGGGCACACCCCAGGGCCCCTTTTGAGAAAACCCAGGGACGGGACACCACTCAATCGGCCACTCACCACCTGGGGGGCACACAGGAGTCCCGACTCTTAACAATCCCAGGGGGGGGGGCCCCTCTGTTTTCCACCCCCCACCAAAACACCCAGCCCCTTTTGATGACACATCAATCATACCCTCTGATGCACACCATCCACTCGGGGTTTTTACACTCGTCCCCTCTGATGACACACTCACCACTCGATGACACACCCCACCCTCGATGACAAAACTCACCCTCTGAAAAAGACACCTTTCTCAGCCACTCTATGACACACCCAGTCCCACTCGGGTGCACCCCAGCCACTCCCAAAGACACACCCGCCCTTTTAAAAAAACACCAGCCACCCGAAAACCAATTTACCAAAAAATTTTCCCCGATGACCAACTCTTTTTGGGGGCCCCCAAAAATTTTAAAACCAATTTCCCCCCCTTTTTTTGGGGCAAACCCGGGGGCTTGGGGACTACCCCGATTTGCCGTAAAACTCGATGGAAACCCCTTTGTCCCCTTAGAAAATTCAACCCCTCAAAAAAAGAAGCCCCAAAGAAACACCCAAAAAGACAAAAAAAGGGAAAAGAAAAAAAAGGGAAAACCACCCCCTCGGGGTGGCCACTCAGAATTTTGGGGTGGGTTGGTTTTGGGAAAAGGGGGGTTTATTTTGGAAAACGACCCCCGGGGACAAAGGGAACCGTGGCTTCCTGTTTTGTTTGGGGACAAGCCCCTTTTTTTGGGGGTTTTTTTGGGGGTTTAGGGAAGCTTGGGGCCAATGTTAGGGGTTTTAAGCAATAAGGGGCCTTAGGCCGGGTAAAACATTCGAACCAGCATTAAATACAAAACAAAAGGAAGGGAAGACAATAAAAGGCAAAAAGCGGAAAAAAGGTTAAAAAAGCCCTTTTTTCCATTAAAGAAGTTGCCCATGGGGGCCCGGGAAATGTTGGTTTGGGGTTGTGTGTGTGTGTTGTGTTTGTGGGGGTTTTTTTATTGTTGGAAACCGGCACGTGGCCGGAACTGGTTTTTGATTTGTTAGGCCCAAAAAACCCATTGGTTTTTGGGTTTTGGGTTTTGGGGGAAGAGAAACAATACCGTTTTATTCCATTTAGCCAAACTCCTTTAAACCCCTGCCGCGCCCGTAACCAAAGTAACCCGGGGGCGAGGTTAAAAATACTGGAAAACCATTCAATGGTAATTTAGGGAGGGAAAATTCGCTCTTTTGCACTCAAGGCCCCAAAAAACCACCGTTCCTTTTTGGTCAGGGGAGCGAAATAGATCCCCCTTTGTGGAGACCATTTATTTCCCCGAAATATTTCTTGTCACACTGGGCCGGCCCCCACTTTGGGGGGGGTTTGTTCACAAAATGCCCTTTAAAAGGGCTTTTCAAGGGGAACCCGGTTCTTGGGGCCTGTTTTTCTCCCTGTTGAAAGGGGTTTTTCGAAAAACCGGAAAACTTAGGGGGTTTGCCAATCCCCATTTCCGGGTTTCCTGGGTACTGGCTTATTCCAAACCCCACAAGTGGTTGGGTTTTCCCCAAAAGAAAGTTACCCACCCCCTTTAAAAGGTTTTTATTTTCTCCGTCTGCCTTTTACGCGCAAAATTTGGCAGATTAATAGGCCACAACGCACAAAACCCCGTTTATTCCGGGCCCCCCCAAAATTTGCCCCTGTGGGGGGGTTTGTTTTAGAGAGAAGAAAGAAGGGGGGAAGAGAGAAAGGAAGGGGAAAAGGGGAAAAGGGAGAAAAGGGGGGAAAGTTTTTGCCCCGGTTTTGTTTTTTTCATCGTTTCCACATCAAGGAGGGGTTAATTTTTTTTAAAAAATTTCTCTTCCCCCATTAATTTTAAGTGGCCAAATTTGCCTGTTTTTTGGGGGTTTTTGTTTTTCATTTACTTTTAAACTTTTTTCGAATAATGAAAAGATTAGGGGACAACCAGTCCCCTTTTCTTTTGAAAATTTTTGTCTTCCTTTTTCCCAGGCCAAAAAACGTGGGCCACTCTTCCCCCCGGGGAAATTTTAACTTCGAAGAGTTTTGGGGCGTTTGCACCCTTTTTAAAAGGGTTTAAATTTGAGTTTCCGGGAAAGGGTTGTGTTTGGTTTGGGTTTTTGGAGGTTTGGGTTTTTTGGGGGTTAGTTTGTAAAAGTTGTTGTGTTTGTTGTGTGTGTGTGTTTGAGTAGAGAAGAAGAGAAGAGGGGGAGAGAATGAAGAAAGGGGAAAGGGAAAGAGAGGGTGTGGTTTGTGCCTTTCCTTTTCCTCTACGCCACGAAGTCACCCCCCTTTTAAGCCGGGATCAGTCCCGAAGATGATTTAACTCCTGCTCACACTCGCCCCACTGGCTGTGTGTTGTGTGCTATAAACGTTTCCCTTTACAAGTCTGGCAAGCCTGACACGTTCTTCTGGCAACATGTTTTTCTCTTCTTGCTTGATGTACCAGAACACACACTTAGATTCCTCGCCAGGATCTCCATTCCAAGAGTATTCCAGGGTGATGTCATCTGATTCACACATCACAATGTTTTGATCAAACGAATTATGTACCACCACCTTTCGAAACCGTGTGTTTCTCTTGCTGTCCTTTAATCCACGCTGCACACGTTTGTCAGTTAGAGTAGACACATACTGTTTCACAATACCAGTATCAGTATCAGAGTCATCCACTGTGCAGCCAACTGTCAGCTCTTCCTGCACATCAGACGCCTCAGAAGACACACCGATCTTGCTGTCTGTTGCTGGATCATGCAGTAGATCAAGTGAATCTGGTGTGGCAGAGGCATTCAATTCACTGCTGACACATAGTTCTGTGTACACACTGGTTTGTTTTTCTTCTGTTTCCACATCAAGCAGGGAGTCAATGTTACACAAGACCTGCTCTTCCAAGACACTGTCATTGTCACATTGGCGATTTGCCTGTCTTTCTTGGTGTTGTCTGCTTCTTTGAACATCGCGACGGATTTGACATGGGGGCTTTTTGCGATAGTACTGAACACAGAGTTAGGGTTCAGCACCAGGTCCGCCATTTCTGTTGACACTGGCTTGTCAGCTGGCTTCATTCGCAAGACCAACACAACGCTGCCGCTCTCCCCCGCGACTTTCCAACTCGATACGACGTTGTCGATCAGCAGGGCGTTTAAAGTTGTTATTACAGTTGCTGGAAGGCCAGTAACTGACATTTTGAAGCTAAAATGCAAAAATTTGCAGCAGCTTACTAGGCCTACAGCACACCCGTTCAGTTCTCGTCCCCATCACGTTGTCTCCGTGTGTGTGTGTGTGTGTGTGTGAGAGAGAGAGAGAGAGAGAGAGAGAGAGAGAGAGAGAGAGAGAGAGAGAGAGAGAGAGAGAGAGAGAGAGAGAGAGAGAGTGTGCACGTTTAGGTATTATTCATGCGTGTGTGCGTGCACAGTGCGAGCGTCATTTTTGTGGTGTATGATTGTTTGTGTTTATGTATGTGCCTGCATGTGCAGTGCCTATGTAGAGTGTGTATGTGTGCACATTGCGTGCATGCGTGTGTGTGTGTGTGTGTGTTTGTGTGTTACTATTTATTCTGTTATTCTTTTATTTCGAGGATAATGGAAGAAGCATTCACGTACTATTTTTCATCTAGTCCCCGTGTGTATGCAGTTTTGTAAATTTTGTCATCCGTTCCCACCGGCACACGATGGCCTACTCTTCCGAAAAGCGAACGGGTTTTAACGTGTGCGCAAGATGTTCTGCGTGCGTTCGCACCCAGGACACTCGGTTTATAGACTCATCCGAAGTGTGTGTGTGTGTGTGTGTGTGTGTGTGTGTGTGTGTGTGTTAGTGTGTGTGTGTGTGTGTGTGTGTGTGTGTGTTAGTGTGTGTATGTATGTGTGTTAGTGTTAGTTAGTGTGTGTTAGTGTGTATGCATGTATGTATGTATGCATGTATGCATGCATCATGTCTGTCTGTCTGTATGCATGCATGCATATATGTCTATTTGTCTGTCTGTCTGTATATCTGTCTGTATACATGCATGCATGCGTGTGTGTGTGTGTGTGTGTGTGTGTGTGTGTGCACGCGCGCGTGCGTGCGTACGTGCGTGCATGCATGCATGCGAATTTAATATATCAGTAACATCTGCAGCGTACCTTCAGGGCTAATACTACAAGTTCTCTCTGTAACTCACCGGCTTCCGGCACTATCGGCGACAGTATTTACAGAACCAAGTCAAGGACGCCAGACCGTAATTTCAGCAGCCTACCCTACCCCCATGCCCTCCCCTCCACTCCACTCCGCTCCGTTCCCTCTGTTCCGCCAGCACCACCCAGACTATGCTTGTGTGCGCAGCCTTGCACTGCACTGCACTCTGGACAATTCCTTCTGTCAGGATTCCACGCTTTGATTTGTTGCTTTACAAGATTCAGCGCTATATAAATTCCATACATTATTATTATTATTATTATTATTATTATTATTATTATTATTATTATTATTATTATCATCAATGATCGGCCTCTGTCGCCCAGTCCTTTTATGAAGAAGAACGCGCCACGCAAACCTCAGCCACGTTTATTGTAATTATTTATTTATTTATTTGTACCACGAGATTTCTCTGCGTGAAATTCGGGCTGTTCTCCCCGGGGAGAGCGCGTCGCCACAAGAGCAGCGCCACCTTTTTTTTTTTTTTTTTTTGTCTGCAACTGTATTTGTTTCCCTATCAGAGTGGCTTTTTTTTCTAAGAATTTTGCCAGGGACAACTAACTCTCTTGTTGCCGTGGGTTCTTTTACGTGCGCTGAATAATTTTGTGTAACACACGGGACCTCGGTTTATCGTCTCATCCGAAAGACTAGCGCCCAGACCACCACTCATGGTCTAATGGGTGGGGAGGGGGGGGGGGGGGAGTTTCGGGCCCAAACAGGATTAGAACCACCGCACACTTCCGTCCCGGATTCGCTTTCTAGACAGGCGCGTTACCTCTAGACCACCGATCCAGTGCACTCTATTCGTGACGTTGACGTTGACCACGCTTGTTAAGGAACAGGGAGTGAGAGAGAGAGAGAGAGAGAGAGAGAGAGAGAGAGAGAGAGAGAGAGAGAGAGAGAGAGAGAGATTGATTGATTGATTGATTAATTGAAAATCTTTATTCCCAAGGATTACAGATAAGTATTGACACACTTTTTATCATCCGGCCCTTGCCCTGAGAAGGGACTATCCTTAATAACTAGAGCTAATAATTGAGAGAGAGAGAGAGAGAGAGAGAGAGAGAGAGAGAGAGAGAGAGGAGAGAGAGAGAGAGAGAGAGAGAGGAGAGAGAGAGAGAGAGAGAGAGAGAGCGAGAGAGAGAGAGAGAGAGAGAGATGATCTTGCGCTGAATGTTTTGTTTAATGATCCGAATATTTTTTGAATTGTGTTACCAATCAGAATACGCTTTGATTTGTTTTTTGTTGTTGCCAGATATAGCGCTATCAATCAATCAATCAATCAATCAATCAATCAATCAATCAATCAATCAATCAATCAATCAATCAATCAATCAATATATCCATCCATCCATCCATCCATCCATCCATCCATCCATCCATCCATCCATCTATCTATCTATCTATCTATCTATCTATCTATCTATCTATCTATCTATCTATCTATCTATCTATCTATCTATCTATCTATCTATCTATCTATCTATCTAACTATCTATCTATCTATGCACCATAATTATTTTGACATTTAATAAACAGAACAAGAAAAAAACCACACGACTGTTTTTAGTCATGAACAGCATTGAGCTCTAAAACTGACCACAGGCAATTCTGGCCTGAAGATGGAAATATGGAGGGTGGCCCAGGCAAAAACCTGTACCAGTAATTAATGTAAGCTAAGTGCATAAACCTACTTTAAAATGCTCGACGTTATATTGTGAAATGTCATTTTGAGATTGTCTTCAGCCATGACAAGCTCCTAGCATAAGTTGCACTCTCCTTAAAAGGAGGAGAAAATCATCTGAAGATGGAGTGTGGCTGCCCATGCCCAGGTACTTGAAAAAAATCATTCACGAAAACTTTTCACCCAGCGTGTGCTTACAACCTCAGCGATTCCCAGGTGTGATTAGTGAGTCAGGGCATGTTCTGAGTGAGTCCCAGGGTGTTAAGCTGAGGAATGCACAACAGCAATAGCTACAACAGCAACGATACAACAACAGCAAACCTCGACAGAAGTTTTGGGACTGTCTCACATCTGGGAGAGACAGAACACTTCTCCATGATGATCGGTTTAGCAATACAATCAGTGTATGGATATCGACGAGATCGAGAGATGCAGAGTTGAAGAGACGAGAGAGATAGAGAGAGAGACGGGAGGAGAGAGAGAGGGAGAGAGAGAGGGAGAGAGAGAGAAGATGGAGAGAGTGTTCTTCGTGAAGACAGAGAGAGAGTGACGAGAGAGAGAGAGTAGAGAGATGAGATGAATATCTCTATTTCTCAAAACATCAATTTTTTAAAGGGTTTTTTTTTTTTTAGATGATAACGCGTTGTTTTTTGCGTTGACATGGTTTTTTTTTCCTCGAAATTTGGACACCCACCTCCTGAACTGCAGGGATTATGTGTTAAATCTTAGAGATCACGGTTTTGTTTATCAGGGTTGTGTATGCCTTGTCCTGCTTAAAGGAAACAAGAAATCTAATGAGGCTCTACTTCAGAAATGTAGGGATTTCTACTCGATTATCTTTTATTTATTTTTAAAACTTTATGTCTGACTTTCACATTGATTGAAAAAAAGAGCTTTAAAGCTAATCACTAATGTTGCTTTTTCTTAAGAAATTTACCCAAAGATAAAAAAACGCCAGCTGAAAACACACCAATGGTGTTCTTTCTCCATTTGTCCTGTTCTGTTCCATTATTCCCTTTGATTCCTAAGTTCCTCTTGTTCCAAACAGGGTAGTGATAAGCGTGATGGATTTGCACAGTGGAGGTTTGGGCCTTGACAGTCTCGGACCGGAATAGGCAGCCATTCCTAGGGCATACAACCGATTATGGTGTGTGACAGAGGATTAGGGTATAACGGGCGCTAAAGCCCCGTAGTGTTGAACATGCTTTGTTGAGCACCATGGCTGAAGGGCTATAAATTTTAGCATTCTCATAGGCTTCCCCCCCGAACTTTAGGGTTATGGTTAATCGGCTGAGCGTTGGTGGTATATTCATTTCCAGATCCTTGGTTTGACCATTTTGATCTTCACTCTTCTCTCTGTATACATCAGGTGTGCACAACACACACACACACAACACACACACTCAAACTCACAAACACATTTGTTCATCTAATGTCGAAAAAAAAAGGTAAAGATGTGCTCCAAAAGATTTATAGCAACTTTCCTACGCTTGATGAAAAGATTCATATATCCGCAATATGATTTTGTGTGTGTGTAATGTCACAATTACTCACCATCTGGAATCATGTTAAATACCTTGAATATTGTATAATTATTTCATCAATGAACTGAAGTCCATTAACTTTGTACTGTATATTAGTGTCTTTTTTTATTAAGTCCGCCCCCCCACTTTCTCCTCTTGTCTGTCATGTCTCTCTTTTCTTTAACATGATATTGCTCGACCTCAGCTCTCCTGCTATGCTGTGTGTGTGTGTGAACGGAGGATGAATGCATAACAATTTGTGTTCGTGCTGTCCAGTATTACAGGATGTTAGGCAGAATTACATCCTGTAATATAGTAGACCAGCCTAATTGTATTGACCAGTTTACTCTCCTAGCATCAAGAGTCATCTGAGGTTGTGCGCCAGCTCAAGCTTTATATTTGTGTAAAAGCTTACAGACAAGAAGAGATATTGTTATCTCAAAGTCATATTTTTGTAGCTGACTTTTTGTTATACCGTAATGTTGTCGCTTACTATTGCTTGTTCACCCCACCAAAATACCCTACAGCAGTTCGCACCCCCCTTCTTCAAGCTATGGGACATTTGGCCCTTTTTTGTGAATAACATTTCGAGTTCTCTCTCTCTTCTTCTCTGGATGCTCTGGGCTGTCACGTGTCTCTGCTGCACTCTGTCACGATAATGTAGAGCACTGGACAATCTCATGATACATGAGTGCGATGTATGATAACTTCAGAACTGGCACAGGTAGCATATTTTGAAATAATTAGTTTTCCAAGCGTTTAGGTATTCATCACTATATATTTTTGTTTTTTCATAAGCCAAAAATCGGTTTTTTGAAAACAAAAACGAACGGCGAATTAATCTTAGGCACACGATTTGCAATTTCTGTGTGTGTGTGATTTTTTTTTATATATTCATTTTTTAAACTTTAATACTTTTATATGAGGTAATAACATAAACATCATGTGCTTTTTAATCCAGTTCCCCGTGTCGTGTTTGTGTGTTGTGTGTGTGAGTGTGTTTGTGTGTGTGATGAGAGATTAGTCTTTTGCTACGTAGTTGGGTGAGGAAGTCCACAATGGATCACAAGATGACTCGGTAATGTGTTTGTCTTTTAAATGTGTGTGCTTTCTTAATTACTGGATCTGTCATGTTTTTACAGTCCAAATGCTAAACTGTTCTGTCACAGCACTCAGTAGTGCACACGAGAATGTGTTGTCTCCACAAACATATCCACCGATATATTCAAAGGTCAAGGAACCTTTTATCCACATTCAAGATACAGACGGAGCAGTAGATAAAAAACTGCATATAGTTCTACCGATTGCGCAGTGTTTTTACAATTATGTTTTGTTTTTACATTGTCTTTGTCTTTTCTTTTTTTGGAAAAAGAGGACAATATAGGGAGTTAAAGACTTTTTATGATATTTCATGCCACATAAATATTTTTTGGTGGTTGAGATAAATTTGAGTTGCACACGCACTTGCACTGACATCAGTAAAAGTTATCTATAAGAAAATGCTTTCTTCGGGATCGAGAGGAGAGAGAGAGGTAGAGCGTCGAGAAGGAGAAGAGAGAGAGAGATTTTTTATTTATAATTTATTTTATTTTAATCTTTTATTTGAATGATGAGGGAATCAGCATGAGAGAGAGAGAGAGAGAGACGAGAGATGAGAGAGATTGAGAAGATGATTGAGAGCATATGAGGTGAGAACTGAGCTCTGTAGCACGCTTTATTCACAAGAGGGTTGTGTTTATCGGCTATACTCTACGTAAAAGGGTTGCCTATATCGCAAGAGATATAGAAACACACAACTTCTGACGAATTTTAAGAACTACTAGAAATCTTTTCAAGTGTAATTCAATCATCTCTTATTTTGAAAAGCTTGCTACGAGAGATGAGATGAGAGAGAGATGGGACTGAGGAGAGGAGAGATGAGATATGATGACAGAGAGGAGAGAGAGAGAGAGGACGAGGAGACAGAGAGAAGACGAGATTGACAATCGACAAACTCTTATTTTCGAGGAAATGAATAAGCACAATGTGCTTTTTTTAATTTAGTTGCCCTCTACGGTATGCTATATGATCAATCACAATAAAAGTTCCCCTACCAATCATTCACCAGTATAGGGAAAAAATATATTACACAAAGAGCACATAAATCACCGAAAACAAGAGCGAACACACAGGCACACAAACAAGTAATAAAGAGAAAGCAAAAACAGCAAACCAGAAAAACAGAAACGACGAAAAAAATAGCAAAAGAATCCGAGAGCAAAATAAACGCAGACACAACAAGGGAGAGGGTGACTAGCGATTAAATCCCCTCAAAAAACCCAAACACAAACCAAAACAAACAAGACGACACCTCCATATTAACAGGAGAACAAACACGTAAAGTAGTATCCATTTTCCGCCTAATGAAAGAAAGCATCTCAAATTCATATGCACTTATTATTGGGAAAGCAACAGCAATAAGTAACCTAACAAAAACACAACTTATATCAGAAGACTTCATCGAGTTATGCAACAAGAGTTTGCGTCCTCCAACATGCACACGTAACGTAGTGGGGACCGTTTCACATACCGCGACGCAGGCGCGCCGCGCGCATGCACGCCGCCACACATGATCAATGCCAAACCACATCTTTATGAAAATCTATATTGTCATAAAAATGGTATGACTATCTGCACATTGTGATAATTATCTATACATATTAGTCACTCAAAACAAGATTATAGAATATAAAACATTCACTTAATTCAAGTCAGTACAACTTACCAATAAACATTGAATTACTGTAATCTGAATCAAAATGCATAGAACAGGATACAAATTGGAAACACAGAATTAAACTTCTCTATATGCAAAAACAATAAATGGAGAGGGCAGAGAGAGATGATGAGTAGAGAGAGCTGAAGGATGAGTTACAGGGAGAGATGAGGTAGGAATTAACATTTGTGAGAGAGGAGAGAGAGAGGAGAGTTCCACAGTTGCATTTGAAAACGGAGAGACAGACAGACAGAGAAGGAGTCAGAAGAGAAGAGAGACTCTTCTTTAGTTTAAGGGTTATACTATAACCATTTATATATTTTTTTTTATAGAGAGGGTACTTGCCTGATTAGGGACTTATCAACAATAAAATCAAGCTATGAATTAAAAAGAAATACCTTAAGAAGAAAAATGGAAACACCAACAACAAATCCCTCCTTCTCCCCCCCCCAAACCAAATCACTATGTTGGATACATAACTGTATATGATTTGTAAACAAAGTTTTCTCGCAACGCTCGATGATGAAGAGGACAAGAGAGCGAGTGTGCGAGAGACGAGAGAGAGCGAGAGAATTTGTAGAGAGTGAGAGTTATATGACAGAGCAGACAGAGAGAGAGAGAGAGAGAGAGAGACGTAAGATGAAGATGTTGAGAACGAAGAGCGAGTGTGGAGAGACGCTATTGAGCGCTATGACCCAAATTATTTCATGCCAATGTGGCTATATTGAAAGGGTGGGTTATACACGACTTCTTTTAGGAATAATATCAACTAAATATCAAGAAAAAATCACATGAGCATTTAAACGTAATTGAAAATCCAAAAAACCATATAATGAGCTTCTTATGAAGGATACGACTTTAAGCTGTTCTGAGTAAACACATTTCAAAAATGAAACCAAATTAATAACAAAGGATTGACAATATTGTAACCCAATAGCAATAACTAAAAGAGTGAAGAAATTCTAGAATGCTTATGTAGACCAACATTGACATTGTATGTGAAATTTCAAAAAATATACATTGTGGAGAATACAGCGAAATTATTAAAATGTAATATAATATAAACTTAAACTCTAAATGTATTATAAATAAAAGAGAGAGGTTCGACGGTGATGAGAGACTTTTGATGAGAGAGAGGGAGAGAGAGCGAGCGAGAGACACAGTAGATGCACATGTAACTTACTTCAACCGTGGACCGATAACACCGGTCTGTCTCGTGGTTCCTGTTTGGCGAGGAATGACGTACATCATTGTAGCGTTTTAAGCGGAGATCCCACTAGAAGAGAGCGTGGGATAGTGGGTGGGGGAGTCTGTTTGTTGTGTGTATCGGGTGATTTCTGGCGCGGGGAGCGCGGAAGAGGGTGTGTAGCGTATGGATGTGTGTGTGTGTGTGTGTGTGTCTGTGTGTGTGGTGAGGACGCTGGAGACCCACGCCGCTGCTTGATAGAAGATAGTAGATATAGTTACGCGGGGGCGAGGTGTGAGGAGGAGTGGGGGTTGGGGTCTGGGAGGGCGGGGGGAGGTGTGGAGTGGGGTGGTGAGGGAGAGGGCAGGACCCTCCCTTTTTAAACCTTAAAAAAAAATTTCTTTACTCTTGTCAGAGGTGGCAGGAGTCCTTTCTAGAAAGTTTGGAAAATATGTTAATTTTTCACTTGAATGACTTATTTGTCAATCCTACCCCATCCCCCCAACCAAAACAACACCAACAACCAACAATACCCAACACAAAAAACTTCAAAAGACAACCATACATGGACGTTGGCACAAGGTATATAAATAACATTGCCATTCAGAATCTCAACAACAAGGAATTAGTTGGTGGTTTATGCAGCTGCTTTCTCTTGGCGTCACTCTTCTGTGCCAAAGAAGTTAAGGTTTAGACAGCAGACATTCCCTCTGTGTACAGAAAGGGGTCATCAATAAATTGGCAAGGATTTCTGTGTATGAAGCAAGAGCATATACAAAGAAATGGAACGAAGTTAAGTTATTTACACCACCATTTTTATGTTTGGTCTACTAGAGGTTATAAAGATGGCCTATGAATCATTTTATATAATTAACGTTTTTTGATTGTAGCGGTTTAGGCTTTCGGTATTAGCTGAAGGTTGTAAACTTTATAAACATACGCATCAGAAAGCATTTTTTCAAATATGAGAGAGAGAGGATGAGACGAACTTCCCAAGAGAGAGAGTGAGAGACATGAGAGAGAGATGAGAGAGATTCCCTGTTTTTTAATTCAGCTTAACCAGCGGTCATAGCCCCTGCCTCTTTTCGCTGCCTTTACGTTTCCAGTGTGGGGTGTGTAGCTAGCATGATCATTCCAGTCACATTAATCAATCCGTTATAAGCTCGCCGACCAAGAGGCCATATAGGTCTTTTACTCGTTATGACCTTAGATCTAGATTAAATCTGCGCTGATTTATAAACGTTGTTCTTTTTTATTTGTTCTTTATATCGAGGATGTGGGCGGATGGGGGGGAGGCGAGGGGGGGTTTCCCCCATCTTCGGGGCAGGGCAAACGCTCGTCAGGTATTGAAAGTAAGATAAGTACACAAAGGCCTGATCACAATGGTTCGTTATGGCCCCCCCCCCCTTCAGTTCACCCTGCTGATAACTGGGTACCTGCCTCTTTAGGTAATGGAAAGTATGGGGCCGCCCCCTCAAATATTGCTGGCCTCCTGGCAGACGTTGGAAGCCTATGACCATTCTCGCTCCCCAACGACACATGGGTTATGGAACAACCCTTTACTGTACCCTATTTTATGTAAGGAATCGTATGTGCGATTGTTTCAAGCACAAGTATGCCTGGTGGCTTAGCAAAACACCTTGTACTATAATTCAAACACGGAAAACATCTTCCAAAGTCAGGCTCCTTTAATAAAAGGGGAATTCATCCCAGACTTCTCGTATTGGGCTGGTACGTTACTTCTGACCAGCAACCCCACTTCAAGGTAACCCACACAGTGTTCAGCTGGAAACTGTATCTAGTTTTGTTGTTGTTGTTGTTGTGAATCTACAAACTTATTTTTAGCAATTCCTAAGTCAAAGTCTAAAGCTGGTGCTGTCATTTAAAATATATCTATTTGCCATCTGTATAAATTGGAGAATACCATTTTGTTTTTTTTTTTTTGCTTTTTATTTACTTTGTAATTTGATTTCAGGCGTTAAAACTCTCTCTCTCTCTCTTCTCTGATTGTGGGTGTGAGTGTGTGTGTGTGTGAGTGTCTCTGGGTGTGTGTTATTCTTCCCTCGAACGCTATAACAGCAACTTATTGTTGTTCTTCATGTGAGCGAAACTGTGTCTGCGGCTGTTCAGCGCTGACAAGTCAGGCCAGCGCATCCGATTCGGCATGAGAGATTTGTTCTCTTTTGAGTCTCTTCTGGATTGATAACACGGCAGGAGACATGACCAAGGAAGGCAGAAAATTGCCAAGAAGGAGGAGAAAGGAAGAAAAGGATCAAGGCAGAAAACAAGGAAAGGTGATAGAAAAAAGGACATTTTAAACAGAAATTTCCAGGAATGTGGGATGATATTAATTTTTATCACAGACCCTAGAATCCCACGGGTGTGTGTCGTAGTAGTGTATTTATATGCATTGTGTGTGTGTGTGTGTGTGTTGTGGTTGAGTGTGAGGTTGGACTATCAAATACACATACTCTTTCCTACTTATTCACAACAAAAACACACACTCACCACACACACACCACTACAACACATCCACACACTCATCCATACACTCACACACACTTTTTTCTGTCTCTGTTGTCTGTACTGTCTGTCTCTGTCTCTGTCTCATGTCTCTTATCTCTTCATCTCTCTCTCTCCTCTTCTCTCTCTCTATCTCTCTCTCTCTCTTACGAATTGGCAACATGATGTTGAACTTACCTGTTTTGGTATAAAGATCACAAAAACACAACCAAAGAACAAGCAAAAAAGCAGAAAAAGCGGCACCCTGGTTGTGTGGTTGATTACGGGACGTAAGGTCTCTAAAAGCACAAGCCTGCGTGATCCCAAGAGCCGTCTTGAGGGGGACAGAGCTAATGCACCTGTGAAATTAAAACGAGCCATTCTGGGTTATCCTCAGTACCACCACCCCCCACTCCCCCCCCCATGGTGTGCTCCGCGCGCGCTTGTGTGTATGCGGTGAATCTTTTTTATTTTCAGATGGTATATTGAATAAGCAAAGCTCGCCTGTGTGTGTGTGGATTGTGTGTTGTTTTTGTGCTGTACTGTGTGTGTGTGATTTTGTGTGTGTGTTTGGTGTGTGCTGTGCAAGAGCGGGCTATGCGCGCGCTGTGTGTGTGTGTGTGTGTGTTTGTAGTGTGTGTGCCGTTTGTGTTGTGCCGTAGCGTGCGTGTGTGTGTGTGTGTGTTTGTGTGTGTGATCGCTGTGGTGGGTGTGTGTTATGTTCCAATTTAATGTATGTATTTGACTAGAAATCTTATGAAACACAAGGGTGGGTTTTGGGGGTGGAGGGAGGGATGGTGAAGGGAAGTAGTCCCATGGACAGAAGATAAACAATACGAATTCCCGCACATGCGCGGGTGTGTTGTGTGTGATGTTGTTGCAGTGCTGCGTGCGTGCGTTATTTTTGGTGTGTGTGTGTGTGTGCGTGCGGGATTGCGTTGTGTGTGTTGTGCGTGCGTTGCGTGCGTGCGTGTTCTTCTGAGGTGTGTGTGTGGTGTGTGCGTGCCGTGCGGCCGTGTGTGTGTGTGTTTGTGCGTGCAGTGCGTGCGTTGTGTGTTGTGTGTGTGTGAGGTGCGTGCGTGCGTGTGTGTGTGTGTGATTGTCGTGCGTGTGTCTATCCTGTGTGTGTGTGTGTGCGTGCGTGTGTTGCGGTGTGTGTGTGTGCTGCGTGTGTGTGTGTGGGCGTACCGTGTGCGTGCGTGTGTGTGTGTGTGTGTGTTGTTGCGTGCGTGTGTGTGTGCGTGCGTGGCGTGCGTGTAGTGTGTCGTGCGTGCGTGCGTGCGTAGTGTGTGTTAATTATGAGCATGTGGAGCGTAGTTTGTTCTTTGAGTGTGTGTAGTGCGAGTGGTGCGTGTGTGACATTATTGTGTGTGCGGTGGTGCGTGTAGTGTGTGTATGTGTGTGTGGGTGCGGGGTGTGTGTGTATTGTGCGTGCAGTTGTGAATATTTCTTACGTGTGTGTTGTTCGTGTGAGTGCGTGTATGTGTGTGTTGTGTGTTGTGGTGTACGTGCGTTGCGTGTGTGATTTTTGTTGTGTAGTGTGCGTGGTGCGTGTGTGTGTGTGTGTGTGTGTGTTAATTTTTTGGTGTGTGTGTGTTGTTGTGTGTGTGGTGCTGTGCGTAAGTTGTTGTGCGTGTGTGTGTGTGTGTTGTGTGTGTGTGTGTGTACGTGCGTGTGTGTGTGTGTGTGTGTGTGTTTGTTGCGTGGTGTGTGTGTGTGTGTGTGTGTGCGTGCGTGTTAATGTGTGTGGGTGTGTGTAGCGTGCGTGTGAGGTGGTGGTGTGTTGGTGTGTGTGCGTGCAGGTGTTGTGTGTGTGTGGTTGTGGTGGTGTGTGGTGCGTGCGTGATTTTTGTAGTATTCAGTGCGTGCGTGCGCGTGCATTTTTTACCTTTTATTTTCGTTTTTATTTTTGTTATCGAGGATAATGAATTAGCGCACTTAAGTGCTTTTTTAACAACCAGTCCCCATGTGTTTGCCGTTTTGTAAATTTTGTCAATGGGTCCTCCATCGGCACACACATGGCCTAATCTTAGAACAGCATGAGCAGGATTTAAAAGTGTGTGACAAGATGTTCTGCGTGCATTAGCAAAGGGGACCTCCGGTATATAGTCTATCGACAAGACTTTTGTGGAGAGTGGAGTCTGCATATGATGTTTCAACTCCAGGTGATTAATCCCATTGTACGGGAACGAATCCAGGGTCGTCAGACTGCGAACGCAATGTTCTAACACTAAGATATCCCGTCCCACTGATTGAGATAGATTGATGCTTGCAGAACTGTGTCAAGATGGAGCAAAATAAATCTGCTATGGACATGACTTTGAAACTAAAGAGTATACGTGTTTATAGCTGGCTGTGCAATAACAAGCTGATATTGCTGCCGTAAGTAGTGATATCCTGCGTATATAAGGATCAAATGTCCACAAAGCACGGCTGGGTCTTTCTTTCTGGTGGCTATACGGTGACCTTTATTACCTGAAAGCTTCCATTGGATTTCGACCATTGGAGTGTGGTTCATTATCATAAACCATGGGTGCCGGTGCACGCTATAATTTCTCCCTTGTGGGGTGGGGAGGCGTTGAGGGGAAATTATCTATCGTCCTTTGGTGATACTTTAAGCCCAGGCCTTGTGTGAGGACGCACGCAGAACATTTTGCGCAAGTTAATTAACCCCGTTCGCCTTTTGAAAGAGGAAGTTTCGATTCGAGTCCGGTAAGAAGGATGACAAAAATAAGGCCACGTAGGCTGGGTGTCGTGTATAAAGAACATCCCGTAGTCGCGCGTGGAATACATTAATGGCTGGGCAAAATGGTCTCTCCTGGTCTCACTGTCGGCATTCACTGGTTATGGCGTTAGCCCGCCGACCAATGACACGTATAATCTCCTTCTACTTTGGTTCCATCTTCGCTGGCCTGCTGACTTCATGGGTTATGACGCTAAAAGGTTCGGATGTATGCCATGAGCGAAGCTGGTGGTCTTAGTTACCTTTTTTTTTTTTGCTCGGTCTTTGTCGTTTGAAAACATCTAGTCTTCCTTGAGGTCTGAGCATTGTTTTCGCTAGTGATGCTACATATCTGAACTCGATAGAAAAGAATTAAAAAAAAAATTCTTCTCATTTTTCAAATGATCAACGAAGATTTTCTTGTTGTATCCTAATTGGTGGTGTATGGTAACATTTGTATCTTCTCATGTTAAACTGCTCCATGACAGCTCCTAAAAAGCGCATTTTATGTGCTTCTGTTCCCTTTGTTTCCTTTTTCTTGTGTCCAGGATTCAAGCCAATGAGCATGGCAGGCGATAGTAAAACGGTTCATATAATTTTCATTTTCAGCAGCGGTAAGGATGCTCGCGATTGACCACGGTGTATTGTCTAGTTGGATCCATTCTACTGTTAGCCATGCGTATTCTTGCGTCTTTTTGAAGGGACAGAATAACTCAGTGGTTAGAACACTCGCTTCCCCAGTTAATATTAAGCTGATGAGGGTGGGTACCCTACTGAAACGGGTGACCGTATGGTGCCTTGGCATCAAGTACGGTCCCCCAGTTCACCCAGCTGTAATGGTGACCTGCATGTTTTGGGTAGGGAAGGGTAAAGCAGCGAGGAGAGAAGATGGGCGCTGCCCTCAACATGCAGGCCCTTGCGAAGCAGAAGTCCTCTGACATCCGCCCCCAAAGACGGCATATATTATGGCAATACTTTACCACCTTTGTCTTGTAATTATGACCTTGTTTATGATCCGTCATTTGTTTTGATTGAGCCCAAGATATTCTTTGGTTACATGACAATTATTGTTTCTCTCTTTGTCGATGGTGTGTTGTCGTAAAGAGCTGTTCGTCAGGTAGCGCAGTTGTTTACAAAAAAATATGCCACCTTTCTGAGATCCATGTTATTCAACTGTCAGGGTACTTTGTCAAGGACTTGCTCGTGTAAGTGGTGATGAAATGTGAGTGTAACGAGGATGCATCCTTGTCTAACTTTTTTAGAAGTTGAAAAATTCACATATTTTATTTTTCACTAGATTGCGTCCTAGTAGTCTTATAAAGTGAGGAAAATTAGGGAGATTATGTTTTTTGAATAGCCCGTTGTACTATTTGTGTGAAAATTGAGGCTAAGTGATCAGCTGTCAAGGCTTTGACTGTCGTCTATGAAAGTGATGACAAAGTTCTTGTTCGTACTTTTCACCTTTCCCATGTTTTGGATAAAACAAACATGTCCTCTGTATGTTGTGTAGCCTGCCTGACAGTGACAGTTCAAACTTACTTTTGGTTTCAGCTATTTAAATCTACGATCAGCAGGTATTGCTTTTTTTTCCCTGGCAATGGAGAGAATAAGGGCTATTGTCCTGTAGTTATTGACGTCGTTTAACATTCCGTCTTGATAGAACATGATAGCACTCAACACCAAAAAAAACAACAACAAACAACCAACAAAAACAACAAACAATCGGTTTCATACACAAAAATCTCGTTCATAGGTGAACTGGGAGTCTAGCTGAGGAACGGTATTAAAAGAATTATTCATTAACTATCCCGCATCATCAACGGATGAGACAATAACCGAGGCCCCGTGTGCGAACGCATGCAGAACATCATGAGACACCGGTACATCTTGTTCCGTTTTCGAAAGTGTAGGCATTGTGTGGCGGTTGGAACATCTAGACAAAACTTTTACAAACCGGCATACGCACGGGGACTTATGTAAAAAAGCAAATGAGTGCTTATATTCCATTATCTCGCTATATTAAAAAAAAATATAATGAAGCGCTTTGATTTGTTGCTTTACAAGATTCGCGCTATATATAATTATACATTATTATTTTATTATTATTAACATTAGTATTAGTCCTCGTCTAGTGTCGCTTTAATTGTGTTATGTGGTGATGAGTTGATGATAATCATGCTGGGATACGTTGCAGATTGTTAACCAAAAAATTTAAAGTGTTGTCTGTCCGACAGTTAACGCAGTAGTACAGAAAGGCGGATGGGAAAGTGGAAGTAGGGAGAGTTTGGGTGGTGACTGTCTTCATGCCTCACCATACTCATCTTACATGGGTTAATTGCACACCTTCAGTTCATGGCTTTTTTACGTAGTGTATCTTCAATATTAGTTTATTATCGGGTGGTCACGCGGGAACACAAGTGCTTAGCAGATTTTGCATGTTAGTGGGTTTTGCCCGTGACCTGGGTTAATCATGACGGCGATTTGAATTAGACGTGTCAGCGCTCAGGTGGTTTAAATTCTAGTAGGATCGTCACGTAACTGCGCTAAATATAGGTATGTTTCATGGCTTAGTCCTCATTACCAAGAGATGAGCCGTATTACAGATGGACTATATGTGTTTGTTCCCTGACTTACATTAAGCTATCAGTGTATCATGGAAATACTTATGTTCGACAATACCTACAAACAGCTTTAAACGCACTGTCTTTACTGAATAATGATATTGGTGTGAGTTTGCGTTATAACTAACTTCTTAATTGACTAATTTCTCTCTGTTTCACTTCTTTCCTTCAATTTACTTTCACGATTGGTTTAACCATATTCAGTATATATGATTGTATATGTTTATTATCATTGCTAAGGATTTTTGTTTGTTTGTTGAAGTAGTAGAATGTTGCAGGTTTACGATAGCTCTGTGATCAGAAACACTCACTTTCCAAGGCTTAAAGGTTAAGCAGGTTCGAGCGAGGTTACAAGAGGCATGGGTGAACGTTTCGCGCGCCTTGGCTTCAGTACAAGTTCCCCCAGTTCATCCTGCGTAATGGGTACTGGGCATTTTCAGGGGTAGGGAAGGAAAAGCAGGCGAGCGAGAAGATGGGCGCGCCCTGAAATTGTGGCCCTGGAGGAAGGTGAGGTCTCTGACACTTTGCTCCCCAATACCACCACGGTTATTGGAAACGGCTTTGCCTAATATCTATTAATCTATCTATATATCTATTATGTATAAACATCATTCAATTTTTCTTATTTATTAAAGGAAGTTGCCGTAACACGCGCTTTTCACACAGTGGTGGAATGCAGTGTCCTTTTCATTGCCGGATCGAAGGAAAATGAAAGAGCAAAACTGATCTTGAGATCAACGCGTCCACTCAGTTGTTGAAGATTAGGACAAAAACTCACTGTTGTCAGTGCCATGAAACGAATTGGTGAAACAGTGTTGTCAAAGGTTCCTATTATTTTTTTCAAGCAAAAAAAACAGAAAAGGGGTGGGGGTGGGGGTGGTAATAAAAGCATTTTGGTGGTTTTGGTTTTAGCAGGCTAGCATCGAGAAAGCGAAACTGTTTGTTGTTTTAACTTCTTGAAGGTATAGGTGCTAGTCTTGGAATCAGACAATTAATAATAACCCGAATTCCTGTATCTGCTTCTTTCTGGGGATGGGGTCAGCTCAGTGGTCCGGCACACGACTTTCACCCCCAGCAAGTTAAGCGGCGTCGAGCGGGGTTTGGTTACCTTGGAAGGGTGACAGTCTTGCGCGTTGGCTTCAGTATGGTTCCAGCTGAAAATGGGTACCTGCCCTTCTTTAGGTTCAGGGAAGGTTAAAGCAGAGAGGAGAGGAGATGGGCGCCCGCCCTCAATATGGGCCTAGAGAAGTTGAGATCTTTGAGATCCTCACTCTAAGACCCTTAGGTTTATAGGGGACACAATTACCTTTTAAGTTTATTCAGTTCGAAAAGTGGAAAGAATTAAAACAACAACAAAACACCACTCTGATAGATGAAAATAGCCATGATGGAAATTAAGAAGAGAGGGAGAGGAGAGAGAGAGAGATGAGAGAGGTGGTAGGGGGTGGGGGTATATATGGTGGACAGGTTTTTCACGAGGAAGCCTGCTGGACTTTAATAAATAGAAATTTTTTTGACAAAGCATCCTTACGACCTGTTCCACATATTCTAATCACTGGACTTGCAGTGTCACAAAAGCAATCCAGAGCTCAGGCGCAGACACATAGCTGTGCAAAACACAGCAGGAACATGCCCAACACAACATGCAAGGAAAAGGGGAAGCACAACAAGCATGCAAAGAAACATCCACTGCCACAGGCACTAACAGAAACTGTTTACACAAACTAAAATGCACAAACACAGCATGCACATACTGCACACACACAGATAAACAACACAAACACTGCACAACACAGATTGTACTGACTACAATGCACAACACAGCTTGGTACGTACTACTCTGCACAGCACAGGCATTTTTACAGTATACATTGGAAACAAGCATTGTTACAGTACTAACTGCAAAACACAACTTGTACTAGTACTAATGCACAACATCATACAGTCTTACACTGACCACACAAGCATTGTACCGTATACATGTAAAAAAAGCAATGTTTACAGTACTGACCTGCAGACACTAGCATTGTACAGTACTACACTGCACGACACAGCATTGTACAGCTACTCATGCACGAACGCATTGTTCATTCCTTACACTGTGACACAGCATTGTAGCTACTGCACACACAGCAATTGTACTGTACCTCTACAGCACAACAGCATTTTAGTACTAATGGACAAAAGCATTTTACAGTACACGCACTGCGCAAACAGATTGTACAAGTATATACATAACACAGAAATTTTAAAGTACTATGGGACAAAACGATTTTACTGTACTTAATGACAACACTGCAGAGCATGCCCAAACACAGACAGCTATGAATCAGTACAACACAGCACAGTACGGGAGGCGCAAATGAAAGTAGTACTGTAGAGAGCATAACTCAACTGCAATGCTGTGCATATGGCAGCGCGTACAGTATTGATTTTGATAAGCGTCATAAAAGTTTTATTTCATCATCATCTTCATCCATGTTTCCTCATCATACAAGGGTGATGATGGTTATTGCAGTTCAGACCAGTTCCGTGGGGTCTCTAGAATACGCTTTGATTTGTTTTTTTGTTGTAGCCCAGATATAGCGCTATAATCATCAATAATCAATCAATCCATCACATCAATCAATCAATCAATCATCAACTCAATCAATAATCAATCAATCAATCAATCAAGAGAGATAGATATAGATAGTAGATATGTGAGCATCCAACCATTCAATACATCACATCCATCCATTATCCATCATCCTCTATTATCTATCATATCTATCTATATATTATCTTAGTGTGTCTATCTATCTATCTATCTATCTATCTTTATTTCTTATACTTTAAATTCTAACTATCTATCTATGCCCATAATATTTTGACATTAATAAAACAGAACAAGAAAAAAACCCCACAGCCGACTCGTTATTAGTCTATGAACAGATTGAGCTCTTAAAACTGAGCAACAGGATATCTGCCTGAGATGGAAATATGGAGGGTGGCCAGGCAAAAAACTGTACACAGTAATTATTTGTATAGATAAGTGCATAAACGTATCTTTAAATGCTCGACGTTCATAATTGAGTTAGAAATGTCATTCTTGAGTATTCGTCTATCTACGATGGACAAGCTTTAGCCTAAGTTGCACTCTCCCTTTAAAAAGGAGGAGAAAATCATTGGAATGTTGGAGTGTTGGCTGCCATGTCACAGGTACTTGGAAAAAAATCATTCACGAAATTTCTCCACAGGCGATCTATTTGTGCTTACAACCTCAGCGAAATTCCAGGTGTGATTTGTGAGTTCACGGGATGTTTGCGTGGTCCAGGCGTGTTAAGTGGAGGAATGCTGCAACAGCTATAGCGACACCAGCTACGATACAAACAACAGCAAACCTCGACAGAAGTTTTGGGGAAAAAAAAACTGTTTTCTACATCATGGGAGAGAACAGCAACACTTCTCCATGATGATCGGTTAGCAATACAATCAGTGTATGGATATCGACGAGATCGAGAGATGCAGAGTTGAAGAGACGAGAGAGATAGAGAGAGAGACGGGAGGAGAGAGAGAGGGAGAGAGAGAGGGAGAGAGAGAGAAGATGGAGAGAGTGTTCTTCGTGAAGACAGAGAGAGAGTGACGAGAGAGAGAGAGTAGAGAGATGAGATGAATATCTCTATTTCTCAAAACATCAATTTTTTAAAGGGTTTTTTTTTTTTTAGATGATAACGCGTTGTTTTTTGCGTTGACATGGTTTTTTTTTCCTCGAAATTTGGACACCCACCTCCTGAACTGCAGGGATTATGTGTTAAATCTTAGAGATCACGGTTTTGTTTATCAGGGTTGTGTATGCCTTGTCCTGCTTAAAGGAAACAAGAAATCTAATGAGGCTCTACTTCAGAAATGTAGGGATTTCTACTCGATTATCTTTTATTTATTTTTAAAACTTTATGTCTGACTTTCACATTGATTGAAAAAAAGAGCTTTAAAGCTAATCACTAATGTTGCTTTTTCTTAAGAAATTTACCCAAAGATAAAAAAACGCCAGCTGAAAACACACCAATGGTGTTCTTTCTCCATTTGTCCTGTTCTGTTCCATTATTCCCTTTGATTCCTAAGTTCCTCTTGTTCCAAACAGGGTAGTGATAAGCGTGATGGATTTGCACAGTGGAGGTTTGGGCCTTGACAGTCTCGGACCGGAATAGGCAGCCATTCCTAGGGCATACAACCGATTATGGTGTGTGACAGAGGATTAGGGTATAACGGGCGCTAAAGCCCCGTAGTGTTGAACATGCTTTGTTGAGCACCATGGCTGAAGGGCTATAAATTTTAGCATTCTCATAGGCTTCCCCCCCGAACTTTAGGGTTATGGTTAATCGGCTGAGCGTTGGTGGTATATTCATTTCCAGATCCTTGGTTTGACCATTTTGATCTTCACTCTTCTCTCTGTATACATCAGGTGTGCACAACACACACACACACAACACACACACTCAAACTCACAAACACATTTGTTCATCTAATGTCGAAAAAAAAAGGTAAAGATGTGCTCCAAAAGATTTATAGCAACTTTCCTACGCTTGATGAAAAGATTCATATATCCGCAATATGATTTTGTGTGTGTGTAATGTCACAATTACTCACCATCTGGAATCATGTTAAATACCTTGAATATTGTATAATTATTTCATCAATGAACTGAAGTCCATTAACTTTGTACTGTATATTAGTGTCTTTTTTTATTAAGTCCGCCCCCCCACTTTCTCCTCTTGTCTGTCATGTCTCTCTTTTCTTTAACATGATATTGCTCGACCTCAGCTCTCCTGCTATGCTGTGTGTGTGTGTGAACGGAGGATGAATGCATAACAATTTGTGTTCGTGCTGTCCAGTATTACAGGATGTTAGGCAGAATTACATCCTGTAATATAGTAGACCAGCCTAATTGTATTGACCAGTTTACTCTCCTAGCATCAAGAGTCATCTGAGGTTGTGCGCCAGCTCAAGCTTTATATTTGTGTAAAAGCTTACAGACAAGAAGAGATATTGTTATCTCAAAGTCATATTTTTGTAGCTGACTTTTTGTTATACCGTAATGTTGTCGCTTACTATTGCTTGTTCACCCCACCAAAATACCCTACAGCAGTTCGCACCCCCCTTCTTCAAGCTATGGGACATTTGGCCCTTTTTTGTGAATAACATTTCGAGTTCTCTCTCTCTTCTTCTCTGGATGCTCTGGGCTGTCACGTGTCTCTGCTGCACTCTGTCACGATAATGTAGAGCACTGGACAATCTCATGATACATGAGTGCGATGTATGATAACTTCAGAACTGGCACAGGTAGCATATTTTGAAATAATTAGTTTTCCAAGCGTTTAGGTATTCATCACTATATATTTTTGTTTTTTCATAAGCCAAAAATCGGTTTTTTGAAAACAAAAACGAACGGCGAATTAATCTTAGGCACACGATTTGCAATTTCTGTGTGTGTGTGATTTTTTTTTATATATTCATTTTTTAAACTTTAATACTTTTATATGAGGTAATAACATAAACATCATGTGCTTTTTAATCCAGTTCCCCGTGTCGTGTTTGTGTGTTGTGTGTGTGAGTGTGTTTGTGTGTGTGATGAGAGATTAGTCTTTTGCTACGTAGTTGGGTGAGGAAGTCCACAATGGATCACAAGATGACTCGGTAATGTGTTTGTCTTTTAAATGTGTGTGCTTTCTTAATTACTGGATCTGTCATGTTTTTACAGTCCAAATGCTAAACTGTTCTGTCACAGCACTCAGTAGTGCACACGAGAATGTGTTGTCTCCACAAACATATCCACCGATATATTCAAAGGTCAAGGAACCTTTTATCCACATTCAAGATACAGACGGAGCAGTAGATAAAAAACTGCATATAGTTCTACCGATTGCGCAGTGTTTTTACAATTATGTTTTGTTTTTACATTGTCTTTGTCTTTTCTTTTTTTGGAAAAAGAGGACAATATAGGGAGTTAAAGACTTTTTATGATATTTCATGCCACATAAATATTTTTTGGTGGTTGAGATAAATTTGAGTTGCACACGCACTTGCACTGACATCAGTAAAAGTTATCTATAAGAAAATGCTTTCTTCGGGATCGAGAGGAGAGAGAGAGGTAGAGCGTCGAGAAGGAGAAGAGAGAGAGAGATTTTTTATTTATAATTTATTTTATTTTAATCTTTTATTTGAATGATGAGGGAATCAGCATGAGAGAGAGAGAGAGAGAGACGAGAGATGAGAGAGATTGAGAAGATGATTGAGAGCATATGAGGTGAGAACTGAGCTCTGTAGCACGCTTTATTCACAAGAGGGTTGTGTTTATCGGCTATACTCTACGTAAAAGGGTTGCCTATATCGCAAGAGATCCCCCACCCCCTAAAAAAGAGCATAAACAAGAGTAATAATGGAGTCCTATTCTTCAAGCATGTAGCTTCTAGAGTAGGTTAAAACCACAACACATGTTATACTCTTGGGAACGTTATTTAAAAAAAAGGTGGAATCATAGGAATTTCGATCCATATTTAACTGCCTGTACTACATTACTTTGAAACACGAAAAACCATATCGCCAGTGGCATTTGCAGGAAAGACCTGGCTATAAAGATTTCTGCCTAGTGGGTACAAAGGCTACTGATGCTTGAATTGGAAGAAATCCATATCAGTATGTCATGGTCTGGTGGATTGCGGACCAGTTTGGATTCAGATGAGGATGGAATCTGCAATCTTTGGTTTTCTAGACAGGTGTGCTGCCTCTGGTATGTTTTCCCTGGATACGTTTGTTGACCTGAGTGTAGTCGTTGGTGGCTGATCTTTTTTTCAAATCGTCATTTTTAAAAAATCTCAAACGTTTACCTTTTTTTTTGGGGGGGGGGGAGGGGGGGGGTTCTATACTTTTTCATATAAACTTTTTGTTTGTTTGTTTGTTTAAGTTGACAGCCTTGATAAGGCTCCCCATTCGGCCTTGCTATAAGTTTCACAAAAGAAAACGAAAAGTATTCTGGACTTTTTTTGTTCGGCTCATAGCTCCCAGGTTTACCAATGGTGAGATTCTTGCTTGTGCGACTGTCCCGTCTCCCCCCCCCCCCCCCCCCCCCCCCCTTCCCCCCAATAAGGTAGCCGCATTCCGATTTCGAGTATATTTCCGGGTATATTTTTGACTGATAAACATATACATTTTGGGGACAGAAACCAGACTTTTAGATGCAAAGAACGGACCCTAGTCTGCTGACAACCGATCGTGATTGACATGAAATGGCTGCACGTTTAAGGAGGGGGACTGGTTTTGTTTTTCTGGCTCAGGTGACGGAAAGGCCTGATCTGAGAGAACGCCAAATCAGCAGTGAGGAGTTGTGTTGCGGTCACAACAGAATGGAAGGCGACTATTGTTTCATGCAGATGTGCCACTGTCTTTACTGTGTGAGAGACAACACGAAGTGAGCAGAAACAGAAACAGAATGCATTCTGCAGACCAACAGGTTTTCATTTATGGTCAGAACTAAGAAATGTATGGCTGCTTTGGCTGCAAGGTTACCTTAAGAATGAAAGGATCATTTGTATATCGATTCAAACCTAACTGTGAAAAAAACACATAATTGGGAAGACACATTATTGTGAAACACGAAAAATATTACTAAGGAGCATATTATCCTCTAGGAAGGCTTGGCTAAGAAGTTTTCTGCATGGTAGATCTAAACGCTTCTGCACGTGTACAGAATAGAGTGCACTTCAATATGCGTCATGGCAGCGTAGATCTAATGCGAATTCAAAAGAACTTAACAGATTTGTCACATGGGCGAAACCTGGGTTACATGACTTGACCTCAGAAATCAAGAGGGGCACTTGACCTCAGAAATGAAGAGGGGCGTTGAAGTTGCGGAATAACAGTCCTTCATCATCAAAGACAGCCAGGGTCGTTTCAGCTGACGGAAGTTTGGTTTGAATATCTGCTTTCATGCTGCGTCATAGTTACTGTGACGTCAGAGTCTATAGTTTCATATGGTTTATTTCAGGCGTGGGAGCCTAGTGTTTACAGCGTTGCAGTCTGACGGCATGGGTTCGAGCCACCACCCAGACGCCTGTTTGAGGGGATTTTCACCCCTGGAGTTAAGATTAGTGCCGACTCTACTCACCCGAAAACTTTCCGATGAGACTATAAACCGAGGTCCCGAGTACGAACGCACGCTGAACATCTGACGCACACGTTAAAGCATATCCCATCTTTTAAGAGGAGTAGACCATTGCGTTTCAGTAAGAACGATGACAAAATGTATATAAAAACATCCTCTAAACATGCACACTGGGTCGTGATTTGATATCATCCCTGAGGTTAGAATGCGGCTACCAATATTTTCAAAACCGCATACACACGGGGACTAGATGTAAAAAAGCACATTATCCTCGATATAAAAGAATAAAATAAAAAATAAAATGGGCAAACTGTTGTAAACGCAAAACCTCCACCACTGGTGAACCTGAGTCGAGTAGCCTTTATGACAGGGCTTATTTTTCATCCATGGTAAACCAATTGCCCATCACTCACATGGTCAGACTGCAGTGGTGTTGCCTGCTTGGCTCGATGGCTAAAGAGTCAAACCCCTGCTGAAAACCCCCTACTGAGTTCCACTCCCTATCGCCCCAGATGTTATTGTTCTGCTTTTTTCCAATGAACACCACCATGGGGTCACCCAGACTATGTACAGCCTGTCTCACACATCCCACCTAGGGATCACTGTGAGATCTAAACACGCACTGAATGAAAAACTTGCAGGGATGGCTGTTTTTAAGTAGCCAGCCATAATTATAGGCAACCATACTCTGACCTCAGAGAATTTTCTCCCAAAGAAATGTGAGCGCATGATGTTGTGCTAAGAGTTGTCATGACTGAACACAATATCAACATAACATTTCAAAGCATAGCATATTGATATAGCTTTTGGCACTTGGCAGACATCAACAATGGACACAGCTTTTCGCCTGAGTTAATGTTCTTGAACACAAAGCAGCTTTTTGTTAAAGATCTTACTGTGACGTTGTTCTGGTTATGCTGTCTGGCTGTGAATAGGTTTCCTCGTCCCAGTCTTCTGGGACATTTATTTCCGTCAATATGTTGATATGTTTTATACCGAGAACTGATTGAACTGTAGTAAAAGGGTGGCGCTGCGTTTGTGGCGACGCGCTCTCCCGCTCTCCCCGGGGAGCAGCCCGAATTTCACGGAGAGAAATCTGCCGTGACTTAAAGTGGTATGAAATGAAATCTGAGCGCTTTGATTTGTTGCTTTACAAGATTCAGCGCTATATAAATTCCACACATTATTATTATTATTATTAGTAGTAGTAGTAACTGGTTAGTATTTTGTGGTTAGTTTCCATTGCAAGATTTTGCTCAGCAGATGGTGTGGTTTTTGTGTGTATAGATAATTTTAATAGGATAAACTTAATGAAGCACCTGTAGTCTGCTGGACAGTAAGCCACATGAATGAAAGGAAAAACCATTGCAGACTAAACAGGAGCTCAGTTTTTTTTAATAACTGTGTTCATTCAATGGAGATAGGGGTCGGAATAGCTCAGTGATCAGAGCACTGGTTCTCCCCAAGCTAAGGTTAAGCAGCGTTGAGTGCAACTGTCTTGCAGATGGGTGACCGTTTGTGTGCCTTGGTTTCTGTACAATCCCTCAGTTCACCCACCTGTAAATGGGTACATGCCTTCTCTAGGGACAGGGAAGGTAAAGCAGCGAGGGAGAGGAGACGGGCGCCATAGTCAAGATGCTGGCCCCTAGAAGAGCTGAGTTCTCTGACTCCTCGCTGCCCAACGGCCGCTTAGGTTACTAGACACATTTACTTTACCCACCATAGAGAAAACGAGACGCAGATCACGTACCGTGATGTGCTGACACCTCATCGTGATCAGCATGAAGAGACCCCGTGATTGTGTAGGAGGGAAGTGGACACGTTTTGTGTTACGGCTGGAAAGTGACGAGTTATTCAGGTGATTCAGACTGCAATTGAAACCCGAAGCACAAGATACACATCCGGTGATTGTTGTTGGTGTTGTTTCCTTTTGAACAGAAGACGGTAACACAACAAAACATAACAAAACAAAGACAAAAATCCCCATTAACCTATGGCTGTCTTCACAATGCTATCATCTACAGTTGTAGGGAAAATAACCATAAAAGGTCAGTTCTTTGTTAATGACATTGCTCCATTTCTCTTTTTTTCTGGACCAAGTGACGCTTCTGGAGTGCTTGAACTGCGTGGGTTTTTGATATGGTGCCGACATATTGAAAGGTCATGTAATAATTAAGCTGTGCCATGTAATAATTGAACTGTGTGAATTTTTGATATGATGCGAACATATTGAAAAGCCATGTAATAATTGAACTGTTATGATTTTTGATATGATGCAAACGTAAAGAGAGGTCATGTAGTAATTGAATGTGTTGATTTTTGATATTATGAAAGCATACTGAAAGGTCATGGAGTGATTGAACGGAGTCAGTTTTTATTTTATTTTATGCTAACGCATTAAAAGTTCGCGGAGCATTCTTGCACTGTGTTGGTATTTGTTGTTGTGATATGCATACATATTTACAGTTCATGGATTGATCGTACAGTGTCAGTTTTTTTTAATGGTATGCAGACATTAAAAGTTCATGGAGCAGTCTTGTACGATGTTTACTTTTGTTGTTGTTTGTGTGTGATGTGCATGCATACTGAAACTTGATAGAATATTTGTACAGACTGTTTTTGATGAAAAAAAAGTTATACAGACATATTGAAATTTCACGGAGTAGTCGTGTACGGGGTAAATTTTGGATATTATACAGAGAGATCCACAGTTATCCCCCGTTGGGATGCCGGGGGCCTATCAGTATAAATAGCATCCCCACATTCTGGAAATTTTGCGCCAGAAATTTCCTCTTTTCTATCACTCTCTTTTTGCCTTGATCCTTTTCTTCCTGTCACATCGTTCTTGTCTATTTTCTGCCTTCTTGGTCCATTCTCCTGCCTTTTCCCCCCAGAAAGACTAAAAAGATAACAATTCTCTCTTGTGCCGAAGTGGGATGCGCAGGGCCTGACTTGTCAGGCGCTTAACGGCAGCGCGACAGATTTTCGCTCATATAACAGACAACAATAGTTGCTGTCTGAGCGTTCGACGACGACGACGACAAAGAAGAAGATTGACAGTTCATTGAGTGATTGTACAGTGTCAGTTTTTGATATTATGTCAAAATATTGAAAAGCTCATGGATAATTGTAATTGTCAGTTTTTGATAATATGAAAGCAAATTGAAAGTTCATGGAATAGTCGTATACATTGTCGATTTTTTTAAATTCACGCAGACATGGAAAATTCATGGATGATTGCACAGCGTCGGTTTTGCTTATTAATGTAGGGAGACGGGGAGGGGATAGCTCAGTGGTCAGAGCACTCGCTTCCCCCCAGCTAAGGTTAAGAGCACCGAGCGTGGTTACCACTTGGATGGGTGACCATTTGCGCGCCTTGGCTTCAGTACAGTCCCCCAGTTAACCCAGCTGTAAATGGGTATCTGCCTCTTTAGGGTCAGGGAAGGTAAAGCAGCGAGGGAAAGGAGATGGGCGCCACCCTCAATATGCTGGCCCCTAGAGAGGCTGAGGTCTCTGATGCCACACTCCCCTACGACCACAGGTTATGGGACACCTGTACCCTTTAACAATTTTTTTATAGATAGGCAGACGTATTGAAAGTTCATGGAATACTCGAGTACATTGTCGATTTTTGATATTACATAGACGTGTTTAAAGTTCATAGAGTGATTGTACAGCATCTATTTACTTGTTATGATATGCATGCATATTGAAAGGTCATGAAATGATTGTATAATGTTCGTTTTACTTATTATGATATGCAGACATATTGAGAGGTCATGAAATGATTGTACAATGTTCGTTTTACTTATTATGATATGCAGACATATTGAGAGTTCATGAAGTGATTGTGCAGTGTTGGTTTTTATTTTGATGTGCGGATGTACTAAAAGTTCATGAAGTGATTGTGCATTGTTGATTTTTCTTATTATACTATGCAGACATATTGAAAGCTCAAGACTATTTTCGTACAGGGTTAGTTTTTTGTTTGGTTTTTTGTTTTTAATTTTGGTAATATGCAGATATATTGAATGCCAGAAGGTTTAATTTCAATTATAACATTACATAGGAAGGCAGAGGGGCAGACGCGAGCGGCGA
>CM054136.1:28121519-28210239 GCA_028751875.1 Rapana venosa | reverse complement strand
ACAAAACTAGCAAAGCTGGTAATGTATGCTTCATACAATTAATAAAGACAAGAGTTAAAACCAATAAATTTCTTTTTTTTTTTTTTACTATTGAATGAGCAAATAAATGATTTTGAGCAATTAGATAAATCAAAAAAATATCAAAAATCCTCATTAATTGCATTCATATCATTATCAACAAACTGCATGCTGGGCAGTTACTTCTTTTCTAAAGAATAAATTTTAAAAATTTACAAAAATCCGTTTCAACTATATCAAAACAATAATAACAAAACATGTAAAATCATAAAGAAATCCTTTACCAAAAAAACAAAATTCTGTGCCATTTTTAACGGCTATCCGCTGGATCACAGAGGCTTTATTTTTCTTCAAGCCTGCCACAAAGGTGTAGATAACTTAAGAGAAACAACCACAGGAAAACGTTTCTGAATATTTACACAGCGAGAGTCATGTCACTGCTGACCTCATCTTACAAAACTTTCCAATTACAAAAAAGACAAGAATTATAAATGGAAGTAAGAAAGGAAAAAAATGGGGGGAAAAATTCACATTTTTAAGAACTGTATTGCCAAACATAGATTAATATACTGACGAAAAAAAAGATTACATGTATGATGGATTGATAAATACAGTGTACTGTTTGAAGAACAAAATGAAGCGAAATGTTCTACATAATAACATGTAACTTTCCTACTTCAACACACTGCTTTTCATCTAGTACACCTTAATGGCGCTTACACACTCTCACACCACACACACAAATTCAGCTTAATTAAACAATTCCCCTTCAAGTTTTCAGATCTGCGAATCGTCATACATGCGTATCACATTCATTGGGTCTAGCATGAGACACACACACACACAATTTTTCAAGCAATCAAGGACAAGCAAAATAGCAACAAAAACAAAACACAGATAAAACAATACATCAGATAGTATTACAGCAGATCAGAGGATTGCTTACTTTTCTAAAACACCCACTTCAAAAGATTCACCTTTTTTTTCTAACATTCCCTCCCTCCCAGCTTCCTCTCGTCCCTTTTTCAATCTACACATTTTGTGACCACTCACCTATCATTTCAAAACATGTTCACATTAAAAACCAGGTTTCATCCCACACCACTCACATTACTTAAATAAGGAGAGAAAAAAAATCCAGGAATGCGGACATGAGAAACCAAGCCGAAGCAGACAAATTACACGAAGCAACACTGAACACTTCCTCAATGGTTACTACCTAAACACATGCAGTAGTTAAATGGATGAGATCCTTTTTCTTTCTGCACACACAACACCTCTAACTCTGCGCTCACGTAGTTGATGATTATTTTTGGATTGATTTAAACTCAGCAAAGAAAACGCGCATTCAGACCTCTGTATCAGTCTTTTACATGATGTCATGATTTATGCCAAGGGACAATACAATGCAACCAGCTATCCAATGCACTGATTTACTTGCAGAGAAGCAGTCCAATCATACAACCATTCCTCGTGATCATCTCAAACAGACATCGTACAAACTGAACACAAAGTATAACTGTTACAGACTAAATATCTTGCTTCTGTACACAGACATGCTACACACATTTTACAAGTATAACATTTACATAATCTGCAAAATAAACTTAATACCGTTAATGAATAAGCATACACTAGTAGTTGCATTACGGTGACCAAATTTGAAAAAGAGGAAAACAATGAAGAAAAAAACTTACTCAAGTTTCAAATACAGACAAATCTTCACCAAAGAAAATAATAAAAAGGTAAAAAAGAAAAACAAACAAACATAAAAAAACAACACAACTACAACACAACAAAAAGCCTGCAAATTTAAAAATAGACAACACTGAACGACACTTACAAACCAACGTCTTTATAAAACAAACACATACACTGAAACAGAATCAGCAGCAGTATCACAAGCAAGCCCAGCAAATAGTACATCAGTCGTCTGCATTTTGAGTTTGTGTAATAATGTGAAGGATGTGCAAAAAAAAACCATTGTAATTATCAAGCCTGATTTCATCACTCTCACTCACATACACACACATGCTACGTTGTACGCACGATGCCACAGCATGCACACACACCTCACACATGCACGCACACACCACACTCACACACACACGGTGCGACACACTATTGTCTAAAAGACTTTAATTTTTTTAAGAGTTCTCTTAAGGTCAAGTGAAGTGAAATAACATGTGAACTGCTTTGTATAAAGAATTTATTTTTCATCTTTATTTTCTTGATTTAAATCCTCTCTCATCACACACAAAGCAAATACACCTAGTATATAACAATGGAAGGAAACAATGCCACCTTTATGGATGTGTTCTTTGCATTGAAGGAATGAATTCATCTGCAAGGCTGCATGTTATATAATCAAATAACAGCAAACATATTGAATAGACAATAATAAGCATGTTACTGCGACAACAAACATAATGCATAGACAATAATAAGCAAGCATGTTACAGCGACAACAAACATAATGCATAGACAATAATAAGAAAGCATGTTACAGCAACAACAAACATAATGCATAGACTATAATAAGCAAGCTTGTTACAGCGACAACAAACATAATGCACAGACAATAATAAGCAAGCTTGTTACAGCGACAGCAAACATAACGCAGAGACAACACATACATATAGCAGCTGTAAAACAATAACTGGTCCATTCCCATAACAGCAGCCAGTGTTGTGCTACAGGCAAAGCTCTGTGATGACAAAAACCATTCCTAATAATTTAACCGTTTCCATCCAACTACTTGAAGAACCACAGGCTTCTCTCAGCAAAGCATCTGATGCTGTACTATGCAGCTTATCTCTGATTCTGTGTACGTAAGTATATCTCTTCTGCCTCAGAAAAAAACTGTCAAACTGATGCAAATATGCAGCTACCGCCTCTGACAAATTGTCACAGTGATGCAAAACATAAAATCGATTCTCATATGCACCTTCATTTCTATTACAGCATACAGTTGTTGTTGGTCAGTATACATTATAGTAGGCAGGCCATAGGCAATTTTGCTAATAAAATAAAGCATGGAACCTATGAGAAAAAATATGAAACTAAAAGTACATAATTTATATCTGATTTTTGATAAGTTCATGTCTTCTCCTTCAATCTGCTTTTAACTGCTGACCGTCATCTATGAACGACCCTATTTGTCCAAAATGGCGCCAGTATGCATTGACAATGTCACATCTCTCAGGACTGTCAAAATGGAGCCTGATTCCATGACATTGTCACATTCTCAGACTTGTCAAAATGGCGCCAGATTCCATGACAATGTCACATCTCTAGGACTGTCAAAATGGTGCCAGATTCCATGACAATGTCACATCTCTAGATGTCAAATGGTGCCCAAGTCACAAACAATGTCACATCTCTCAGACTGTCAAAAATGGCGCCAGATTCCATAACCAAAAAGAATTGTCCATATCTCTCTGACTGTCAAAATGAGCGTAGTTTCCATACAACTCTTAGACTGTCAATTGGCGTTTGTTCCGTATAACGTCTCTGAGACTGTCAAAATGGCGATGTTTCCATAAAAATGTCACATTTATCCTTCTGTAAATACTCCAAGGCACTGAATTTCCAACAGGACAAAAACAAAAACAAAAAGTAGAGTGTCTATCCCTAATGATCTAACTTCAACGCACCTGTCATCATCCCAGAGGGTATATCTAGGACAGTGGCATGAATTCTGAAACAATGTTGACCATATTCCAACAACGGTTACAGTTCAGTGAATGTTGACTCGTGTTTTTTCCCTTAGTATTTTGTCGCACAGATTGGCACATGAACACACTGCACTGGCTGTTTCAGACAACACACATCACACACACACACCCAACATACAAGCCAGAAGCTCTATGTACATGTTGGAGAGTATCACAATTTGATAGGCCCCTAGCATTGCAGTAGCAAAAATAGGAAGTGGATGGCAGAAGCATGTAAATAAAAGACCGAACTTTTAATACATGGGCTTGATTACTATTATCTTGGTTTGATCATTCTTTAGGGCTTATAATCCCAAGTGACGACAAAAGGCTATGTAAGCATGACAACGCTTCTTCAAAAAATGATGCTACTTTGTTCCATTATATTTTTTATATTCCCTGTGACCGGCAGAAGAAGCTGTATCAGGGATGATATACAACAAAAGAAACACACTGATGACTACTACAAAGATCAGTGTGATTATACCAACAATGAAACCTTCTGCTGACTACTTCAAAGACTGATATCTGGAAGACTACAAGCTTGCAGACCAATGCTTCACACTTATTAGTTTCTTCCCCCTCTATGTTCCTTTTCAGAAAGAATGCAGCTGTTTTTACTTTCTACACAGTCTACTCTCTTATTTTATGAAAGGTAATAGATACTTCCAACTCTCTCTATCAGTCCATCATGTGTATACCAACATATTTTCCTATGAATAATGCCCTATTTCTTGTTTCTTTATTCCATGATAAACACACTTCTCCCATCCACTTACAGCAGTATAATACATAAGTCAAATTATTGTCCGTATTCATAATGTACACCACAACCAATCAGGTATCAATCAACCAGCACACAAAGCATAGCAATACAAAAGTGATGTATTTACATCTACAGTTATATACAGTTGTTGGCGCAGATGAAGGTTTGGCAAACACATCAACCATCTTGGTAAATTTCAGCTGAACGATGACTGCACAGAGTGCAGCAAACTGCTCCTTTTGGCATAGACAACATCAACAGCCACCTACCCTTATTTCTGGAAGACACCCGAGATGGGGCAAACCTTACCTTACAATTTTCTTTGCCAAACTATTCATCATTTGTTCAGAAAATAGTAGTGAAGAAACAAGAGTAGGTAATCTGTTACAACTTCATATTTATCAATGATAACTTTTTAAAAAACTGAATCATCAACATAGAAATTAGTAAAAACACATGTGAAGAGAAAAGAAAACTTTATGATAGGAACTTCCATGAAACAGTGGCTGATGGTATCTAAGTCCACTCTTTGCTGCACTGCCTAAATGATGTATTCACAGCATCAAAACTTCAGCAACAATTACAGCCACACAATGTGCAGAGAATCTAGATTTTCCCTCCACCATATGTGTATCTGAAACTGGCTGAAGATGAGAGGACAAAACATGAGGTCTCCACTCTGCAATGCCTCTGACCTGTTCCCTATCCTCTCAAACAAAAAAAGCCTGGCAGTGCTAGAAGCCTACAAACTGATAGGTTTTTCCATTGTGAGCAAGGTGGCAACAAGCCAGCAGGCCCTGGGAGTCAGGAACTTTATCAACAATGAATCTGTACCGTTTTCCTTTCAGTATAGGAAAATGATTTATACCATGTATGCATGATACCATAAGCTGAATTCCTGCTGAAGGATTATGTGACAAAAAGAACTGGACAGATGACCTCTGAAGGGCAAACTGTGGTATTTCATGTCAGTTGTTAAGAACCACAAGCTAACTCTTATCATTTTGCTTTACACCAAACTGCCCACAACAAAATAAACCGGCAACAAATGATTGAATAGTTGAAGGGGGGGGAGGGGGAAATCCACTTTTTTATGAAAAGAGGGTCGTACATGACAAAAGGAGCACAAAAGTCAAATCCAAGAAGTTGAGAAACAAACAGCAGCAAAACAATGGGCAATAGATGTACTGTGGCACAATCTGGTATAGTGTACACTTTATCGACTGATGTGACATGTTACTTCTCTCTCTCTCCTCTCTCTCTCTCTCTCTCTCTGCTCTCTCATCTTCTCTTCTCCTTCACTCCATACACAAACATTAAAGCTATATGTATGTGTATGTGAAAGCGTATGCACCATCTCCACAAAAGAGACGTCAAGCAAGCTACATAACAACATAACCACATATCTTTTTCTTAGTTAAACACATAACCACATACATTGCTTAGTTAATCAGCAACAACTGCAGTATGTTTATCTGTTTACCATGAGCCAGAAGTCATATTTGAACCATGACAAACAAAAACATTCCACCTCTCACACACACATGCGCGCTCATGCGTGCATGACAAACGAAAATAGAGAAGGGGGCAGAAGGAACAGCTTTATCAATACTGACAGCTGTCTCAGGCAGGTCTGACAACATACCAAATTCTGTCAAAGACATGAATATAATAAACACACACGTGGCGCTCAACTGTGACATAATCACTCTGTTTTTGTAAATGAACCAAGTACCATTTGTTAAAGAACACAACCAATGACAGAAAACATGCAAAACCTAACAAACAAATAGTAAAAGAAAGAGAGAAAAACTGGAAAAGAGAAAGAAAATGACGGAGAACAATCATATCAAAAAGTACAGGTACGCACAGCAGTCACAACAAACACAGCAACAAAAGAAACAAAAACTTTTTTTTTTAAAGGAAATTTACAAACCTAGGAAATTCCACTACCTTGCAACAACCATGAATAACTTTTAATTCAACATTTTCTTTCAGGTATACAAAAAATCAGAGTTTGGTTGATTCTTTTAAGGTTTGAAGTGGAGCCAACCTGAAAGCCATGAGCAATCAAGGAAATACTGAAAAGATTTTAGACATCACGAGAAAAACACACTCAAATGAACCTCATTTTCTTTTCAGAAATAATTATGTGAAGGTAATCAACCAGAAGATTTGAGGTGCTGATCAAGTGATATAATTATCAACAATGACAACATGAGTATTAACTATGCTCCACAGTATCTAAAAAAATAAAAACCCAAAGTTACACACACACATTTGTTGACATGTACAAATTCACAATTTCCTTTAAATCTCCCTTCTCCCTACCCAAAAAAGAAAGATAGAAAGAAAACAAAAAGAAAAAAATTTAGAAATTTTTTTGTTTTAAAACAAACAAGAATTTAAAACATAAAACAAAACAGCAACCTTGAAACACACAAAAAAAATCTCAAATGACAGTTCCCATATTATGCTACATCAGTGAGTAAATTCATAGGATGACTCATGAGTAGGGTTTTCCCTTCAGTTTACCATTCAGAGATCAGTGTTTTGAAACCAACAATTAAAGTACACAATGTTTGTGACGATTCTTTTGTGCCTTGAGCATTTTTCACTAACTTTATGCATTTTTATAGACACTTTCTTCATTCGAAACATCCTTTAATACATGGAAATTGCTAAAAATTTACAAGTGATGGTCTGCATGTTAGCTATTATTTGTACTTTTACTTTCCATAAAAATGTGATAATTGGATTTTAATCATGAAACTATATTACATGCTGAATCACTTTGCATGATCATAATTAAAAGACATAGGAAAGGGATGCAGAAGTTGTGGGCGGGGGATAGAGGGGAAGGAGGGGGGGAAGATAGATGAGGGAGGGGGGGTGTCAAATTCATACGTTCAGATTAGCTGTTACCTTTTGAGTTTATGCCAATTTTCTCAAGAGTTATTCTATTTGACTGAGCAATACACACCCGAGAGTGAGATATCGTGCCTAATTCCAGTCGAGGGTCTCATATGTTAAAACGTGTAATCCCTGGGGGGGGATTTCTTCACTACATTGATTAAGTCAGGGAGGGGAGAAATGTAAGGGTCTAATGGAAGAATGCTTTACCCATGATATAAAAGTAAACTTTTAAGACCTATTTATTTCTTTGCTTGTATATTCTGATAGGGATTCGTTGGGACGTCGGTTTCAGTCGTTCGTGGGGGGGCCGTTTTCGGTGTTTGGTGTTCGCACTTTTTCCGGCTGCGGTCGGTCGTCCGTTCCTCCCGTCGTGTGCGTTTCGTTCAGTTTTTTAGTCCCGTCGCAGCACGCGTCGTCGGTCGTCGCCTGTTTTCAGTTCGTACCGTGTTTTTTCGTTTTTTTTTAGGTTGTTTTCGTTTGTTCGTTTTTTTGCGTTTCACCTTTACCGTTGCGTTCCCAGTCACGTTTCGTTCGTTTTATCCCTTCGTTTTCGTTTTTACGTCGTTGTTTTTATACTTGCGATTTCAGATTTTCTGTGAACCTTACTTAATAAACATTTAGATCCCCATGTGTCACAGTCATGAGCCATTTTCTGAGCTTAATCATGGAGCAGACATCAGATATACAAACAAACATACAACAACAACAAAAAGTTCACAAACCATACAGAACTCAACACACTGAAACACCTTTACAACAATATCTGATAGACAAGATCTATGTCACTAACCTTTTGGAATCTGCAAAAAAATATACAACTTCTTCTTATCTTGTGAGTTTTCACAGTGCTGAGAAAAAAAAGAACACCGATTCTGGAATGCTTGTGTTTCCGTATTTAAAAACTCAAAATATGTCAGTATAATACAGAATGATTTGCAGCAATATTATGGTAGTATAAGACTTAAATAAAAGATGCAACAGCTTGCATTCAAAATCAGATTTGTAGTTTGAAAAGCGTAATCACTGTCATACCACATTCATTCATCATTGGTATTATTACATACATATACATTACAATGGAAAGGAAAAAAAGGACAAACACTCACATGAAACCATTTCACTGCAACCAAAAAAAAAAAGAAACTTTCAAAGTACAATCAACATAGGACAAGGTTAAATGTTCTGATACACCATTATGTTCATATCAAGTACAGAAACCAACACAATTGCCATTTAATGCAAAACATCAATTGTTTACAGCAGAAAAAAAAAAATGACAAAATCCAAAGAATGATCACTCAATCAAACGCAGGAAACTACTTTTCCAAAATAACAAGGAAAAACAAAAAATAGCACCCACTCGAAGAACAAAAATTGTCCATTTTTGGTGCAGCAGCAGTTTTGTGAACGTTTGGTAACATGATGATTTAAAATGCGTGCTCATATCATTTTTAATGCTCATACACATGGTGCATATGTACATCAACTAGGTAGAGATTGGTGCAGTTAAAATTGAAAAATCATTTTTTTGGAGATCGTGTTCCCATCAGTAGTGTTTTTTGATCCCCTGAGATCCTAATAAAAAAGGCATAAGCACCATACATATTCCAAAAACTACGCCTGACTAAAATAATTCTCCGACAAAATCTAACATTTAGAACCACAGAAATTCATGTGTGACTAGATGGATATATGAGTCTCTGGAGGTTTATTGCACAAGCAGCATTAGCGAATACCAGAGCATGGACACAAAGCCATCTAACAGAGGTTCTGGTGTCACTAATAGATCATAGGTGGAGCCATGAACCATACGACGGAAGCCTCCCCATATTCTGTTCACTCGTGAAAGGACTCAGGCCTGGAGTCCACAACCTCCCACACAATACCCATTACCACCCAATTACAGGCGAGTTTTAATATTGCATTAAACATGCGTTACAACTACATACAAAATGCTCACAAATTGTGCCTGCCAGTCGCCAGTATGTTAATGCGTTGTATTTTAGATAGAGAAAAATTCTAAGGAGTATGGTTAACATTTTAGGGATGACTTTTCCATTGATTAAATGAACATAATTGTACTTTTTAAAAGCCTCATAATTTAATGGGGTTTTTATTTATTTTTTGTTTTGTTTTGCTTGTTTTGGGTTTTTTGCTATCAATACTTGTTGGTATTTTTTTTAATTAGGAATAATGCACATGCTTCCTCCCATAGAAAATCATGACCTTAGGAAGGGCTCATTTGATTTTCAGATTGTTAAGGCACCAGATTCATAGGAATGCTAACAGATTAAAACACCAATTAATTAAAGTAGCTTATTTTCTTAGTCATGGTGAGTCACAATTTGATAAGCAAAGAAATTACCTGTGTTTTAAACCACTCTTCTTAAAAATAAGTTCCATTTAAAAAATTGTTCTTCATAGAAAAAAAAAGATGTTATAAACTATCACCCCATATTTTTCCAAAGTTTTAAAATATAGCTTTTATAAGGATTGTAAAGAGAAAGATCCAGGAAGGAATATTCATCACCTTACCCAGCCTCTCCTCGCAACATTACTGGTCATGTTTAATATATAATCACAAATATTACTCTTTGTTTAGGATTTTAGGAATGACAGTATTGTTTATCAAGATAAAAAGGTGGACTGTAAAAATACTCCACAGAACTAAACAGGAACGGTTTTTACAATTAGTTCTTAAGCTTACATTTTTTTAAATTTAAGATTGCAGCAGACTTTCAAGCAAACACCAAAAACCTTTTTTTAAATAGAGTTTGAATAAATTTACAGCTTTTCGTGTGCGGGGGAAAAAATACATATACCAAACACTGATCTTAATTTACACTGAATCATAACAGGAAATGCTTCACTCTTTCTTTGGTGGAGGTAAGATCTTTCTTTCAATTATAAACAACCTAATCTGCAATCTTTTCATTTCTAACTCATCTAACTCTACTACACTTTCATGTACACAATCTTTCATTGCAAAATTAACCTTATTCTTTCCTGATAAAAAAAAAGATTAAACTGATTCATGTCAAAAGATTGGAATATTCAGAATAAACTTGTAGTGGAAAGTATCCACGTATAAAAGTAAAAAATGCTTGACCTTAAATTATATAGCGTTTGAAAAAAAAAAGGGGACGAAATGAACAGAAAAAACACAAGCAAATAAAAAAGATGTGACAGAGAATAAAAAATAGGGCACACAAAAAAAAGAAGAAAAAAGGAACGGTGGTGATATGTAGGAAGGCATCATTACACGGGACACGTAGATGGCAGGTTACGCTTTCATCGTAAGTCATCACATCCGCTGCTGCTTCATCTCTGCCTGGTACATTGCATGTCCTCGGCCGCTCTAGCGCTTGAAGAAGGCCAATCTTGAAAACACACAAGCATCAAGATCTGCCTGCTGATCCTGTGACTACTTAAAAACCCAAATGCAAAACAAACAACCACAAATTTAAACGATACAATCCTGTTGTGTTGGCAATACATTGATAAAACTTCCTTTTTTTCTGCTGCTTCCTTTTTCTGTTGTTCCATCACACTAAACTTTTCTCCCTATCCAGGATAACCCAAGGCCATATACAACACACACACACACACCTGAGATGACACTAAAACAGGCACAAGATAATCTGCAGATGAATGCCTCAAAGACTGACACTCTCTCCTCTCTCTCTCCTCTCACACAACACTCACACACACCACACACCAACACGACACTACAACAACTGACCTTGTAGAGGCAGAAGATGATGATGATTAGCAGGAAGGATACCACACAGAACTTGAATTCTCTATCTCTATCTCTCTCTCTCTCTCTCACACACACAACACAAAACATTCACAAACTTTCAAACACACTTTGATACTGCAACAACTGACCTTGTTCGAGGCAGTAGATGATGATGATCAGCAGGAGGATACCTCACAGAACCGAATTCTCTCCCTCCCTCCCTCCTCCCTCTCTATCTCTTATACAAACACTGCAACAACTGACTTGTAGAGGCAGAAGATGGATGATGATCGGCAGGAGGTACCGCCCAGACCAACTCTTCCCTCCTCATTCCCTCCTCATCTTTTTATACAACACTGCAACAACAGACCTTGTTGAGCAGAAGATGTGATGATCAGTGGAGGATACGCCAGGACAGCAGCAAGCTTACACTCACCACTCCTAGGGCCTCTGTCCCCATTCTTGGAGGGTTGGCACTGGTAGGTCAAGCCTGCAAACAAGCGCACTACATTGTTACCTGCTGTGTGTGTGTTGTGTGTGTGTGTGTGTGTGTGTGTTGTGTGTGTGAGTAAAAAATGAAGTGAGTGAGAAAGAGAGAGCACAGACAAACACAAAGGACAGACGAGGACAAACTGATGTGAGAGAGACAGACAGAGACAAACACATTCTGTGAGAGAGAGACGAGATAGGGCAGAGAGTAGAGGACTTAGACAGAGTGTGTTTGTGAGAGAGGAATGGTAAAATTGAGCATTGTGTAGGGTGGTGTGCACATGCATGCGTGTTTGCATATGTATATGTTAGTGCATGCATGTCTGGCATGATGAGTGAGCGGCTTTCATGTGTATGTGTGTGCAGCACATACTCAACTATGCACACGCTTTGAAAATACCAGCATGCATGCATGTGTATTAACCTGTGTCCAGCTTGCAGGACGTGAGAAAAAGAGACCAAAGAAACACAGACACGTTGACCATTTGTTTCCCTCTTTGTGGGTCGTTTTGGTGGTTCTGCCTTGCTGTTGAGGTCAGGGAATCCAATTATCACAGAAACATACGAGGGGCTGATCTGCACGTCCCTGACTGTGCGAAATCCTACAACAGAAAACAGCAAATAACGCTGCCCTTGAACATGTGGAGTAGCTAGTAAATATAATAATAATAATAAATGGAATTTATTATTGTGCGATGTAATATCTGTTTGTTTAAACTATTGATTATTTGTAATGGGTTGTATGACTGTTTTGATTGTTTGAATGTATGCGCTTTGATTTGGTCTTTGCAAGATATAGTGCTATATAGTTCCATTTATCTATTATTATTATTATAATTTGCAAAGACAAATAAAAAAGCGAAGTACCCCAAACCATCATTAAAAAAATTGGGTGAAAATCACACAAGGAACAACTAACGTTGTGAAATACACTAAAATTCGTTACATTGGGCTATGCTAAAAAAAAAATTTAAAAGTATATACACAAGCACTCATCTACCAATTATGTCAAATACACCAAGCATTCGAAATAAGCGACGAAATACTCTAACATTGTTACTAATAAGTGAAGGACACAAGCACTCACAATTAAATGTAATCGGGACACAATCGATTTGTGAAATACAAGATGTATATCAAGAGAACATGAGTCTAGACCAGACATGTAAAAAAAAAAAATTAAAATTTTAAAAAGGGTAAAAATCCATTGTATGCACTTTTCACCACATACACAACAAACACCAACACAAATCTAAAGATAAGTTTGTGTTTAAAATTCTGTCCTCTAAAGAACCAAGAGCACATGACAAAAACAAAAACTGTATATCCTGGAATGTTTTTTTACCCAAATATATGAATGATAAAAAACTAGTAAGAAATTACCTAAAGAATGGAAGAAGTCATGGGAAAAGATGATTATTCAGATCAAACAAACCAAAAAGGAAAAGGGAGAAATAAAATGAGTAAGAGGAAAAGAAAGAACAAAGAAAATAGAAAAAAAAAGAAAGAGAGGAAATTATTATGGAGGGAAAAAGAAAACAATTACAAGCTAACAATAATTAAAATAGGAAACCACTGTGAAAAAAAAAGCATGGAAATCAAACCAACAAAAAAAGACAAGCCAGGATCTCTCTTGTGAACTGTTTCACTATCTTTTAACACATTAACACAACACATCATTATACAAACTCTCAATAAATCAACAGGCCTACAACATATCTCTTGAAAGTTCAATTGCATGATAGGGCACCTGCAGGAGAGTGCTTTCCCACAGCCTGGCGCGCATGTGTCGACGACGTAACCAAGCCTCCCGCTGGTGCCAAGTTTACACGGATCTGGTAGCATCTGGCACTTTTTTGTTGCAGCCCTGCCGGTCATACGCAAACACTTGAATACACTTACACACTGTCAACTTTCATACAATATGCGCATCTACCAATGGCCTGGTCTGTCAATTCTCTCTCGCTCTCTCCTTAATAAAAATAATCTGAAATACCACACATACTTTACTTTATCACAACATAGTCTGAGTGATATTTTAAAGCCAGCAAAGATGATGTTAAATGATGTATATCCAACAAAAATCATAGTTTATCAATTTCTGCACATGACAAGTCTACATAATCCAACTATTCTTTTATTTATACAAACACGGACAATAACTCCGACTTACCACTAATGAGCCTTCCTGACACATATATCTCAATTCAAGAATGATATGACAAAAAGTGTAAGTAAGCTTGATTATACATAAAGTGTTATCACTCTTTTTTAAAAGCTTGCACGCCCTGCACACAAGCATACACGTTTTACTCTCTCTAAAACAACAAAAACACACAAAAATCCCCAAAGAATTTCACTACACCTTTTTAAACTTTTTCCTACCAAGGGTAAAATCTCAATGACAATTTTCTGCAAAACAAAACAACACAAAACATTCCACAACAATATCAACCAAAAAAATTCAACGGGTAAGCTACTCACCATATTTATGGCTTGTAACAGCACTAAGAAATTTCTTAGGTTTTCAAGGCACACTTCCTATATTCACACCCCCTACCTGCTCAGTCAGGCCGCCTGAGCTCTCTTCACCGCATACTCGCGCTTGTCTGTCTCTTATGACATTTGCCCCGAGCTTTGTCAAGAGATGGATTTCACTCACGTCACATCTTGGCCAGTCTGCTCTTGGACATAGTGAGATATTTTTATCTCTCCTGTGGTGTTTAGTTTTGACAATGCTGTGTTATTGCTGTGCTGCCTGCATACCACCTTCTGCTTGGATTCTGTCTGATTACAATGGCTCAGGTATCCCATATACCTCCCATAAAAGATAGAATACTATGTGAGCGGTACCTTCAACATCAACAAGACCTTTACCACGTATTTATCGATTGTTAGAAGGCATTTGAAGGGTGTGGCACATGCAGCTTTGTGGGCTAGCCATGAATTTTGATACAGCTTCAATGCAAAACTGATCAGGAGTCATCGCAAACAGCTTGTACAGCGAGGCCACCAGTGCAGTGTATACAACAACAACATTGGAGAATGGTTTCGAACACAGTCAGTTGGAGTAAGCAGGGCGTCTACTCTCACCCACTCTTTTCAACATCATCCTGAGAGTGATCATGCTGATTGCACTGGAACATCGTGAAGGATCAGTCAGCATGGTGGCTAGAACGATCACAAACCGCCGTTGCAGATGAAATGATGGAATAGCAGGATCAGAAAAAGAGCTTGCAGCCTAAAACAGAACATTGAATAAGGCCTCAAACTACGGCATGGATCTGTGCAGAGATGACAAATACTGATGAAATAATATCACCTCAACAGGCCATTAGCACTGATATCAGGGTTAATGACCAGAAGCACTATAATGATAGTGTTGCAGATGTCACCACACTGGTGACCCTCTGAGCTCCAGCCGCGGAGCGCGGGGCGAGTAGAGGCAGAAGACTGAAAACCTGGGACGTCCAGAATGAGATTGGTAGATATTCAGAGTGTCCAGTATCCTCAAGACTTGTCCAGGGAGGGGTTGTCCTGCTTGATCAGTTCAGGGGGCATTCACAGGACTGTTTGAAAGTTTTTTGTGTTATAAACATTCCATCTCTTCTTCTTCTTCTTTCTTTTTGTTTTTTTTGGGGTGTTTGTGTTTTGGTGGTTTTTGGTTGTTTGTTTTGTTTTGGGTTGTTTTTTTATCCTTGGCTAGTGCTCTGAGGGTCCACAGTGGTGAGATTTTTGCGTATGCAGCTGTTCCCCCACCCATTCAGCTTTAGGTGCCGGATTTCTGATTCGGGGGTTTGGTCCCTTGTGTCTAATCTGAAAATGTGTGCATGCGTTCTTGTTTTGGTTTGGTTTGGTTTGGGGTTTTTTAATAGATTTTGTCATCCATGCTACTGGCTGTGAAATGTCTACTTTTTGGAAAGCGGTACGGGGTTTTAAATTGGTAGTGCGCAAGATTGTTCTGTGCCGCGTTGATTGGGGCCTACGGGTTTTATAGTTGATCCCAAGCTTAGAAGTTCAGTTTAATTCTTTAGTCAAATGGGAGGAAATGGGGGGGGGGGGGGGGGGGGCGGGGAAATACAGGGAATTGACTCGGTTTCCTTCTTAGGCTGGTGAACGTTTAACCGTCCTGCCACTTCCTTCTTGAATTTCTTTCTAAAACAAGTGCCATGGTCTTGCCCAACTGTAAACTTGCAGGCAAACACATCTCTCTCTCTCTCTCTCTCTCTTTCTCTCTCTCTCTCTCTTCTCTCTCTCTCTCTCTCTCTCAAGCACACACAAAAACAAATACATCAGAAAATATTTTTATTATAAACACTTGTGCATATAAACACTGCTGAGGCATACAAACAGAACTGTTACATTCGATTAATAAACCAACTACAGCTTTTAAATCATACCACCGAATTATAAAGTAAACAACTATTGCTTTTAACTATATACTGCAAACAATAACAGTTAACATAGTAGGTAAGAAAATAAATGCATGGTAGGATTCTCGCTTGTACACAGTCTATAACTAAGGCAGTACAAACTCATATTCTGCATATCGCTCCGCCAGCACGCTCAAGTCAAAATACATGTATACATGGAAGTAAATGCATCACCTCATTCTTGCTTGATGGTCGTTATATGGAATAACTAAGTCAGTAACAAATTGGTACTGAAGGCAAATTTTGATCCACAAACACACATACGCACACACACACAAAAAGGAAAAGAACAAAAACAAAACTAGCAAAGCTGGTAATGTATGCTTCATACAATTAATAAAGACAAGAGTTAAAACCAATAAATTTCTTTTTTTTTTTTTTACTATTGAATGAGCAAATAAATGATTTTGAGCAATTAGATAAATCAAAAAAATATCAAAAATCCTCATTAATTGCATTCATATCATTATCAAAACAAACTGCATGCTGGGCAGTTACTTCTTTTCTAAAGAATAAATTTTAAAAATTTACAAAAATCCGTTTCAACTATATCAAAACAATAATAACAAAACATGTAAAATCATAAAGAAATCCTTTACCAAAAAAACAAAATTCTGTGCCATTTTTAACGGCTATCCGCTGGATCACAGAGGCTTTATTTTTCTTCAAGCCTGCCACAAAGGTGTAGATAACTTAAGAGAAACAACCACAGGAAAACGTTTCTGAATATTTACACAGCGAGAGTCATGTCACTGCTGACCTCATCTTACAAAACTTTCCAATACAAAAAAGACAAGAATTATAAATGGAAGTAAGAAAGGAAAAAAATGGGGGGAAAAATTCACATTTTTAAGAACTGTATTGCCAAACATAGATTAATATACTGACGAAAAAAAAGATTACATGTATGATGGATTGATAAATACAGTGTACTGTTTGAAGAACAAAATGAAGCGAAATGTTCTACATAATAACATGTAACTTTCCTACTTCAACACACTGCTTTTCATCTAGTACACCTTAATGGCGCTTACACACTCTCACACCACACACACAAATTCAGCTTAATTAAACAATTCCCCTTCAAGTTTTCAGATCTGCGAATCGTCATACATGCGTATCACATTCATTGGGTCTAGCATGAGACACACACACACACAATTTTTCAAGCAATCAAGGACAAGCAAAATAGCAACAAAAACAAAACACAGATAAAACAATACATCAGATAGTATTACAGCAGATCAGAGGATTGCTTACTTTTCTAAAACACCCACTTCAAAAGATTCACCTTTTTTTTCTAACATTCCCTCCCTCCCAGCTTCCTCTCGTCCCTTTTTCAATCTACACATTTTGTGACCACTCACCTATCATTTCAAAACATGTTCACATTAAAAACCAGGTTTCATCCCACACCACTCACATTACTTAAATAAGGAGAGAAAAAAAATCCAGGAATGCGGACATGAGAAACCAAGCCGAAGCAGACAAATTACACGAAGCAACACTGAACACTTCCTCAATGGTTACTACCTAAACACATGCAGTAGTTAAATGGATGAGATCCTTTTTCTTTCTGCACACACAACACCTCTAACTCTGCGCTCACGTAGTTGATGATTATTTTTGGATTGATTTAAACTCAGCAAAGAAAACGCGCATTCAGACCTCTGTATCAGTCTTTTACATGATGTCATGATTTATGCCAAGGGACAATACAATGCAACCAGCTATCCAATGCACTGATTTACTTGCAGAGAAGCAGTCCAATCATACAACCATTCCTCGTGATCATCTCAAAACAACATCGTACAAACTGAACACAAAGTATAACTGTTACAGACTAAATATCTTGCTTCTGTACACAGACATGCTACACACATTTTACAAGTATAACATTTACATAATCTGCAAAATAAACTTAATACCGTTAATGAATAAGCATACACTAGTAGTTGCATTACGGTGACCAAATTTGAAAAAGAGGAAAACAATGAAGAAAAAAACTTACTCAAGTTTCAAATACAGACAAATCTTCACCAAAGAAAATAATAAAAAGGTAAAAAAGAAAAACAAACAAACATAAAAAAACAACACAACTACAACACAACAAAAGCCTGCAAATTTAAAAATAGACAACACTGAACGACACTTACAAACCAACGTCTTTATAAAACAAACACATACACTGAAACAGAATCAGCAGCAGTATCACAAGCAAGCCCAGCAAATAGTACATCAGTCGTCTGCATTTTGAGTTTGTGTAATAATGTTGAACGATGTGCAAAAAAAAACCATTGTAATTATCAAGCCTGATTTCATCACTCTCACTCACATACACACACATGCTACGTTGTACGCACGATGCCACAGCATGCACACACACCTCACACATGCACGCACACACCACACTCACACACACACGGTGCGACACACTATTGTCTAAAAGACTTTAATTTTTTTAAGAGTTCTCTTAAGGTCAAGTGAAGTGAAATAACATGTGAACTGCTTTGTATAAAGAATTTATTTTTCATCTTTATTTTCTTGATTTAAATCCTCTCTCATCACACACAAAGCAAATACACCTAGTATATAACAATGGAAGGAAACAATGCCACCTTTATGGATGTGTTCTTTGCATTGAAGGAATGAATTCATCTGCAAGGCTGCATGTTATATAATCAAATAACAGCAAACATATTGAATAGACAATAATAAGCATGTTACTGCGACAACAAACATAATGCATAGACAATAATAAGCAAGCATGTTACAGCGACAACAAACATAATGCATAGACAATAATAAGAAAGCATGTTACAGCAACAACAAACATAATGCATAGACTATAATAAGCAAGCTTGTTACAGCGACAACAAACATAATGCACAGACAATAATAAGCAAGCTTGTTACAGCGACAGCAAACATAACGCAGAGACAACACATACATATAGCAGCTGTAAAACAATAACTGGTCCATTCCCATAACAGCAGCCAGTGTTGTGCTACAGGCAAAGCTCTGTGATGACAAAAACCATTCCTAATAATTTAACCGTTTCCATCCAACTACTTGAAGAACCACAGGCTTCTCTCAGCAAAGCATCTGATGCTGTACTATGCAGCTTATCTCTGATTCTGTGTACGTAAGTATATCTCTTCTGCCTCAGAAAAAAACTGTCAAACTGATGCAAATATGCAGCTACCGCCTCTGACAAATTGTCACAGTGATGCAAACATAAAATCTATCTCATATGCACCTTCATTTCTATTACAGCATACAGTTGTTGTTGGTCAGTATACATTATAGTAGGCAGGCCATAGGCAATTTTGCTAATAAAATAAAGCATGGAACCTATGAGAAAAAATATGAAACTAAAAGTACATAATTTATATCTGATTTTTGATAAGTTCATGTCTTCTCCTTCAATCTGCTTTTAACTGCTGACCGTCATCTATGAACGACCCTATTTGTCCAAAATGGCGCCAGTATGCATTGACAATGTCACATCTCTCAGGACTGTCAAAATGGAGCCTGATTCCATGACATTGTCACATTCTCAGACTTGTCAAAATGGCGCCAGATTCCATGACAATGTCACATCTCTAGGACTGTCAAAATGGTGCCAGATTCCATGACAATGTCACATCTCTCAGACTGTCAAATGGTGCCCAAGTCACAAACAATGTCACATCTCTCAGACTGTCAAAAATGGCGCCAGATTCCATAACCAAAAAGAATTGTCCATATCTCTCTGACTGTCAAAATGAGCGTAGTTTCCATACAACTCTTAGACTGTCAATTGGCGTTTGTTCCGTATAACGTCTCTGAGACTGTCAAAATGGCGATGTTTCCATAAAAATGTCAATTTATCCTTCTGTAAATACTCCAAGGCACTGAATTTCCAACAGGACAAAAACAAAAACAAAAAGTAGAGTGTCTATCCCTAATGATCTAACTTCAACGCACCTGTCATCAATCCAGAGGGTATATCTAGGACGTGGCATGATTCTGAATACAATGTGACCATATTCCAACAACGGTTACAGTTCAGTGAATGTTGACTCGTGTTTTTTCCCTTAGTATTTTGTCGCACAGATTGGCACATGAACACACTGCACTGGCTGTTTCAGACAACACACATCACACACACACACCCAACATACAAGCCAGAAGCTCTATGTACATGTTGGAGAGTATCACAATTTGATAGGCCCCTAGCATTGCAGTAGCAAAAATAGGAAGTGGATGGCAGAAGCATGTAAATAAAAGACCGAACTTTTAATACATGGGCTTGATTACTATTATCTTGGTTTGATCATTCTTTAGGGCTTATAATCCCAAGTGACGACAAAAGGCTATGTAAGCATGACAACGCTTCTTCAAAAAATGATGCTACTTTGTTCCATTATATTTTTTATATTCCCTGTGACCGGCAGAAGAAGCTGTATCAGGGATGATATACAACAAAAGAAACACACTGATGACTACTACAAAGATCAGTGTGATTATACCAACAATGAAACCTTCTGCTGACTACTTCAAAGACTGATATCTGGAAGACTACAAGCTTGCAGACCAATGCTTCACACTTATTAGTTTCTTCCCCCTCTATGTTCCTTTTCAGAAAGAATGCAGCTGTTTTTACTTTCTACACAGTCTACTCTCTTATTTTATGAAAGGTAATAGATACTTCCAACTCTCTCTATCCAGTCCAACATGTGTTATACCAACATATTTTCCTATGAATAATGCCCTATTTCTTGTTTCTTTATTCCATGATAAACACACTTCTCCCATCCACTTACAGCAGTATAATACATAAGTCAAATTATTGTCCGTATTCATAATGTACACCACAACCAATCAGGTATCAATCAACCAGCACACAAAGCATAGCAATACAAAAGTGATGTATTTACATCTACAGTTATATACAGTTGTTGGCGCAGATGAAGGTTTGGCAAACACATCAACCATCTTGGTAAATTTCAGCTGAACGATGACTGCACAGAGTGCAGCAAACTGCTCCTTTTGGCATAGACAACATCAACAGCCACCTACCCTTATTTCTGGAAGACACCCGAGATGGGGCAAACCTTACCTTACAATTTTCTTTGCCAAACTATTCATCATTTGTTCAGAAAATAGTAGTGAAGAAACAAGAGTAGGTAATCTGTTACAACTTCATATTTATCAATGATAACTTTTTTAAAAACTGAATCATCAACATAGAAATTAGTAAAAACACATGTGAAGAGAAAAGAAAACTTTATGATAGGAACTTCCATGAAACAGTGGCTGATGGTATCTAAGTCCACTCTTTGCTGCACTGCCTAAATGATGTATTCACAGCATCAAAACTTCAGCAACAATTACAGCCACACAATGTGCAGAGAATCTAGATTTTCCCTCCACCATATGTGTATCTGAAACTGGCTGAAGATGAGAGGACAAAACATGAGGTCTCCACTCTGCAATGCCTCTGACCTGTTCCCTATCCTCTCAAACAAAAAAAGCCTGGCAGTGCTAGAAGCCTACAAACTGATAGGTTTTTCCATTGTGAGCAAGGTGGCAACAAGCCAGCAGGCCCTGGGAGTCAGGAACTTTATCAACAATGAATCTGTACCGTTTTCCTTTCAGTATAGGAAAATGATTTATACCATGTATGCATGATACCATAAGCTGAATTCCTGCTGAAGGATTATGTGACAAAAAGAACTGGACAGATGACCTCTGAAGGGCAAACTGTGGTATTTCATGTCAGTTGTTAAGAACCACAAGCTAACTCTTATCATTTTGCTTTACACCAAACTGCCCACAACAAAATAAACCGGCAACAAATGATTGAATAGTTGAAGGGGGGGGAGGGGGAAATCCACTTTTTTATGAAAAGAGGGTCGTACATGACAAAAGGAGCACAAAAGTCAAATCCAAGAAGTTGAGAAACAAACAGCAGCAAAACAATGGGCAATAGATGTACTGTGGCACAATCTGGTATAGTGTACACTTTATCGACTGATGTGACATGTTACTTCTCTCTCTCTCCTCTCTCTCTCTCTCTCTCTCTGCTCTCTCATCTTCTCTTCTCCTTCACTCCCATACACAAACAATTAAGCAATATGTATGTGTATGTGAAAGCTTAAGCACCCATCTCCACAAAGAGACGCAAGCAAGCACAACAACATAACCACATACATTTTCTTAGTTAAACACATAACCACATACATTGCTTAGTTAATCAGCAACAACTGCAGTATGTTTATCTGTTTACCATGAGCCAGAAGTCATATTTGAACCATGACAAACAAAAACATTCCACCTCTCACACACACATGCGCGCTCATGCGTGCATGACAAACGAAAATAGAGAAGGGGGCAGAAGGAACAGCTTTATCAATACTGACAGCTGTCTCAGGCAGGTCTGACAACATACCAAATTCTGTCAAAGACATGAATATAATAAACACACACGTGGCGCTCAACTGTGACATAATCACTCTGTTTTTGTAAATGAACCAAGTACCATTTGTTAAAGAACACAACCAATGACAGAAAACATGCAAAACCTAACAAACAAATAGTAAAAGAAAGAGAGAAAAACTGGAAAAGAGAAAGAAAATGACGGAGAACAATCATATCAAAAAGTACAGGTACGCACAGCAGTCACAACAAACACAGCAACAAAAGAAACAAAAACTTTTTTTTTTAAAGGAAATTTACAAACCTAGGAAATTCCACTACCTTGCAACAACCATGAATAACTTTTAATTCAACATTTTCTTTCAGGTATACAAAAAATCAGAGTTTGGTTGATTCTTTTAAGGTTTGAAGTGGAGCCAACCTGAAAGCCATGAGCAATCAAGGAAATACTGAAAAGATTTTAGACATCACGAGAAAAACACACTCAAATGAACCTCATTTTCTTTTCAGAAATAATTATGTGAAGGTAATCAACCAGAAGATTTGAGGTGCTGATCAAGTGATATAATTATCAACAATGACAACATGAGTATTAACTATGCTCCACAGTATCTAAAAAAATAAAAACCCAAAGTTACACACACACATTTGTTGACATGTACAAATTCACAATTTCCTTTAAATCTCCCTTCTCCCTACCCAAAAAAGAAAGATAGAAAGAAAACAAAAAGAAAAAAATTTAGAAATTTTTTTGTTTTAAAACAAACAAGAATTTAAAACATAAAACAAAACAGCAACCTTGAAACACACAAAAAAAATCTCAAATGACAGTTCCCTATTATGATACATCAATTGATAAATTCATAGGATGATCATGTGTAGGGTTTCCCTTCAGTTTCCAATTCAGAGATCGTGTATTTGAAACCAACAATTAAAGTACACAATGTTTGTGACGATTCTTTTGTGCCTTGAGCATTTTTCACTAACTTTATGCATTTTTATAGACACTTTCTTCATTCGAAACATCCTTTAATACATGGAAATTGCTAAAAATTTACAAGTGATGGTCTGCATGTTAGCTATTATTTGTACTTTTACTTTCCATAAAAATGTGATAATTGGATTTTAATCATGAAACTATATTACATGCTGAATCACTTTGCATGATCATAATTAAAAGACATAGGAAAGGGATGCAGAAGTTGTGGGCGGGGGATAGAGGGGAAGGAGGGGGGGAAGATAGATGAGGGAGGGGGGGTGTCAAATTCATACGTTCAGATTAGCTGTTACCTTTTGAGTTTATGCCAATTTTCTCAAGAGTTATTCTATTTGACTGAGCAATACACACCCGAGAGTGAGATATCGTGCCTAATTCCAGTCGAGGGTCTCATATGTTAAAACGTGTAATCCCTGGGGGGGGATTTCTTCACTACATTGATTAAGTCAGGGAGGGGAGAAATGTAAGGGTCTAATGGAAGAATGCTTTACCCATGATATAAAAGTAAACTTTTAAGACCTATTTATTTCTTTGCTTGTATATTCTGATAGGGATTCGTTGGGACGTCGGTTTCAGTCGTTCGTGGGGGGGCCGTTTTCGGTGTTTGGTGTTCGCACTTTTTCCGGCTGCGGTCGGTCGTCCGTTCCTCCCGTCGTGTGCGTTTCGTTCAGTTTTTTAGTCCCGTCGCAGCACGCGTCGTCGGTCGTCGCCTGTTTTCAGTTCGTACCGTGTTTTTTCGTTTTTTTTTAGGTTGTTTTCGTTTGTTCGTTTTTTTGCGTTTCACCTTTACCGTTGCGTTCCCAGTCACGTTTCGTTCGTTTTATCCCTTCGTTTTCGTTTTTACGTCGTTGTTTTTTTACTTGCGATTTTAGATTTTCTGTGAACCTTACTTAATTAAACATTTAGATCCCCATGTGTCACAGTCATGAGCCATTTTCTGAGCTTAATCATGGAGCAGACATCAGATATACAAACAAACATACAACAACAACAAAAAGTTCACAAACCATAACAGAACTCTACACACTGAAACACCTTTACAACAATATCTGATAGACAAGATCTATGTCACTAACCTTTTGGAATCTGCAAAAAAATATACAACTTCTTCTTATCTTGTGAGTTTTCACAGTGCTGAGAAAAAAAAGAACACCGATTCTGGAATGCTTGTGTTTCCGTATTTAAAAACTCAAAATATGTCAGTATAATACAGAATGATTTGCAGCAATATTATGGTAGTATAAGACTTAAATAAAAGATGCAACAGCTTGCATTCAAAATCAGATTTGTAGTTTGAAAAGCGTAATCACTGTCATACCACATTCATTCATCATTGGTATTATTACATACATATACATACAATGGAAAGGAAAGACAACACTCACATGAAACCATTCACTTGCAACCAAAAAAAAAAAGAAACTTTCAAAGTACAATCAACATAGGACAAGGTTAAATGTTCTGATACACCATTATGTTCATATCAAGTACAGAAACCAACACAATTGCCATTTAATGCAAAACATCAATTGTTTACAGCAGAAAAAAAAAAATGACAAAATCCAAAGAATGATCACTCAATCAAACGCAGGAAACTACTTTTCCAAAATAACAAGGAAAAACAAAAAATAGCACCCACTCGAAGAACAAAAATTGTCCATTTTTGGTGCAGCAGCAGTTTTGTGAACGTTTGGTAACATGATGATTTAAAATGCGTGCTCATATCATTTTTAATGCTCATACACATGGTGCATATGTACATCAACTAGGTAGAGATTGGTGCAGTTAAAATTGAAAAATCATTTTTTTGGAGATCGTGTTCCCATCAGTAGTGTTTTTTGATCCCCTGAGATCCTAATAAAAAAGGCATAAGCACCATACATATTCCAAAAACTACGCCTGACTAAAATAATTCTCCGACAAAATCTAACATTTAGAACCACAGAAATTCATGTGTGACTAGATGGATATATGAGTCTCTGGAGGTTTATTGCACAAGCAGCATTAGCGAATACCAGAGCATGGACACAAAGCCATCTAACAGAGGTTCTGGTGTCACTAATAGATCATAGGTGGAGCCATGAACCATACGACGGAAGCCTCCCCATATTCTGTTCACTCGTGAAAGGACTCAGGCCTGGAGTCCACAACCTCCCACACAATACCCATTACCACCCAATTACAGGCGAGTTTTAATATTGCATTAAACATGCGTTACAACTACATACAAAATGCTCACAAATTGTGCCTGCCAGTCGCCAGTATGTTAATGCGTTGTATTTTAGATAGAGAAAAATTCTAAGGAGTATGGTTAACATTTTAGGGATGACTTTTCCATTGATTAAATGAACATAATTGTACTTTTTAAAAGCCTCATAATTTAATGGGGTTTTTATTTATTTTTTGTTTTGTTTTGCTTGTTTTGGGTTTTTTGCTATCAATACTTGTTGGTATTTTTTTTAATTAGGAATAATGCACATGCTTCCTCCCATAGAAAATCATGACCTTAGGAAGGGCTCATTTGATTTTCAGATTGTTAAGGCACCAGATTCATAGGAATGCTAACAGATTAAAACACCAATTAATTAAAGTAGCTTATTTTCTTAGTCATGGTGAGTCACAATTTGATAAGCAAAGAAATTACCTGTGTTTTAAACCACTCTTCTTAAAAATAAGTTCCATTTAAAAAATTGTTCTTCATAGAAAAAAAAAGATGTTATAAACTATCACCCCATATTTTTCCAAAGTTTTAAAATATAGCTTTTATAAGGATTGTAAAGAGAAAGATCCAGGAAGGAATATTCATCACCTTACCCAGCCTCTCCTCGCAACATTACTGGTCATGTTTAATATATAATCACAAATATTACTCTTTGTTTAGGATTTTAGGAATGACAGTATTGTTTATCAAGATAAAAAGGTGGACTGTAAAAATACTCCACAGAACTAAACAGGAACGGTTTTTACAATTAGTTCTTAAGCTTACATTTTTTTAAATTTAAGATTGCAGCAGACTTTCAAGCAAACACCAAAAACCTTTTTTTAAATAGAGTTTGAATAAATTTACAGCTTTTCGTGTGCGGGGGAAAAAATACATATACCAAACACTGATCTTAATTTACACTGAATCATAACAGGAAATGCTTCACTCTTTCTTTGGTGGAGGTAAGATCTTTCTTTCAATTATAAACAACCTAATCTGCAATCTTTTCATTTCTAACTCATCTAACTCTACTACACTTTCATGTACACAATCTTTCATTGCAAAATTAACCTTATTCTTTCCTGATAAAAAAAAAGATTAAACTGATTCATGTCAAAAGATTGGAATATTCAGAATAAACTTGTAGTGGAAAGTATCCACGTATAAAAGTAAAAAATGCTTGACCTTAAATTATATAGCGTTTGAAAAAAAAAAGGGGACGAAATGAACAGAAAAAACACAAGCAAATAAAAAAGATGTGACAGAGAATAAAAAATAGGGCACACAAAAAAAAGAAGAAAAAAGGAACGGTGGTGATATGTAGGAAGGCATCATTACACGGGACACGTAGATGGCAGGTTACGCTTTCATCGTAAGTCATCACATCCGCTGCTGCTTCATCTCTGCCTGGTACATTGCATGTCCTCGGCCGCTCTAGCGCTTGAAGAAGGCCAATCTTGAAAACACACAAGCATCAAGATCTGCCTGCTGATCCTGTGACTACTTAAAAACCCAAATGCAAAACAAACAACCACAAATTTAAACGATACAATCCTGTTGTGTTGGCAATACATTGATAAAACTTCCTTTTTTTCTGCTGCTTCCTTTTTCTGTTGTTCCATCACACTAAACTTTTCTCCCTATCCAGGATAACCCAAGGCCATATACAACACACACACACACACCTGAGATGACACTAAAACAGGCACAAGATAATCTGCAGATGAATGCCTCAAAGACTGACACTCTCTCCTCTCTCTCTCCTCTCACACAACACTCACACACACCACACACCAACACGACACTACAACAACTGACCTTGTAGAGGCAGAAGATGATGATGATTAGCAGGAAGGATACCACACAGAACTTGAATTCTCTATCTCTATCTCTCTCTCTCTCTCTCACACACACAACACAAAACATTCACAAACTTTCAAACACACTTTGATACTGCAACAACTGACCTTGTTCGAGGCAGTAGATGATGATGATCAGCAGGAGGATACCTCACAGAACCGAATTCTCTCCCTCCCTCCCTCCTCCCTCTCTATCTCTTATACAAACACTGCAACAACTGACTTGTAGAGGCAGAAGATGGATGATGATCGGCAGGAGGTACCGCCCAGACCAACTCTTCCCTCCTCATTCCCTCCTCATCTTTTTATACAACACTGCAACAACAGACCTTGTTGAGCAGAAGATGTGATGATCAGTGGAGGATACGCCAGGACAGCAGCAAGCTTACACTCACCACTCCTAGGGCCTCTGTCCCCATTCTTGGAGGGTTGGCACTGGTAGGTCAAGCCTGCAAACAAGCGCACTACATTGTTACCTGCTGTGTGTGTGTTGTGTGTGTGTGTGTGTGTGTGTGTTGTGTGTGTGAGTAAAAAATGAAGTGAGTGAGAAAGAGAGAGCACAGACAAACACAAAGGACAGACGAGGACAAACTGATGTGAGAGAGACAGACAGAGACAAACACATTCTGTGAGAGAGAGACGAGATAGGGCAGAGAGTAGAGGACTTAGACAGAGTGTGTTTGTGAGAGAGGAATGGTAAAATTGAGCATTGTGTAGGGTGGTGTGCACATGCATGCGTGTTTGCATATGTATATGTTAGTGCATGCATGTCTGGCATGATGAGTGAGCGGCTTTCATGTGTATGTGTGTGCAGCACATACTCAACTATGCACACGCTTTGAAAATACCAGCATGCATGCATGTGTATTAACCTGTGTCCAGCTTGCAGGACGTGAGAAAAAGAGACCAAAGAAACACAGACACGTTGACCATTTGTTTCCCTCTTTGTGGGTCGTTTTGGTGGTTCTGCCTTGCTGTTGAGGTCAGGGAATCCAATTATCACAGAAACATACGAGGGGCTGATCTGCACGTCCCTGACTGTGCGAAATCCTACAACAGAAAACAGCAAATAACGCTGCCCTTGAACATGTGGAGTAGCTAGTAAATATAATAATAATAATAAATGGAATTTATTATTGTGCGATGTAATATCTGTTTGTTTAAACTATTGATTATTTGTAATGGGTTGTATGACTGTTTTGATTGTTTGAATGTATGCGCTTTGATTTGGTCTTTGCAAGATATAGTGCTATATAGTTCCATTTATCTATTATTATTATTATAATTTGCAAAGACAAATAAAAAAGCGAAGTACCCCAAACCATCATTAAAAAAATTGGGTGAAAATCACACAAGGAACAACTAACGTTGTGAAATACACTAAAATTCGTTACATTGGGCTATGCTAAAAAAAAAATTTAAAAGTATATACACAAGCACTCATCTACCAATTATGTCAAATACACCAAGCATTCGAAATAAGCGACGAAATACTCTAACATTGTTACTAATAAGTGAAGGACACAAGCACTCACAATTAAATGTAATCGGGACACAATCGATTTGTGAAATACAAGATGTATATCAAGAGAACATGAGTCTAGACCAGACATGTAAAAAAAAAAAATTAAAATTTTAAAAAGGGTAAAAATCCATTGTATGCACTTTTCACCACATACACAACAAACACCAACACAAATCTAAAGATAAGTTTGTGTTTAAAATTCTGTCCTCTAAAGAACCAAGAGCACATGACAAAAACAAAAACTGTATATCCTGGAATGTTTTTTTACCCAAATATATGAATGATAAAAAACTAGTAAGAAATTACCTAAAGAATGGAAGAAGTCATGGGAAAAGATGATTATTCAGATCAAACAAACCAAAAAGGAAAAGGGAGAAATAAAATGAGTAAGAGGAAAAGAAAGAACAAAGAAAATAGAAAAAAAAGAAAGAAAGAAAATAATATGGAGTGAAAAAGAAAACAATTACAAAGCTAACAATAAATCAAACGAGGAAACACTGTGGAAAAAAAAAGCATGGAAATCAAACCAACAAAACAAGACAAGCCAGATCTCTCTTGTGAACTGTTCACTATCTTTTAAGCACAGTTAACCCAACACAATCATTATACAAAATCTCAATAATCAACAGGCCTACGACATCATCTCTTGAAAACATTCCAATTCACTCCATAGGCACCTGCAGGAGAGTGCTTTCCCACAGCCTGGCGCGCATGGTGACGACGACGTAACCCAAGCCTCCCTGCAGGTTGCCAAGTTTACACCGGATCTTGTAGCATCTGGCACTTTTTTGTTTGCAGCCCTGTCGACAACCGCCAACACACGAATACACTTACACACTGTCAAACCATTCATACAACATGCGCATCTACCAATGCGCCTGGTCTGTCAATTCTCTCTCTCTCTCCTTAATAAAAATCCTCTGATAATACATACTACTAACTTTATCACAACATAGCTGAATGATATATAAAACCAGCAAAACATGATGATCAATGATGTATATCCAACAAAATCATAGTTTAACAATTTCTGCACATTACAAGTCTACATAATCCAACAATTCATTTATTTCTACAAGCACGGACAATAACTCCGACTGTACCACTAATGAACCTTTACTGACAAACAATATGTCTCCATCAAACGATATCATGACAAAAGTGTTAAGTATGCCTTATTATACATAAGTGTTATCACTCTTTTTTAAAGCTTGCACGCCTGCACACAAGCATACACGTTTACTCTCTCTCAAAACAACAAAACACACAAAAATCCCCAAATGATACACACACTAGAAACTTTATCCTACCATGGCTCAAATCTCAATGACAATTCTGTCAAAACAAAACAACAACAAAACATTCCACAACAACATCAAACCCCAAAAAATTGCAAAGGGTAATCTTACACACCATATTTATGGCTTGTAACGCACAAGAATTTCTCAGGTTTTCAGGCACACTCCTATCATCACCACCACCTACCAGCACAGTCAGGCCGCCCTGAGCTCTCTTCACCCGCAACTCGCGCTTCGTCTTCGTCTGTCTTTTCTGACGCCCCGAAGCTTTGTCAAGAGACCGGATTTCACTCACGCTCACATCTGTAGCCACAAGCTGCACACACAGTCACCAGATCAGATTTAGTTCATCAACAAAGCAGTGTGTTTTTGATCAGCACTGCAGACACATATCGTTACAAAGTACCATAGAAAGCTTGTGTACATTTACATCATCCACATCTACACTGTCTGATGAATACTCAATCATGACAAAAATCTCCCTTCTTACTCTACTCGACTTATCTGCAGCCTTTGACACTATTGACCACTCTATTCTTATCTCCCGTCTTCAAAAAACATTTGGTGTTACTGGTACAGCCCTTACCTGGTTTAGTTCATACCTTACTGACCGATTCCAGACAGTCACAGTAAACAAGATTCAGTCAGTACCTGCAAGATTGGAATGTGGAGTTCCACAGGGATCTGTTCTGGGCCCTGTTCTTTTCACCCTCTACACTGCTCCACTGTCACATATAATTAACCGCCATCAGATCAACCATCATTTTTATGCAGATGACTCTCAGATTCTAAGCAGCGACACCCCTGAAAATCTGCCTTCTCTCTTTACAAATATGGCCCATTGCTTTCAAGATATCCAAAATTGGATGATACAGAACAAATTACAGCTAAATGCAGATAAAACAGAAACCATGCTTGTAGGGACCAAACACAAACTCTCTTCTATCACAACAGCTTCAATACAACTTGGCAATGCATCAGTCCCTTTATCCACTGCTGTGAAGTATCTAGGGGTCATTATTGACAACACACTCTCTATGCAAAAATTCATCACTCAGACCTGCCAGTCCTGCTACTATCAATTACGGCGTATTAGTGCAATTCGAAAGTACCTGTCCACAGATGCAACATCCAAACTTGTTGCGTCTCTCATTCTTTCACGTCTGGACTATTGCAACTCTCTGTTGGCTGGTCTGCCAGCATCATCAATCCAATCCCTTCAACGTATACAAAACTCTGCAGCTCGTCTAATCCTAAGAAAGAAAAAATCTGAGCATATTACCCCTCTCTTGCAATCTCTCCACTGGCTGCCTGTGCCACAGAGAGTAAACTATAAGATCAGTACTCTCTGTTACAAATGTCTCCACAAAACAGCACCCGCCTACCTCTGTGAATGTCTTCACTTGTACACTCCTTCTCGTTCTCTCCGCTCTGCTGCAGATACCTTGTCCTTACGAATACCTAGATTCAACCAATCCACCATCGGCCGTCGCTCTTTCTCTATTTCTGGTCCATTGATGTGGAATGATCTCCCTCTCTCTCTCCGCCAAAAGCCTTCTTATGACACTTTTAAATCCAGTCTCAAGACATATTTATTTCAAACCTAAGATTTTCCCCTCCTGCCTCATCTCATAGTTTTTCCCTGCCTTCAACAGCCAAGATTCTATTGCCCTGCCAGGGTGTGTGACCTCTGTGTGTGTGTGTGTGTGTGTGTGTGTGTGTGTGCGTGTGTGTGTGTGTGCGTGTGTGCACATTTGGACTTGATGGAACTATTGCTTGTCACTGGTTGTATGACTGTGTAAGAATGAGTTGAGTGCAAGCGCTTTGATTTGTCTCTGCAAGATATAGCGCTATATAAATTCCATTTATTATTATTATTATTATTATGTGAGATGTATATATAGAATGATATAATCTTGATATTATAATCAACTGAATCATGACATAGTCAATAGTCTGCCAGTGATGGGATAATGCAATCTTGATACTGCAGTCAACTGAATCATGACAGAGTCAATAGTCTGCCAGTGATAGGATAATACAATCTTGATACTGCAGTCAACTGAATCATGACAGAGTCAATGTTTTGCCAATAGTTCAAAAGCCTTTCCTCTTTTGTAGAAGAATCTAGACAGCTCTGTGACAAGTTATCCTGTCACTACTGCAGCACAGTGTACAAGGCAATACCATTGCGGAGTTATCTCACTGCTAAGGCAGCCCAGGGTTTAGTGAATAATTGACCAAACGACACTTAAGATTCTAGCACACTGTTTGGCCCAGGCCAAAAGTTTTGTCAGTTATTAATGTAAGCTAGGTACCTAAGCCTACATTTTAATGTTATGATCTGAAATGTTATGTTGAGATTGTCTTCAGCCATGACAAGCTCTCATCAGCATGACAACCTGCACTCTCCTTTACGGAGAAAAATATACTCTGACGACAGAGTATGGCTGCCTTTGTGGGAAGGTACTTGAAAGCAGTCCATACAGGCAAACTTCTCATTTAGTGTCACAGTGATTCCCAGGTGTGACGAGTGACAGAGACAAGAGTGCACATTCTGGGTGTGTTCTAAGGTGTTACGCTGGGGAATGAGCAAAATCACCAACACATACCTATATACAATATACTGTCAACACTTACTGCAATATTTAAGGGGTTGACTAGGCCTTTCTCCGTGGTGCAGGTGGCCTCCCCTTTCTCTACCTGTACATCAAATCAAGCATGTCGTACTCATTTTAGTCCACTCATGCAAAATTATGGTAATACACACATGCACGCATGCACATGCACAAACACACACACACTCACCAAACACACACACCAACAATAACAACGTACAACACAGCTGATACAGCAAATAATAACTTGTGCCAGTAGGGCCTGCACATCCCAAATGAGAGCATAGGCCACATCAAAAAACTGAATTACATTTTTAAAAAATAATCTTGATACTATCTCCAACTAAGCCACACACATGTTAAACTTGCGCATGAAGGTGTTTATCTGAAATACATCACTGATAATCTGTGAAGGCTAAATAAGAGGGAAAGTGTAACAGAAATGTTGTATGATAAGTACAACTGGCCTCTCTTGTGAACAACACTGCCTATCACAACAAGGAATTTTTCAAGTACCGATTTTCCTATCAGCAACAGTAATTTTTTCTGCGCTATTATTAACTGTGCTACCATCTTCCAAGAACACAACACAACAGCCATAGAGTTGTAATATAACACTGTTATATTAATACCGATATTACAAATTTTAAATATATTCTCATAAAAAGAAAATTTTATAAAATATCAGAAGACAAGATCAACTTGAGAAGTACGCAAAAAGGGTTGGATGAAAGTAGCTGAGACAAACTCTCTATTTCAAAGTTTCCTGTTCTGTGGAGTCAACATCAATATCCTACAATCAATGTACAGCAGTCACACTCAGTATGGTGCGCTCAATGTACTGAATCATCAATAAGTTAGCCTCACTTTACTATAGTCAACAGCAGTACATCATGATCAATGTATTGCCATAAACACCAGTATATTATGATAAATAAATTGCAATCAACACCAGTATATTATGATTTATGTATCGCAACCAACATCAGTATATTATGATCAATGTATTGCAATCAACACCGGTATATTTTGATTTATGTATTGCAATCAACCCCAGCATATTATGATCAATGTATTGCAATCAACATCAGTATCTTATGATCAATATATTGCATCAGTACAATACCAAAGCACCATCACAGTCTTGTCAACTTACAATAGGCTGCTCCATGAGGTAGAGGAGGTATTTGCCCTGTGCCCCTTCTCCCCCGACCTCCATTGGCCATTCAATGTACAGAGTAGAAGACGACACATTGCTGGGACCGTTATTAGTCACCTGCACACATACACAACATAGACACACAATGTGCAGGTGTAATCATACAAAATTAATGCACAAACATTATTTTGCATGTACCTTCATGGGGATTTGCAGGAAGAGATGAATAATGAATACAGGCATTACATATGCATGCTGTATATACCAAACAGAGAAACAAACACACACACACTCACTCACAATGAGCCTTTAAACTAAAATGATGTGATAGTCTCACTACTACTACTACTACTACTACTACTACTACTACTACCACCACCACCACCACCATATCATCACCTCACTACTGCCAGAAAGTAACATGACTACTACACACTCTACCAACAAAAAACAACACAAAAAAACACACAACTAAAATCTTCATCTACCAAACAAAAGATAAAAACTTAACAATCGCACAGTCAGAATAATAAAAAGATAAAACACCACCTTCACTTGTTCTGATGACTGCAAAGAAACGACAACATGCAGCTTTCGGTTCCACAGTAACAACGAAATGAAATCATCCTCAGGCAGCGTAAGAACAGAGGACACGCTTCTCTCTGCCACTGTTGCTCTCTCATATCAATCTTTAGTATGTGAGCACACTGTTTTCTTTTCTCTCACTTTCTTTTTCTCCTCCCAGTCCTGATCTTGCCCATCTTATTCTTCCTTCTTCTTCCATTCCAACAACCATACTTTGGTGGTGTGTAGGTGGGTTTTCTGTTGTTCACTTCTGATATTGTTGTTCATACTCTTTCTTCTTCCATTTTCTTAACAATCACTTTTGCTCTTGTCTATCTCACTCTTTTCTTCCACTCCCATGACAATCCTACATAATTTTATTTTCTTCTCTTTTAACTTCCATTTCTGATTTTGTCCATCTATGTCCAGTCATGTCCTCTGTCCTTACGCTGCCTGAGGTTTCTCTGTGACTAAACGGGATGGTGGTCTCAGGTAAAGGGCTGAATTCTTAGCGTGACCCGAAAAACCACAGTGACCAATGAGGAATGATAGATAGCCTTGGGGGTGAGGAGAATTCTAGGTCAGGCAGCCCAAAGTCCTTGGCCAAAGACCACAGTAGAGTGGACAGGGCTGGGCATGTCACATGCTGATAACAAGGTACAGGAGGTGAGGGGGGTGGGGGGGGGGCTTATCAGTGTGCTATACTGAGAGTGCCCTTCCCTCGTAGATTATCCCTAGGGACTTTTTTTAATATCTCTCTCTCTCTTTTCATGGTGTTTACATTACTTTGTTTATGTTCTTTTCATCTTTATTGCTTTTAATTTGAGTTTTGCTGTTGCTGCTGGGGTGTTTTTTTAAAAGATTCTCTGCAATATATATTTGTTCTCCCTCATATTTTTTTCTTATCACTATCACCTTATAAACTGTACAGAAATGGCAATATCTGAACTGCATGGACAGAAATGCCAATGCCTGAAGAGCATGGGCACAAACCTTATTAGCTAAATTGTGTAGGCACTAATGCCACTGTCAACAGTGTGTGTACAGGGCAATGAGATATTCAAAACAGCCTGGCGACTGGGTGACACAGACCATCCATACAGAACAAGTCTGAACACAGCCAAACTCAGTGGTACAGATTACAATGATGACACAGGACAACACTACCCCTTGTCAGCTGTGGGGCCACTACAAGGTAGCAGAACAACAGTATGAGTGAACTGGTCAAGGCTCTTCACTGATAGTGTATCGTCCTTGCCAACAGTGACAAACTTAAAAATAGACACACTCACTGCTGCTCGGTAAGTCATGGCTGTGTAAGGCTGAGATAGCAGAGGCATTTGACACTGCTGTCTCTGTCACTCACAACTGTTCCGAAGAGTGAGTGAAAGCAAAGAAGGGGTAACTTTTTTATCTGCAATCTTATAAATTTCTTATTCTTTGTGTTCCCTTAAAGGCTAGAGTGTGTAAAGCCTGGTCTTCTCCAGTGTTTGCAAAGTTCTCTGCAGGAAGTCTGCCTGCTGGCCTAATTCTAACTTCAGAGCAGCTCATTTTTTGTACAGGATGCAAGCTGGGTATGTTTGTCTTTCTGTGCTCCACCAAATGCTGACAGGAATTACAGGATCTGTAACGTGAGTACTGGACCTTCTGCATGTGTGTCATGTACAAGAAGGGAATTTAGGCACTGGCAGGCCTGCACTTTAAGTTGACCTGGGAGATTGTTAAAGTCCCCATCATTATTTCACCTAGATACTGCTCCTGAGATTCGAACCCATAATTTCATGGACCAACAAGACTGAAGTCAAACTGGCTTAACCACTCAGCTTGCATCCCTCGATCTTCTATACATTTTAAGGTGAAGTGTGTTCTTAGAAATTGTGACCTTTGACAACTGTACAGTGAAGCAAACACTCAAGAACAAATTATATCCAAGAAGAAAATTCACATTCTGTGCAGTGAAGGTCACCAGTGCAGGTGGGTATCTCACACACAGACTTCAAAACAAAAGTGGGTCGGGTTTTTTTAATTTACTCAGTCAGGTACCTTTACTTCATTTTCAAACCAACAAGAAAATATCAAAGTCATGTGCTAAAACTGGTAGGAAACTGACAGTTAATGACATAAATTATTTTACTATCTAGAAAAATATTGCTCTACTCAAGTAGTTGATTCAAAATGGCCTTTATTTTGTTTTTAGATTCATAACACTTTCTCCCTGCCCTTTCCGCATAATGTACTTATGCTCACTATCAGCTGAGATTCTAAGACACTGCCAGCTACTTTATTTACCTGCAATAATTCAGTGACCCTTACAACTCTCCTCTTGTTCAATTTTTTTGTTCCCTGGCTAGAGCTTCAAGTTCACCAATGGTAAGATTTTTACGTATGTTACCATCCCCCACCCCCACCCCCCCCAAAAAAAACCCCCATATAGGTAGCTGACTTCGGGGATAGTTGAGATAACTGAATGCCAGTGCCTCTGATGCCCAGCTGGTTACGAGACAACTACAGAACAAGCCTGTGTGGCTGTATCCTTTCACAATGTGAAGCACTGGAGCACCACCCACACAACGAGAACAAAGGTTTGGGTGCATTGTTAATTTTGTTCCTTCCTCATCTAAAAGTACCCAGGTTCAACAATGGTGAGATTTTGCGTATGCGAATATTTGTCCATCATGATGGTAGCTGCATTCCAACTTCAGGGATGATGTCTAAACACGACACTGGCGAGCATGAGTTGTCATCCATTCCTACTGGCATGCAGCAGTGGCCTACTCTTCTGACAGTTTTAACATGTGCGCAAGAAACTCTGCATGCACTCATACACAGGACCTTGATTTATAGTCTCATCTGAAGACAGATGTTAACTCTTGGAGAAAAATCAACACAAGACACAAAACACACAAATGGTGACTTTTCCCAATGAAAGAAAAATAATGATACCACAACTGGTGACTTTTCTAGACGAGTATTGAACACAATGATCGTTTTACTTGTGAATAACCCATAAAAATGCATGCAAATTTCAAATGTCAGTATATTATTGTATTTTATTTATCCACGATAAAACCTACTGAATTGGACAAGAGAAAGGGCATGAGGAGAGGAGAGGAGATACACAGAGAGAGAGATAGAGATAGAGAAGAGAGAGAGAGAGAGAGAGAGAGAGAGAGAGAGAGAAAGGAAAGAAACAGACAAGTCGCAGAGGTTACTCACAATAAAGGAATGGTTGACAGCTGGTCCAATATCCCTCTCAGTCCTCATTGCACTAGCACCGCGGGGATCACCCGAGCACAGGATCTGATCGTCAGGCCTCACATTGCTGTGGACATAAACAGACATACTCCCCAAGTCAGGACACAGCTACCTTAATGATGGGTAAAAAACGGTCGCATACGCAAAATCTCACCATTGGTGAATCTTGGAGATTAAACCGAGAAATGGACCCCCCCCCCCACCCCCCCCAAAAAAAAATCCAAACAAACGCAAAAACAGACAAACTAAACACAAAAGTAGTTATGACCGTTTCCAGATTTCCAAGAAAATGTTACAGTAAGGAAAACAGTCACTTCATGTTATATATCTGTCAGGAGATTCAGTAGATAGAAGGCTGACCAACGGGAACAACCTGGAGGTCAAGCCTCAGATACTTGCAGGGTAATTTCATTATTTCTGGGGAGAAAATTCTAGAAAACTAAAACCACCATCATTAAATAAAGAAAAAAAAGCAGCATGGATATCCACACTGATCAAACCATCAACAGAAAACAGATCTAAACAACAACAACAACAACAGTTGAAAAAAAAATATTATCAACTTACACTCGGAGCACCAAGTCTGCTTCTCTGATGACGACAAAAGGAAAGACAACTTTGTCAGAATGAGGGGTGGTTTCTGTGCTGGTCCTGAAAGAGAAGAACAGGATTTATCAATAAATAGTAATAAAGACCACTCATATACCTCATGCTTCTCATTCTTCTTTACTTGGATATGTTTGCGAAAAGCAACTAGAACAGAAGACACAATCATCACTATCTGAAGCAGAGCTACACAGGACAGATGCCAAACACAGGTCCAATGCCACACTAACATTTCTAAAATTTTCAAAAAGGTAAAAAAGACACCCTCCCTCCCCCTCCCCAAACAAAAAGATTTGGGGTTCTAGGGGTTTATTGTTTATTGTTTTTGGGTTTTTTTGGTTATTTTTTTTGGCCAATGAAGAGAGGCGTGTGAAGCACTCACTTTTTTAAAAAAATAAGAGAAAAAAAAAGAAGGGGAAAAAAAAGACCCCCCAAAAGATGTGTTCCTGACCTGCATGCAACTGAGGCAAAAAAAACCCAAACAAACAAACAAAAAAAACCCCCAAAAAAACCCCACTAACATTTCTAAAAGCTGTAAATACTCTGGAGCCTAAAACCATTCTTTTTTTAAGTGTGTTACGATTGTATTGTTTTGACACTATGAATATCAGAATGGTGTTAAACAGATTGTATATTCCTAGTCCCTGCCATATTATACCTGTCAGAAAACCACAAAAGCAAAAGGCAAACATTAAACTTGAATTTTCATATTCTCAACTACATCGCTGCAGCATGCAATCTCTCTGCATCACATTAGATGTAAAAACACAGCTAGTCAAGCAAAAGAAAAAATTTAAAAGGTGAACTTTTTTAAGATCTTCCTTCCTATCTCATAGTGAATGTGGAGATCAGTCAAATCATGATCACAATAAAGTAAACTTTCATCAGTAGTTCTATGATGACGACTTTAACTGATGTTATAGAAAATAGTTTATCTTCTTTGGCCTAACTATCGAACAATAAAGAAAGAAAGTAAAAAAACTACTTGTGCAGATAAAAAGAATTGCTTACTTGTAACAAATTAATGAAAAAAAACCCATCCCTACACACTTCCATACATATCTGGTAAACTTTATATAAACATTTCCCAACTCTACCTCTTCATCCCCACACCTACACTTAACCATGTTGTTTTCAATTCAAAAACTTTCACACACATCCACAAACACAAGACAACCCCCACAAAATCTCCAGCAGGCACACAAGCTGCTTACGTGTTGACCCAGGCAGTGATGTTGTGAAGCTCCTCGGAGGAGCCAATCCTGTTCATCAGACTGAGCTTGAAGGTGACAGAGGAGTTCTGCTTGAGGGGGTTGCCGATGTCGTCACACAGAATCAGAGTGTCATCGCCCTCCACCGGTCGGCATGTCACATCTCGGTCCTGAAGCATCGACCACCAGTGTCAGTGTCTCAACACAGGCCAAGGAAAACAGTGTCTGCTGTAGGTTAAAATTCTTGTGTACATAAATACTTGGAAGTGAACACAGCCAAACAAACTGCAGGACTTCTTTTTTTAATTCAAAGCTTTTGGGATCTGATTCCCTCCTATTCATGGTTTGGGGGAGGGGGGGGGAGAGAGAGAATGAGTGAGAGAGAGAGAGAGTGAGAGAGAGAGAGAGGAAGGAGAGAGAGAGAGAGAGGAAGGAGAGAGAGAGAGAGAGGAGGAGGAGAATGCGAATGTGAATGCGAAAGTTTTATTCATTATAGGCCTTGGCCCCCCATGAAGGGGGTGTGTGTATATAATCAACATTCCAAAACATGTTGCATAAGAAACATTTATGAACAGAAGAATAATACCTCAAGTACAGATAGTATTTCTAATTTTAAAAGCTTTAGGAGAGAGAGAGAGAGAGAGAGAGAGAGAGAGAGAGAGAGAGAGAGAGAGAGAGAGAGAGAGAGAGAGAGAGAGAGAGAGAGAGAGGAAGGAAGAAAGCACATTACCATAAAGAAAACAATATCCAAACTTTGTATAATGCTATCACATTAAACCTAATGGGGGATTTTAATATTTTGTTTTAAATGGTAATCTTTACTCTTACTCTGGACAGACAAGCAACAAAAATGAAACCTCCCCCTCTTCCCCAACTTGACAAACACATATTCAAAAGTGACACCTGATAACCCGGGACACTACAGTACCCCACAATCCATCATCCTGATCTCACCTGGCCTTTCCCTTCCACGCTCTGCTGGCCAAGTCGTGGAGGTTTCAGGATGTACACCTGAGTCAGGTAGGCGGACTCCCCAAGGTTGGTGACAGTGATGGTCAGGTCAGCCTGAGAGAACTCCCCTTCACGCAAGATGTACTTCCCGCGTTCTTCAGGCAAGTCAAGCTTCACCTCAAACTGCAAGTTGCTTGAACACTCGTCGTTCGGGCCACACTTTTTCACAAAGCCCACCTGCACACACACAAAAAAACACCAAGTTCCATTAGGTAAATTCTTCTGTTTCCAGTTTAATTTATCACAAACTACAGGCTACTTACACACTCAACCTGCACAAAATACCCATTCTCCATCAGCTACATAAAAACATTTTCCCCAGTATAGTTTGACCACAAACTACAGCCTACTTAGACACTCAACCTGCAACACACACAAAAAACCCTGTATGTTCCATCAGGTGAATTCTTTTTTTTTTAGTTCAGTTTTTATCATAAACTACAGGCTACTCAGACACTCAACCTGCCACACACAAAAATCCATGTTCCATCAGGTAAATTCAAAACTTTCCCCCTATTCAGTTTTACCACAAAGTACAGACTACTCAGACATTCAATATTCAGATTGTTGTTTACATAGCCTTTCATGGCTGAAAAGGTGCCTATCTCTCCCCCTCAAACACATTCATACACTGACAACATCATCTTTTCTCTCTCACAAAAACTTTCAGTTTCTGAGTTGTACATATTTTACTAAGTACCTACCACATACCGCAGGATTTGGGGGGTAGGGGGGGGACATTTTTAACTTTACAAAAAATGAATGAGCAGGAACCTTTTTTCAAGGGAAAAAAAGATTACATTTACATAGTGTCCACATTTTTAAAAAAGTCACCAGTGTCTGGAGCATAAGCAGACTAGCTGTGTCTTCTGAGATTTTGGTGTCCACGAACTGCTTATTTCCAGATCACTTCAGTTCTTCAGACAACATTTTCTTGTTCAATGTACTTGTCTGGCAAGAACCCCTAAGACACACACATAACTCCATCTGCGCGCTAGGAAATTGCAGCGATGCACACACACACACAAACACAACAACACACACTAGTGCCACATCACGAACAACCAACACCCACACATCTCAACACACGCAACAATGCCCATGCCACCACACCACACACACGAAAATTTATGCAACACCCGAGACCATTCAGGCCTCTCAAACACTACACACACACCACACTCACACATTTTACCCTTTTACCGCATACTGTACATGCAGCCTCCCATCCTTATCTCCACCATCTTCTGCTCCCCCCCACCCACCCACCCCACTCTCCCATTAGCGCCCTCTCCCCCCTCACCCCGGTCCCTCGATTTTCTTACCCCAACAGCCAGATAGATAGGATGATACCGGTTATGTATCTGCCATTTTTCCCTCAGCACACACTAGGTGCTGCTTTAGCAATCAGGCAAAAATATCCCAGCGGCAAAAATCAAGGATGCCCCAGACAGGATCCCCCTTCAAAATACCAACAAGATATCGTCACCCACATGTCAGGAAACCATATAAATATAACGACCATAGCATCATCATCTTTGGGCATGGTTTCTGAGGAGATCATCTACTAGATACACGCTCTGCATGGCACTACAGCCCCCACACTGCTTGAGAGGAGTATCTTGTTTACATATCACAGTTTTTGCTTGCCTTTTTTCTTTTTTTATTGTTAGGTTTTTTCTTGAGTGTATATGGTCTTTTTTCTGACCAACTGAATTTTTAAAGCGTGACTGACTGAAGAAACACTGCACCAGAAGAAACTGCATTTATTATTCCCACGACAAAGATAAAGCACCTGCAACAAGTAAACAAGTTGGAGTAATTAACAGACAGCACAGAAACCAAATAAAATAAAAATAGATCTGATGGAGTGTGTGCTCGCACGCAAGTGTGTGTGTGTGTGTGCTTCACACAGCTCTGATGCACATACTACGTAGAACATATATTGTAATGAACCAATCTTTTTCTCAAAATTTTGAGAAGTAGGACTAGTTTTACACAACTGTGCAAATATGGCTAATGTCATATAACTCCAGTGATCTGAATTTTCCAAACCTCATGCAAAGGGCTCCCCACCACTATCCATCTCCCTCCCCCCTCTTTTTTTTATATTATTAAGTTATCAACCAGCCACACAAAGCCCCCACAATGCAGCTGTGCTGCTTTCCATTATGCGTCAAGCACACACTGACAGTCACCAGCCTCTAAGTTTTCAAATTCAAACCAGCTCTATTCAAATCAAACCCTGCTGGGGGATAAAGGAGTGTTCTTTGTCAGTGGGAGTCTCGACTTCTCCTCTTACATCATGACATGTCTTTGAGAGCTTAAGACTCTGTTTACTTTAAAATCATTGCTTATAAATAGCAGTCCATGACAATGAGTACAAAATTGTCAATCCATAATGGAAGATGAGACAACAGAGAATTCATGAAGTAAGATGGAACAGAAAACACAATCTCCTCCTCATCTCTCTCGCTCTCTCTCACATCCTTTTATTTTTTTTTAAAAATAGCACTGTATCACTATCAGTAACATTGTAAACATCTCATTATGCCTTTTTTCATCTTTTTTCTTTTTTTTTTATCGTCCCCACCTTTTTACACACATAACATGTGGAATTATGTCTGCAAGCTGCATGTTTTATCAGTCCCTATAAAAACAAAAAAATTAAAACATCAATAGACCGTGTGCGTACAATATCTTCTCTAGAAAATTAACTGTCACATTTTTCTCACACTATCGTCACATGACGTGGTTCTGACAGATGATGTGTCTGACTCAGAATGAATCTCAGACAACAGCAAAATATTAAATCAATGATTTAACAGTAACTCAATCGGCAAACTAGTCGCAAAAGACCAACTGAATGAATGAATGAATTTAAAATGAATGAAATCACTTGGAGGGGGAGGGGGGGCAGATAACCTAGCTGTTACTAAACGAGAAGATTGCACTCATGACATCTAGAAAGGCCCAGGATCGAGCCACCACAGAGCGCCTGTTTAGGACATTTTTAAAACCTGGAAGTTAACATTATTCATTAGTAATAGGACTCCACTCCCCTAAAAAAAAAAAAAAAACCAAAAGTCCCTTCGGATGAGACTACTGAACCAACACCCAGCGAACAAACACACCCAAAAAATCTTCTGCACATGCTAAATCCCCATTACGCCTTTAACTTTCAGAAAAGTAGGGCATTTCCGCGATTTCGTGCAGAAGGATGGCAATGGAAAACAAACTTTCTAAATACTTGACAGAGCATACAGGTGGTCTTTTTAAGTCGACACCATCCGTAGTCCCAGATAACAGCAACCTATAATGAAATGTGCCTGACAAATGAGTGGGTAGATAAACGTCACATCACACCAAAATTATCACCACTGGTGACGCCCCCAGCCTGACTGCTAGCTGTAGGAAATAGCGCCAAGCGCGATGATAAGACAAATCATTGAATCAAAGAATGAGTTACTCAGACTTACTGTTTCTAGACTGACTGAGTGACTGAGACTGTTACACTGAGACAAGTAAAGCGAATTAGAAAATAGGAATGTCTGGGCAAAAATTGGATTTTCAAACTTAAAAACTGACTTTTACATTACGTAACACTACATTTTATAGCAAAACACTCTCTCTTCAATTTTTAAAAAAAGAAAAAATATATATATGGCCTAATACATAGTACCAGATCATACGGAACTTGACCTCTGAGAGTACCAGACTTTTTTTTTTTTAATAACAAGTTAAAAAGATCAGAGCTTGCTTTGTAAAATTTTCTCAAAATGACAGGAGCTCAGTGAAGTCAGCCAAAACATAAGACACTTTAAAACTAGATTTACTCTGGCTGTGTGCTCGTCTGTGTGCTTTTGTGTGCGCGCGTGCACTTGTGTGTCTTGTGCTGTGTTTTATGTATCACACCTCCTGGTGCTGCGACATAGCATGCATGTTTGCACTCACATTGTGGCCTAATTCTGAGTAATTATCACATTGCGTGCAATTCTGTGTGTACATACAGTATGTGTGTTGTGTGCTGTGTCGTGTCGGATTTTCCTCTCCTCAGCTCGCGTGACCTCTGAATTTTCACCTATGAGTGAGAATATCTTGTGTTTGATAATACCATAGCACAGACCTTTCTGTCCACGCAATTAAGTACGACTTCTAGCTTGCATTCGGACTCTCTCAGGGATGTGACGGAGTTAATACGTCACTGTATGAACTCTTCTAACATCGAAGAAACAAAGTCATTGCACTGTTCAGGAGGGTTTCACACTATTCCAGTTATGCATCAAAATTTCTCCTCCTTTTTTTGTATCACAACGCACCACCCACAACACTACTATACCACAAAACATAATTACAAAGATGTGGGGGGGGGGGGGGGGGGGGGGGGGGGGGGGGGGGGGGGGGGGGGGGGGGGGGTGGGGGGGTAGGAATAAAAATAACAAAAAAAATTCTAAATAAAGCATGACATCGGGGTTAACACAAACTAACAACAATCATTCCAAACAATGCTACCATATACACAACCAAAGATCAAATATATCGTTACTACAAGAAAGTGTCGGTGAGGGGGTGTGGGGGGGGGGTGACTATGTAGTGTGTTGTGTGGGTTAGATAATAAGTAATAATTATATAAAGGGGGAGGAAGAGTTTTTGTAATGATGTTTAGTTTTTTGTTGTTTATGTTGTTGTTGTTGGGGGGGGGGGGGGGGGGGTTTTATATAATTTTATAGAAGTGAATAAATAATGGTAATGTTTTGTTTTTTTTAGATTGTGAGTTTGTGTTTGTTGTTTGTGGTTTATGTGTGTTTAAATTTTGTTTGGATTTGTTTTTTGTATATAATTGTAATGTATGTTAATGTTGATTTTGAGTAAAATGATTGTATGTTGGTTTGTTGTGTTGGGTGTTGTTTATGTTTTTTATTGTTGTTTTTGTGTGGTTGTTGGTGTTTTTTTTTGTTGTGTGTGGTGTTTTTAGGGTGTTGTTTTGTTGTGTTTGTTTATTGTTGATGATTTTGGTGGTGTTGTGGGGTTTTGGGGGTGGTTGGGAATATTTTTTTTTTTTTTTTATTTTTTGGTTTTTTGAAATTTAATTTTTTTGTTGGTTGTTATTTATTAGGAGGTTTGTTTGGATGGGATGGTATATTAGAGGGGAGGGTGAAGAGTGGGAACATTGTATTAGAGAATTGGTGTTATTTATGAATAATTAGTAGTTTCATTATGTGTTAAAATTTCTTGGTTTGTTTATTATAGGGCAAAGAAGACAAGCAGAGTCAGACAGATAGACAGACAGAAGACAGGCGACAGCTGACAGAGATCAGGAAACAGAAACAAGAGCAAAGAGTAGAAGAGAGAGAAGAGAGAGAAGAGAGTAGGGAGGGAGGAGGGAGGGAGGGCCAGATAAGACACAGAGAGAGAGACAGACAGACAAACGAAGAGACAAGCAGAACAAGAGACAGACGGACAGACAACAAAACCGAACAGAGAACAGAGAAAGCCAGAGAAGACACACACATTAAGAACAGACAGACAGACGAACAGACAAACAGACAGGGCAAGACAGACACATAGACAGAGAGACACAGAGAGACAGACCAAGGAGAGAATCTTCACTGCAGCGGGAACTAATAAAGAGAGCATCCATTAGATCAATAGCTCTAGTGAAATCTCTATATAGGATTTACACACAAGGATGGGGAAGAACCTCCTAATTAAAAGAGTCGTTGTTGTTGTTGATTTTGCTATTATTGTTCGTGGTGTTCTTATTGTTGTTTTGATGTTGTGTTGGTGCACCAACATTTTGTGAGTAAGTGTGCGAGTGTGGTGTGTGGTGTTTACCAGTTATCGCTGCAATTTCTTAATGGTTTCAAACCCATCACGCTCTCTCACTCTCTCTAACTCTCTCTCCCTCATGTATCCCTCCCTCTGTCTTGACAATCCGTCCACTCTCTCTCTGTGTCTCCTCCCTCCCTCCACTCTGTCTCTGTCTTCTCTGTCTATTTCTCTCTCACAGTTGGTCTCTCTCCCTCCCTCTCTTTCTCTCTTCCCGCCATCTCTCTCTCTCTCCTCTCCTTCTCTCTGTGTGTGTCTCCTCCCTCCCCATCTCTCTTCTCCACCTCTCTCATCTCTCTTCTCCACCCTCTCACGCACTCTCTCCTCTCCTCTCGTTCTCCACCTCTCTCTCTCTCTAATCTCCACCCTCTCTCTCTCCCCTCTCCACCTTCTCATCTCTTCTCCACCCTCTCTCTCTCTCTTCTCACCCCTCGCTCTCGCTCTTCTCCACCCTCTCTCTCTTCTCCACCCTCTCTCTTCCTCTCTTCTCCACCCTCTTCTCTCTCTCTTCTCCACCCTCTTTCTCTTCTCCACCTATACTCTCTCTTCTTCTCCACCCTCTCTCTCTTCTCCCAACCCTCTCTCACCTCCGCCACCCTTTCTCTCTCTCTTCGTCCAACATTCTCTCCTCTATCTCTTCTCCACCCGCTCTCTCTTCTTCTCCCACCCTCCCCCTCTCTCGCTCTTCTCACACCACTCTCTCTCCTTTCTACACTCCATCTCTCACTCCTTCTCCAGCCCCCCCCGCTCTCTCTCTCTTCTCAAACCACTCTCATCCCGCATCTCCGCCCTCTCTCTCTTCTCATACCATCGGCTCTCTCTCTCTCTCCACCCTCTCTCTCTCTACTCCACCATCTCTCTCTCTCTCTCTCCACCCTCCTCTCTCTTCCCCATCCTCTCTCTCTCTCGCCACCCTGTCTCTCTCTCTTCTTCCACCACCCTCTCTCTCTCGCTCTCTTCTCCCACCCTCGCTCTCTCTCTCTCCACCATCCTCTCTCTCTCTCTCTCCACCCTCTCTCTCTCTCTTCTCCAACAACCCTCTCTCTCTCTCCTTCTCCACCAGCTCTCTCTCCTTCTCCACCATCTCTCTCTCTCTTCTCCACCCTCTCTCTCTCTTCTCCACCCTCTCTCTCTCTCTCTCTCTCTCCTCTTCTTCTCCACCCTCTCTCTCTCATCTTCTCCAACCCAGTCTCCTATGTTCTCCACCTCATCTCTCTCTCTCTTCTCCACCAGCGCCTCCTTCTCCACCCGCTCTCTCTCTCTACTCCACCAATCTCTCTCTCTCTTCTCACCCTCTCTCTCCTCTCTTTTCCACCCTCTCTCTCTCTCTCTCCACCATCTCTCTTCTTTTTCGACCAACTCTCTCTCTCTTTCTCCACCCTGTCTCTATGTTTCTCCACCCTCTCTGTCCTCTTCATTCCACCCAGTCTCTCTCTCTCCATAGAATCTCTCTCCCCACACCCTCTTCCTCTCTTCTCCACCTATCTCTCTCTTCTCCACGCCTCTCTCTCTCTCACACGGGACTGGATTTCAAAAAGCACATAAGTTGGTGATACCATTATCCTCCATATTAAAAAATACATAATTAAATTTATAAATACAGATCTCTCATTCTCAAACCATCTCTCTCTTCTCCCCGCATTTCCTATCTCTCCTCATCTCCACTCTCTCTCTCTCTCTCTCGTCATCCCTCTCTCATCAACACACACACACACACACACACACACACACACACACACACACACACACAACAAGTAACACACACACACACACACACCACAACACAATAACACACAAACACACACTCAAGACACACCACACACACACACACACACACACACACACACACTCTCTCTCTCTCATCATCACTGCGACCCTCCACTCCCTCTTCCCACCATCTCTCTCTCTCTCTTCTCCACCCTCCATCTCTCTCTTTCGCCACCCTCTCTCTCTCTGCTCCACCAACTCTCCTCTTTTCTCACCCTCTCGTCTCTCTTTCTCCACCCTCTCTCTTCTCCCCCCTCTCGCTCTCTTCGCCACCCTTGTCTCTCTCTCTCCCACCCCTGTCATCTTCTTCTCTCTCCTTCTCCACCCTCTCTCTCTCCTCTCTCACCCCCCCCCCTCTCTCGTCTTCTCCAACCCTCTCTCTCTCATCCTTCTCCACCCTCTCTCTCTCTTCGCCACCCTGTCTCCTCTCCTCCTTCTCCACCCTGTCTCTCTCTCCTTCTCCACCCTCTCCTCTTATCTTCTCCGACCCCCCCCCCCTCCACTCTCTTCTTCTCCACCCCCCCCTCCTCTCTCTTCTCCACTCCCTCTCTTCTCCTTTCTCCACCCTCTCTCTCTCTCTTCTCCAGCCCCCCCCCTCTCCTCTCTTCTCCGCCCTCTCTCCTCTTCTTCCACCAACTCTCTCTCTCTCTTCTCCACCCTCTCTCTCTCATTCCTCCACCATCTCCTCTCTCGAATCTCCAACCTCTTTCTCTCTCTTCTTCACCACCCTCTCTCTCATCCTGCTCCATCCTCTCTCTCTCGTCTTCGTCTCCACCCTCTCCTCACTGTCACCACCCTCTCTCTCTCTCTTCTCCACCCTTTCTCTCTCTTCTCCACCCCTCTTTTCTCTTCTCCACTCCCACCCCCCTCATCTCTCTTCTCCACCCCTCTTCCCTCTCTCTTCTCCCCCACTCTCTCTCTCTACTCCACTCTGCTCTACGTCCCCTTCTCCACCCCCTCTCTCACTTCTCCACCCAACACAGAGAAGTCCCCATCTCCTCTCTCTACTCTCCATCTCTCTCTTCTCTCTGCCCCATCTACCCCTCTCGCTCCTTCTCCACCCTCTCGCCTCATCCCACCCTCGCTCTCTCTCACACGGGGGACTGGATGTAAAAAGCACATAAGTGGTTATTCCATTACCGCCATATAAATAAATAAAATAAATAAATAAATTAAATACAGATTCTCTTCTCTCCACCATCTCTCTCTTCCCTCCACGCATTTCCTATCTCTCTCTTCTCCACTCCTCTCTCTCTCTCTCCAATCTCTCTCAATGTATGCGGTTTTTGAAAGTGTGTCACCATTCCCACTGACACATCAGCAAAGGCATATTCCACTGACAAACCAAAGGCAGACACTCTCTGAAAAGTGGAACTGGGTTTTCACTCTGGCGCAACCAAGATGCTTCTGCATGTGTTCATACAGAGGACCTCAGATTAAGTCTCATCGAAGGACTTTTTCGGCGGGGGAGTGGAGTCCGCACTGAATGGTAACCTCCAGAAGAAAACTCCTCTTAACAACGTATTTGAACCCGTGTATAGAGCTCTCGAACATCCCATTGTAGCGCATCACTCTAACCTACCCAAAACCTACTCACACTTCGACCGTGACAATTTATGCGATCTCTCTGTCTGTGTACATTATAGAGGCGTACGCGATACTCAATCCGAGTAGTGCGCGAGTGTCTGATGTGTGATGACACCCATCGAGAGTACTCTGCCTACATGCTACTTGTCTCGCTCTGCCACTCCCCTTAGATGATGTACCAGTCTATAACTGCTAGAGTGATGCTGGACGTCATAGTATCGTGCTCGTAATCTACACCTAGTAGTTACGTGCATCATTAGCATCTGTCGCGAAATGATGTTGCTCATTACACACTCACGGTGACACACCCATACAGCATTGAGTGGTGTGTCTGCACACACGTTGCGCCTGCACTACATTATGGCACCGTCTCTTAATCTGTGTGTGTGCGCATAATTCTAGTATTACAACAGAGAAGAAACTGCATTCTTACGAGCATACACTTTTCGGAATACATGGCGTGTCGCGCCATAGAAATAAATGTATTTCATCCAGAGATAATCTAGACAAATCTCTACGCAATACGACTACCTGTCTTCGGCGTTCCTCGGGTTCCCCCTCTCTATCTATAACTCGGCGAAACTTGATACACTTTTTGTACATGACCCTAGAGCATCTAGAGAGCTGAGGTTCATCAAAACACACAGCTCCTAGCTCTAACACCATTATCAACACACAAACACTCATTCAAATAGATAATATCAGAGAATCTACAACACACGAATCATCCTACCGCACAGGATACCGCGAGAAAGCACAATCCACAATCTCATGCACGCGTTAGCGCGCGACACAAAGACAAGAAGCAAGGATCACCACACGTGAGAGTATACAGGCTCTCTCTCGTCAGATTAAATACTCGAGTGATTCACGCGAGACTCTCAAAATCTCTACCAACAGGAAGATTTCAGCTCTCGATCGCTAGGTCAGCAGAACCCGTTTGCAAACACAGAGCGATCCAAAAAAAACCAAACACACAAACTCACTCTATCCTCTGTGTGTCTACTTCTACTTCTTCCTTCCTTTTCCTTCACACAAAACACTAGCGATTGCTGATATCTGCGATCATGCCAACACGTAACTTCAGAACAAGTTAATACTTGTCAATTCTGACGAGTTGAAAAGTTCACTAATCTAGCACCTAACGCCTGAGTTCAATCTCAGAGGCGTACTACATGCGTGACTCTGAAATATGGAAGAGATTAGTATATTAAAGGATCTATGAGATGTACTTTTGTTCTTGTCAAGGTTCGGGGGCTGCATGGGCGACACACTAGACTAGAATAAGCTATGGTTATGATGAAAAAAATAATGGTACGTATTAGTGATGATAGATATGAGGGTTACAGTTTAGCCAACAACATATTAAGGGAAATACAAAACAATTATATATATAAATATATAAATTACTCAGTACTAATAAAGTAAAAATTCTCTGTTAAAAGGAAAATAATAATGGCGAGACATGATGAAGGCACTATTTTTTAGAGGGGGAGAGAAAAAAATACTACAAACTGAGACAGTTATAAAAATGATTGAGGTATTATGGTTATTATATGATGAATAGAGATTTCTGAGTAATGAGACAATAAAATAGAGTATGTAGAACACGTATTATATAGTAGCAATACTACACACACATATAACAGAAGCGACAAGACGCACAACATATCTAGCGTAACATTTAATGCACGACATACAAACACTCACACACACACACACACACCCATACTCATACACACTACATCTATAACACACAGAGCGCGCCGCAAGCTCACAATATATCCAAAATCGAGATGTATGATTCACCTTCCCATAATACATGAGCCGGACATCCACCTCAGTATCAAAGCGTTGGAGAGGGATCCACGTACAGCAACTTGATGGAGCCAGGCCTGAATCAGCCACAACAGGATCCACCCTATCGTGAAGTGGGTTGTGTGGCTTGTCTCAGACAGGGATGTACGTCTCCTGGATTCTTCCATCTCCTTCCAGAGGGATGGTAAACTGTCTACAGACCCAAGGCCCGGCATTCGACGATGTACCTCAAGATGCGCCTCTGTTGCACTAAAGAATAATACAGGGGCACGGCTGAGTCTTCGCAGACAACAGAACTACTCTCTGACGGGTTTGAGTTCGACAATCCGGATATTGATTGCGAGGTCCAACATAAAAATGTACTCGAAAGCCTCTCCATGCGAGTAGGTGAATGAATATGATGTAACTATTTTTCTTCTGCGGAGAACTATAGAAACTTCCACATCCAACGAAATATTCTACCTTATATAGCCTACTAGTGACATCACGCACCATCACAAGAGTCACTGAATGACAGCAAAATAACAAATGTATTTTCATTTAAACCTGCTTCATTACACATAAAAAAACCTACACAATTCATTCCTGTCTCTTATAAACTGTGCAATGTAAATTTCAATAAAAAAAGTATAACACAACTGGAATAAAATAACGTAGTTGTTTGCTCTTTTTTAAATTTTGTTAATAATTCTCATTCTTCGTCAAAATACACACCAGAACAAAACCAATTTACTGTCGGTTGTCTAAACATGACGGGTAAGATCACTAATCACATCTTCAGGAACCAAACAGGAACTTGCACCGATAGAATTACACAAACCTGCCATAATTCCCATGAATAATCACAATCTTTTTTGTCTTGCTTTCTTAATGTATTTGAATTTCTTCTACCCTCATGGTCCCAGACCTGTCTTAAATCCAGTACTGTAAGTATGTATATATGATATGTATCTCTTAAGCACCGTCAAGTATCTTCAAGGGCCCCAACCATCTGAAGGTGCGATATTAAAAAGCCATTCAATTTCAACAGAAGAAGAGAAATAGCCAGCATAATCATGAAAGGACACAAAAACACATTATAGCCTGGTAGGCCAACATGTCTCAATATTTATATACATATACCCTGTATACAATACTAATATAAAAAGATGTGCTCTGCACAGCCAACTGAGCTAAAGCAACACCCAGGAATTTCAATATGGTTGTTCCAATAATTCCACGGGGATCAAAAGAAGAGAAGAGAAAAGAGAAAGTGCTAGTAGCAAGACAAGGAGATAAACTCTCTACTGTAGATCCTTCATTGTGTAGCTACAGCGTGTTCATTAACTGAGGATTTTGGGGTTTGTTTTTCAGAATTCTCACTATGTATTTCATATATTTTGACTTTGTCCACACTCATGATACCTTAACTGTTAAGGAGTGCCTTGAAGCAGCGTGTTCTAAAAAATGATTTTTAAAAAACAAGAAAAAAGAATTTTTTTTTCTTGGTAATTATTGTACAGAGCCTGACACTACTAGAAGAAGGCTGGCCATACAAATGTACAATGTCTATTTGGGAAAATGAGCTCCTTTCAGTCCGTGAATCCTGCCTATCATTTTGCAAACTAAACTGAGAATCATTATTCTGATTCTGCCATTACAACATCCATTTTTATGCTTTTCTCTTCTGACAGATGGAGTATCTAGAGAAGCTCAGCAGAACCATCTAGAGCTTGAAGATAACACTCTGGTCCCATACATTCATACCAATAAGAAACATGTATAGCTACCACCACTTACTGCCCTTTCCGATGGCTGCGCAAGAACCCACACCCAGCCAACTGTATCTTCAACATTAATGCATTGATATTGACAGAAATATTCTGCATACAGAGAGTTACAATATGAAGATTATAACATAGTAATCTGGACGACCAACACATAATGAAGACATACTGTAAACAAATATATTAAACCACCAATAATGATGACAAATGAACATGGTAAAACAAATTTTATAACCATCGAATAATCATGATGACATAATGGTAAATAATTATCAGATAATGATTGACATAAAGATACATGAACATATTATGTAACTATGAGCTTGTTTTTAGGCAAAATGGTCATACAAAAAACAGCAATTAATTCTAGTCAGTATGTACAGGTACTAGATTTCTGCGAAAGGATTATTTTATTGGGTGTTGTTCTTGTTTGTTAGTTCCTCTCGACCTTCTGTATGTACACACATGTGTACATATTCACTACAGATTTAAAATCAGTCAACTGTATATTGTGCATCATTTACCTACTCTTTCTCAGCCTGTGTGGGAACTTTTTATCACAGGACTAGAAGCACACCTGACTCATTCTGCGACCAGAAGTACTTCTAAAACAAACAGTGGTGGGCTAGTGAAGCACAACAGAAAACATCTCACCGATGAAAAAAAAGAAACAACAAGGCATTCAATTTCCATATCCACTAATACCATGTAATGAAGAAGAAGACAACACCACCACCTTTTGTTTGAAATGAAGATGAAAATGAAATCAGCTTTCCACACAGCAGTGTTAACAAACATATAGACAAGCGTACAATTAAAATTTAAAACCCAAAAAAACTGTAGCAGGAATCATGTTCTTTCCAGAAAAAAAGCCAACGCATACTTGGAGCGAATTCCATTAATCCGTGTGCATCATATTCGTTTGTTCTGAGTGGTGGCTCTACAACTGGTTGATGGCCCCTCCTGTCCTCACCTTGTTCCCACCATCGACCATTCTCCTTTGGAGCACTGACCAGCAGCCCTGAAACACACAAGTACATATTTCCATGCATAGTTTAGTTCAATCTCACCTATGTATTGTTTTCCTGAAGTTACCACATGAATAAACCGCAACCTATCACCCAACTTATTAGCCAGGCCTCTGCCTCTAGTGAACAGTAAGCTTGGGAGGCTTTTGACTCCAACTCAAGTTATCACTCTGCAAGCGAGTTAGATTGTTTTTTTTACAACTCAGTTTTCTTTCTCAAAACGCACTATTCATATGATGAGAGGAGCCGTAGGTTCAGAGCTTTTCTTAGAACTTTATCATAAGTTTTGTAAATGAGTTATAGCAGGACTATCTCTGATGCCTGACATGCAGACTGGCTTCCCAGAATCAGGCGACGAGCAGACATGAATTTTTACTCAACCACGAGACAAACTCAAAGACTCAGCATACAGATTACTAAACTATGCATTTAGTGCATTACTTCTTTGTGACATCACAAAAACATCCTGCATGATGAACGCAGTGTGTGTGAAAGTGCAGGTAGCACACACACACAGCTTCTATATGTGCGGGTGGGATGGTGGGAGTGTGGCTACAAGCACCACAAAAAACTGAAAAGTGACAAATGCATGTTAGGTGAATATACCTCAATTCATACGTAATTATTAGTAAATCTATGCATTTGGTGGCATCCCTGTATGCATACCTGTGACAGCATCATATATCTATGTGAACAATGAGCATTAAGATACATACAAAGGGGGAGGAGGAAGGGGGGATAAGTACACAATCTCACAATGTTTCTCTTTTTTTTGAAAACATGATACATCATCAGTGACTGATTTCTGTTTCAGACAAGTCTTCCTTTGAACATGAAGCCTGATAAAAACTTTCTGCAGGCTCAAAGAGTGAGTCTCGTTAGCTCTTACATTAATCATCCCATCATCTCGACAACAAACACTGACAGTCTTTTCAGTTCTCGCCTCTGAGAAATAACAGCCTCTCTGCGTGCTTACCATTTTATCTGAAACCTCACTCTCCTTTCACTACTCAAGTGCTAGCAGTTTTTGGACCGAATGCCAGGATAACCACGTTCAAAGGAATCACTTTAGGTTTACACTTACAGGGAAGCCAGTTTTCTTTGATGCTGATTTTTTATATCAAATAGCAAAATTCTGCGAACAGCTCTACATGACATGCAATAAAAACTTCCAAGTCTTTTCATAAAAAGATTCAATGACAGTTGAACAATTATTTTTCAAGATTCTTGTCACATAGAATAACAGAACTAGTTTCCCTACGGGGAACAGGGGGTTTTTGTTTGCTTTGGGTTTGTTTTCCCATTTCTCATCAAGAGTTCTGAAGTTAAAACATTGGTGAGATTTCTACTTAGCACGGACCCATTGGCCCACTATTACTCTATTAAGGTACGCATCTATGATTCTGAACGTTTGTAGGGGATTGTCCCTTCCGTACAGAATAGTTCAACTAAAGCAATTTTCCCACTTCCAATAAATTACTACAGTGAGAGGATTGTCAGGTACCATGAGTTCGAGAATTAATGCCAGGAGTGGCTTATTCCGCCTTGACAGGGAGTGTGTTGACAAATGAGCTACACGCTGAAACAGTTGTTTTAAAAGAACAACTACTATCAATGAAAGCAGACCACACATGATAAAGTCCATGCTGTGAATAGCCTTTCTGCAATATATTAAGTGCATGAATAAATGAGTGTGGTGATGAGTGTGAGTGTATGCGTGTGTGTTAGTGTGTGGTAAGTTAGTGTTATGTGTCAGTGTGTTTAGTTCAGTGTGACTGTGTCCAGTGTGGGTGTGTTGTGGTGAGTGTGTGTGTGTGTGCATATGTGTTTGGATGTGTGTATGTGTGTAGTGCACTTGCACATGCGTGTGTGTGTGTGTGTGGTGTGTGTTTTGTGTGAGGTGTGGTGTGCAAGTGTGCATTGCCTACAAACATTTACACCTGACAAACCTACAAATACACACACAGGTAATGTATCATGTATGTAAACATTGCTTTACCATTAAGTAGGGCATACATGGCGTGCACACACACACAAGCACTATATAATGATCATCATGATGTGTGCATGAAGGCATGCAGCCATGCGTATGTTCGCACACCCACGAGGGTGCATTATAAATAATCCAAAAATCATTTACGTGTATGCAACCTAAACACCGTTCACACAATCTCTCTTTTAATAACTCTGCTCCACGCTTCACCGACCACACTCCCAGTGCCAGTCCTTTATTCAAAACCCCAACCATTTCACTCTTTCTCTACGCCCCACTGACAAGATAGGATGATATTAATATCTACAGATATACAAGTCCAACCGACTCAAACTATCCTCTATGGACAACAAGAGTGGAGTATATATACTCTGAGCCCATGGAGAATCAAGGGTTTCCTATTTCATCACTGCCTCCAATTGCTGACCAACACAGATTTTTCAGTATCATCTGCTCGATGGCCTCTGACATGTGGGCCTTACTGTGGTTGTGTACAAAGGATTCCCTACAGAGAGAGAACAATGGAATGCACATGTCACAGACCAGACCGTTATTTCACTGCAAACAGGAAGTGGTATGTGTCAATTTGTACTGCATGTCCGGGAACACTCAGGCTGCCTTGTTTATTGTTGCTGTCTGCACATGTTAGATGCATGGATGGATGGGCCAGTGGTAGTGATAGTCCTGTCATCCTTTTTCTGTATAAACGCTTTCCTTGTTCTGATTCTAGGTCTCTATAGTTACTCAGCCAAAAGGCTGTGCCAAGGGTGTGTGGTGTTATGTGTGTTGTGTTGTGTGTGGTGTGTTGTTTGTATGTGTGTGGTGTGTGAGTGGTGTGTGTTGGATGCGTGTGGGTATGTATATGTGTGTGTTTGTTATAATGAAAATGCTTCAACCCAACCTTTTAGTAATGTATACTTTATTTAATGATAAGCATGTAACCAGACAAATGAAACAGAGTACATCACTGTCTAAACTGATACAGTATACATGTATATTGTATACACTGTCAAAGTGGAATATGCTGTAATGCACACACAAATCATTACTGATTGTATTGTGCATGTAACAAGTGCACCTGCACGTGGTGTGCATGTGTGCATATGTGCGTGCAATGTGTGTGTGATAGCACAAACATGCATGCATCATGCAGATGTGCATGCGTGCATGCATGCATGCCTTGTATGTGTTGCATGTTCAAGTGCACCAGCACGGTGGCATATGTGCGTGTAAGTGCGAGATGCACACACATGCATGGCATGCATGCACGCACGCAAGCACCTCTCTGTCCATAAATGAAAATGCACACACATGCATGCACAGCACCCACACTGCCCACACACAGCGCACACACACACTATGGTATACAAAACCACACAGGTATAATTTGCATGTGTTTGTTCTTTTATTACTGAACTATTTTCAACATGACTTGCTTTCATCCAAACTGAGAGGAGATCAGAACGAATATGGATTATAACAATTTTTTTCCCTGTTCCCCCTCCTTTCACCTACATTCTCCCCTATCTCCAGCCCAAGAACTTGTCTGGCAAGAACCCCTAAGACACACACATAACTCCATCTGCGCGCTAGGAAATTGCAGCGATGCACACACACACACAAACACAACAACACACACTAGTGCCACATCACGAACAACCAACACCCACACATCTCAACACACGCAACAATGCCCATGCCACCACACCACACACACGAAAATTTATGCAACACCCGAGACCATTCAGGCCTCTCAAACACTACACACACACCACACTCACACATTTTACCCTTTTACCGCATACTGTACATGCAGCCTCCCATCCTTATCTCCACCATCTTCTGCTCCCCCCCACCCACCCACCCCACTCTCCCATTAGCGCCCTCTCCCCCCTCACCCCGGTCCCTCGATTTTCTTACCCCAACAGCCAGATAGATAGGATGATACCGGTTATGTATCTGCCATTTTTCCCTCAGCACACACTAGGTGCTGCTTTAGCAATCAGGCAAAAATATCCCAGCGGCAAAAATCAAGGATGCCCCAGACAGGATCCCCCTTCAAAATACCAACAAGATATCGTCACCCACATGTCAGGAAACCATATAAATATAACGACCATAGCATCATCATCTTTGGGCATGGTTTCTGAGGAGATCATCTACTAGATACACGCTCTGCATGGCACTACAGCCCCCACACTGCTTGAGAGGAGTATCTTGTTTACATATCACAGTTTTTGCTTGCCTTTTTTCTTTTTTTATTGTTAGGTTTTTTCTTGAGTGTATATGGTCTTTTTTCTGACCAACTGAATTTTTAAAGCGTGACTGACTGAAGAAACACTGCACCAGAAGAAACTGCATTTATTATTCCCACGACAAAGATAAAGCACCTGCAACAAGTAAACAAGTTGGAGTAATTAACAGACAGCACAGAAACCAAATAAAATAAAAATAGATCTGATGGAGTGTGTGCTCGCACGCAAGTGTGTGTGTGTGTGTGCTTCACACAGCTCTGATGCACATACTACGTAGAACATATATTGTAATGAACCAATCCTTTTTCCCAAAATTTTGAGAAGTAGGACTAGTTTTTACACACTGTGCAAATATGGCTATGTCATATAACTCCAGTGATCTGAATTTTCCAAACCTCATGCAAAGGGCTCTCCCCACCACTATCCATCACCCCTCCCCCCTCTTTTTTTTTATATTATTAAGTTATCAACCAGCCACACAAAGCCCCCACAATGCAGCTGTGCTGCTTTCCATTATGCGTCAAGCACACACTGACAGTCACCAGCCTCTAAGTTTTCAAATTCAAACCAGCTCTATTCAAATCAAACCCTGCTGGGGGATAAAGGAGTGTTCTTTGTCAGTGGGAGTCTCGACTTCTCCTCTTACATCATGACATGTCTTTGAGAGCTTAAGACTCTGTTTACTTTAAAATCATTGCTTATAAATAGCAGTCCATGACAATGAGTACAAAATTGTCAATCCATAATGGAAGATGAGACAACAGAGAATTCATGAAGTAAGATGGAACAGAAAACACAATCTCCTCCTCATCTCTCTCGCTCTCTCTCACATCCTTTTATTTTTTTTTAAAAATAGCACTGTATCACTATCAGTAACATTGTAAACATCTCATTATGCCTTTTTTCATCTTTTTTCTTTTTTTTTTATCGTCCCCACCTTTTTACACACATAACATGTGGAATTATGTCTGCAAGCTGCATGTTTTATCAGTCCCTATAAAAACAAAAAAATTAAAACATCAATAGACCGTGTGCGTACAATATCTTCTCTAGAAAATTAACTGTCACATTTTTCTCACACTATCGTCACATGACGTGGTTCTGACAGATGATGTGTCTGACTCAGAATGAATCTCAGACAACAGCAAAATATTAAATCAATGATTTAACAGTAACTCAATCGGCAAACTAGTCGCAAAAGACCAACTGAATGAATGAATGAATTTAAAATGAATGAAATCACTTGGAGGGGGAGGGGGGGCAGATAACCTAGCTGTTACTAAACGAGAAGATTGCACTCATGACATCTAGAAAGGCCCAGGATCGAGCCACCACAGAGCGCCTGTTTAGGACATTTTTAAAACCTGGAAGTTAACATTATTCATTAGTAATAGGACTCCACTCCCCTAAAAAAAAAAAAAAAACCAAAAGTCCCTTCGGATGAGACTACTGAACCAACACCCAGCGAACAAACACACCCAAAAAATCTTCTGCACATGCTAAATCCCCATTACGCCTTTAACTTTCAGAAAAGTAGGGCATTTCCGCGATTTCGTGCAGAAGGATGGCAATGGAAAACAAACTTTCTAAATACTTGACAGAGCATACAGGTGGTCTTTTTAAGTCGACACCATCCGTAGTCCCAGATAACAGCAACCTATAATGAAATGTGCCTGACAAATGAGTGGGTAGATAAACGTCACATCACACCAAAATTATCACCACTGGTGACGCCCCCAGCCTGACTGCTAGCTGTAGGAAATAGCGCCAAGCGCGATGATAAGACAAATCATTGAATCAAAGAATGAGTTACTCAGACTTACTGTTTCTAGACTGACTGAGTGACTGAGACTGTTACACTGAGACAAGTAAAGCGAATTAGAAAATAGGAATGTCTGGGCAAAAATTGGATTTTCAAACTTAAAAACTGACTTTTACATTACGTAACACTACATTTTATAGCAAAACACTCTCTCTTCAATTTTTAAAAAAAGAAAAAATATATATATGGCCTAATACATAGTACCAGATCATACGGAACTTGACCTCTGAGAGTACCAGACTTTTTTTTTTTTAATAACAAGTTAAAAAGATCAGAGCTTGCTTTGTAAAATTTTCTCAAAATGACAGGAGCTCAGTGAAGTCAGCCAAAACATAAGACACTTTAAAACTAGATTTACTCTGGCTGTGTGCTCGTCTGTGTGCTTTTGTGTGCGCGCGTGCACTTGTGTGTCTTGTGCTGTGTTTTATGTATCACACCTCCTGGTGCTGCGACATAGCATGCATGTTTGCACTCACATTGTGGCCTAATTCTGAGTAATTATCACATTGCGTGCAATTCTGTGTGTACATACAGTATGTGTGTTGTGTGCTGTGTCGTGTCGGATTTTCCTCTCCTCAGCTCGCGTGACCTCTGAATTTTCACCTATGAGTGAGAATATCTTGTGTTTGATAATACCATAGCACAGACCTTTCTGTCCACGCAATTAAGTACGACTTCTAGCTTGCATTCGGACTCTCTCAGGGATGTGACGGAGTTAATACGTCACTGTATGAACTCTTCTAACATCGAAGAAACAAAGTCATTGCACTGTTCAGGAGGGTTTCACACTATTCCAGTTATGCATCAAAATTTCTCCTCCTTTTTTTGTATCACAACGCACCACCCACAACACTACTATACCACAAAACATAATTACAAAGATGTGGGGGGGGGGGGGGGGGGGGGGGGGGGGGGGGGGGGGGGGGGGGGGGGGGGGGTGGGGGGGTAGGAATAAAAATAACAAAAAAAATTCTAAATAAAGCATGACATCGGGGTTAACACAAACTAACAACAATCATTCCAAACAATGCTACCATATACACAACCAAAGATCAAATATATCGTTACTACAAGAAAGTGTCGGTGAGGGGGTGTGGGGGGGGGGTGACTATGTAGTGTGTTGTGTGGGTTAGATAATAAGTAATAATTATATAAAGGGGGAGGAAGAGTTTTTGTAATGATGTTTAGTTTTTTGTTGTTTATGTTGTTGTTGTTGGGGGGGGGGGGGGGGGGGTTTTATATAATTTTATAGAAGTGAATAAATAATGGTAATGTTTTGTTTTTTTTAGATTGTGAGTTTGTGTTTGTTGTTTGTGGTTTATGTGTGTTTAAATTTTGTTTGGATTTGTTTTTTGTATATAATTGTAATGTATGTTAATGTTGATTTTGAGTAAAATGATTGTATGTTGGTTTGTTGTGTTGGGTGTTGTTTATGTTTTTTATTGTTGTTTTTGTGTGGTTGTTGGTGTTTTTTTTTGTTGTGTGTGGTGTTTTTAGGGTGTTGTTTTGTTGTGTTTGTTTATTGTTGATGATTTTGGTGGTGTTGTGGGGTTTTGGGGGTGGTTGGGAATATTTTTTTTTTTTTTTTATTTTTTGGTTTTTTGAAATTTAATTTTTTTGTTGGTTGTTATTTATTAGGAGGTTTGTTTGGATGGGATGGTATATTAGAGGGGAGGGTGAAGAGTGGGAACATTGTATTAGAGAATTGGTGTTATTTATGAATAATTAGTAGTTTCATTATGTGTTAAAATTTCTTGGTTTGTTTATTATAGGGCAAAGAAGACAAGCAGAGTCAGACAGATAGACAGACAGAAGACAGGCGACAGCTGACAGAGATCAGGAAACAGAAACAAGAGCAAAGAGTAGAAGAGAGAGAAGAGAGAGAAGAGAGTAGGGAGGGAGGAGGGAGGGAGGGCCAGATAAGACACAGAGAGAGAGACAGACAGACAAACGAAGAGACAAGCAGAACAAGAGACAGACGGACAGACAACAAAACCGAACAGAGAACAGAGAAAGCCAGAGAAGACACACACATTAAGAACAGACAGACAGACGAACAGACAAACAGACAGGGCAAGACAGACACATAGACAGAGAGACACAGAGAGACAGACCAAGGAGAGAATCTTCACTGCAGCGGGAACTAATAAAGAGAGCATCCATTAGATCAATAGCTCTAGTGAAATCTCTATATAGGATTTACACACAAGGATGGGGAAGAACCTCCTAATTAAAAGAGTCGTTGTTGTTGTTGATTTTGCTATTATTGTTCGTGGTGTTCTTATTGTTGTTTTGATGTTGTGTTGGTGCACCAACATTTTGTGAGTAAGTGTGCGAGTGTGGTGTGTGGTGTTTACCAGTTATCGCTGCAATTTCTTAATGGTTTCAAACCCATCACGCTCTCTCACTCTCTCTAACTCTCTCTCCCTCATGTATCCCTCCCTCTGTCTTGACAATCCGTCCACTCTCTCTCTGTGTCTCCTCCCTCCCTCCACTCTGTCTCTGTCTTCTCTGTCTATTTCTCTCTCACAGTTGGTCTCTCTCCCTCCCTCTCTTTCTCTCTTCCCGCCATCTCTCTCTCTCTCCTCTCCTTCTCTCTGTGTGTGTCTCCTCCCTCCCCATCTCTCTTCTCCACCTCTCTCATCTCTCTTCTCCACCCTCTCACGCACTCTCTCCTCTCCTCTCGTTCTCCACCTCTCTCTCTCTCTAATCTCCACCCTCTCTCTCTCCCCTCTCCACCTTCTCATCTCTTCTCCACCCTCTCTCTCTCTCTTCTCACCCCTCGCTCTCGCTCTTCTCCACCCTCTCTCTCTTCTCCACCCTCTCTCTTCCTCTCTTCTCCACCCTCTTCTCTCTCTCTTCTCCACCCTCTTTCTCTTCTCCACCTATACTCTCTCTTCTTCTCCACCCTCTCTCTCTTCTCCCAACCCTCTCTCACCTCCGCCACCCTTTCTCTCTCTCTTCGTCCAACATTCTCTCCTCTATCTCTTCTCCACCCGCTCTCTCTTCTTCTCCCACCCTCCCCCTCTCTCGCTCTTCTCACACCACTCTCTCTCCTTTCTACACTCCATCTCTCACTCCTTCTCCAGCCCCCCCCGCTCTCTCTCTCTTCTCAAACCACTCTCATCCCGCATCTCCGCCCTCTCTCTCTTCTCATACCATCGGCTCTCTCTCTCTCTCCACCCTCTCTCTCTCTACTCCACCATCTCTCTCTCTCTCTCTCCACCCTCCTCTCTCTTCCCCATCCTCTCTCTCTCTCGCCACCCTGTCTCTCTCTCTTCTTCCACCACCCTCTCTCTCTCGCTCTCTTCTCCCACCCTCGCTCTCTCTCTCTCCACCATCCTCTCTCTCTCTCTCTCCACCCTCTCTCTCTCTCTTCTCCAACAACCCTCTCTCTCTCTCCTTCTCCACCAGCTCTCTCTCCTTCTCCACCATCTCTCTCTCTCTTCTCCACCCTCTCTCTCTCTTCTCCACCCTCTCTCTCTCTCTCTCTCTCTCCTCTTCTTCTCCACCCTCTCTCTCTCATCTTCTCCAACCCAGTCTCCTATGTTCTCCACCTCATCTCTCTCTCTCTTCTCCACCAGCGCCTCCTTCTCCACCCGCTCTCTCTCTCTACTCCACCAATCTCTCTCTCTCTTCTCACCCTCTCTCTCCTCTCTTTTCCACCCTCTCTCTCTCTCTCTCCACCATCTCTCTTCTTTTTCGACCAACTCTCTCTCTCTTTCTCCACCCTGTCTCTATGTTTCTCCACCCTCTCTGTCCTCTTCATTCCACCCAGTCTCTCTCTCTCCATAGAATCTCTCTCCCCACACCCTCTTCCTCTCTTCTCCACCTATCTCTCTCTTCTCCACGCCTCTCTCTCTCTCACACGGGACTGGATTTCAAAAAGCACATAAGTTGGTGATACCATTATCCTCCATATTAAAAAATACATAATTAAATTTATAAATACAGATCTCTCATTCTCAAACCATCTCTCTCTTCTCCCCGCATTTCCTATCTCTCCTCATCTCCACTCTCTCTCTCTCTCTCTCGTCATCCCTCTCTCATCAACACACACACACACACACACACACACACACACACACACACACACACACAACAAGTAACACACACACACACACACACCACAACACAATAACACACAAACACACACTCAAGACACACCACACACACACACACACACACACACACACACACTCTCTCTCTCTCATCATCACTGCGACCCTCCACTCCCTCTTCCCACCATCTCTCTCTCTCTCTTCTCCACCCTCCATCTCTCTCTTTCGCCACCCTCTCTCTCTCTGCTCCACCAACTCTCCTCTTTTCTCACCCTCTCGTCTCTCTTTCTCCACCCTCTCTCTTCTCCCCCCTCTCGCTCTCTTCGCCACCCTTGTCTCTCTCTCTCCCACCCCTGTCATCTTCTTCTCTCTCCTTCTCCACCCTCTCTCTCTCCTCTCTCACCCCCCCCCCTCTCTCGTCTTCTCCAACCCTCTCTCTCTCATCCTTCTCCACCCTCTCTCTCTCTTCGCCACCCTGTCTCCTCTCCTCCTTCTCCACCCTGTCTCTCTCTCCTTCTCCACCCTCTCCTCTTATCTTCTCCGACCCCCCCCCCCTCCACTCTCTTCTTCTCCACCCCCCCCTCCTCTCTCTTCTCCACTCCCTCTCTTCTCCTTTCTCCACCCTCTCTCTCTCTCTTCTCCAGCCCCCCCCCTCTCCTCTCTTCTCCGCCCTCTCTCCTTTTCTCCCCCCATCTCCCCTCTCCCCCTCTTCCCCCCACCCTCTCTCTCTTTTCTCCCCCCAACCACTCTCTCTCTTCCCCAACCCCCTTTTTCCCCTTCTTTTCCCCCTCCCCTTCTTTCTTCCCCCAACCCTCTTTTCTCTCCTTTCCCCCCCTCTCTCCCCTTTTCCCCACCCTTTTCCTTTTAATTTTTTTCCCTTTTTCTCCCCCCTTTTTGAAAAAAATTAAAAAAACCCCTCTCTTTTTTCCCCCCTCCCCTTCTTCCCCCACCATTTTCCCCTTTTTTAATCTTTTCCTTCTCCACCCTCTCCTCTCTTCCCACCCCCCTCTCTCTCTTCCCCTCTTTCCCCCCCTTTCCACACCCCCCCACCCTCTCTCTCTTTCTCACCTTTTCTTTTCCCCTTTTTCCCCCCTCTCTCCCTTCCACGGGAAAATGGATTTAAAAAAAACCCTTAAGGGGTTTTTCCCTTTAACCCTCCATAAAAATTTTTAAAATAAATAAATAAATAAATCCCCCTTCTCCCTCTTTTTCCCCCCTTTTTCCTCTTTCTCCCCCCCCTTTTTTTAAATCTCTCTCTTTTCTCCCCCCTCCCCTCTCTCTTCTTTTCCCCCCCTCTCTTTTTCTTCTTTTCTCTTTTCCCCCCTTCCCCCTCTTTTCCTCCTCCCCCCCCACCACACCCCTCTCTCTCCCCCTCCTCTCTTTTCTTCCCCCCTCTTTCTTTCTTCCCCCCCTCTCTCCCCTTTTCCCACCCTATTAAAAAAAAAACCCCCTTTCTTTTCCCCCAAATTTCCCCCTTTAAAAAATTTTCTCTTCACCCCTTTCTCCTTTTCTCCCCCCTCTTTCTCTCTCCCCTATCTCTCTCTTTTTTCCCCTCTCTCTCCCCTTTTCCCCACCCTCTCCTCTTTTTCCACCCTCTCTCTCTCTTCCCCCCCTTTCTCTCTCTCTTCTCCCCCCTCTCTCTCTCTTTTTTCCCCCCCCTCTCTCTTCTTTTTCACCCCCCCTCTCCCCTTCTCCCCCTCTCTCTTTCTCTTCCCACCCTCTCTCTATCTTCCCCCCCTTTCCCCTCTCTCTCTTCTCCCCCTTCTTCTCTCTTCTCCACCCTTCTCTCTTCCCCCACCCCCCTCTCTCTCTTCTCCACCCCCCTTCTCTCTTTCTCCACCCCCTCTCTTTCTTCTCCACCTCTTTTCTCCCCCTTTCTCCCCCCCCCCCCTCTTCTTCTCCCCCCCCATCTCTTCCCCCTCTTTTTCCCCTTTTCCCCCCTTCCTCTTTCTCCACCCTCTCTCTCTTTTTCCCCCCCTTTCTCTCTCTCTTCCCACCATTCTTCCTCTTCCCCAAACCCTTTTCCCCTCTCCCCTTTTCTCCACCCCTCTCTCTCTTCCCCACCCCCCCTCTTTTCCCCCCTTTCCCCAAAACCCCCTCTCTCTCTCTCTTCTCCACCCTTTCTCTCTTTTCCCCAAACCCTTTTCTCTTCTTCCACCCCCCTCTCCCCTTTTTCTCCACCCTCTCCCCTCTCTTCCCAACCCTCTCTCTTTCTCCACCCCCCCCTCCCCCCCTCTCTCTTCTCCCACCCCCCCTCTCTCTTCCCCATTCTCTCTCTCTCTTCTCCACCCCCCCCCCCCCCTCTCTCTCCTTCCCCCACCCTCTCTCCTCTTCTCCCCCCTCTCTCCCTTTTTCCCGCCCTTTTTTTCCCCTTTCCTCCAAAAAGTTTTTCTCTCTTTTTCCCCCCTCTTTTTTCTCTTCCCACCATTCCCCTCTCTCTTTTTCCCCAAACTCTTTCTCTCTTTTCCCCTCACCTCTCGCCCTCTTTTCCTCCCCCCCCCTCCTCCTCTTCCCCACCCCCCCAACCCACCACCCCTTCTCTCTCTCTCTTTTTCCACCCTTTTCCCCCCTACCCTCTATTCCTTCTCCACCCCCCCTCTTCCCCTTCTTAAAACCCCTCTCTCTCTTTTCTTTCTCCACCCTCTTCTCTCCCCCTTCCCCATTTCTCCCCCCCCTTTCCCCTTCTCCCCCTCTCCCCTCTCTTCCCCACCCCCCCCTCTCTCTTCCCCCTTCTCTCTTCTTTCTCCATTCTTCTCCCCTCCCCCCTCTTCCCCTTCTCCACCCTCTCTCTTTTTTTTCTCCACCCTCCCCTCTTCTTTCACACCCCTTCCCTTTTTCCACCCCCCTTTTAAAAAAATTTTCTCTTCTTCTCCCCCATCTCTTCTTCCCCACCCTTTCCTACTTTTCTCCCCCACTCTCTCTTCTCCCCCCCTCTCTCTCTCTTCTCCCCCCCCTCTCTTTTCCCCCCCCTCTTTTCCCCTTTTCCCAACACCCCCCCCCCCCCAAAACCCCTTTTTTCTTCTCCCCCTCTCTCTCTTTTTCCCCCTCTTTTCCCTCCACGGGAAAACGGGATGAAAAAAAAACACAAAAGGGGGGGTTTTTCCCTTTTTATCCCCCCATAAAAAAAGAATAAATAAATAAAAAAAAGATCCCCTTCTTTTTTCCCACCCCCCTTTCTCTCCCCTTCCCCACCTTCCCCCCTCCTCCTCTTTCCCCCACCATCTCTCTCCTTTCCCCACCCCTCTCTCTCTTCTCCACCCCTCTCTTCTTTCTCTCTTCTCCCCCCTCTCTCTCTCTCTTTTTTCCCCCCTTCTTTTTTCTCCCCTCTCCCCTTTTTTTTCCCCCACCCCCTCTCTCTTTTTTAAACCCTCTCTCTCTCTCTTCCCCACCCCTCTCTTCTCTTCTCCACCCTCTCTCTTCTCCCCCCCCTCTCTCTCTTCTTCTCCCCCCTCTCTCTCCCCTTTTCTCCACCTCTCTCTCTTCTCCCCCTTCTCCCTTTCCCCAAACCCCAATTTTTCCCCTCTTCCCCACCCTTCTCTCTTTCCCATCATCTCTCTCCCCCACCCCCCCCTTCTCTCTTCCCACCCTTCTCTCTTTTCTCCACCCTCTCTCTCTCTCACGGGGGGCCCTGGATTTAAAAAAGCCATAAGGGGTTTTTCCCATTTCCTCCAATAAAAAAATAAATCAAATTAAAAAAAGATCTCTCTTCTCCACCCTCTCTTTTCCCCCCTTTCCTTCCCTCCCCCCATCTCTCTCTCTCTCTTCCGACCTCCCTTCTCTCTCTCTTCTCCCCCCCTCTTCTCCCCCCCCCCTCCCCCCCCCCCCTCTCTCTCTCTCTCTTCTTTTTTCTCCACCCCCCCTTTCCCTCTCTTCTCCCCCATTCTCTTTTTTTCCCACCCTCTCTCTCTCTCTTCCCCACCCTCCTCTCCCCTTCTCCACCTCTCTCTCTCTCTTTCCCCCCTCTTTTTCTCTCTTTCCCACCTCTCTCTTTTTTTTCCCCACCCTCTTTTCTTCTTCCCACCACTTCTCTCTTTTTCTACCTTCTTCTCTCTCTCTTTCTCCACCCTCTCATTTTTCCCCACCCCCCCTTCCCTCTTCTCCCCCCTCCCCTCTCCTCTTCCCCCCCCCTCTCTCTCCCCCACCCTTTTTCTCCCCTTCTCCCCCCTTCCTTCTCTTCCCCCAACCCTCTCTCTCTCCCCCACCCCCCTTGGTTTTCCCCAAACCCCCTTAATTTTTCCATTCTCCTTTTTAAATCTTTAAAAAATTCCCCTCCCCTCCCCCCCACTCTCTCTTCCCCGCCTATCTCTCCTTCTCCACCTTCTCTCTCTCCTCTTCTCCACCCTCTCTCTCCTTCTCCCCTCTCTCTCTCCCCACCCAAACCCCCCCCACCACCCACTCTCTCTCTCTCCCCCCTCTCTTCTCACCCCCCCTCTCTCCCCTTCCCCCCCCTCTCCTCTTCTTTCTCCACCCTTCTCTCCCCTTCTCCCCCCCTCTTTCTCTTTTCCACCCCCTCTCTCTTTTTTAAAAACCCTTTCCCCTCTTCTCCCCCCCCTCCCCCTCTTCCCCAAACCCTCTCTCCCTTCCCCCCTTCTCTCTCTCTTTTTCCACCCCCCTCTTTTCTCTTCCCACCCTCTCCCCCTTCTTTTTCCCCCTCCCCTCCCCCCTTTCTCCACCCTCTCCTCTCTCTTTTTCCACCCTCTCTCTCTTCCCCCCTGTCCTTTTTTCCATTCCCTTTTCCTTTTAAAAATTTTCCTCTTCCCCACCCCCCCTTTTCTCCCTTTCCACCCCCCCCCTCTCTCTTTTCTTCCACCCCCTCTCTCCCTCTTCCCCCCCCCTTCTTTTCTCTGTCTCTCCTCCCCCCCCCCGCCTCCTTTTCCCCCCTCTCTTCCCCTTTTTCGCTCTCTCTCTTTCTCACCCTCTGCTCTCCCCCCCACCTGGCCTAAACTTTCAAAATTATTTCTTTCCTCGTTTAAAAAAAAAAAAATTTTCCTCCCCTCCCCACCCCTCTCTTTTTCCCCACCCTCTTCCCCTTTTCCCCCTTCTCTCTTTTTTCCCCCCGTTTTCTCTTCTAAACCCCCTCTTCCCCTTCTCCACCCCCCTTCTTCTCCCACCCCTCCCCCTCTTCCCCAAACCCCTCCCCTCTCTCCCCTCTCTTCCCTTCCCCACCCCCCTCTCTCCCTCCCCACCCTCCTCTCTCCCCAAAACCCTCCCTCTTCCCCAACCCACCCCTCCCCCCCTTCTTTTTTCTCCACCCTTCTCTCTTCCCCACCCCCCCCCCAGGGGGCCCCCCCCCGGGGAAAAAACCCCCCAAAGGGCCCCCCCCCCCCCCCCCCCCAAAAAAAAATTAAAAAAAAAAGCTTTTTTCCCCCCCCCTTCCCCCCCCCCCCCACCCCCCCCTCTTTCCCCCCCCCCCCCCCCCTCCCCCCCCCCGCTCCCCCCCCTCCACCCACACCCCCCCACCCTTTTCCCCCCCCTCCCCCCTTTTTTAAAACCCCCCTCCCCCCCGGGCTAAACCCTAAAAAAAACCTTTTTTTCCCCCCCCCCCCCCCCAAAAAAACAAAACCCCAAATTAAAAAAACCCCCCAACCCCCCCCCTTTTTCCCGCCCCCCCCCCCCACCCCCCCCTCCCTTTTTCCTCCCAAAAACCCCCCCCCCCCCCTCCCCCCCCCCCTCCCCACCTCCTCCCAACCCCCCCCCCCCCCCCCCCCCCCCCCCCCCCACCCTTCCCCATCCACCCCCCCCCCCCTCTTCCCCCCCCCCCCCAACCCCCCCCTTTCCTTCCACCCCCTTCTTCTCTTTCCCCCAAATCCTCTCTCTTTTCTCCCCATCTTCTCTCTCTCTCCCCCCTCTCTTTTCTTTTCCCCCACCCCTCCCCTTTCCCCCCAAAATCTCTCTCTCTCTTCTTCACCCCCTCTCTTTTTTCTCCACCCTCTCTCTCTCTCCACCCTCTCTCTCTCTTGCCACACTTTTCTCTCCCCTTCTCCCCCCGTCCCCTCTCTCTCTTCTTTTCCACCCCTTCTCTCTTCTCACCCCCCCCTCCTCTCTCTCTTCTCCACCCTTTTCCTCTCTCTCTTCTCCACCCTCTTTTTCTCTTTTCCCCCCCGCCCCCCTGTCCTCTCTTCCCCCCCTGCCTTCCCCTTTCCCCACCCTCCTCTTCTTCCCCCCCCCCCTCCCCTTTTCCTTCTCCACCCCCCCCTTTTCCTCTTCCCCACCCCTCTCTTTCTTCCCCACCCCTCTTCTCTCTTCCCCAGCCCCCCCCTCTCTTTTTTCCCACCCTCTCTCTCTCTTTCCACCATCTCCCCCTCTTCCCCGGGCCCCTTCTCTCTTCTCCACCATCCCCTTCTCTCTCTTCTCCACCCCCCTTTTCCCCCCCCCCCCCCTTTCTCCCACATCCTCTTTTTTCCCCCAACCTTTTTCCCCTCTCTTCTCCCCCTTCTCCCCTCTCTTTCCACCCTTCCTCTTCTCTTTTTCCCACCTTCTCCTAACTTCCCCCCCCTCTCTTTTCTCTTTCCCCAAACCCTTTCTCTTCTTCTCCACCCCCTTTCTTTCCCCACCCCCCCCCCTTTTTCCCACCACTCCCTTTTAATTTTTTTTAAAAAAAAAAAATTTTTTTATTTCTTTTTAACAATTTCTTTTCCCAAAAAAAAATTTTCTTTCTCACATTTTTTTTCCCTTTTCCTTTCCACCTCTCTCTCTCTTCCCCCCTCCTCTCCCCCGGGGAAGGTTTTAAAAAAAAGCACATAAGGGGTTACCTTTCCTCCATATAAAAAAAATTTTAAATAAAAAATTTAATAAAAAAAAGTTTCCTCTTCTCCACCCTCTCTCTTTTTCCACCCCTTTCCTATCTCTTTTCTCCACCTCTCTTCCTCTCTCTTTTCCCTCCCCTCTCTCTCTCCCCGGCTCTCTCTCTCCTCCACACACACACCCCAAAACACACACACACCCTCTCTCTCTATCTCTCCCCTTCTTTTTTTCCCCCCTTCTCTTTTCCCCAAACTGGCCTAAACTGGATGAAAAAAAAAACCCCAATAAGTGCTTTTTTTCCAAAAATCCTCGAAAATAAAAAGAATAAAATAAAATAAAAAATTTACATCCCCACTCTCTTTTTCTCTTTCTCCCCCCTCTTTCCTCCTCCCTATCTCTTTTCTCCGCCCTCTCCTTCTTTTCCACCACCCTTTTCTTCTTTTTTTTCCACCCTCCCCTCTCCTTTTCTCCCCCCCTCTCTCTCTCTTCTTCCACCCCTCTCCTCTCTCTCTTCTCTCTCTCTTCTCCCCTTTTCTCTATTCTCTCTTCTCCCCCTCTTTATTTTCACTCCCTCTCTCTCTTCTTCCCACCCTCCTTCCTCTTCTCCACCCCCCCTCTTTCTCCCCCCCCCCATCTTTTTCTCTTTCCACCCTCTCCTTCTTTTTCTCCCCCTCTTTTCTCTTCTCCACCCCTCTCTATCTTCCCACCCACCACTCTTTTTCCCCACCCTCTCTTTTTTTCTCCATCATCCTCCCCCCCCCCCCTCTCTCTCTCTTCTCCACCCTCTCCTCTTTTCTCCCCCTCTCTCTTTTCTCATCCCGGGGACGGATGTAAAAAAGCTCAAAATTTGGTTTTTCCCTTTAACCCTTAAAATATAAAAAAAAATAAATAAAAAAAAAATCTCTTTTCTCCACCATCTCCTCTTCCCCAGTTTCCTATCTCTCTCTTCCCCACTCTCCCCCCCTCTCTCTCTCTCTTCTCTCTCCCCTTCTCTCCCCTCCTCCCCTTCTCTCTCTGTCTCTCTCTCCTTTTCTTCCCCCTTTTCCTCCCCACGGCCTAGGATTTGGAAATGTAAAAAAACAAAAGTCCCTTTTTCCCATTATCCTCGATATAAAAAGAATAAAAAAATAAAAAAAACATCTCCACTCTCTTTTCCCCTCTTTCTCCACCCTTTTCTCTCCCTATTCCCCTCTTCCCCACCCTCTCTTTTTTTCCCCCCACTTCTCCCCTCTCTTCTCTACCCCTTTCTCTTCTTTCCCCACCCTCTCTCTCTCTCTCTTTCCCCCCTTTCCCTCTCTTTTTCCCCCCCTGCCCTTTTTTCCCTAAAAACCCCCCCCCTCTCTCTTCTCCCCCCCCCCATCTCTTTTTTTCCTTTCCCCCCACTCTCCCCCCTCTTTTTCTCACCCCCTTCCCCCTTTTCTCCAGCCCCCCCCCCTCTCACCCTTCCCCCCACCTTTTTAATTCTTTCTTTCCCCCAAATTTTCCCCTTCCCCGCCCTCCCCTCTCTTCTCCCCACTCTCTCCTTTCCCCTTCTCCATCCTCTCTTTCTCTTCCCCCATCTCTCTTTTCCCCAAACCCCTCTTCTCCCTTTCCCCCCCCTTTTCTCTTCCCCATCCCTCTCTTCTCTCCCCCTTCTCCTCTTCCCCCCCTCCTTTCTCCCCCCCTCCTCTTTTCCCACCCTCTTTTTTTCCCCTCTTCTCCCCCCTTCTTTTCTTTCCCCACCCCCTCTTTTCTCTTCCCCACCCTCTCTTTCTTTTTCCCCCACCCTCCTCTTTTTTCCACCCCCCCTCTCTTTTCCTTCACCCCCCTTTCTCTCTTTCTCCCACCCCTCTCTCTCTCTTTCCACTTCCCCCTTCTTCAAAACACCTCTTTTCTCTTTTTTCTCCACCCACAACCCCCTCTCCCCTCTTTCCCCACCCTCTCTCTTTTTTTCCTATCTCTCTCCCCACCCCCCCCTTTTCTCTCTTCCCCACCCCCCTTCTTTCTTCCCCACGGGGGCCCTGGAGTAAAAAAGCACATAAGGGGGTTATTCCTTTTATCCCATTTTAAAAAAAAATTAAATAAATAAAAAAATAAAAAAAATTTCTCTTTCCACCATCTCTTCTTCTCCACCGTTTTTCCCTACTCTCTCTTCCCCAAACCTTTTTTCTTTCTCTCCCTTTTCTCTTTTCCTTTTTCTTGGGCTCTCCCTCTCCTCCACACACCACAAAACCCCCAAACACACACACCACACCACCACACAACACACAAAAACACAAACACCCACACCCACACTCACCACACACAAAAAACCACACAACACACACAAAACACACAACACACCCCCCTTCTCTCTCTCTCTCTCTCTCTCGCTCTCCCCTCTCCTCAACAAAACACACCCACATCTCTCTCTTTCTCTCTTCTTCCCCCTCTTTTCCCCCTCCACGGGGCCAAAGGAAAACTGGATTTTAAAAAACACAAAATTTTTTTGGGCTTACCCCCTTTTCCCCTCGATTTTAAAAAAAAAAAAACAAACATCTCCACTCTCTCTCTTCTTGTCTCCCACCTCCTTTTCTCTTTTCCCTATCTCTCTTTTTCCCCCACCCCCCTTCCCCTTCTTCTCCCCCCCTCCCCCTCTCCCCTTCTCTACCCCCCCTCTTTCTCCCCCTTCCCCCCCCACCCCCCTCTCCCTCTCCCCTTCTCCCCCCCCTCTCTCTCTTCTTTTTCCCCACCCAGGGGTCCTCTCTATTTCCAACCCCCCCCTTCTCTTCTCCCCCCCCCCTCTTTTCCTCTTTCCCCAAACCCCCTTCTCCTCCTTCTCCCCCCCACTTTCTTTTTCTTTCCCACCCTCTCTCTCTTCCCCCCACCCTCCCCTCTCTCTTTCTCCCCCCACACACTCTCTTCTTCCCACCCTTCCCCCTTTTTTCCTCCTTTCATTTTCCCCCCCTCCCACCCCCTTTAACCCCTCTCCCCTCTCCCACCCTCTTCTCTCTTCTCCACCCCTCTCTTTCTCCCCCGGGACTGGATGTAGAAAAAGCAATAGTGGTATTTTCCCTTTAACCTCAAAAATAAATGAATCAATAAATAAATAAATAAAAAAAGATCTCCTTCTCCCCCCCCCCTCTCCCCTTTCCCCCACGCATTTCCCTATCTTGTTTTTTCCAAACTCTCTCTCCTCTCTCTCCTTCCCCCCCTCTCTCTCTCTCTCTCTTCCTCCACCAAACACACACACACCCACACACACACACACACACCCACACACACACACCACCAAACCCACAAAACCACACACAACACACACACACCCCCACACACCCCACCCCACACAAAAACACCACACCACTCTCTTCTCTCCCCCCTCTCTTTTCCCCCCTCCTCACACCACACATACCCCAACACTCTCTCCTTCTCCCCCTCCCTTTCCCCTCAACACCCCAAACCCCACTCTCTCTCCCCTCTTTTTCCTTTCTTACCTTCTCTCTCCCCCAAATGGCCTATAAATGGATTTTAAAAAACATAAGTGCTTATTCCTTTAACCTCGATAAAAAAAAAAATAAAATAAAAAATTTAAAATCCATCCCCTCTCTCTCTCTCTTTTTTCCCCCCCTTTTTTTCTCCCTATCTCTTTTTTCTCCGCCCCTCTCTCTCTCTTCCCCCATTCCTCCTCTTTTTCTTCTCCCCCCCTCTCTTCTCTCTTTTTCCACCCTTTTCCCCTTTTTCCCCCAACCCTCTTCTCCCCTTCCCCCTTTCCCCCCTCACTCTCTTTCTCCCCCCTTTTCTCTCTTTCTCTCCCCTCCTCTCTTCCCCCACCCCCCCTCCCCCCCTTCTCCACCCTCTCCCCCCTCTTTTTTCTCCCCCAAACCCCTTCCCCTTTTCCCCACCCTCTCCCCCTCTTCTCCCCCCACCCCCCCTCTCTCTTCCCAAACCCCACACACTCTCTCTTTTTCCCCACCCCTCCCCTTTTTTCTCCTTTCATCTTTTCCCCCCCCCCCCTCTCTCTCTCTTCCCCCCTCTCTCTCTCTTCTCCACCCTCTCCCCTTCTCCCCCCAACGGGGGAGGGATGTAAAAAACCCACTTTTTTGGTTTTTTCAAATTATCCCCATAAAAAGAATCAAAAAATAAAAAAAATTAAAAAAAAACTCTTTTTTCCCCACCATCTCTCCCTTTTCCCCCAAACCCCAATTTCCCTTTTCCCCCTCTCTTCTCCACCCCCCTTTCTCTTCTCTCTTTTTTCCTTTTTTCCCCTTTTTCTTACCCCCTCTCTCTCTTTCTTTTCTCTCCCCTCTCTCCCCCTTCCTTCAACACCCAAAACAAAAACCCCAACCCCACCCTTCTTTTCTCTCCCCTCCCCCCCTCTCCCCTTTTCCCCCTCCACACAAAAACACACAAACAAAACTCTCTTCCTTTTCTTTTCCGCCCCTCTCTCTCCTCAACACACAAAAACACAAACACACACTCTCTCTTTTTCCCTCTCTCTTCTTTCACCCTCTCTCTCCCCACTGGGCTTAAAAAAGTTTTGGAGGGGTAAAAAAAAACACAATATGTTTTATTCCCTTACCCTTTTTTATAAAAAGAATAAAAAAAATAAAAAAAAATACATCCCCACTCTCTTTTTTTGCCCTCCACCCTTTTTTTTCCCTCCCTTTTCCTTTTCTCCCCCCCCCTCTCCTTCCCCACCCTCCCCCCTTTTCCCCCTCTCTTTCTCTTTCTCTCTTCTCTTCTTTTCCCCCCCTTCTCTCTCTTCCCAACCCCCTCTCTCTCCTCTCTTTTCCCACCCTCTCTCTTCTTTCTTCGCCCCCCTTTTTCCTTTTTTTCCCCCACACCCCCCCTCTTCTCTCTTCCCCCCCCCCCCCTCTCTCTCTCTCTTTCTCCACCCTTCTCCCTCTCTCTTTCTCTACCCTCATCCCCCCCCTTTTCCCCAAACCCCTCTCTCTCTCTCACTCCCCTTCCCCACCCTGTTTTCCCCTTTTTTTTTCCCCCTCTCCCTCTTCTCCCCCCCCCCCCCTCTCTTCTCCCCCCTCTCTCTCCTTTTCTCCCCCCTCTCTCTCTCTCTCTCTTCTCCCCCTCCTCTTTCTTTTAAACCCCCTCTCTCCCTCTTCTCCACCCCTCTTCTTTCCCCACCCTCTCCCCCTTTCTCCGCTTCTCCTCTTTTCCTCCCCCCTCTCCCCTTTCTCCCCCCTCTTCTCTTTTCTCCCCCTTCCCCGCTCCTTTCCTTTTCTCCCCATCTTCTCTTCCTTTCCCCCCTTTTCCCCTTCTTTCTCCCCCCTTTCCTCTATTTCTCCACCTTTTTCCCCTCTCTTCTCCCCCCCCCTCTCTATCTTCTCCCCCCATCTCCCTCTCTTTTTCCCCCACCCTCTCGATCTCCCCCTTCCCCCAAAATCCCCCTTCTTTTCCTTCAAAAACCCTCTCGCCTCCCCCTTTCCCCACAACTCCTCCCCCTCTCCCCCCTCTCCCCCCCCCCCTCTCTTTTTCCCCTACCCCCCTTTTCTCCCCCTTTCCCCCTTTTTCCCCCCTCCCTTTTCCCCCCCCCCCCATTTTCTCCCCCTCTCCCAAAAACCCCATCTCCCCCCACCCCCTTTTCCTTTTCCAAAAAACCCCCCCCTCCCTCCCCCCCTCCCCCCTCACCCCCCCCTTCCCTTTTTCCCCCCCTTTTTCCCCTTCTCCACCCCCCCCTTTCCCCCCCCTTTTAAACTTCCCCCAAAACCACACCTCCTTCCAAACCATTTTTTACCCCCCATTTTCCCCCCCCCCTCTCTTCTTCACCCCCCTCTCTCTTCATCTTTCCCCCCCTTTCCCAAACCAAAACCACCCCCTCTCTTCTTTCTTCACCTAAATCTTGTTCCCCACCAAAATCTCTCCCTTCCCCCACCCTCTTTTAAAATTTCCCCCCCCCCTTAACTTCTTTTCCCCCCCTTTTCTACTTCCCCATTTTCCCTTCCCCCTCCCCCCCTCTTTCCCCTAATCCCCCCCTACTCTTCTTCCACCCTCTCTCTCTCTTCTCCACCCCTTCCCCTTTCCCCCCCCTTTTCTATCCCCAATTCTCCCCCCTTTCTCCCCCCTTCCTTTTCTCCACCCCCCTTCTCTTAAAACCCCCCACCCACTCCTCTAACTCCCCCCCCTTCCCTTAACCCCCCAACCCCCCCCTCTCTCTTTCTCTTCTACACTCTCTCTCTCTGCTCTATCTTCTCTCTCTTCTCTCTCCTCTTTTCTCCACCCTCTCTCTCCTCTCTCTCTTCTCCACGCTCTCTCTCTTTCTCACCCTCTCTCTCTCTCTCTTCTCCACCCTCTCTCTTTCTCTCTTCGCCACCCTGTCTCTCTTTCTCCACCCCCCACCTCTCTCTCTTTCTCCCCCCCCCTCTCTCTCTCTCTTCAGCACAGACGTGTGAAGGCCAGCGCTTTCACAGCACGTCATCAGTCATAGCAGAAGCAGCAGCTGCCATCCCCGAAGAAGACGTTTCCATGACTCCCGAACACCTGCGTGGTGTGACAACTGGAGACGCTCAGTCTGCAAGATGTGCCACAGATGAGGAGGACGAGGGATGAGGAGCGCTTGCCACCCGATTCACAGAGTCTGGATACGGTGATGACGGAGAGTGAGCCACCGCCCTTGTTCACCAGCAACAGCAACCGGTTCATCAAAGTCCCATGGATTGGAAGGGAACTCCAGAAGTTCTCTCGTGAAACGGACCACAGAATGGGGATGTGTAGACAGTGAGGGAGGTGGAAAGGAAGAGGAAGAACCCAACCAAGTGGTGCCATTGACCAGTCACGGACTGACAAGGGTTGGGGTTCCAAACTGTTCCACTTGTAATGAACAAGGAACCGTCTGCAGAGTTCCACCTCCTCCTCACTGTGGGCACTCTGGACCTACATTGTGGTCCAGAAGTGCTTAGTTCTGGAGATCGTGCAACCTCCACCACAAAAAAGTTGCTGGCAAGAAGCAAAATATAGATAGGGGTTAGGCAGCACCCTAGTACACCATTTAAGGCAGTTGTTAAAGGGAACAGCAAGTCTAAATGTCAATGCATGCACAGCCAGAGAAAGCACATCATGCCCTGTTGTTGATAGCATTTCCTGTTAACCTTCATTGTCGAAGGTCTGTTTAGTATTGCTGAACTATCAATCTAGATGCTTCAATATTATGACTAATGATTTTGCATTCTTGTTGAAAACTTTGCGGCATATGTCTCTGAATCTTTTTTCCATGTATAGCCATTTGTAGTCCTGAGTTAAGATATCTGACGCTCTCAGGGAGTCTTTCTGGTTGTGGTATGTGCTTTTAGTTTGAAGAATTGTTGTAAATATGTTGAAACGCATTGTCAATGAAATTGACAATTTCATTATTCTTAAACATGTCGAGACAGTTGCTTGGACGGATATTGATTGTATTCTTGTGGAAACGTATTTACCCCCTGAGTAATCTGCCTACGTTATGAAGAGACGAATCTTATAATGGTGTGTCACTGTTAGAGACAGTTTTGCTGGATGCAATTAAAGGAGTGGGGTGACTCCATTTATCATATTTGGTAGACCTTAATCCAGGACACTGCCTGTATGCTAGAGATATTGAGTTGTTGATGATTTAGTTGCATGTGTGCAAATGTTGACAGTGAAAACGGTCAGATTTTGTCTGAATAAGACTGTTAGACACTTCATGTGGACTCTGTCCTAATTCGTTTGGCAAGTTTGTGTTTAAGCGTAGGTGAAGAATTTAAATTGGCAATATTGAATGGAATGAATCTTTAGTTTCCTGGCAGTTTTACTGATCTTTCACGTCAGTGGCTGTTGTGTTACTTAGACTAACTTCATTGTTTCACGTGATTGTTGTCAAGGTGCGATACTTAAAGCTCTTCCGATTGATTGAGTCCAACATCAGGCTTTGTTGTTGGTCATTTCAACTCATAATAATGAGAACATTAAACAAAAACAAAAACGCCAGCACTTCATATCCAGAAGTATATGTGAAGAGAGATGTCTGCGGATTTTGTAGATAAGATTCATTCTGAGCTATTTTGAACAAAAACTGGATAATGCTGTCTCAGAGAAGTTTGACAGAGATATTAAGTTTCTTAAAAGAATGAATTTCTTGAATGCTTGAAAAATGCTGGGCAGTGTATGTTAAAGATGTTGTTGTAGATATAGACAAAAGAACACTTGGTTTGATAGGGAAAGTGTGAGCAAGAAAATCTGTCAGAAACGCCTTGCGAAAAATTTCAATGTAACATTGGATTTGGAGAAGAAATCCGGATTATGAACATCATACGTAAGACATTTGAGGAGCAGGATAGTTAATTCACAAAAAAGAAAAGAATACAAAAACAACTTCTGAGGACTTACGAAAGGCAGAACACCAAAGTAAAATTATTCAGGTCTATTTGAAAATAACTTGCATGATCCTAAGAAATTCTGAGGATACAGTTAGTGTGTTCGAGCTAAAGAGCGCTTTTCAGGGGATTGTAAATAACGAAAGACGAGTGGTATTCTCACTTCAGGGATGTGTGTAATGTTTTCTGTTAATGACATTGCTTGCATGATGATGACCAGGGTTGCATGTTTGATACCAATGTACCATGAGACATGATACTGATAGCCAGCATTCAGAACCAACTGTGAGCATCAGAGCCCGCCTATCAAGAATGTGAAATAGTCAGGCAATTAGCGCTTGAAAGAAAGAAGGCTGCTGGTGTGATGGATTGATTGGTGAAATTATTTTAAGCACAGTGCTGAAGTTATTTCTTATTTACTTCAGTTTTCAAACTATTCTATTTGACCATAGTTTGTATCTGATGAATGGAGCTTAGCATTTATTCAAGCTCCTCCGAAGAGAAGGCGATCAAATGTATACATGACATCTCCAGCTGTTATTTCCCTGCTCAGCATTAGGCAATAAACTGTCAGTTTTATACTTATAACAAGCGTATTTGTACCAAGTGGATTGAGGAAAGTGAGCTAATAGGGGCGGAGCAGGGCAGGATTCAGGGGAAAAACCACAGCACAATTCTGACCATATATTTACTCTTTTTGGCTCTCACTCAGAAACAGTGATTCGTCATCGCAAAACTTTATGTTGCTTTATCGATTTTCGTAAAGCTTTTGACTCTGTATGTAGGGAAAAGCTATGGGATGTCCTGAGTAATATGGTTTTTAATGGTAAAATTCTATTCTGCTCAGAAAGTATGTATCAACTGTTAAGCCTGTGTTCGTTTGGCAGTGATTGACTGATGTATTCATGTGCCCTACTGGACTTTAAACCAAGGGAGAAATTGTTCTCTGTATTTTGTTTTCACTATTCATCAATTAACTTACAAAGAGGTTATCGAAAAAGGAACCGGTATTCAATTGTCAACCAGATTTTGTTGAATTGTTTTGATATTGCTATTTGCTGATGATGTTGTGTTATTTTCTGCCCCCCAGTGTGAGTTCTCCAAAATCAGTTTTGATTATATTGTTCTGATTACTTTCTATGCACTTTGATTTTAATAGTAACTAAGAGAAACGAACGTTGTTGTCTTTCGTTATGGGGGTTATCTTGCTACCGTGAAAACTGGCATTTATGGTGACCTTGAAACTGAAAATTGTCAAAATTAAGTATCTTTGGTGTTTTTCTGTCTACCGGTTTCAATTTCGTATTTCCTGTCTGATCTCGCTGACAGAGCAAAGAAAGGTGATATCAGCATTATAAGATGCTTATGGTCCATTAGGGAATATCGCCTTAGTCTCTTTTTTAAGGCTGTTTGATTGTCAAATTCAGCATCTTGACTTTAGGCTCGAGATCTTGGGTTTAGTACCTGATAAAATATTGTGGAAAGAGTCCATTTGTCTTCTTTAAAGTTTTTGGGGGTAAGCCCAAAGTCACAAGACACGTTGTGTATGGAAGAGAAGGCAGACATCCTTTACAGGTGAATATTTCGTACAGTGCATCAAATTTTGGTACGATTAGTTTGTATGGATACAACAGAGATCCAGGAAAGCTTACAATATGCTCTTATCTTTACAGGAACAAAACTATGTCACATAGGCAGTGGAGTTTAGGAATTTTTGTATAAAATTTGGGTTCGGAGTAGTCTGGGGAAACACAAGGGGTGGGTGATATAGCAAATTTTGTATCTGTATTCAAGCAAGGCTGTTTCAAAAACAAGACTGCTTTCTGTTTAGGGAACCATGATTTCTATAAGGTGTTATAACAGTTACATACGATCATTGGAACAAAATGTATATTTAAGCTCTAAAAGTCCTTTTCTGTAAAGAAGGGATATGGCCAGACTGAGAAATTGGAATGTCGTCTTTGAACTGTTTGCTTTCTGCAATTTAACAATCGTAGCAATCACAGATCTTTTCGGTATGTCCCTTTTGTGATGACGTACTAGAAACAGAAGTATCACTTTTTGGCTTCAGTGCCCAAAGTACAGTGATCTCTAGAGCAGAACTGATTCCAAGTAAATACCACTGCCATCCTGCATGTTAAATGTTCATTATTATTGTCTTCTGAAAACAGAACAATTGGGGATGAAAGTTGCCACTTTTGTTCACAAATCACTTAAGATTAGAAAACGGGGCTTAATGTTGTAATTAGGGAAATATCGGGTTTCTTTTAAATGTTGTAATTACGGAATTTATGCTTTGTTGAATGGTGGGGGATTAGGAATTTCATGTTTTGTTTAACGTTGTGATTACAAAAACAACTGTTTTGTTTAATGTTTGTAATTACGAAATGTTATGTTCATCCTGCTTGTAAAGGGGGTCAAGGCCTTACATTAAATCATTCCGAGCCCCGAGTCGAGTCCGAATCCGGCCCGAGCCCGGTCTCTCTCTCTCTCTCTCTCTCTCTCTCCTCTCTCCCCTCTCTCTCTCTCTCTCTCTCTCTCTCAAACACACCACACACCAACAAACACACCCACACACAACACACCACACCACACACACACACACACACCACACACAACACCCAAAACACACACACACACACACACAACACACCACACACAACACACACACCACACACACGCACGCACGCACGACGAACACCACCACACACACACACACACACACAACACAAACACACACACACACCACACCACGAATGCTTTTAGATGTCAAATTTTCCTCTTTCTTTTCTTTTATGAAAGGGGCAGGATGAAAATTATTTGTGTAAACTTAATCTTTTAAGAAGAAGACGACGACGACGACAGGGACCGAGGGACGACGACGACGAGATACTACTAAATCTACTACTACTACTACTACTACTACTACTATTTACTATTTACTATTTCTACTATACATATACTACTAATAACAACAACAACAAAACAACACAACAACTACAACAACAACAACAATAATAATAACAACAACAACAACAACAACAACAATAATAATAATAATAATAATAATAATGAACCTGATCTTTGACCCTCAATAAACATATTCTTGCCTTGACTTGACAGTCGCGCGCGCGCGCGTGTGTGCGCTAGTTCGTGTATACTAATTATCTTTGTAGGGGAACGGGTGGCCTAGTGGTAAGAGTGAGTGATGTGCGTTGTACTCGCGATCTGACGGCCCTGGGTTCGTCAAGCCCCGGATCAAGCCACCGCTGAGTCACTCGTTCAATGGAGATGTTCTTGTTGTGCGTTCCCCAGCTTTACACCCTGGGGGTCACCCAGAACATGCCACACTCTGACTACCTCATCCCCCTGGGAATCTCTGTGGATGGGAAAGTACACACCGGATGGAAGTTTGCGTGTATGACTCTTTTTCAAGCACCTCGCATATAGGCAGCCATACTCCGACTTCAGAATTGTTTTTTTTCTCCTTGAACAAAGAGGAGAGTGCGGGTTGTTTTGTTAAGAGCTTGTCAGGGCGGGAAGGCAATCTCAACACACCATTTTAAAAACATAACAAGTTTTAATGTAGGCCTTGGCAATTAGCTGACATCAATAATAACTGACACAGCTTTTGGCCTGGGCCACGTTCAATGGAGATGTGCCCCCTGGAGTTGACATCAGTGCCGATTTCTGTCCTTTACTTTTGTTTGTTCCTTCTGCTTGTACCAGTGGGCGTGGCGGGGAAATAAACAGCCGTCTGTCTGTCCGTCTGTCTGCCTGCCTGCCTGTCTGTCTGTCTGTCAGCAAGGCAGAAGGGCGGCCTGCAGAAGGGAGACAGGATAGTCTAGTGGTTAGAACACTGCGCTCGCAATCTGACGACCCGGGTTCGATTCCAGTTCAAGGGGGATATTTTCACTCTGGAGTTAACATCAGTGCAGACTCCACTCTCCCCAAAAGTCCTTCGGATGAGACTGTAAACCGAGGAGGCCCCGTGTGCGAACGCACGCAGAACATCTTACGCACACGTTAAATCCTGTTCCGCTTTTCGTAAGAGTAGGCCATTGTGTGCCGGTGGGAACAGATGACAGAATTCACAAATCCGCATACACACGGGGACTGGATGTAAAAAAGCACACAAGTGCTTATTAATAATAATTAATAATATATGGAATTTATATAGCGCTGAATCTTGTAAAAAACAAACAAATCGAAGCGCTTGCACTCAATCATTTACAGGCATGCAACTCTCCTTAAACATAATGAACAACAGATTTCAAAACCATGCGCGCGCACTTTTATGCACGCATGCACGCACACACAACACCAACACACACACCCCACCACACAACACAACACACACCACACACACACACACACACACACACACACACACACCACACACACCACACACACACACACTGGGAAAACAACACTTAGAAGGTAAAAGATGCTTTTGAAAATTAGGGACAGATATGTGGGGGAAAGTCTCAGGTAGGAAATAAGTGTGTTTTGAGGCTGGATTTGAAGGTATCAAGTGAGGCTTTTGGCGAAGTGAAAGAGGGAGGTCATTCCAGGTGGATGGACCAGAACAGAGAAGAGGGAAACGAGGCCAACAGTGGTTTGTTTGAATCTGGGTGTTCGAAAGCACAAAGTATCTGCGGCTGAACGAAGGGAAAGGATGGAGTGTACAGATGAAGACAGTTAACAGAGATAAGAGGGTGCAGATTTGTGGAGACATTTGAAACAGAGGGTATTGATTTTATACTCCAGTCTTTGTGAGACAGGCAGCCAGGGGAAGAGATCGCAGAAGAGGAGTGATGTGTTCAGATTGTTTCTTTCTTAGGCCCAGTAGAGCTGCGGGTTTTTTGTATGCGTTGAAGAGAGTGGAAGATGATGCTGGAAAGGCCAGCCAAAAGAGAATTACAGTATCTAAACGTGAAAGAATGAGAGATGTGACGAGCTTGGAAGTATGCATCAGTGGACGATACTTGCGAATCCCGTTTTATGCGCCGTAATTGATAGTAGCAAGACTGGCAGGTTGGGTAAATGATTTTTTTCATAGAGAGTGTGTTGTCAAGAACTACCCCTAAATACTTCACAGAGTTGGAACAAAGGAACTGACGTATTGCCGATTCAATTGAAGTTTTTGCGATAGAGGAAAGTTTATGTTGTTTCCCTAGAGCATGGCTTCGGTTTTATCGGCATTAAGTTGTAACTTGTTCTGATCATCCAGTTTTGAATGTCTTGGCAGTAGGGACATATTTGTCAGGAGGGAAGGCAAGTTTTAAACAGTATCACTGCACTGAAGCTGAGCATCATCGGCATAGAAATGATGATCAATATGGTGGTTGTTTATTATAATGTGAGAGTCGGCAGTGTAGAGAGTAAAGAGAAACAGGGCCCAGGACTGACCCCTGCGGGACTCCACATTCCATTATGACAGGTTTTGATTGAATTTTGTTTACAACAACTTTCGGGAAACCTGTCTGTGAGGTATGAAGTAAACCAGGTGATGGCTGTGCCGTTAATACCAACGTATTTTGGAGGCAAGAAAGAAGAATTGAGTGATCTATGGGGATCAAAGGCTGCAGATAAGTCAAGAAGAGTGAGGAGGGAGATTTTTCCTGCATCAGAAGCAAGTAGAAGTGTATCTAAAGTATGGACTAGGGTGGTTTCGGTGCTGTGGTTGGGGCGATAGGCAGATTGAAAAGTGGGAAGGAGATCATTGGAATGAAGGTGACTGTTGAGCTGTTTGAGAACGACTTTTTCTAGTACTTTAGAGACAAAGGGTAAGTTTGAGACAGGCCTATAATTCTTCAGAATGTTGGGATCGAGGTCGTGCTTTTTCAGTAGAGGTGTGACTTTTGCTGTTTTAAGAGCTGATGGAAAATTTCCATTATCCATTATCCATTATTCCATTATCCTCGATATAAAAAAAATAATTTTTATAAAAGGTTCTGATATCTCGTGGACTCTGATGGCGTCTGTCTGCCATCGTCTTCCTCTGGCTCTGCAGCCAGAGTATCTGGTGTTGGATGCCCGAAGAGCTGGTTGGTTTGGGGGCCTACGTGTGAGGTGTCCGAACCACTTGATTCTGTTGGTCAAAGTGTTGTAGGACTGGTGTTGCTCCTGCCGTGTCTCGTGTCACCTCACTTGTGGTCTTGTCTTGTCTTGTCTTGTATATACTGATTTATCGGGCATTTCACTTCACAGGGGACCAGTTTTCTCTTGAGGACTTTAGTTAGGGCCCGTGTCTGGCATTGGTACGTCAGCCGATTTCATTGCCCCCGAAAGTCCTTCGGATGGGACTATAAACCCAGGTCCCGTGTGCGAACGCATTCAAAACATCTTGCACACACGACCAAACCTGTCTCGATGTGGAGTGGAAGTGGGGTGTGTGTGTGTATGTGAGTGTTTTGTGTGTGTGTGTGTGTGGGTGTGGTTGTTTTGAGTGTGTGGGTTATGTGTGTGAGTGTTAGTGTGTGTGTGTGAGTTGTGTGAGTGGGGTGTGTATGTGAGGGGTGTGTATGTGTGAGTGTGTGTGTGTGAGTGTGTTTTGAGAGTCAAAGTCAAAGTCAAAATCAAACTTTTATTTTCAGATGGTACATTGAATAGCAGTGCATTTGCTTTTTTTTCATCAAGCCATCTATCTAAAGAAAAAAAGAGAGAAAAAAGATTGTATATAAATATATATATATATATATATAATAGAGAGGAGAGAGAGAGAGAGAGAGAGAAAGAGAGACAATGACAATGACAATGACAAATTCTTTATTTCGAGGAATGAATAAGAAAAAGTGCTTTTTCACCCAGTTTCCCCGCCCGTTAGGGATCATCTTTAAATAATACCAATTTTTTACATCTCACAATAAAACAAGGGAAATTTAACCCTTTTCAAACAGCTCCCCCAACACCCCCCCCCCCCCCCCAAAGCAAGCAAATAAAGGAAAACCAAAAATTACCCCACCCCACCCCAAAAACCCCAACAAAACAACAAACAAACAAAAAAAAAGAGGAAAAACCAAACCAAAAAAAAGATGATAAAAAGAAAAAACGACAAACAACAACAACAAGACAGAACAACAACAGAGCCAAGGAAAATAACACAACCAACTTAATAAGTCTAAAGATAAACATCTACACATTGTCAATTTGGGACCATATTGTTACACTAATTATAAGATATTGAATAGGGAGAGAGAGAGGGGAGAGAGGGGGAGGGTGGAGGGGAAAAGGAGAGAGGGGAGGGAGGGAGAGAGGAAGAGAGGGGAGAGAGGGGAGGGGGACATTAATAAAACCTAATCAATGATCAGTGAGTGAGTGTGTGTCTGTGTATGTGTTGGGGTGTGCGTGAGTTTAATTATTATTTTTTTTATTTAATTTCTTTTATATCGAGGATAATGGAATAAGCTTTTATGTGCTTTTTATTTTCAGTCGCGTTGTATGGTGGTTTTGTAAATTGTCCAAACTGTTCCCACGGCACACAAGGGCTACTCTTACAAAAAGCGGGAAAAGGATTCAACGTGTCGCAAAACTTCTGCGTGCGTTGACACGGGGCCTCGGTTTATAGTCTCGCCGAAGACTGAGGAGTGCGCGCCCTTGTTTGTGTGTGTTTTGTGGTTGTGTGTGAGTTGTGTGGTGTGTGTGTGTGTGTGTGTGTGTGTGTGTTGTTTGTGTGTGTGTGAGTGTGTTGAATGAGTGAAGTGTGGTGTTTGAGAATGAGTGTGGGTGTTTCGTGTGTGTGAATGAGTGAGTGTGTGTGCGCGCGCGGGTGTGCATGCATGTGTGCGTATGCGTGGTGTGTGTGTGTGTGTGTGTGTGTGTGTGGAAGGGGGAGGAGGGTACCCATCATTTTAACAACAATCTCACCATATGAAAACAGGGCTTTTAGAGCACGAAAAACAAATCAAAGACATACGCTGGAACTCAGGAAGGCTATGTACAGAGGGAAGGAGATTTCCAAAAACCATAAAATTCATGTATTTATTCTTTTATTTCGAGGTTAACGGAATAAGCACTCAAGCGCTTTTTTAAAAAATCCAGTCCCTGTGTATGTCTTTTTGTAAAGTTTTGTCATCCGTTCCACTCACACACAATGTCTACTTTACCCAAAAGGGAAGGGTTTTAAGGTGTGCTCAAGATGTTCTGTTCTGCGTGAGTTTGTGGCGTGCGCCGCGCGCGCGGGCGCGCGCGCGCGCGCGCGCGGTGTGTTGTGTGTGTGTGTGTGTGTGTGTGGTTGTGGTGTGTGTGTGTGTTGTGTGGTGTGTGTGTGTTGTGTTCTTTCTTTCTTTAAAATTTAACTCTGTTCACCTCAAGGTGAATTAGACCAAAAATAGTGTTACATATTAGAGAAACGTGTGTGTGCGTGCGGGTTGTGTTCAATTTATTAACGTCTTTTCACAGTTGTTGATATAAGACGGGGGGGGAGGGGGGGGGCAGCAGGGGGAGGAGGGTTTTATGAGTGTCAAGGGAGGAGGGTATAGTTGGTACGTCAGGAGAAGGAATTTCAGGGGAAACAATGCATGCGAAATGATAAACAAAATTTAAAAATAAAAAATTTATAGAAAAACAACCACAAAATTATAGAAAAAAACAAAAACAACCCCGTTATTATAACCTATTTTAACTAAATAAACACAGGAAAAATGCAATTCTAACCATTTCTAACAAAAATCGAATTCCAAAGAAAAATTAAAATAAAATTTCAATACTGTTTACGTGGAAAAAAAAACCCAAACCCTTTTTAAATTTTGTAACCCCCTCCCTGCCCTCAAAAGAAACCAAGAAGCATACCCCCCCCCCCCCCCCCCACCCCTGGAAGAAAGAAGTCAACCCTTAAAACTAGAGCCAGAAACCCCAACAACAGCCATAACCCATATTACAGTACACAATATCTCTAGCCCCCTCCTATGACCAAACAAAATAAACAATCGGAATG
>CM054136.1:28111519-28116519 GCA_028751875.1 Rapana venosa | reverse complement strand
GCAGTGTTAGGTAGCGCAGCGCAGCGCAGCAGTAGCTGCAGCAGCAGCGCAGCATAGCAGCACCCAGCGCCCACAGCGTAGCGCAGCGCAGCACCAGCAGCAGCAGCAGCAGCGAAGCGCGTCGGGCAGGTTTCCCCCACACTAAAAACTACTCTTTTCCTTTGGTTTTCTGTGTGATTTGATATTTTTACCGCACGTACAAAGGGCATACCAGAATAAACACCCTTTTTGTGAAAGACTAGCCCTGACCAAAACTCATGTGATTTTGAAACAAATTTGGTGGGTTTTGAATTTTTTTAATTTTTCAGCAAACACTGTACCCCCCTCATCCTTTTGTGTCGCTAGCCCCCTTACCGCAAAAGCAGCGGGGGGCAACGCTGTAGGATACGGCAATCCTCATTTTGATGATTTTTTCCAATTTTCTCGGACAAATGGTATTTTCTCTATTCCTCAATCCCCAAAAAAAAATTTTTACAGTCCTTTTTTCATGCTTAAAAAAACAATCTGTGAAAATCACCACATTTTTTTTCCACCGCACTCGGTGAAAAACCCGAATGTTTTTTAAGGGGGCGGGGGAGCCGTGGTCGGAGCCTCGCTTTCCCCCCCCCAAATTAAGCAGCGTCGGCGTGGTTACCGTTGGAAGGGGGGACCCTTTTCGCGCCTTGGGGTTCGCAGTTCACCCAGTTCCACCCGTGTAAATGGGTACCCCCTCTTTGGGTCAGGGAAGGTAAAAACAGCGAGGAAGGGGAGATGGGCGCCCCCTCAATATGCGGCCTAGAGAAGGAGGCCCCGGGGGCCGCCCCCCACGACCTAAATATGTTTTGGGACTCCTTTACCCTTCCTTTTACCCCTATACAAGTACTACTGACCCCCCCAAAACAAAACCCGGGGTCAGCCTTCCACTACCTTGGGTTGATCGCTCTGCTCTACAGAGCTCCCTCCATTCCGCGTCAGGATCTCGATCCCCCACGGGCAGCCGTACTTGTGCAGGGTCTCCTCCAGAGGGCATCCTAGCGCCGTCAGGGCGTTCTGGCCTGCAGCACGCGCATTCCGCCTGAAGGTCAAACTGACTCTGACATTCGTGCCGAACCACGGGCCCACATTCCGTACAGCCTGCAAGAAAGCCGAGAGAGTGATGATGGGACACAGGTCAGCAGTAGGAAGGAGCAGTAACACAGGGTAGGAAGACTTTGTTACTGATCAGCAGTAGGAAGGGGCAGTAACACAGGGTAGGAAGACTTTGTTACTGATCAGCAGTAGGAAGGGGCAGTAACAGAGGGTAGGAAGACTTTGTTACAGATCAGCAGTAGGAAGAAGCAGTAACAGAGGGTAGGAAGACTTTGTTACAGATCAGCAGTAGGAAGAAGCAGTAACAGAGGGTAGGAAGACTTTGTTACAGATCAGCAGTAGGAAGAAGCAGTAACAGAGGGTAGGAAGACTTTGTTACAGATCAGCAGTAGGAAGGGGCAGTAACAGAGGGTAGGAAGACTTTGTTACAGATCAGCAGTAGGAAGGGGCAGTAACAGAGGGTAGGAAGACTTTGTTACAGATCAGCAGTAGGAAGGGGCAGTAACAGAGGGTAGGAAGACTTTGTTACAGATCAGCAGTAGGAAGGGGCAGAAACAGAGGGTAGGAAGACTTTGTTACAGATCAGCAGTAGGAAGGGGCAGTAACAGAGGGTAGGAAGACTTTGTTACAGATCAGCAGTAGGAAGGGGCAGAAACAGAGGGTAGGAAGACTTTGTTACTGATCAGCAGTAGGAAGGGGCATTCCTACAGGGCGGGAGAGAAGTAATAACAGATGGTAGAAGACACTGTTACAGATCAGCGATAAAGGTAAAGGTAAAGGAGTCCCATAACCTATAAGGTCGTAGGGGAGCGAGGCGTCAGAGACCTCACTTCTCTAGGGCCAGCATATTGAGGGCGGCGCCCATCTCCTCTCCCTCGCTGCTTTACCTTCCCTGACCCTAAAGAGGGCAGGTACCCATTTACAGCTGGGTGAACTGGGGGAACTGTACTGAAGCCAAGGCGCGCAAACGGTGATCAGCGATAGGAAGAAGTAATAACAGATGGTAGAAGACATTCTTACAGATCAGCGATAGGAGGAAGTAATAACAGATGGTAGAAGACATTGTTACAGATCAGCGATAGGGAGGAGCATTCCTACAGGGCGGGAGACTTTCTTACTGTCAAAGACCTGAACATGTTTTTCACCACACTGCATAGTTCAATCTGAACCCAAAACTAGGGAGTAAAAGTGAAAATAGAGATAAATGGAAAAAAACAACCCAGACAACTAAAATGAATATTTTCTGGGAAGTTTTTATTCCAAAAATTGTATATACATGCTTAAAAAAAATTAAGAATAAGATTTTTAAAAAATGAATGAATAGATTAAGAAAATAGATAAGTAAATAAACAAGGAATGAACGAAACAGGTGCGTCAACTGGTATGTTTGATAGCAAGAAAAGGAAGAATTAGTCAGACATCTTCATATGCTTATCAACCAATCAACCGGTCAACCAATCAATCAATCAATCAATCAGCGCCTTCTTAGTATAGACGAAAGTTCCATCAAGTACGATCTCAAAAACAAATCACTGAAATACCAACATAATACAAGAGCAGTGAGAATCTACTGAAAAATTAATGTGAATGTTTAATAACCATTGCCTACAAACAGACCCAAAAAATATAGACACCATTAAATTAATAATAATAATAATATAATAATAATAATAATAATGTATGGAATTTATATAGCGCTGAATCTTGTAAAGCAACAAATCAAAGCGCTCAGATTTTATTTCATACCACTTTAAGTCACGGCAGATTTCTCTCCGTGAAATTCGGGCTGCTCTCCCCGGGGAGAGCGGGAGAACGCGTCGCCATTAGCGCCGCGGGGCCCACCCTTTAAACCCTTTTTTTTTTTTTTTTTTTTTTTGCAGCTGTTTTTTGTTTCCCCTAATCAGAGGGGCTTTTTCTAAAAATTTTGCCAAGGGACAACCTCTTGTTGCCGTGGGTTTTTTTACGTGCGCTAAATAATTACGTGTAACACACGGGACCTCGGTTTATCGTCTCATCCGAAAGACTAGCGCCCAGACCACCACTCATGGTCTAATGGATGGGGGAAAAATTTCCGGTCCAAACGGGGTACGAACCGCCGCACACTTCAGACCCGGACTTTTCGCTTTCTAGACAGGCGCGTTACCTCTAGACCACCGATCCACTTATTCATCCATATGGCAGAAGAATCATTGAACCCAGCAAAAACATGTTTTAAAAAAGGGTTGGCTCTTTATTGTAAACTTTATATCAACAGTTTCGATCAGAAGATCTGAAACGGGAAATCAGGAAACACTGCTGTCTGCTTACTCAAGGCCCGTCACCGCGCATTCCTCCACACGCGTGCATGCATGATTTTAAGTTTCACATCAGGCAAATCTACCGATCTTTCGCGTGAGGGTTGTTTTGTTTGTTTGTTTGTTTGTGTTTTGTAATCTAAGAATCAGACCCATCACCCTAGTTTACTAACTAAAAGGAATAGGTGACAACATTTATAAAACCGCATACACACGGGGACTAGATGTAAAAAAAAAAAAAAGCACACAAGTGCTTATTCTATTATCCTCGATATAAAAGAAAGAAAGAAGGAAAGAACAACCAGCAACACCAACAACAAACAACAAGAATGCCCTTCAGCTGACGTTGTAGCTTACAGTTGTCCCGCCTTACGTACAACCCTTAAAAGAGAGAGGTTTCTTTTTATTTTATTTCTTCCATTTCGAGGATAATGAAATGCGCACTCAATGGGGCTGAGAGACAGACAGACAAACAGACAGACAGACAGACAGACGGACGGACGGACGGACGGACAGAGAGACGGACAGGCGGACAGACAGCCGGACAGACAGACAGACGGACGGACAGACGGACAGACAGCCAAACAAACAAAAAGAAAGACAGACAGACGGACGGACAGACAGACAGACAGACGAACAGACAGACAGGACGGACCGGGGCGGACGGAAAGGACGAAGAGAGACAGACAGAAAACGGACAGAAAACAGACAGACGGACGGACGGAGAGGGCGGGGGGACAGACAGACAGACAAACAGACGGACAGAGCGGACGGAGGACAGACAGACGGACGGACGGACGGACAGACAGACGACGGACGGACAGACAGACAGACAGACAGACAGACGGACGGACAGACAGAACGGACGAAAAGACAGACGGACGGAAAGGGCCAGGGCAGACGGGCGCGGACGGACGGACAGACAGAGACTAAAGGACGGACAGACAGACAAACAAATAGACAGACGGACAGACAGACAGATAGACAGGACAGACAGACGACGGACGGACGGACGGAAGACAGACAGACAGACAGACATACGGACGGACAGACAGACGGAAAGAAAAAGACAGACAGACATACGGACGGGACAGACAGACAGACATACGGACGGACAGAAAAGACAAACAAATAGACAGGCAGACAGACGGACAGACAGGCAGGCAAACAGACAGACAAACAGACAGACAGACAGACGGAAAGACAGACAGACATAAAGACAGACAGACGGAAGGACAGACAGACAGACAGACGGGGCGGACGGGGCAGACAGGGCAGACAGACGAAAGACAGACAGACGGCGGACAGAAAAAGACAGACAGAAAGACAAACGGGGAACAGACAAACCGACAGACGGACGGACGGACGGACGGACAGACAGACAAACAGACGGACAGACGGGCGGACAGACAGACAGACGAGCGGACGGGCGAGAAAAGACAGACGGACGGACGAAGACAGACAGACAGACGGACGGACGGACGGACGGACAGAAAGACAGACAGACGGACGGACAGACAGACGGACGAACAGACGACGGACCGGGGCGGACAAAACAGAAAGGACAGACAGACAGACAGACATAGGACGGACAGACAGACAAACAAATAGACCCGACGGAACGGACAGACAGACAGA
>CM054136.1:28106519-28109019 GCA_028751875.1 Rapana venosa | reverse complement strand
CCCCCTCCCTTAGCTGACGTATGCATGCACACACAACAACACACTGGCAAAAGCATGTACCTGAATTCAGCCTACGTGCGATGCAGAGACACTCAAGAACGTCGTCTGCACATGCGATACACCCGATTCATACCTTAGATAAGGGACAGGATAGCCTGGTGGTTAGAGTGAAGCACTCGTGATCTGCTGACCCGGGTATGATTCTCGCTCAAGGAGATTTTTTTTCTTCTCGAGTTAACATCAGTGCCGACTCCACTCTCCATCAAAATTCTTTTGGATGAGACTATCAACTGAGGTCCCGTGCGCGAGCTCACTCAGAACAGCTTGCGCACATGTAAAAACCTGTTCCATTTTTCAACAGAGTAGACCATTGTGTGCCGCTGGGATCAGATGGCAAAATTTACCAAAAAAAGTGCATACACACGGGGACTAGATATAAAAAGCACATGAGTGTTTATTCCACCATCCTCGAAAGAAAAGAATGAAATAAATACATAAATGAACATATGAAATGATAATACAGGTTGATCAAATATACATCCCTCTTCAAAGACACAATAATATCTACTACACACTCTGTGCTTTTTCATTCAGTGCGTAAGACGGCTTGACAATCAGCTACTGAGTGGATTTTTTTTTGTTTTCTGTGGAAAATGTGACGTGAGATTGACATTTATTTCGCAAGCTGTTCACGGGTCTTTGTCAAAAAAAAAAATACAGCAGAAGAAAGAAAGCAACAGAAGGCCTCCTTCTCTTTGCAAAAAACAAACAAGCCAAATGACAAACAAGCAAATGCCACAAAACAGCAGGGCTAAACGAACACGAGAGAGAGGGATCAGTGATTTCTCGTTTAATCACCATGGCAATTTCTTTTCGCTGACTCGTTTGAAATGGTCAAAAACAGGAAAAAAAAACAGGAAAACCAAGCAAAAACACTTTAAGAATAAACAGAGAAATAACAACAAAAGCAATAAGGAACCAAACACAACACTCCCCTTCCTCCCCTCCCTCCCCCCTTCCCCCCTCCATACACACATACGCGTACATAAAACAACAACACACAACACACACACACACACACACACACACACACACACACACACACACACACACACACACCACACACACACGTACATAAAACAAAAACAACAACACACACATTCCTTTTTCATGTAATACCATTGTTAGAATCCTTTTTTTTTTTTTTTAAACCAAAGAACCCCAACCCAATCTACTGATTATTTGGGAGATTGGTTTGGTTTTCATTCATCGACTAGCGCTCCGAGATTCATCAAAGGTGAAATTTTGCGTATGCGACCGATTTTACCCACCATGAAGATAGCCACATTCCGACTTCGGGAATGGATTGGGAAAATAACGTAATCCCTCACCTGGACCTTGAGCAACAAGATGGCGACGACGGAGAAGAAATTCCACAGTGGACAAGGGAGGCAACTGCAAGTGCTGGATCTTCTCAAAGGTCGCAGGAGGAGTAGAGAGGTTGTGTGAGGGCAGGGGCATTCCGTCTTCTTTTATAGCGGGGACGAGGAAGTGTGTGGACGCTGCCACCCGGATGGCAAGTGCAGGATGCGTGTTGTTTTAGATTCAGGATGTGTCTCTTGTTTATGGTCACGGTGTCTTCTTTTGTGACAATGATGTGTCTTTTTTATGTTAGTGATGTCTCTTTTTATGTTAATGATGTCTCTTTTTAAGCGCATTAGCTACTGCCTGCCGTGGTGTTCGTCTCTCTCTCTCTCTGTCTCTGTCTCTCCCCTGTCCTCTCTCTCCCCTCCTCTCTCTCTCTCTCTCTCTCATCTCTCTCCTGTCCTGTCTGCTCTGTCCTTCTCTCTCTCTCTCTCTCTATCTCTCTCTCTCTCTCTCTCGTCTCTCTCTCTTTCTCTCTCTGTATGTCCGTCTGTCTCTGTCTGTCTGTCTGTCTCTCTGTCGTCCTGTCCGTCTCGTCTCTGTCTCTCGTCTGTCTCACTCTCTCTCCCTCTCTCTTCTTCTCTTTCTCTCTCTCTCTCTCTCCCTCTGTCTGTCTGTCTGTCCTCACTCCTCCCTGTCTCTCTCTCCTCTTCCTCTCCTCATCTCTCTCTCTTCTCTCTCTCTCTCTCTCTCTCTCTCTCTCTCTCGTCTCTCTCTCTCATCTCTCATGCTATGCTCATCACTTTGTGATTTTTTTTTCTATTACCAGTTTTTATTTTGGTTGCCATATACTGACATGATCCGTATTTTATAAGCAACCCCAAGAAGCTGCTGAATTTAGATTAGCACATTTATCTCAGTGTTCGACAAGCATGCTCCCTTCATAAAAAAAACGTTAAAGGAAAAAAATCTCCTTGGATAACAAAAGACATAGAATCTGAAATACACTTAAGAGACTATTTGAAAACCCATGGTTAAAAAGAGCAATTTAGAATGCAAAGAAACAAAGTAACTTCGCTACAACGCAAATCTTCAAAAGTTTTTATTTTCAACTACAGACTGTTGTCAAGTATGG
>CM054136.1:28076519-28096519 GCA_028751875.1 Rapana venosa | reverse complement strand
CCCAAACGTATCTTAATGTGTGTAACCCCCTCCCCTGCCCTCAAAAGAAACCCAAGAAGCAACTCCACACCCACCCACACACCCACCTACCCCCAGCCCTGGAAGAAAAAAGCTCAACCCTTAAAACAAGAGCGTTGTTGTTGTTGCTTTCCTATTGTTCACAGTTGTTGCATTCCTGTTGTTTATCTTGTTTGTTTCATAGGAGGGGGCTAGAGATATTGTGTTTGTAATTGGGTTTTTGGTTGTTGTTGGTGTGTGTTTATGTGTGTTGTGTGTTGTTGTGTGTGTGTTGTGTGTGTGTGTGTGTGTGTTGTGTGTGTGTGTGTGTGGTGTGTTGTGTGTATGTTTGTGTGTGTGTGTGTGTGTGTGTGTTGTGTGTATGTGTGTGTGTATTGTGTATGTGTGTATGGTGTGTTGTGTGTATGTGTGTGTTGTATGTGTGTATGTGTGTGTATGTGTGTGTGTGTGTGTGTGTGTGTGTGTGTGTGTATGTGTATTGTGTTGTGTGTATGTGTGTGTATGTGTGTGTATGTGTGTTGGTGTGTGTGTTGTGTATGTGTGTGTTGTGTGTGTGTGTGTGTGTGTGTGTGTGTGTGTGTGTGTGTGTTGTGTGTGTGTGTGTGTGTGTGTTGGTGGTGTGTGTGTGTGTGTGTCTGTTTGTGTGTGATGGATGTGTTGTGTGTGTTTATGCAAGGTCGCACAGATGTTGTTTTTCTAGTCCTTTCAAGACGTCCTTGAGGTTTTGCTAGATCCGGGATGGAGTGTGTTGTATAAGCCTTTCTTTTTCGGGGAATAACCAACGCCCTTATTTATGAAGTCTTTCTCCCGAAAAAAAGACATCAACCTACTTCGTTACATTGTCGTCTTCTGAAATACATAGTGTTGTGTAAGTGAGAAAGCAGCCACGGGCTTAATACAAACCATTATCTCATTGGTTCATGTTTGAGTTGCCTGATTGGCTGCTATATAGTAAAGCCTGTGTTTTGATCGGTCGTAAATAAAAGAGCAATTATTGCTGAATAAATCAGGATGGTGGCTGTTGTTGATTCTGTGGGAAGATGGTTTTTCTTGTAAAGTGATCAGCTGTAATGCATGTCACCCACCGTAAAACAAATAAGTTGTTAATTGGTAGGAACAACACACACATTTTTCTATGTATCCGTAAAGGAAAGTGGTGGTGAGTCGATGTAATTTTTTTTGGGGGGATACAATGTTGATGTACAAACTTGAATAGTTTGTTCTGAACAACAATGGAAGTCCTTGTAATGCAGTAGTATGACTCTCACTCTGTTTTGTCTTTATTGCTTTTGTTATCGGGTGTGTGTGTTAGTGTGTGTGTGTGTGTGTGTGTGTGTGTGTGTGTGTGTGTGTGTGTGTGTTGTGTTGTGTTCGTGCTTGTGTGTGTGTGTGTGGTGTGTGTGTGTATGTGTATGTGTGTGTTAGTGTGTGTGCGTGTGTTAGTGTGTGTGTGTGTTAGTGTGTGTGTGTGTGTGTGTGTTAGTGTGTGTATGTGTGCTAGTGTGTGTGTGCGTGCGTGTTTGTTTATTTTATTTTAGTTATTTTATTTTATTCTTTTATATAGAGGATAATGGAACAAACACTTATGTGCTTATTTACATCCAGTCCCCGTGTGTATGCGGTTTTGTCAATTCTGTCATCTGTTCCCACCGGCACACAATGGCCTACTCTTACGAAAAGCGGAACAGGATTTAACGTATGGGTAGGATGTTCTGCGTGCGTTCGCACACCTCGGTTGATAGTCTCATCCAAAGCACGTGTATGTATGTGTGTGTACGCGTGCGTGCGTGCGTGCATGTGTGTGTGTTTGTGTGCATGTACGTGCGTGCGTGTGTATATGGTGTTTGTGTGTGTGTGTGTGTGTGTTTGTCGCGGAAAGATGACTTCTTTTGTTTAGTTCGTTGTTGATTTTTATGCTTGTTTGATTGGAGGAGGGGAGGAGGGGGTTGTTTTGTTTTTTGTTTTGTTATTGCTTGATGTTTATTGCCTGTTGGGGGATTGTTTCTGTAGGTTTGGTTTTGTCCTTAGAACCTTTTGGCAGCACATTCTTGGTTTTTTTTATTCTCTTTTTGTTCGTTGTGATTTTTGTGTGTGCTGACTATTTGTTGTTCTTGCTACTGCTGTTAGTTGTTATTTGCCATGTTTATGAGTACATAGACTGAAATTCTTTCATACACACACAGACCCACACAGACATACATAGACGCACACAGACACACACTCAGACACACACAGACACACACACAGACACACACAAACACACACACAACAAACACACACACAGACAGATACACAACACAAACACACACACAGACATACACACACACAAACACACACACACAAACACACACACAGACACTGACACACACAGACACATACACAGACACACACAGACAACAAACACACACACACACACACACCACACACAACACACACACACACACACACACAACACACACACACACACACACAAACACAACACACACAAACACACACACACACACACACACACACACAGGCACACACACACACATACACAGCTCGATAGATATGTGTCTTATGGGGGAAAAGCACATGTATTGCTTATCCAATGACAAGCAAAACCGACGAGGAATGATAATACACGTAGGCCAATAAATCCATGGTTATTCTGCACACAACTAAATACTCATCAGCACCGCTATGTATGGAGCAAGACGAGCAGACACGTATGTAAACACGGTGTTTTCAGAACCTTCGGATGAGACTATAGACCGAGGCCCCGTGTGCGAACGCACACACATCTTGCGCACACGTTAAATCCTGTTCCGCTTTTCGGAAGAGTAGGCCATTGTGTGTCGGTGGGAACAGGTGACAGAATTTACAAAACTGCATACACACGGGGATTTGATGTAAAAAAAAAAAAAAAAAGCACATTATTTCTTATTCCATTATCCTCGATATAAAAGAATAAAATGGAGAAAAAATATATATGGTGGATGGGGAATGAGACGTCAGAAACCTCAGCTTCTCTAGGGGCCAGCATATTGAGGGCGGCGCCCATCTCCTCTCCCTCGCTGCTTTACCTTCCCTGACTCTAAAGAGGGCAGGTACCCCATTTACAGCTGGGTGAACTGGGGGACTTTACTGAAGCCAAGGCGCGCAAACGGTCAACCTGAGGTTGGGGAAAACGAGTGAACCGACCACTAAGCCGTACAGTCACTAGTATCAACACACCAGTATAATTATACACACCAGTATTTATTTATTTTTTAATTTTTTTTTTATTTACTGATTTATTTAGTCTTGTACTTCGAGGGTAATGGATTAAGCGCTCGTGTGCTTTAGTTATCCAGTCCCCGTGTGTATGCAGTTTTGTAAAGTTGGTCATCCGTTCCCACCGGCACACAATGACCTACTATTCCGAAAGGGGGAACAGGATGTAACGTGCGCGCAAGATGTTCTGCGTGCGTTCGCACACGGGGCCTCGGTTTATAGTCTCATCCGAAGGATCTTTGGGGAGAGTGGAATCTGCACTGATGTTAATTCCAGAGGAAAAAATCCTCTTGAAGGAGATTTGAACCCAGGTCAGCAGACCACGAATGCATCACTCTAACCATCAGGCTATCCCGCGGGTGGTTGCGTGCGTACGCGCGTGTGCGCGCGCGCGCGTAAGTGTGTGTGTATGCGTGCGTGTGCGCGGTGTGTGTATGTGTGTGTGCGCGCGCGTGCGTGCATTCGTGAATGAGCGTGCGCTGTTTGTGTGTGTGTGTGTGTATTTGTGTGTCTGTTCGCGCATTATGTGATATATATTCGCGCGCATACGAACGTCGTGTGTGTGTTGTGTGTGTGTGTGTGTGTGTGTGTGTGTGTGTGTGTGTGTGTGTGTGTGTGTGTGTGTGTGTGTGTGTGCGTGTGTGTCCCTTTCCTTTTCTGGTGCTAGGAAAACTGACTTCTAAGCCGTCATTACCTTCAGAGCAGGTGAAGTGAAGATTTTTGTCAGTCAAACCTCTTTTCTCCCTCAGCCCTAAAGCTCAGGCATAGGGCTGTATTCAGTCAGTCAGTGAGGGAAGAAAGGACTTTTTTTAAACAGGTAAAGGTGTCCAATAACCAATAAGGTCGTAGCGAAGCGAGGTGTCAGAGACCTCCCTTCTCTAGGGGCCAGCATATTGAGGGCGGCGCCCATCTCCTCTCCCTCGCTTCCCTGACGCTAAAGAGGGCAGGTACCCATTTACAGCTGGGTGAACTGGGGGAACTGTACTGAAGCCAAGGCGCGCAAACGGTCACCCGTCCAGGTGGTAACCACGCTCTACGCTGCTTAACTTGGCTGGGGGAAAGCGAGTGCTCTGACCACTGAGCTATTCCTTCTTCTTCTTCTTCTTCTTCTTTTTCTTCTTCTTCTTCTTCTTTTCTTCTTCTTTCTTTTTTCTTCTTCTTCCAATTTTCTTCGCAATTTTCTTCTTCTTCTTCTTCATTCTTCTTTTTCTTCATTCTTCTTCTTTTCTTCGCAATTCTTCTTCTTCTTCTTCCTTCTTCTTCTTCTTCGCAATTCTTCTTCGCAATTCTTCTTTTTCTTCGCAATTCTTCTTCTTCTTCGCAATTCTTCTTCTTCGCAATTCTTCTTCTTCTTCTTCGCAATTCTTCTTCTTCTTCGCAATTCTTCTTCTTCGCAATTCTTCTTCTGCAATTCTTCTTCTTCTTCGCAATTCTTCTCTTCGCTATTCTTCTTCTTCTTCTGCAATTCTTCTTCTTTGCAATTCTTTTTCTTCGCAATTCTTCTTCTTCGCAATTCTTCTTCGCAATTCTTCTTCTTCGCAATTCTTCTTCTCATTCGCTATTCTTCTTCTTCTTTGCAATTCTTCTTCTTCGCAATTCTTTTCTTCGCATATCTTCTTCTTCTGCTTCGCAATTCTTTTCTTCTTCTTCGCAAGTCTTCTTCTTCTTCTTTTCTTCGCAAGTCTTCTTCTCTTCTTCTTTTTTTCTTCTTCTTCTTCGTCTTCTTCTCCTTCTTCTTCTTCTTCTTCTCTTCTTCTTCTTCTTCTTCTTCTTTCTTCTTTTTCTTCTTCTTCTTCTTCGTCTTCTTCTTCTTCTTCTTCTTCTTCTTCTTCTTCTTCTTCTTCTTCTTCTTCGCAATTCTTCTTCGCATTTCTTCTTTTCTCTTCGCAATTCTTCTTCTTTGCAATTCTTCTTCTTATCTCAAATTAATGATTGTTAGCTGCTCTATAGCCAGACAGGGGAAACCTGACCTGACCTTTTTTTTTTTGCACAATCGCTTTGTGGGTTCTGCCATTGTCTGCTGACTTCCTTGTTCTGGAAATTGTTTAATCTCCACACACCCAAATAAATAAACACAGAAACAATGAAAACGAGAACAAGGGATTTTTTTTCTCTCTGTCGGTCTGTCTGTCTGTTTGCCTGTCTCGATGTCAGTATGGCAGATGTTTGTCGCTCTGTGTTTGTTTCTTTCTCAGTCTGTATCTGTCTGTGTATCTATCCGTCTGTCTGTGTGTCTGTGTGTCTGTGTGTCTGTCTCTCTGTCTCTCTCTCTCTCTCTCTCTCTCTCTCTCTCTCTCTCTCTCTCTCTCTCTCTCTCTCTCTCTCTCTCTCTCTTTAAGAACTCAGGAGATACTGTTGTAGATTTCTTTCTTGAAGTTTTTAATGCACTCTTTGATCAAGGAATATTTCCCCAGTTATGGACAGATTCAATTATATTGTCGTTGTTTAAGAAAGGCTCGATAAATGACCCTGGGATTTATAGAGGTATTTCATTGTGTGACGTTAGTAGTAAGCTGTATAGTTCGATAATTAATGGTAGGATACAAGAATGGGTTGAACAAAATAACATTACTGGTGAGCATCAAGCAGGCTTAAAGAAAGGTTACTCTACAGTTGATCACATGTTTACACTTATGGCAGTAATACAGAAGCAGTTCACATTAAATCGAAAATTATATGTAGCTTTCATAGACTTTGAAAAAGCATTCGACTCTGTTTCAAGAAATTTACTATGGCCAATCTTGCAAAATTCTGGAATTAAGGGTAAACTGTTTAGATGTATTAAAAGTATGTATTGTAATGTAAAGGCAAAGGTCAGATATGGTGCTAACTTTACTGGTTATATCATTTGTACAAGAGGAGTTAAACAGGGTGACGCCTGTAGTACTGTCCTCTTTTCCTTATTTATTAATGAGCTAGCTAAAGATATAATAAATGGTGGAAGACAAGGTGCAACACTCACCCCTGATGTTACAGAATTGTGCATCTTTTTACTAGCTGATGATATAGCTCTGGTATCTGAAACACCAATCGGTCTTCAAACTCAGTGAAACAATCTTATTTAGAACAGCAGCCAAGCTTCAGCTTAAGGTAAATATGAATAAGAGCAATATTGTAGTCTTTAGAAAGGGTGGTTATTTCTTGCGCAGGGAAAGATGGTTGTTTCATGGGGAGGAAATGAATTTTGTAAACTGTTACAAATATTTTGGTAAAAAATTTTTCTAAAAGGTTTTGTTTTATGCAGCTTGTAGATCTTGCCAGCAGAGCAAAAAAATGCGTTTTATTATTTATTTTTAAGGAAAATGTATATGATAATAAAAATTCTTTGAAAAACCCTTCTGAAGATTTTGACACACAGGTTGTACCTATTACATTATATGGTGCTGAAATATGGGGACTAGATAAAGCTGCTTTTTGTATTGAGAGTGTTCATTTGTATGCACTTAAAAGGGTTTTGGGTATAGCTGGAAAAACCCCGAATGATCTTGTTTATGGTGAAATGGTCGATACCCTATTTGGATTACTGCTCAAGTACGTTGGGTTTGTTATTGCCTTAAAATACTACTGATGGATTTCAAATAGACTGCCACTTCAAGCGTATAAAATGTTGTTAAATCTTTATTTAAATGGAAAAACACACTTTGGTGGCTTTTAAAATCGTGAAGTATTGTGTCTGAATGGGTTTGGACTTGTATGGTTGAATCAAGGTGTACAGGAAGTTAGGGCTTTTTACGTGAATTTCGTCAAAGACTTATTGATTGTATTGGCAAAGCTGGGATAGTACACCCCAAAGTGGAAGATTTTCTTATAATAGATCATTAAAACATCTACAAGTGGGAACTCTATTTGTCACTGGAATTGATAGACATGTAAAGCGTTATTTAACAATGTTTAGATTTGGCATTACAGATATGGCACTACATTCTAACCGTTATAAAAAGAATAAAGATATCAGTTTGATATGTCCATTGTGTAAAAGTGATAACGAAGACGAAGTTCATATTTTGCTCTGCTGTGTAGCTATTTTTGATCTCAGGCAAAGATACATTCCGTCTAAATTTTATTCAAATCCATGTCTATTTCGAGCAGTTTTGCTTATGTTTTGCTTACCTATTACATTATATGGTGCTGAAATATGGGGACTAGATAAAGCTCTCTTCAACGTATACACAACTCTGCAGCTCGACTAGTCCTCAGAAAGAAAAAATCTGAGCACATTACTCCTCTCTTGCGATCTCTCCACTGGCTGCCTGTGCCACAGAGGGTAAACTATAAGATCTGTACCCTCTGTTACAAAAGTCTCCACAAAACAGCACCTTCCTACCTCTGTGAATGTCTTCACTTGTACACTCCTTCTCGTTCCCTCCGCTCTGCTGCAGAAATTTCCCTTTTGCTTAAGAATACCTAGATTCAACCCGTCCACTGTTGGCCGTCGCTCTTTCTCTGTTCTGGTCCAGTGATTTTGGAACGACCTCCCTCTCTCCTTCGTCAAAAGCCTACTTATGATGCTTTTAAATCAGCCTAAAGACGTATTTTTTTTCAAAAACCCAAGATTTTTCCCCCCTTGTTTCATTTTCATTTCTGTCCCCGCCCTCAACAACCACTCCCCCCCCCCCTATCACCCTGCCCGAGTGTACAACCTTTGTGTGTGTGTGTGTGTGTCAAAGTCAAACTTTTATTTTCAGATGGTACATTGAATAAGCAGTGCATTTGCTTTTTTTCATCAAGCCATCTATCTAAAGAAAGAAAGAAAAAAAAAGCGAGAAAAAAAAAGATAATGTATATGCAGACATAGAATTAAAAAACCCCAATTATTGGTAAACTAGTGTGTGTGTGTGTGTGTGTGTGTGTGTGTGTGTGTGTTTGTGTGTGTGTGTGTGTGTGTGTGTGTGTGTGTGGGCGCGCGCGCGCGTGTGTGTTTACATTTGTGTTTGTAAAAAAAACCTGTTAATTGTGCGCGTGTGTGTGTTTATATTTGAATTTGTAAAAATCTATTAATTGTAACTGGCTGCATGTGAAAGACTAGGATGAATGAGAGCGCTTTGATTTGTTTTTTTGCAAGATATAGCGCTGTATAAATTCCATGTATTATTATTATTATTATTATTATTATTATTATTATTATTATTATTATTATTATTATTATTATTATTATTGTCATTATGTCAAGTCAAAATGAACGCTTACTTAAGAATTTGTGCATATACATGTATAAAGTTTTCAGAAGACGTTCTGAGAGTGTTAGGAATGACTAATACTTGATCCATCTATAGTTTCTTTATAGTGAATAGGAAGTGATGTTTGTAAAATCCTTTTATGTAGTATTTTGTGATGATTATGTTTTTGTGCTACTTGTGTAATGTTTATTTGTAGGAGGGGCTGTGGCCTATACTGAATAAACTTCGTTTTCAATTTCAATTTCAATTTCAATCTCTCTCTCTCTCTGTCTCTCTCTCTCTCTCTGTCTCCTCTCTCTCTCCCTCCTCTCTCTCTCTCTCTCTCCTCTCCTCTCTCTCTCTCTCTCTCTTTCTCTCTCTTTCTCTCTTTCTCTGTTTCTCTCTCTCTCTTCCTGCGATTTTTTTGATAGGCAAACATGATAATGGCTGTTTTTTTAAAATGCCTTCGATTGGGTCACATTTTTCTCCTCCTCCTCCTTTTTCGCAATTCTTTTTCACAATTCTTCTTCGCAATTCTTCTTCTTCGCACTTCGCACTTCTTTTTCTTCTTCGCAAATCTTCTTCGCAATTCTTCTTCGCAATTCTTCTTCTTCTCCTTCTTCTACTTCTTCTTCGCAATTCTTCTTCGCAATCTTCTTCTTCTTCTTTTGCAATTCTTCTTCTTCGCAAGTCTTCTTCTTCGCAATTCTTCTTCTTCTTCTTCTTCTTCTTCCTCTTCTTCGCAATTCTTCTTCGCAATTCTTCTTCTTCGCAATTCTTCTTCTTCTTCTCTTCTTCTTCTTCTTCTTCTTCTTCTTCTTCTTTCTTCTTCTTCTTCGCAATTCTTCTTCTTCTTCTTCTTCTTCTTCTTCTTCTTCTTCTTCTTCTTCGCAATTCTCCTTCTTCTTCGCAATTCTTCTTCTTCTTCTTCTTTTCTTCTTCTTCTTCTTCTTCGTAATTTCTCCTTTTTCTTCTTCGCAATTCTTCTTCTTCGCAATTCTTCTTCGTCTTCGCAATTCTTCTTCGCAATTTTTCTTCTTTTTGGTTAAAACATAACTTACTGGTGTGGATCGGTGGTCTAGAGGTAACGCGCCTGTCTAGAAAGCGAAAAGTCCGGGTCGGAAGTGTACGTGGTTCGTATCCTGTCTGGGCCCGAAACTTTTCCCCCATCCATTAGACCATGAGTGGTGGTCTGGGCGCTAGTCTTTCGGATGAGACGATAAACCGAGGTCCCGTGTGTTACAGAAAATTATGCAGCGCCGAAAAGAACCCACGCAACAAGAGAGTTGTCCCTGAAAAAATTTCCTTAGAAAAAAGCCACTCTAAAGGGAAAGAAATACAGTTGCAGACCAAAAAAAAAAAAAGAAAAAGGTGGGGCTGCTCTTGTGGCACGTGCTCCCCGGAGAGCAGCCCGATTCCGCAGAGAAACTGTGACTAATGGTATAAAAAAATAAATAATAAATAAATAAATAAATCCTCTGAACATGTACAACACAACATAAAACACGCTGCAACAAGGGGAAAGCACAGGCTACAACGACTCTGAGCCTACCCCTAGAAAAATTTCACATCTTGTTGCTTCAGCAGCCAAGTGACATCGTACTTTTGTCGTCTTGATGTTAAGTTATCCGACACTCTCTTGAGAAACCAGCTAAATTAGGACCAGAGAAAACCAACCAAACAAACAAAAACCTATCAGACCACAAACTGGGGATCTTTTTTAATTCGGCATAAGAACGCGCCAGTATGTATCGTAACTTATGCCCATCACATACCAAGCCAGAAAAAGAAACACACCTGTAAAAGTGTTGGCACCAAGTCAGGAATAGACCCAGTCCGTGTGGCGCTTTCTTTCGTGGTCTCACTTCCTGCTTGAGAAAAAAGAACAAGAAAGCGCGCAGATGGAAAGGTAATAGACGTTTAACACACCAGCCGCCATGGCGCAGTGGTCCGCGCCTTGGTTAGGGACTGGAAGGTTGTGGGGTTTTTCGAATCCAAAAGAGTTATAGGTTTTCTTTTCGGACTCCGTGGCTCCTACCCGTATAGTTTGTCAGAGTTCGTTGGATCAAGCCCCGTGTCTAGAGAACGCGCCTGCCTGAGAGCGACTATCCGGGTTGGAGGTGGCGGTGGTTGATCCCCGTTTTTGCCAGAAACTGTTCCCCCTTCAATTAGACATGAGTCGGGGCTGTCTTTCGGATGAGAAAATAAACTGAGGCCCTGTGTTACACAACATTTTTAGCGCAAGTAAACAAACCCAAAATTCTGTAAACTTCACTCTGATAGGGAAAAAATACATTTTTGCTGACAGAAAAACCCTAATGGTGCGCTGTACTTGTGCGATAAGCTTCCCTGGGGGAAAGCACCCGAATTTCGGCAGATAAATTGCCTTGATTGAAAGTAGAATAAATAAAATAAAGTGTTGGGATACTGGCAACCGGTATTGAAATTTCTCAACAACCAGATGCAATGTTGACAATGTTGCTCCAGACTACCTGACAAACACTGCAAGTGTCGGATCTTTGGGGCCCGGGTGAGGCAGGGATACATTAGGAGCAGAATCATTCGAGCATATCAAATGTTATCTAGAAGTCCCAAAGCACATACACCTCCATGCTATAGCAGCAGCATCACCTTGTTTTCATCACCACTGAGTGTCATGCAATACAAGAAATCTGTCTCTGACTCATAACCCCAGCTGCCCTGGTCTGTAAAAAAAACCCAACAACAAATAGCACAATGACATACATTCTTAATCTAACCGATAACTAATATATACCACAATGAAATGCATTCTTAATCTAACCGATAACTAACATATAGCACAATGAAATACATTCTTAATCTAACCGATAACTAATATATAGCACAATGAAATGCATTCTCAATCTAACCAATAACTAATATATACCACAATGAAATACATTCTTAATCTAACTGATAACTAATATACAGCACAATGAAATACATTCTTAATCTAACCGATAACTAATATAATTATAGCACAATGAAATACATTCTTAATCTAACTGATAACTAATATACAGCACAATGAAATCAATTCTTAATCTAACTGATAACTAATATATCGCACAATAAAATACATTCTTAATCTAACTGATAACTAATATATAGCACAATAAAATACATTCTTAATCTAACCGATAACTAATATAATGATAGCACAATGAAATACATTCTTAATCTAACTGATAACTAATATATAGCACAATGAAATACAGTCTTAATCTAACCGATAACTAACATATAGCACAATGAAATACAGTCTTAATTTAACCCATAACTAATATATAGCACAATGAAATACAGTCTTAATCTAACTGATAACTAATATATAGCACAATGAAATACAGTCTTAATCTAATCGATAACTAATATATAACACAATGAAATACAGTCTTAATCTAACAATAACAAATTTAATAGTACAATGAAATACAGTCTTAATCTAACTGATAACTAATATAAAGCACAATCAAATACAGCCCTTAATCTAAATGAAAAACAAATATATAACACAATGAAATACAGTCTTAATCTAACCGTAACTAATAAAAAGCACAATGAAATACAGTGTTAATCTAATCATAACTAATATATAGCACAATTGAAATACAGTCTTAATCTAAATCGATAACTAATTTATACACAATGAAATACAGTCTTAATCTAAACGATAACTAATATATATTACTAAATATATATTACAAGATTTCGCCGCTATAAAAAATTCCCAAATATTATTATTATTGGTTAAAACATAACTTACTCAGAACTTACCACACAACAAAGCAAACATCGCTGCAACAAAGGAAAGGCACAACTACTGACGTATTCATTCTGAGCCCACCCTAAACAATCAACATCTGTTGCTTCAGCAGCCCAAGTGACACGTAGTTTGTCGTCTTGATTTTAACTTACACACTCTCTTGAGAAACCAGCTAAATTAGGGCCAGAGAAAACCAACCAAACAAACAAAAACCTCTCAGACCACAAACTGGGGATTTTTCTGAACTCGGCATAATAATTTATTTTATTTATTTATTTATTCTTTTATATCGAGGATAATGGAATAAGCACTCATGTGCTTTTTTACATCCAGTCCCTGACTGTATGCGGTTTTGTAAATTTTGTCATCTGTTTCCACCGGCACACAATGGCCTACTCTTCCGAAAAGAGGAACGGGATTTAACTTTGTGCGCAAGATAATCTGCATGTGTCGCACACGGCCTCGGTTTATAGTCTCATCCGAAGAACGCGTCAGTATGATCGTAACTTATGCCCATCATATACGAAGCCAGAAAAAAAAAACATACCTTAAAAGTGTTGGCACCAAGTCGGAATAGACCCAGTCCGTGTGGCGCTTTCTTTCGTGTGTCTCACTTCCTGCTTCGAGAAAAAAAAAACAAGAAAAGCGACGCAGATGGAAAAGGTAATTAAGACTGTTTACACACCAGCCGTCATGGCGCAGTGGTCAGCGCCTTGGGTTGGGGACTGGAAGGCTGTGTGGTTCGAACCCATAAGAGTTATGGGGTTTTTTTTTCGGACTCCGGCTGGCTCCTACCCGTAGTGAGTTTGTCATGAGTTCGTTGGGATCAAGCTCAGTGGTCTAGAGGTAACGCGCCTGCCTAGAGAGCGACTAGTCCGGGTTGGAGGTGTGCGGTGGTTTGATCCCCGCTTGTGCCAGAAACTGTTCCCCCTTCAATTAGACCATGAGTCTGGGTGCTAGTCTTTCGGATGAGAAAATAAACTGAGGTCCCGTGTGTTACACAACATTATTTAGCGCAAGCAAACAAACCCAAAATTCTGTAGAAAACGTCACTCTGATAGGGAAACAAATACAATTGCAGACAGGTAAAACCTAATGGGTGGCGCTGCTCTTGTGGCGATACGCTTTCCCTGGGGGAGAGCAGCCCGAATTTCAGGCAGATAAATCTGCCTTGATTGAAAGTGGTAAAAAAAATAAAATAAAGTAGTTGGGAACTGGCAACACGGTATTAAAATTTTCCCTCAACAACACAGATGAAAATTTTGACAATGTTGCTCAGACTATTTGAAAAAACCCCTGCAAGTGTCGGCATCTTTCGGGCCCGGGTGAGGCAGGATACATTAGGACAAATCATTCGAGCATATCAAATGTTATCTAGAAGCCCCCAAAGCACATACACCTCCATGCTATAGCAGCAGCATCACCTTGTTTTCATCACCACTGAGTGTCATGCAATACAAGAAAATTGTCTCTGACTCATAACCCCAGCTGCCCTGGTCTGTAAAAAAAACCCAACAACAAATAGCACAATGACAAACATTCTTAATCTAACCGATAACTAATATATACCACAATGAAATGCATTCTTAATCTAACCGATAACTAATATATAGCACAATGAAATACATTCTTAATCTAACCGATAACTAATATAATTATAGCACAATGAAATACATTCTTAATCTAACTGATAACTAATATACAGCACAATGAAATCAATTCTTAATCTAACTGATAACTAATATATAGCACAATAAAATACATTCTTAATCTAACCGATAACTAATATATAGCACAATAAAATACATTCTTAATCTAACCGATAACTAATATAATGATAGCACAATGAAATACATTCTTAATCTAACTGATAACTAATATATAGCACAATGAAATACAGTCTTAATCTAAACGATAACCAATATACAGCACAACGAAATACATTCTTAATCTAACCGATAACCAATATACAGCACAATGAAATACATTCTTAATCGAACCGATAACTAATATATAGCACAATGAAATACAGTCTTAATCTAAAACGATAACTAATATATAGCACATTGAAATACAGTGTTAATCTAACCCATAACTAACATATAGCACAATGAAATACAGTCTTAATCTAACTGATAACTAATATATAGCACAATGAAATACAGTCTTAATCTAACTGATAACTAATATATGGCACAATGAAATACAGTGTTAATCTAACTGATAACTAATATATAGCACAATGAAATACAGTCTTAATCTAACTGATAACTAATATATCGCACAATGAAATACAGTCTTAATCTAACTGATAACTAATATATAGCACAATGAAATACAGTCTTAATCTAATCGATAACTAATATATAGCACAATGAAATACAGTCTTAATCTAACAGATAACTAATATATAGTACAATGAAATACAGTCTTAATCTAACTGATAACTAATATATAGCACAATCAAATACAGTCTTAATCTAACTGATAACTAATATATAACACAATGAAATACAGTGTTAATCTAACCGATAACTAATATATGGCACAATGAAATACAGTGTTAATCTAATCGATAACTAATATATAGCACAATGAAATACAGTCTTAATCTAATCGATAACTAATTTATAGCACAATGAAATACAGTCTTAATCTAAACGGTAACTAATATATATTACATAATATATATTACAAGATTCGGCGCTATATAAATTCCATATATTATTATTATTATTATTATTATATTATATTATTATTATTGGTTAAAACATAACTTACTCAGAACATGCACAACACAACATAAGCAAACATCGCTGCAACAAGGGGAAAGGCATCAGGCTACAACATACTCTGAGCCCTACCCCTAGAACAATTCAACATCTTGTTGCTTCAGCAGCCAAGTGACATCGTACTTTTGTCGTCTTGATGTTAAGTTATCCGACACTCTCTTGAGAAACCAGCTAAATTAGGGCCAGAGAAAAACAAACAAACAAACAAAAACCTATCAGACCACAAACTGGGGATCTTTCTGAACTCGGCATAAGAATTTATTTTATTTATTTATTTATTCTTTTATATCGAGGATAATGGAATAAGCACTCATGTGCTTTTTTACATCCAGTCCCCGTCTGTATGCGGTTTTGTAAATTTTGTCATCTGTTTCCACCGGCACACAATGGCCTACTCTTCCGAAAAGAGGAACAGGGTTTAACGTGTGCGCAAGATGTTCTGCATGTGTTCGCACACGGGCCTCGGTTTATAGTCTCATCCGAAGAACGCGTCAGTATGTATCGTAACTTATGCCCATCATATACCAAGCCAGAAAAAAAAACATACCTGTAAAAGTGTTGGCACCAAGTCAGGCATAGACCCAGTCCGTGTGGCGCTTTCTTTCGTGTGTCTCACTTCAAGCTTTCGAGAAAAAAAGAACAAGAAAAGCGACGCAGATGGAAAAGGTAATAAGACTGTTTACACACCAGCCGCCATGGCGCAGTGGTCAGCGCCTTGGGTTAGGGACTGGAAGGCTGTGTGGTTCGAATCCCTAAGAGTTATAGGGTTTTTTCTTTTCGGACTCCGGCTGGCTCCTACCCGTAGTGATTTGTCCATGAGTTCGTTGGGATCAAGCTCAGTGGTCTAGAGGTAACGCGCCTGCCTAGAGAGCGACTAGTCCGGGTTGGAGGTGTGCGGTGGTTTGATCCCCGCTTGTGTCAGAAACTGTTCCCTCATCAATTAGACCATGAGACTGGGTGCTAGTCTTTCGGATGAGAAAATAAACTGAGGTCCCGTGTGTTACACAACATTATTTAGCGCAAGTAAACAAACCCAAAATTCTGTAGAAAACGTCACTCTGATAGGGAAACAAATACAATTGCAGACAGGTAAAACCTAATGGGTGGCGCTGCTCTTGTGGCGATACGCTTTCCCTGGGGGAGAGCAGCTCGAATATTAGGCAGATAAATCTGCCTTGATTGAAAGTAGTATAAAATAAAATAAAGTAGTTGGGAGACTGGCAACACGGTATTGAACTTTCTCAACAACACGGATGCAATGTTGACAATGTTGCTCAGACTACTTGACAAACACTGCAAGTGTCGGCATCTTTCGGGCCCTGTTGAGGCAGGGATACATTAGGAGCAGAATCATTCGAGCATATCAAATGTTGTCTAGAAGTCCCAAAGCACATACACCTCCATACCACAGCAGCAGCAGCAGCATCACCTTGTTTTCATCACCACTGATTGTCATGCAATACAAGAAAATTGTCTCTGACTCATAACCCCAGCTGCCCTGGTCTGTAAAAAAACCCCAACAACAAATAGCACAATGACATACATTCTTAATCTAACCGATAACTAATATATACCACAATGAAATACATTCTTAATCTAACCGATAACTAATATATAGCACAATGAAATGCATTCTTAATCTAAACGATAACTAATATATAGCACAATGAAAGACATTCTTAATCTAACCGATAACTAATATATAGCACAATGAAATGCGTTCTTAATCTAACCGATAACTAATATATAGCACAATTAAATACAGTCTTAATCTAACCGATAACTAATATATAGCACAATGAAATACATTCTTAATCTAACCGATAACTAATATATAGCACAATGAAATACATTCTTAATCTAACCGATAACTAATATATAGGACAATCACATACATTCTTAATCTAACCGATAACTAATATATAGCACAAGGAAATACATTCTTAATCTAACCGATAACTAATATACACCCAATTAGTGATGAGAAAAGTAGAGATCATATCACTTGGTAACCTTTCCATATTTCATGAAATTCCACAGCGTTAAAACAAGTGCCTTCCTTGCTTTATGAAACAAATTACACACGTTTCAAACTTATCCTTGTCTCAACAGTTTCTCTTTTTAAACAAATCGACTTTCCATGTCTTTTGATTTGAGACCATCCATAATTAAAACACATTTCTCTATTACACCCAAGATGTAATTCTTCCCGACAACGCTGTGGCTAACAGTTCAGGGAGAATGTTATAACATCTACCAGTTTGGATAAGCAGCTAGGGATTGCTGCATTTCAACTGCAGTTGTAAATAGTTTATATTAATGATTATACGAAAAAGAATTTGACCATTCTTTACTTCAAAATTGAAGCTTGGAACTTATCTAACACACAAACACACACACAACACACATACACACACACTCACACACACACACAAAGAGTAGATCTCTCTCTCTCTCTCTCTCTCTCATCTCTCTCTCTCTCTCTCCTCTCTCTCTCTTTCTCTTTCTCTATCTCACATATTCTGTCTCCTATTTAAGGATCGTCTGGTATCACTTTAAGTGGAAAGACGTTAAAATTGAAGACTTACTTACACACACACACACGTGTGCGCGCATCGTGTTCAATTCTGTGTTTTTGTTCTATTTGCGTTTCTTTGCCATGTTTTGAAACAAATTGTTTGTATTGTTTGGAATCAGAATTTAGACATACACAAAATCTTTGAACACCAACACTTATCTCTTTGCTCTAAAGCCCTCACTTCACCATTCCCCTTCTCGTCTAATATCACTTAAAAGTAACCAGACGTAAATCGAACACACACAAACACCCACACAACACACGCTAACACACACACACACCACACACACACACACACGGACACACACACAAACACACACACACACACACACAACACACACACACACCACACACACACACACACACACTAACACGATAACACACACACACACACCACACACACACTAACACGATAACACACACACACACACGCCACCACCACACCCACTACCCACCAACCCTCTCTCTCCTCTCTCTCTCTCTCTCTCTCTCACACACAAACACAAACACACACACGCACACACACACACACACAAACACACCACCATCCAAACCACCACTACCACCACACCCACCTACCCACCAACCTCACTCACACCACCACCAACACCAACACCACACACACACACCACACACGTACACCCCCACCCCACCACACACCACCCCACTACTCCCCCCCCCCACACACCCCCGCCCCCTCCCCCCCCCCCCACACACCACCACACCACCACCACCACCACCACCACCACCACCCCCTCACCACTGAAAGAAACCAGAATAAACCTACTCCAGCTCGGATACTAGACATAACCGGTAATTATCGACAACAGAGATACCTCTGACATCCTCCATCCCTCGATCATCCGACTAGCAGCTCTAAAAACCGGGGATTTTCATCGACTCCACACAAAAGCTTTAATCCTTGATTCCCTCTGATATCCTTGAAGAACCAAGTAAAAAACGAAGATTTGGCGTAATGTTGTGAGGGTGTGTGTTTGATTGTTTGTTCGTGTGAGTCGGTGTGTGATGTGTGGTGTGTGTGAGTGTGTTGTGTGTGGTGTTTGTGTGTGTGTGTGTGTGTGTGAGTGTCGTGTGTGTGAGTGTGTGTGTGTGTGTGTTGTGTGTGTGTGAGTGTGTGATTGTGGTGTGTGAGTGGTTGTGTGTGTCGTGTGTGTGTAGTGTGTGTGGTAAGTGTTTGTGTGTGTGTGTGTGTGTGTGTGTGTGTGTGTGTGTGGTGTGTGTGTGTGTGTGGTGTGTGTTGTGTGTGTGTGTGTGTTGTGTGTGTTCTGTGTGTGTGTGTGTGTGTAGTGGTGTGTGTGTGTGGTGTGTGTAGTGTGTGTGTGTTCCTGTGTGTTAGTGTGTGTGTGTTCCTGTGTGTGTGCGTGTGTGTGTGTGTGTTGTGTGTGTGTGTGTGTGTGTGTGTGTGTGTGTGTGTGTGTGTGTGTGTGATGTGGGTGTGTGTGTTCGCGCGCGCGTGGGTGTTTTATTTAATTATTTTCGATTTAATTCTTTTTATATTGAGGTTAATGGAATAAGTGCTTATGTGCTTGTTTACATCCAGTCCCCGTGTGTATGCGGTTTTGTAAATTCTGTCATCGGTTCCCACCGGCTCGCAATGGCCTGATCTTACAAAAAGCGGAACAGGATTTAATGTGTGTGCAAGATGCTCTGCGTGCGTTCGCACACGGGACATTGGTTTATAGTCTCGTCCGAAGGACTTTTGGGGAGAGTAGAGTCGGCACTGATGTTAACTCCAGGGGAAAATATCCCCCTTGAACGGGTATCGAACCCGGGTCGTCAGATTGCGAGCGTAATGTTCTAACCCCTAGGCTATCCCGTCCCCCCGTGTACAGGTGAGTTGATGTACTTGACAGTTTCGGTTTATTGTTTTCCGGTTGTTGTTGTTTTTAGGTTTCAACACTTATTTATACTTTGTTCATCTTCTTCTGCTTCTGATTGTTATGATTCATAATGGTATTTTTATTATCACTATTATTGCTATTAGTATTTGTATAAATATTAGAATTAATCTTGTTGTCGTCGTCGTGGTGATGATGATGGTGATTTTTTTATTATTTTGTTGTTGTTATCATCATCATCATCATCATCATCATCATCATCATCATCATCATCATCATCATCATCCGAAGTAGTAGCAGTAGCAGTAGCAGCAGCAGCAGCAGCAGCAGAAGCAGCAGCAGTAGCAGCAGCAGCAGCAGAAGCAGCAGCAGTAGTAGTAGTAGTAGTAGTAGTAGTAGTAGTAGTAGTATAGTATAGTAGTAGTAGTAGAAAGTAGTATAGTAGTAGTAATAGTAATAGTAGTAGTAGTAGTAGTAGTAGTAGTAGTAGTAGTAGTAGTAGTAAGTAGTAGTAGTAGTAGCAGCAGCAGCAGTAGTAGTAGTAGTAGTGTGTTT
>CM054136.1:28064019-28069019 GCA_028751875.1 Rapana venosa | reverse complement strand
GAAAATCTCTCTTCTTACTCTACTTGACTTATCTGCAGCCTTTGACACTATTGACCACTCTATTCTTCTCTCCCGTCTTCAAAAAACATTTGGTGTTACTGGTACAGCCCTTACCTGGTTTAGTTCATACCTTACTGACCGATTCCAGACAGTCACAGTAAACAAGATTCAGTCAGTACCTGCAAGATTGGAATGTGGAGTTCCACAGGGATCTGTTCTGGGCCCTGTTCTTTTCACCCTCTACACTGCTTCACTATCACATATAATTAACCGTCATCAGATCCACCATCATTTTTATGCAGATCACTCTCAGATTCTAAGCAGCGACACTCCTGAAAATCTGCCTTCTCTCTTTACAAATATGGCCCACTGCTTTCAAGATGTCCAAAATTGAATGATTCAGAACAAATTACAGCTAAATGCAGATAAAACAGAAACCATGCTTGTAGGGACCAAACACAAACTCTCTTCCATCACAACAGCTTCAATACAACTTGGCAATGCATCAGTCCCTTTATCCACTGTTGTGAAGTATCTAGAGGTCATTATTGACAACACACTCTCTATGCAAAAATTCATCACTCAGACCTGCCAGTCCTGCTACTATCAATTACGGCGTATTAGTGCAATTCGAAAGTACCTGTCCACAGATGCAACATCTAAACTTGTTGCGTCTCTCATTCTTTCACGTCTGCACTATTGCAACTCTCTGTTGGCTGGTCTGCCAGCATCATCAATCCAATCCCTTCAACGTATACAAAACTCTGCAGATCGTCTAATCCTCAGAAAGAAAAAAATCTGAGCATATTACCCCTCTCTTGCAATCTCTCCACTGGCTGCCTGTGCCACAGAGAGTAAACTATAAGATCAGTACCCTCTGTTACAAATGTCTCCACAAAACAGCACCCTCCTACCTCTGTGAATGTCTTCACTTGTACACTCCTTCTCGTTCTCTCCGCTCTGCTGCAGATACCTTGTCCTTACGAATACCTAGATTCAACCAATCCACCATCGGCCGTCGCTCTTTCTCAATTTCTGGTCCATTGATGTGGAATGATCTCCCTCTCTCTCTCTCCGCCAAAAGCCTTCTTATGACACTTTTAAATCCAGTCTCAAGACATAATTATTATTTCAAACCTAAGATTTTCCTCTCCTGCCTCATCTCATAGTTTTTCCCTGCCTTCAACAGCCAAGATTCTATTGCCCTGCCAGGGTGTGTGAATTCAATGTGTGTGTGTGTGTGTGTGTGTGTGTGTGTGTGTGTGTGTGTGTGTGTGTGTGTGTGTGTGTGTGTGTGTGTGGTGTGTGTGTGTGTGTGTGTGTGGTGTGTGTGTGTGTGTTGTGTGCGCGTGTGCACATTTGGACTTGATGGAACTATTACTTGTCACTGGTTGTATGACTGTGTAAGAATGAGTTGAGTGCAAGCGCTTTGATTTGTCTCTGCAAGATATAGCGCTGTATAAATTCCATTTATTAATATTATTATCTAGCCATAATTTTAGGCAGCCATACCATGACTTCAGAAGAGTGTTTTCCCCATCAAAAAGTAGATTACAGGCTGTTCTAGAACTTCATATTATGATGCTCTATGGAAGTTCATGCGCTTGAGACTACTTGACAGGGCTGTACGCTATGCCGCCTTTCATAATCTACCCCGGCATCAACCGGGCCTGAGAGATACAGACACCTGCAGTGCTGGCCATGTGATTTTTATGCAACACTTTCAAAATCGCACCCGATGAAGCACGACTGCGTAGTCTCAGTCTTCCCAATCCACTCGCACAAGACTCACCCTGGGCAGGAGCCTGTCGAGTCCCAAACAGATCCCCATGACTCTTTTTAGGATTCGAACCGGCAACCCTCCAGTCTGTAACCCCAGGTGGTAGCCATTGTCCTGTCTGTGACTGTGTCTTTGTAACTTTGTTATGAGTGTTCTCATGCCCAATTAAAAGGTAAAGGTGTCCCATAACCTATGTGGTCGTAGGGGAGTGAGGCATCAGAGACCTCACTTCTCTGGGGCCAGCATATTGAGGGCGGCGCCCATCTCCTCTCCCTCGCTGCTTTACCTTCCCTGACCCTGAAGAGGGCAGGTACCCATTTACAGCTGGATGAACAGGGGGACTGTACTGAAGCTAAGGCATGCAAACGGTCACCCATCCAAGTGGTAACCACGCTCGATGCTGTTTACCATTGGCAGGGGGAAAGCGAGTGCTCTGACCACTGAGCTATCCCGTCCCCTAACCCACGTCCAATTACAATATGTAAATATCTACAGACTTTTGCACGTATACCTACATGTTCTTTTTCCATACCACTTTTGCCTGTCAGTGTTTTTGTGCATTTTCGTGAAACTTTTTGTTGTTGCTTGTACTATGTTCAATGTGCGTATACTGTGACGCTACTTTTAAACTTTTACTTACTATAGGATCCCTAACAACCCATGGTGGATCGGTGGTCTAGAGATAACGCACCTGTCTAGAAAGCGGAAAGTCCGGGTTTCAAGTGTGTGATGGTTCGAATCCCGTTTGTGCCCGAAACTTTCCCCCCATCCTTTAGACCATGAGTAGGTGTCTGCGTACTAGTCTTTTGGGTGAGAGGACTAACCGAGGTCCCATGTGCAATACTCATTTAGTGCACGCAAAAGAACCCACGGCAACAAGAGAGTTGTCCCTGGCAAAATTCTGTAGAAAAAGTCACTCTGATAAGAAACAAAATACTATGCAGACGAAAAGAAAAATATTAAATGTGTGGCGCTGCTCTTGTGGCGACACGCTCTCCCCGGGGAGAGCAGTACGAATTGCACGCAGATTTTTTGCCTTGACTTAAAGTGGTATAAATACAATACAATGCAATACAATGCAATGCAATGCAATACAATACAATACAGTACGATATAATACAATGCAATACAATACAATACAATGCAATGCAATACAATACAATACAATGCAATGCAATACAATACGATATAATGCAATGTAATACAATACGATATAATGCAATGTAATACAATACGATATAATGCAATGCAATACAATGTAATACAATACAATACAATGCAATACAATACAATGCAATAGAGCATAACAGACCCATCTCTTTCCGTGTCACATTAGGAAACTGTCACTCAGTTCCTGAACCAACTGATCCTATTTTCCATGCACACTCGTCTTCCATCCACATCCATCCATCTCTCTCATAAAGAAAGAAAGAAAGAATAAATGAATGACAGAATGAATGAATGAAAGGAAAGGAAAGGAAAGAAAGACGGGACGAAAGGAAGAAAGACAGAAAGGAAGGACGAACGAAAGAAAGAAAGAAAGATAGAAAGAAAGAAAAAAAGAAGAAAGAAAGAAAGAAAGAAAAAGAATAGAAAGCAAGAAAGAAAGAAAAGAAAGTAAGAAGAAAGAAATTTGTGTAAAAAAGAAAGAAGGAAGGAAGGAAGGAAAGACAGAAAGAAAGACAGATACACAGACAGACAGACAGATAGACAGAAAGAAAGAAAAACAGACAGACAGAAAGAAAGACAGAAAGAAAGATAGAAAGAAAGAAAGACAGAAAGAAATAAAGAAAGACAGAAAGAAAGGAAAAGAAAAGGAAAGAAAGAATGAAAGAATAAATGAAACAAGTTAACCAATTAATCCTTTGCTTCCCATGTTCCAAAATGAATAATCACAACTATTGCCAGACGTTCAGGGATTTTTTTTCAAAGAAATACCACTGCTTTTTAACACAAACACATAGACAAACAGATAGACAGACAGGCAAACGGGCAGACAGACAGACAGACAGATGGACAGACATGCACAGACAGACAGAGAGATTGACTGATAGACAGACAGACAGACAGACAGACAGGCAGAGAGATTGACTGATAGACAGACAGAAAGACAGGCAGACAGACAGGCAGACAGACAGGCAGACAGGCAGGCAGGCAGACAGATAACATGAGATTCCGCTGATCTTTGGCAGACCCGGAGAATGTGCCAATGCCACCAACCCTTATGCTACCGACAATACTACTGGTAAATGTGTGTGTGTGCGCGCGTGCGTGTGTGTGTGTGTGTGTGTGTGTGTGTGTGTGTGTGTGTGTGTGTGCATGCGCGTGTGTGTGTGTGTGCACACCTATGCCCTTATACAGTTGTGTGCTACTTAAGCTATGTATCTAAATGAAACAGGAAAAGCTTTTGGCAAGTTACACGATGATGATGATGATGATGATGATGATGATGATGATGATGATGATGATGATGATGATGATGATGATGATGATGATGGTGGTGGTGGTGGTGGTGTCGGTGGTGGTGGTTGTGGTGGTGACGACAGCGACGATGACGAGGTAGATGACGACGATAATTCTCCTCATGAGTTCGGTGTGAGGCTGTTGTTTTATTCTTTAGAAATCAAACCTAATAATCATCCGCTCCAGTCAAGACATATAATATCTAACGTGTTTAACAGTAACAGTAGTGATGTAACATAATTATTATCTGCCTGAAGTAGCAACATTTTATTTTTATTTTTCAAAAATTTATTTTATTTATTCTTTTATATCGAGGATAATGGAATAAGCACTCGTGTGCTTTTTTACATCCAGTCCCCGTGTGTATGCCGTTTTGTAAATTCTGTCATCTGTTCCCACCGGCACACAACGGCCTACTCTTTCGAAAAGCGGAACAGGATTTAACGAGTGCGCAAGATGTTCTGCGTGCGTTCGCACCCGGGGCCTCGGTTTATAGTCTCATCCGAAGGACTTTGACATTCAGTTCGATTTTTTTGTCAAACTGGGAAGAAAGGGCGAGGCTGGGAATCGAACCCAGAACCTCACGGCTTACTTGTTGGCATGCGAACGTCTTAACCATCCTGCCACACTTAAGGACTGGACAGCAGTCGTCGTCGTCGTCGTCGTCATCATCGTCGTCGTCATCATCATCATCATCATCGTCGTCGGCGTCGTCATCGTCGGCGTCGTCGTCGTCGTCGTCATCGTCGTCGTCGTC
>CM054136.1:28049019-28051519 GCA_028751875.1 Rapana venosa | reverse complement strand
AAGGCAGGGTAGGGCAGGGTAAGGCAGGGTAGGGCAGGGTATGGCAGGGCAGGGTAGGGTAGGGCAGGTTAGGGCAGGGTAGGGTAGGTAGGGTTGGGCAGGGTAGGGTAGGGCAGGTTAGGGCAGGTTAGGGAAGGGTATGGAAGGGTAAGGCAGAGTAGGGCAGGTTAGGGCATAGAAGGCGGGGTAGAGAAGGGAAGGGTAGGGCATGGTAGGGCAGGGTAGGGTAGGGAAGGAAAGGGTAGGGCATGGTAGGGTAGGGAATGGTAGGGCAGGGTAGGGTAGGGTAGGGAAGGGAAGGGAAGGGCGTGGTAGGGTAGGGATGGTAGGGCAGGGTAGGGTAGGGTAGGGAAGGAAGGGAAGGGCATGGGAGGGTAGGAATGGTAGGGCAGGGTAGGGAAGGGAAGGGAAGGGTAGGAAAGGGTAGAGAAGGGTAGGGTAAGCAAGGGTAGGGAAGGGCATGGTAGGGTAGGGCAGGGTAGGGCAGCGTATGGCAGAGTAGGGAAGGGAAGGGAAGGGTAGGGAAGGGCATGGTAAGGTAGGGAATGGTAGGGCAGAGTAGGATAGGGTAGGGAAGGGAAGGGTAGGGAAGGGAAGGGGAGGGTAGGGAAGGGGAGGGGAGGGGAGGGAAGGGCATGGTAAAGTATGGAATGGTAGGGTAGGGCATGGTAGGGTAGGGAAGGGTAGGGAAGGGCATGGTAGGGTAGGGAATGGTAGGGCAGGGTAGGGAAGGGTAGGGAAGGGTAGGAAAGGGTAGGGAAGGGTAGGGAAGGGCATGATAGGGTATGGAATGGTAGGGAAGGGTAGGGTAGGGTAGGGAAGGGAAGGGAAGGGAAGGGTTGGGCAGGGTAGGGAAGGGTAGGGTAGGGAAGGGAAGGGTAAGGAAGGGAGGGAAGGGTAGAGATGGGTAAGGAAGAGTAGGGTGATGTATTTAGGAGTAGTTCTTGACAACACACTCTCTATGAAAAAATTCATCACCCAGACCTGCCAGTTTTGCTACTATCAATTACGGCGCATAAGCGCGATTCGCAAGTATCTGTCCACTGATGCAACTTCCAAGCTTGTCACATCTCTCATTCTTTCACGTTTAGACTACTGTAATTCTCTTTTGGCTGGCCTACCAGCATCATCTATCCACTCTCTTCAACGCATACAAAACTCTGCAGCTCGACTGGTCCTAAGAAGGAAAAAATCTGAACACATCACTCCTCTTCTGCGATCCCTTCACTGGCTGCCTGTCTCACAAAGACTGGAGTATAAAATCAATACCCTCTGTTTCAAATGTCTCCACAAATCTGCACCCTCTTATCTCTGTAACTGTCTTCATCTGTACACTCCATCCCGTTCCCTTCGTTCAGCCGCAGATACTTTGTGCTTTCGAACACCCAGATTCAAACAAATCACTGTTGGCCGTCGCTCCTTCTCTGTTTCTGGTCCATCCACCTGGAATGACCTCCCTCTTTCACTTCGCCAAAAGCCTTTCACTTGATACCTTCAAATCCAGCCTCAAAACACACTTATTGTCCTACCTGAGATTTCCCCCCAAATATATGTCCCTAATTTTCAACAGCATCTTTCACCTTCTAAGTGTTGTTCCGAGTGTGTGTGTGTGTGTGTGTGTGTGTGTGTGTGTGTTGTGTGTGTTGTGTGTGTGTGTGTGTGTGTGTATGTGCGTGTGTGTTGCATGCATGCGTGTATACGTGTGCGCGCGTGGTTTTTGAAATCTGTTGTTCATTATGTTTAAGGAGAGCTGCATGCCTGTAAATGATTGAGTGCAAGCGCTTCGATTTGTTTTTGTTTTTTTACAAGATTCAGCGCTATATAAATTCTATATATTATTATTATTATTATTATTATTATTATTAGGGTATGGAAGGGTAGGGAAGGGTAGGGAAGGGCATGGTAGGGTAGGGAATGGTAGGGCAGGGTAGGGCAGGGTAGGGAAAGGAAGGGACGGGTAGGGAAGGGTGAGGTGGGGTAGCGAGGAGTAAAGTGGGGTAGGGTAGACTCGTCAACCCATGTTTCGGCAGATGACACTCCTCTGATCCGTTTGCAGCTGGTGTTGTCATCACCGCCACCCCTCCCCCTTCCACCAACACCAACACTACCACAGCAGCAGCAGCTACAATAGCACCAACTAGCGCAGTAACAGCAGCAGCAACAACAACAGCAACAGCAGCAACAGCAACAACAACAAAGTCATCAGGATTCACCCTCTTCAGCAACTTTGTGACCACCAGCGGGGCATCAGCGACTCAGGTTAGAACTGTACTTGCAGGATGTTTTCATGTGTGTTAAGTAGGATTGTTCCATTGAAAACCACAAAAAGAGCGATAGAAAAAAGGCTCAGTATGGTAGACTTCGTTTTACTATGTTGCTTACTTTTTACACGCTCGTGTTTAAGTTTCGGGGACGGGATAGCTCAGTGGTTGGAGCACTCGCTTTCCCCCAGCTAAGTTAAGCAGCGTCGGCGTGGTTTCCCTTGGCCGGTGACCGTTTC
>CM054136.1:28030649-28048519 GCA_028751875.1 Rapana venosa | reverse complement strand
GTTCGACACCAACAGTGGTAATTTAATCTGGGTGTTCGAAACACAAAGTATCTGGGGCGAACAAAGGGAACGGGACGGATGTAAAGGAAGACATTTTAAAAGATAAAAGGGCAATTGGGGAGACATTTAAAACAGAGGGTTTTGTTTTTATACCCCATCTTTGGGAGACTGGCAGCCAGTAAGAATCCCCGAAAGGGTGATGTGTTCGGATTTTTTCTTTTGGGCCCACAGCTGCAATTTTTGAAAGCGTTAAGAGATGGATGGATGATGTGGAGGCCACCAAAAGAGAAATTACAGTAGTCTAAACGTGAAAGAAGAGAATGTGACGATTTGGGAAAGTTGCTCAGTGGACAGATACTTGGAACGGCTTATGCGCCCGTAGTTAAGACAAACGGGGCGGGTCTGGGTGATAATTTTTTCTAGAGGTTTGTAAAGAATACACCTAGATACTTCACAGAGTTGGGACAAAGGAACGACGCACGCCGAATTCTTTTGATGTGTGTGATGGGGGAAATTTATGTTGGGTCCCTATAATGGTTTCGGTTTTATCGCTTTAAAGTTGAACTTGTTTAGTCATCCATTTTTGAATGTTTTGAAGGCATAGCATATTTGCAGGGGGGGAAGGGAAAAGTTTTCACGTATCACTGCACGAAGCTGAGTGTCACAGCAAAATATGATAAATATGGTGGTTGTTTTTTTAAATTGGAGTGAGCAGTGTAGAGAGAAAGGAAGGGGGCCCCCGGGACGACCCCCTGGGACTCCACATTCCATTTTTACAGATTTTTGTTTTGAATTTTTTTTCAAACTTTCTGGAATCTTCTGTGAGGAGAAGTAAACCGTGGGGGCTTGCCATTAATACCAAACGTTTTTGAGGCGAAAAGAAATTGAGTGATCTAAGGGCGAAGGCGCGATAAGTCAAGAAGAGTGAGGAGGGGGATTTTTCCTGATCAGAAGCAAAAATGTACTAAAGTATGGACTAGGGGGGTTTTGGTGCTGTGGGTTTGGGGGGATGGGAGATTGAAAAGGGGGGAAGGGGATCATTGGAATGAAGGTGACTGTTTTTAGCTGTTTGAGAACGACTTTTTTTTTAGACTTTTGAGACAAAGGGGGTTTAGACATCTATAATTCTTCAGAATGTTGGGATCGAGGGTTTTGCTTTTTCAGTAGAGTGGACTATTGCGGTTTTAAGAGCTTGTGGGAAAAAGTCCCCAAAAGAATGATTTTACTATTTTAGGTAATAGGTACAAGTTGTGGAAGGGATTGTAAAAACAGGGGCAGGTAGGGGTCGAGTCGCTGTTTTATAGTCTTTTTCCCTTCAGAATTGTATGATTTCTTTTTTCCTTGGGAACAGAAGAAAAGAGAGGAGTCCCGGAAATGGGGTCAGGAGGGCAGGCTGGAAAAGGGTCTGATCCATCTGGAGCGTAGTTGTGGACTTTGTCTAAAAAAAGCAGAAAAATAGAGGAAGTTTAGACGGCTGGGGTGGTAGGCAGAGGAGTTGTTTTTTTCAGCCCAAAAGGGGAATTTTATGGGGAAAAAAAAAGATTTTATGGATGAGCGCAGAGAATTTGGGAAGAGTATATTTGTCTTTGCTGAATGGGTTAAGAGTTTGACTTTGTTATTTTTTTCGGAAAGCTTTTTGTTGATTTTGGTTTTGATTTCCGCCCGCCGTTCTAGTTGCCGGCTTTGCGCTTCGCTTACATAATACATACATAAATACATACACACACATTCATACAGAACATACAAAATGTCTAAACTCAACATTATGTGAGTCTGTGGTTGTTTTTGTTGTTGTTGTTGTTGCTGATGTGGTTGGGGTGGTGGTGGGGTGAGGGGGGGGGGGGGGGTGGGGTCGTACCACCCCATGGGTTAAAGATGTGTTGAGGGGAGGATGGGGGGGTAAAGGGTTGTTATGGGGGGGGTTTGAAATGTTTGATGTGGGGTGGGGGGGGGGGGGGGGGTAGAAAAAGAGAGTGGAGTAAATGGGGGGTGGTGTGGTGATATGTGGTTATGGGGTTGTAAGGGACACAATATGCAGAGAGTATTCCTCTTAAAGGATCAAGTTTGAAGTGGTGCTCAAAGTACATGACCAACAATGCTGGTGTCTGTAATCCTCCCGACCCGGTGGACGCCGGGTTTTGTTGTGATAGTAAGCAAGATGTTTTGTGTGCTTTTGCATCCAGACCCCATTTGTACAAAGCCCAATCCGAAGACTACAAAAAGAATTGAGTCGGTTTCTAAACTTCAATGGTAAACAGAAAATCGAACGTTGTGTCTCAGTTGTTGGCCCTTGTCCAGGTTCTCAGATCTCGACCGCCAATGCTTTAAACATCCCAACCACTAGCTATTCTGCCCCCCGCCCCCCCCCCCCCATCCCCCCCCTCTTTTATTATAAATTTATTTTTAACTTTTTAAATAAAAATTAATTATTAAAATTTAATTATAATTATTTATTTTTATTTTTATATAATTATAAATTTTATAAAAGAATATAACGTTTATATCCTTTTTAATTTTATTATTAAAATTTAAAATATTATTTTAAATCTTGTTATATGTAAAAATTAAAAACCTCCTTTTAAAATATATTTTATTTTATAAAATTAAACTTTTAAAAATATTTTTTAAATTTAAAAATTTAATTAAAATAAAAAATTATTATAATAATATATTTATTATATATTAAATATTATTTTAATATTTTAATTGATAAATTTATTATTTTTTTTTTTAAATTTAATTAAAATTTTTTTATTATAAATAATTAAATTTTAATAATTAAATAATTTTCATTTTTAATAAATTTATATAATATTAAGTTAAAGTTTTAAGGGGTGATGGGTGAGGTTTGATGTAGTGGTTTGTAGTGTGGGGATTTTGGTTGGTTTTTGGTGTTGTTGGTTTGTATTTTTATTAATATTATAATACCTTTTAATTTTGGTTTTAATTAAAAAATTATTTTTAATATTTATATTAGTTAATTTTAAAATAGTGAATACTGTTAGGTGTATTTAAAGTTAGGGTGGGGGTGGTGGGGGTGTTGTTGTGGGGGGTATAGTTGTTGTTAGGGGTGTGGGTGGTGTGGGGGGGGGTGGTTGTGGGGGGGTGTATATATGTGGGTGGGTTGGTGGTGTGGGGTGGGGTGGGGGTGTGTTTGTGTGGTTTTGTGGGTTATGGGTTTTTGGGGGGGTGTGTGGGGGGAGGGGGGTGTTGGGGTTTGGGGTGGGGGGTTTTTGTTGGGGGTGTGTTTGGTGGTGGGGTGGTGGGGTTGGGGTTGTGGTGTTTTTTTGTTGGGTTAGTTGTTTGGTGGTTTTTGTTGGTTTTTTGGTGGTTGTGTTGGGTTGGGTTGTTTTTGTGTGGGTTTGTTGGTTGGCTGTTGGTAGGTGTTGGTGTTTGGGTTGTTTGGGGGTTAGGTGGGGGTGGGGTTGGTGGTTTTGGTTGTGGTTTGGTGGGAGGGTGGGAGGGGGTGGTGGATGGGTTTGTTTGTTTATGTTGTATAATTGTTTATATTTTTTTATTTATGGGGTAGGGGTTGTGTGTAAATTTGTTAATATATTTTTTGATATTTATTTAATTTATATTTATAATATTTTATTTAATTATGGTGATTTATTGGGTGTATTAAATTATTAAGGGGTTGGGGTGGTGGGGGGGGTGGTTTTAGGGTTGTTTTGTGTTTTGGGTTGGTGGGTGATGTGTTTGTATATGGGTTGGGTGTGTGGTTTTAATTTAGTGTGTTGGTTTATTTGGTAATTAATTTAATATTGTAGTGATTTGATTATATATTATTATATAAAAATAAAATTATATTTAAATTAAAAAAAAACCTTAGTTATAATTATTATTTTAATTTAAAATTTAATAATAAAATTAAATTTAAATTTTAAATTAATAAATTAATAATTTTATTATTATTATTTTATAAATAAAATTTTTAAAAAAAAATTTAAATTATAAATAATAAATTTAAAATATTATAAATATAATATAAATATTTATATTTTTTTTAAATATAAAAAAAATAAAATATATACTTAATATGTAACTTACCCTTTAATTTATTAACAAAATCAAAAACAATCACTAATTATAACAATAACACTACCAACAACTAAATTCAACATAATAACATAATCTACCACAACTAAAATACCCCCATCAAACAAACCCAACAACCAACCAAACCCTCCTACACACACCCAACCCCCATCCCAACAACACCACCCTACCAACCTATCCCCCACACAAACCCCCAACCTATAACCCCTCCACACCACACTACACACCCCATACACCCCCCACCAAACACAAAACACCCACCCAACCCCACAACACACATACCACCCAACCCCACCACACCACACACACCACCCCATAACCCAACAACAAAACCACACCAAACACCCCCCAAAGCCCCCCACGCCAAAAAACCAAACCCCAAACACCAACCACCAACAACCCCCCACAACCACAAACACACCACAAACAAACCCAAACACCCCAAAACCCCCCCACAAAAACAACAACACCACCAACAAACCCCCCAACCCCCCCCCTACTAAACCCACACAACCACCCCACCAACCACCCCACCCCCCCCAAAAACCCCAACCACCCAAAACCCTCCAAACACCCAACCAAAACATCAACCCACCAACCACCAAAAAAACAACACACAACACCAAAAACAAACACCCCCAACACAGAACAACACCCAAAACCCCACCAACCACACACAACCCCAAAAACACCCACCCAACCCACACACACCAACCACAACAACACAACCCAACCCCCCAACACACACAACAAAAAACCCAACAACCACCCCCACCCCACACAACCCAACACCCAACCAACACACCACCCCCCACACTAAAAAACACACCAAACATAACACCAACCCCCCACACCAAACCCAAACCAACCCAACCCCTTAACACCCACAAACACCCCACCAAACACAAACCCACCCCTACACCCCGCACCAACAACCCCATAACCCCCCCATAAAAAACCAAACCACCACCCAACACACATCCCACAAACCCCAAAAACCCCCCCAACAAACAAACAACCAACAACCAACACAACCCCACCACAGATACCAACAACCCACCAAAAAACAAAAAAAAAAATAAAAAACCCAACCTAAAAAAAAAAACAAATTCCAAAACACAAAAACAAAACAACCCCAACAACCACTAAACCACCACACCAACACAACACCAAAACACCCCCCCAATCAACAACTAATACCACCAACACAAACCCCCAAAACGCAAAACACTAACAACCAAAAACCTTAACCAACCACACACACAACCCCACATCACAACCACCACAACACCCCCACCTACCCAAAACCCAAAAATAACCACAAAACTAACCACCCACAACCCAACAAAACAACCACCCTCGAACCCAAAACACACACCAAAAACCCAACCAAAACCAACACACAAACAACCAAACAACCCAACAACCACAAACAAACACCCAACACCCAACCAAAACCCAGAACACCAAAAACCCCAACACCAACCAAAAACCCAAAACCACCAACAAAACCCCACAACAAACAACCCCCACACAACAAACACCACCCTAAAACCGCCAAACCAAACAACCCCACAAACACCCCCCCAAACAAACCAAACAACCACCCAACAACCCACCACCCCCCCCCAAACAACCCACAACCCCACCCCAAACACACCCCCACCCCCCACACAAAAGACACCACAACCCCCAAAACAACCATCCAAAACACCAAAAACCAAAAAAACCACCAAAACAAACAACACCACCCACCCCAACCCCAACCCAACACACCCCCACACTCCCAACCAAAAACCAACCATAAAACCCCCAACCAACCCCCACCAAAAACAAAACCACCCACCCCCAAACCCAAAAAAAAACCAACCCAACCCCCCCACCCCCACACACTAACCCCCCCAACACCAAACCCAAAACCCCCCACAACCAAACCCAACACACACCACAAAACAAACACCACCCCCCCAAAAAACCCCAAAAACCCAAACACAACAACCCAAACCCCAACCAAACCCAAACTAAACCTAGACAAAAACCACCCCACCCCAAACAAAAACAACAAACCACCAAAACCCCCCACCCCACCCCAACAACCCAAAACCCAACCCCCCCACACACAAAACCCAAAAACCCCCCCCAAAACCACCCCCCCACCCCCCCAACCCCCCAAACACAAACAACCCAACCAACACACCACAACAAACAACCCCAACCCCACAACCCCACCCCAAACTAAAACAACACAAAGCCCCGAACCCCCCCCCAACAACCCTCCAAACCCCCAAACACCAACCCCACAACCCCCAACACCACAACCAAACACAACCAACACAAACACGCAACAACCCAACCCCAACAAAAAAAAAAACCACCCACCAACACCCAACACCCACACCACAAACAACCCCCCCAACCACCAAAACACCCACACACACCCACCACCACCCAACCCACCCCAACCCAACCATCACAAACAACAAACCCAAATCAACTCAAACCACCAAACCAACAAAAACACCACCCCCCCCAACAAAAACCCAAAAACACCACCCCAAGCAACACCAAACAACCCCAACAACCCCCCAAACCCACCCCACCACAACCCCCACACACCCAACCCCACACAAAACAAACCAACCCCCCCACAAAACAACACCCACACCAAAAACCCCCCTACAAACCCAATACAAAAAATCAACCACAAAACCCAGCCCCCCCCCCAACAACCAACCAAACACAAAACCACCCCCACACACCAAACCAAACCACCCCCTCCCCCCGACACACCAACCCCCCCAACCACCACAACACCACCAACACCCCACAACAAAACCAAAAACCCAACAAAACAACAAAACAAAACAACTTGAAACAAACCAACCCCCAAACCAAACACACCTAAACATCACACAACCCACCCGAAACCAACCACAACAAACACAACACAAACCCAACCAACCCCCCCCAACAACCACTCAAAACCCACCAAAAACAAACCCCAACCATCACAACCCCAACAAAACACCCCAAACCCCCCACAACACCCCCAACACCAACCCAAAACAACCCCCCCCCACCCAAAAACACCACCCCCACCAACCAAACCACCCAACTACCACCCCCCTAAACCACAAGCAAACCCAGACCAAACAAACCAAAACCAAACCAAACCACACCCACCAAAACCATCACCCCCCAAAACCACACCCCAACCACCACCCCGCCCCAACAAACCCCAACAAAAAACACCCCCAACACACAAACCCAAAAACCCAACCAACACCAAACCACAACCACACCCCAAAACCCCCAAAACCCCCACCCATACAAACCCCACAAAACACCACCCCCCCCAACACAAAACAACAAAAAACAACCACCCAAAAACCACACAATACAACAACCCCACCAACCCAAACAAAAACAAACCAAACAAAACCGACAACACAACACACCCCCCAACCCTACCACACAACAAAACAAAAAACCACACCTCACAAACCCAACCCAACAAACCACCCACAAAACAACCACCCAAACCCAACCCACAACCCAAAACAAACCAAACACCCCCAAAAACCCACCAAACAACCAAAAAACAAACCAAAAAAAAAACAAAAAACAACAACAAACACCACAACCCCAAAACCCAACAAACCCCAAACCTTCCACCAACAACAACCCCACACACCCCAACAACACCCCACCAAACAACCCCACCCCCCAACCCAACCAACCCCCCACAAACCACCACCCAAACAACAAACAAACCAAAACCCCAAACCACAAACAACACCCAACAAACCTCAAAACCACCCCAAACCCCAACCCAACACCCCAAACACAACAACCACACAAACAAACCAACCAAAACAACCAAAACCCAAACAACCACACCAAACCCCACCCCAAACCCCAACAAAACACACCAAAACACACAAACCCACCAACACACACACAACAAAACCCCCAAACCACACAACCACCACCCACACCCACCCTAACCACCAACCCCACAACACAAAACCACACCCACCCAACAAACAAAACCCCACAACACCAAACAACAAACACAAAACCCACAACCCACAACCCACAAACCATCATCCCCACAAAAACCCAACCCAAAAAAACAACCCCCTACGCCCAAAACCACCCATAACCCAACCCCACCAAACCTCAAATAACAACCCCCCAACCCCCACACCCAACAAACACCCACCAAAATCAACAAAAAAAAACCCACAACGAACCCCCCCAACACCCCAACACCCCAACACACAAAAAACCCCCAAAACCACGCAACCCCCAAACGCAACCCACCCAACCACCCCCACAACAACCTAACCCCACACCCCCCCCAACCACACTAAAACACCACCAACACCCCACCACACAACCCCCCACCAAAAACCCACCCCACCCTAACCAAAAACAACCACCCACCAAACCCCAAACAACCCAACAATATCAACTACCCTCAAAACCAAAAACCAAATAAAAAAAAACAACCCTCACAACCCCCCACAACCACCCACCACAACATACACACCAACCCAACAACAACCCACCACCAAACCACCCAAAACACTAAAAACACACCCAACACCTAAAAAACAACCAAAACAAACAAAACAAAACCACCACCCACCCCCAACCAACCTCCCCAACCACAAACCCCCAACCACCCAACCCAGCAACCAACAACACCCACAAACCCCCCACCCCCCCCAACTACATACCACACCAAAAACACCAAACAACCACCACCAAACCCCCACCCCCACAAACCACACCCCCACACCCAACCCACCCCAACCAAAAAACCAAACCACCCACAACAAACCCAGAAAAACCCTCAAACCACACACACACCCAAACAACCCCCACCCAACCACAAAACCCCCCACCAAACAACAAACAACCAAACACAAAACAACCCCCCCACCAAAACCCCCCACAAAACAAACAACCCAAAAACCAACCCACACCCCCAAACACCCACAGAACCCACACACAACCCACCAAAACCCAACAAAAACCAAACCAACCACCAAACCCACCCCAAACCCAAACACAACCAACCAACATAACCCCCACACACACACACAGCCCCACCCCAAACAACACACAACCCCCCCCACCACCCCCACACCAAACACCCAAAACCAACAACCTAACCCGACACCACACAACAAAACAAACACCCAAACAAAACCAACCCAACCCCCCCCAACACCCAAAAACCCCTAAAAAAAAAAATAATAAACACCCACACCAAACCAAAAACCCCCAACCCACCAACACAACCATCAACAACAACCAACCCCCCAAACCCAAAACACCCCACCAAACACCCCAAACACCCAAACCCCAAACCCCAAACAACAACACAAACCTACCAACCACACAACCCTACCCAACCCACACCCCAACAACCCACAACACCCCGAACCCAACAACACCCCCAACCCACAACCCAACCAAAACACACCCCCAAGCACCAAAAAACCAGAAACAACCCCCCAAAACCCCAACACCCGACCCTATAAACCCCGCCCAAACAACCCAAAACCCAAACGGAGACCCACAACCCCCCCACCCACAAAACCAAATCCAAACACCACACCACAAACCACAAAACTCAAACCCATACCCCAACACCCAACCCTAAACAACCAACACAACAACCCACCCTACACAAACCAACCACCAAACAAAACCCAACCCAACACAACCAAAACATCACCCAACCCAAAAAAACCGCAACCCCACAACCCACCAAACACCAACCACAACCCCAACCACCTCACCAACCACCACCAACCCCCCACACCCACCCCAACAAACACCCCACAACCCCAAAAACCCAACCCCCCCCCCCACCCACACACCAAACCCACAACCAACCAAACCCCCAACCCCCAAAAACCCCCACAAACACCCCACCCCCCCCACCCAACCACCCAACCACAAACCACCACCCCAACCCCAACCCCAAACCCAACCCCCACCCCCCCCCCCCCAACCAACCCAACCCACCAAACACCCATAAACCATACACACCCCAACCCCAACAAAACCAACAACAAACCAACAACAACCAACCAAAAACCAACCAAACCACACCCCAAACCACAAAACAAAACCAAACAACAACCCACCAACCCAACCACACCCCCCCCCCCAAACACACCAACACCAACAAAAAACAAATCCAACAAACAACAACTCACCACAAAAAAACACAACCCCCAAAAACAACCTAAATCAACCAACTCAACAAAAATCCCCCCCCTACCAAACTCAAACACCAAAAACCCACCCCACACAAACCAACAACAAACCCCCCCAACACAACAACACCACAACCACCAACACACCCCAACCCCCACACAAAACCCCCCCCAAAACCTAACACATCAACACCCAACAAACCAACCACCACACACACCCAAAAACCAATCCAAAAACCCCCCAACCCCCCAAACCCCAACTAAACCCAACCACTAAACAACCACAAAACAACCCCCAACAAACCACCCCCACCCCCCAACCCCCACACATACACCCAACACACCCCCCACCCAACCATAACAAACAAAAACACCAACAAAAAAAAACCCCCCCCAAAAAAAACAACCAAACCAAAACAACGAAAAACAACAACAACAAAACCTATACCCCCCAAACCACAACCACCACACCAAACCAACCCCAAACAACCAAAACAAACCAAACCCAAAACCAAAACAACCAACCAACCAAACCCACAACCACAAACAAACAAACACACACCCAACCCCAAAAACCCACCCATAACACCCCAAAAAGCAAACAAGAACACACAAACAAACAAAACAACACACCCCCAAAACCCAACAAACCCAACCCCCCCCCCCCCCTCAACCCCCCAACCCACCCCAAAAACACAAACAACAAACACCATCACACCCCAAAACCACATACAACCCCAAAACCACCCAAAAACCAAAACCAACACCCCACCCCCAACCCCCCCACCCAAACCCCAACCCCCCCCCAACAAACAAAACAACCCCAAACACAACCCAAACAACAACGTAACCAAACCCCCCCCAAACCCTAACAAAACCCAAACCCCCACCCCCACACACCCCAAACCCCCCCCCAAAACCCACAACCCACCACCCAAAACCCACCCAACCAACCCCCCCACCCACCAAAACAACCACCAAACCCCAAACAACCCCCACACCCAAAACCCAAACAACCCCGCCACACACCCACAAACAAACCACAACAACACCCCCCTAAACCAACCCCACCCAACAAACACCAAACCCCCACACCAAACACCCCCCCAACAACCCCCCACACCAACCAACCCCTAACACCCCCAAACACCCCCCAAACCCCCCACAACACAAAACACACCAACCAACCCACCCCCCCCCACACCACCCAAACCCCACCACTAACAACCAACAACCCCCCCCAAACACAACCCTAACACCCCCACACCACACCCAAACCCCCCCGACACCACCAAAACAAAAACCCCCCCACCAACAAACCCCAACACAAAAAAAAAACGCCAACCCAAAACCCCACCCCACCACCCCCCCCAAACTTTACCCTGCTGACAAAAAAAAAAAAACATAACCAACCTTAACAAAACCCCACAAAACCAACAACAAACCAAAATCCCAAACCCCACAACAGACAAACCACACATAAAAACAATTACACCACACAATCAAACCCAACAAACAAACACAACCCACCCATAACCCAACCCAAAGAACAAACACACCCACCCCACCAAACAACCCCCCAACCACCAACCAGACCACACCCACCCACAACAAAACCACCCAAACCCACCCCCAAAAAACACAACCAAAACCTACCCCACCAAAACCCAACCCACCCACCAACCCAAAAACAAAACACACCAAATACCAAACCCCAATACAACCCCAAACCCCCAGACAAACCCCCACCAACAAATACCACACACCAAACACAAACAACCCACACCCCCACCACCCAATTCAAACATCCCACACCCACATCCCCAACCCCCACTACACCCCCACCAACCCACAACCATCCCACACAAACCCCCAAACCCTTCCCTCAATAACCAACCAAACCCCCCACCACAACAACCCCCCACCCAACACCAACAAACACAACACACCCCAAACAAAAACAAACCAACACAACAACCCCCCCCCACAAACCCCATACCCAACCCCCAAACCCCCACAACCAACCCACAAAACACACCACACAAAAACCACCACACAACCCCACCCCCCACCACCCACCACAACCACCAACACCCCCAAACACCATCAAAACCCTAAACCCCACCACCCCAATAACACATCCAAACCACACCAAACTAAAACCCCCCACAACCAAACAACCCCCAAACACCAAAAACCCCTACAAACCAAGCACCAACCAACCAACACCACCACCCCAACCAAACCCAAACACCAAACAACCAACCATACAAAAAAACAACCACACAACCCAACCTACAAACCCACACCCAACACACCACCAAACACCCCAACACACCAAAACCCTCCCCCCCAAACTCCCCCAAAAACCCCTCCACACAGCCACAAACCAAAACCAACAAACCAAACCACCAACACCCAACAACCACACCCCTCAAACCCCCACCCCCCCCACACCAACCAACATAAACACAATCCACCCCCCCTAACACAACTACACAGAACTCACAGCCCTCATAAACCCCCACCCACCCCCACCCACCCCCACCACCAAAACACACCACCAAAACAAACCAAACCAACCCCAAACACCACCCAAAAAACCAAAAAAACAACCCCCCACCCCAACCCAAAACCAACAACACTAAAAACAACAAAACACAACCCCAAACCAAACCAAACCCACAGAACACAAAAAAACAAACAAAAAACACAAAAACCCACCACCATAAACCACAAAACCCCCACGACAAACCACACACCTAACCCAACAACAAAAGACACCAACCAACCAAACCAAAACCCCACAAAAGCAACACCACAAAAACCCCCAAACAAAACCCCACCCCCCAAACTCCCCACAAAAAACAACCAAAACCCCCAAAACAACCCCAACCACAAACCACCACACACAACCACCCAAACAACCAAACAAAAAGCACACCGAAAAAAGACCAATCACCCCAACCAAACAATAAAAATCACACCAAACACCCAAACCCAACCAACACCCACCAACACCACCCAACACAACCCAACAACCCCCCCCCAAGCCCCCAACCAACCAAACCACAACCCCCAACCCACCAATACCCACCAACACAACCCCTCAAAACCTAAACAACACCCCCAACAAAACACTCACCACCAAACACCCAACACACAAAACAACAACCACCTACACCCAACCAACCCCAACCCAAAAACCGCCAACAAAAAAACAAACCAACCAAACCAAGTACAACCCACCAACACACCAAACCAAACACCCCCACAACAAACAACACCACACCAAAAACGCACCCCCACCAACCAACCCCAAACACAAAAACCTAAACAAACCAAACCAAACCAAACCAACCACAAACAACCCCCCAACCAACAACAACCCCCAACCCCACAACTAACAACAGCCCCCATCCCCAAAACGCCCCCAACACACCCCCCCACAAAACAAACCAACAACCCAAAAAACCCAACCAAACACCAAAAGCAAACCCCCCCCCAAAACACCCACCGAAACCCCCTCAAAAACCCAACCTACACAAACAAACACACCAAAACCCAAACCCCCCACCCCCACACACAAAAAACTAACAACACCCCAACACAACAACCAAAACCACCCACCCACCCGAAACACCAAAAATAACAAAAAAAAAAAAACACCTACAACACAAAACAACCAAAAAATCCACCACCCAAAAATCAACAAAAAAACCCCACCAACACCCCAAAACCCGCACCAACCTAGAACCCCCCCAAGAAACAGTTCTATTACCAAAAGTTGCGCGAAATTTCCCAAAACACTCCATGCACTTGTTATCAGAAGCTATGTGTGTACAGGTAGATTTGTAACGCCTTGGGGACGCGAGAGTAGGAGTTGATGCGGTGCCCTGTGCTTGCGCGCGAGCGCGCTGGTGTGCACGTGTGTTGTGTGTGTGTGTGGTGTGTGTGTGTGTGTGTGTGTTGTGTGTTGTGTGTGTGAGTTTTTTGGTGGTGTGCGGCGTGTTATGCCTGCGCAATTGGTGTGGTCTGTTGCAGATTTTCTGCGTGCGCACATTCGTCACTTCCTGGAGTATATGTTGAGTAATAATGGTGCGTATGCGCGGGTTCTGTTCGTTCCTTCTTGTGTTTACTGTCTGCCATTATAAGTTATATAGACAGATGGTTCCTGCGCGCAAGCGTGTTTTTGTGGGCTGTTATGTGTGTGACTACCTGTTTTTCTAGGATTATCGTTCAGTTGCCAATCAACACAAATTTCAGTCCTGATCATCTATTCCTTTCATCTTCTTACTAGCCTTCCAAAACAAAAAACTACCAATACAGGAACTTATACACCAATAACCCAGTACCGCAGCATAAAAATAATAACTACACGCATGCATATCAAGTTGTACCAGAGCAGTGGGGTTTTTTTTAACCGTCACACCGTTTACTAAATTTATTCCACTATAAAAAAATCTTTCATCTGTGATCCGAAAAACTGGAAAGTGGGCATTTTTTTCTTCTTCTCCGACACTTTCCAACCAACAACTTGCGGCGGCAATCCAATTTTCGGCAACAGGGCAAGGGCAGACAAGCACAGGCCACAAGAAAGGCTTTCTTTTCTCCCCTAGGCAAAAACTCAAGTTAGGCTTCTCTCCCCCTTCCTCCAGAGCTGGCTGGCTGTGTTGGGCTGTGTGTTCACTGCTTTTGACTGTGTCGATTGTGGAGTGGATGGTTAGTTGTACTGTATTGTTTTGGGATGACAAGAATGTAAGTCTTGGTCGTGAGTATAAAATAATAAAAAGTAGGAGAGTTTCAATGCGAGCTGCTGGTGTACTTTTCAGGAAGGTTCCATGGTTATTGTTAACCAGCTGCGAGTTCTATCACAAAGGATTTTTTTGTCAGTCAGTTGAAAGTTGGATTAAAAAAAACTAAAAGTGTGTGTGTGTGTTTCTGCCTGACTCTGTATGTGTGTGTGTGTTGCTGCCTGACTATGTATGTTGGTGTTTTCTGCCTGACTAAGTATGTGTGTGTATTTGCTGCCTGACTCTGTGTGTGTGTTGTGTGTGTATGTGTATGTGTGTGGCTTTACTTACTGCCTACTCTGTGTGCGTGTGTTGCTAGCCTGGACTCTGTAGTTTGTGTATGTGTGTGTTGCTTCCTGACTCTGTGTGTATGTGTGTATGTGTGTGTATGTTGCTGCCTGAATCTGTGTGTGCATGTGTGTGTATTTTTGTGTGTGCTGCCTGACTCTGTTTGGGTGTATGTGTGCGCACGGCCGATATATGTGTGGTGGTGTGAATCTGTCTGTCTGTCCGGCACTAGTAGAAATGCACTGGTTGCTGATAAATCTCCTTGCAAAATCAATTGCATATGAATGATAAAATGATACTTTAAAAAAAAAATTCATTAAGGATGATAGAGCGACTGGCACAGGGGATAAAATCTTGGACTCTGCTCTCTCCTCATCCACCCTACCCCATCCCCAACCCCCCAACCTTACCAAAGCATACCTAGGATCCTGACGAAAAGTACATAAAATTCAGCATAAGTTTTTTTTGTTATGGCCGGCAATGGAGAGATCTGACTGACTGCAGAAGATAGGGGGTATGAATGCTTCTGCATGACTAACATTTGTCACTGCAAGTTCCTTCCTTTGTCTGCATGGGCATTTTTGATGGTCTTCCTGCCAGGCAGATCCAAGGACGCATGCACATACAACCACGTGCAATCACAATGTACACCGACATTCTGTTTGTTTACTTTCATTGTATTGATTAGAAAAACCGAAGTAAAAATACGCAGACATTACTACTACTGCTGCTACTGCTACTGCTACTGCTACTGCTGCTGCTGCTGCCACTACTCCTACTATTAAAGACTACTACTACTACTACTACTAACTACACTACTACTACTACTACTACTACTAACTACTACTACTGCTAACCTACTAGCGGGCTGCTGCTACCCTAACTACTACTGCTACTGCGCTGCTGCTGCTGCTACACTACAATACACTACAGCACAGCTACTGCTGCTTGCTGCTGCTGCTGCTGCTGCTGCTACTATACTACTAATTCTACTACTACTAGCTCCCCTCCTCCTACTGCACTGCTACTGCTACTACTACTACTACTACTACTACTACTACTTACTACTACAACTACTACTTCTACATGGTCATTTATGATGTATATAATCATCATCGGAAGTCAGGTGCACGTCACCAGAAGTTCAAACAACCACGTTACATCTGCAACTATAATCTATGCAGACAAGACAAAGGGAGTTGACAATGGAAGCACCGAATTAACCCCGAAAAAGACCAAGTCACAGTAGAAGCGCTGATTGAAAGAAGACAAAAAACGAAACAAAAAAATCACAGGTTTTCCAGAACACAGAACCAGAACAAAGTATCGCAATTTAGGGATGGTGCCAAATTGTTCTGGGACAGACATGAAGTCATTACCTATCGTCCGCCCCGCTGACACCTTTCCCTAACCATGTTTAGGACGCAGGCAGGCCCCCCCCGCCCCCCCGCTGCCCCCCCCTCGCCGGCACCCAGCCCCCGCGCCCCCGACCCCCCCGCCCCCCCCACTCCGCCGGAACCAACCCACAAATCACTATCCAAATCCCCCACTGGAGGGAAAAATAAAAGAAAAAGGTGCGAGTTTGTTATGGCTGAAATGGAGGATGTGAATTGATTGTCCTGCTGCAGAAATAGGGGATGTGGTAAGTGCTGCGTGCTAAACTGTGTTACCGCATGTTTTCTACTTTTGTGTTCATGAGAGCTGCTATGGTCTGCAGCAAAGAAAAGCAAGCAGGCACGCACGCATAATGCAAATATCCACATAGTTATGATTGCAATCATATGCACTGATATATGCGTACACATCATGAACCAAATGCATGCAATACGCACGCATGCATTCCGTGATAAACACAAAACATGCTACACATACATACATACATACATGCATACATACATACATACATACATACACACATACATACATACATACAACACATACATACATACACACATACTTACATACATACATATAATAATAATATAATAAATAATATATGAATTTATATAGCGCCGAATCTTGTAAAACAAACAAATTGGGGGGGGGATCGAAGCGCTTGCACTCATATCCTTTTCGGGGCGCATGCAACTTTACTCAAATATAATAATCTAGTCAATCAACGTCAAGTCAAAAACTTCTTTAATCAATCCCATGAAGGGCAATTACAATACTGACAGGCAGATTGGAACTCATCAAATATATCAAAGACAACAAAAAGCTATATTTCATATTGGTTTTCAAATAAAATGTCACCACACACACACACAACGCACACACACACTCACACCACACACACGCGCGCATGCGCACAAACATCAATTGGTGAACAGCAATTTTAAACCCATTGACTAGAGACATAAAAACTTATTTTTACGCATGCATATAACGCAGCACGTACACCCCAACGTACGTGTGTGTGCGAATACGCCACTCACACCCCATAGCCATACACCAATATATATGAATTCAATGTTTTAAGACAGTTGAACCT
>CM054136.1:27999369-28030149 GCA_028751875.1 Rapana venosa | reverse complement strand
CAAAATTGCTCCCGTAAGTAGCTGATTCCTGGTATATAAAGGATCAAATGTCCCCAAAGCAAAGGCTGGGTCTTCTGTCTGGGGCTTACGGTGACCTTAAAATTACATGAAAGTTTCCCCAGGGACTTCTGCCCCGGGAGGTGGTATTCCAAAACCAGCTGACCGGTGCACGCCATAATTTTTCCCCCTTGTGGAGGGCTTTTGGGGGGAAATTTGGGGGATGATACTTTAAGCCAAGGCCTTGTGTGAGGCGCACCAGAACTTTTTTCGCACACGTTAAACCCCGTTCCCCCCCTTTTTGAAAGAGAAGGCCATTCGATTCGGTCCGTAAGACCGTGACAAAAAAAAAACGCCTTTTGGCTGGTGTCGTGTAAAAAGAAACATCCCCGAAGTGGGAGGGGAACTACATTAAGGGGCGGAAAAATGGTCTCACCTGTCTCCCCTTTTCGGCTCATTTTGGTATGGCGTTACCCACCCCACCCAATGACCCGGTAAAATTTAAATACAATAAAGCGAGACTACCTTAAATTTGAAGCTTTTTTGAAAAATTCTTGCGAATTTATTGTAGCCCGGAACGGGTCACAGAAAAAAACCGCGCCCCCAGCCTACCCCCAGTTTTTGGGCCCTCGAGAGAACACTGTGTCACACTATATATAAAACAGGCCCATCAATAATTAATAAACATTTTTTTACTTTCCCTTTTTCATTTATTTTGGGTGGGATGTCTTACTATTTGCCGGTTTCAAAAAACATGTGGAAATTCTTCTTTTTTCTAGTGGTAGTAGTTTCTTTTTGCAGGGTAGCTTTTCTTTTTTACTTGCAGGATGCATGCAGACCATTGCAGGGGGTGGGCTGTCACTCCTTTTCCGGGTCAAAATAAATTCGCAAGAATTTAAAAAACAGCTTCAACTCGAGGTAAGTCTCGCTTTATTGTTTTTAATTCTTGCTCATTTCCGTATACCCCCACTCAGGCAAAGATTTGAGACCACAGTGTTCCTAGACAAACCACCATCACATAAAGAAGAAACAGTCCTACCTTTTCTGTGTTGGGAAACGCTCCATGAGGGCGGGCCCAGGGTCAGTGTTGGTCCCACATTTTTATTATAAAAATTTGAAATGGGAAAATTGCCCCACTGCTTTCATTTGAGTGTATTGGGCTCTGCAATTTTTTGCTGCGAAGTACTGTGACCTGGTACGTCCCTTGAAGCTGTAATGTCTATCCCTGCCCTCTCCAGGTCTGTTTCAGCCAGCGAGAGTGGAACCCCTACTGCTTCCTCTTGCGGTGCGGGGAGAGTGATAAAAAAATGCCCAGGGGAAACTACCCCTCATTTCTTTTCTTCGTCTAAGGTTTTCTTTAAATGGGGGAACTCAACGAGCCCCTTATCCCAAAACCCTGATTAATGGGTGATTGATGGGTCCTTTTCTTGTTTGTTTAATAAACATTTACATAAAATACACATTTTTGCCTCGAAAGTACATATTACGATGTCAAGGCAGCAATTTTTTTTTGACACCCTGACCCGCCGCATGCAATTAAATCAAAATTTTCATTGTCGTTTTTTGAAGTTGTTTATCCAGGGAACCCCCACGTTTCTAGCTTTTTAAAAACCCAATATTTACTCCCAATTTTGGTGAACTTTGGTAGTGGTGGTTTTCTTTAAAAAAAACCCCCTTAAAAATTTTTTTACAAGTTCTTTTGACCAAACGAAGCCCCTTAAAATTTGCAGAAAAAACAACTTAGCCCCAAAACAGGGTCCCCCACGCGCTATTAATATCCCTTTTTTCAACAGAGATGCCAAAAAATTTCCCGCTGTGGCTAGGGCGTGAAACTGAATCCACCTTTTGCCCACGCTACCTCTCCCACTTGTATGTACACATCATCATCTTTTTGTTGCGGGTCGCCTGGGGACATGAGAATACGGTAGTGCCCCTCAAAAAATTTGGTTCTGAATCACCCTGACATTTGCGACTAACAGAGCAAGCTTTTCTTTTGGGTGTTTCTTTCCCCTTTTTAAACTTGGTTGTGCCCCTAGAGTGTTCCGGCTGACAAAGGACGGGCTGGCTGTGGGATTTTCATTATTTCTGGCCAAAAAAAGCGGGTTTTTTTTCCGGGCGGTGCTCTAAAAACCCCTTTTTGTTTTGTTTTTCTTAATTTTGCCGGGACACGGGATGAATGCTAAAAGGGGAAAACAAAGACAGCTTTTCCCCCAATACTCTGAATGCGTAAAAGCACTGCCCCCGGGTCAGGCAAAAAGGACACATTCGGAAAACTGAAAATTTAATCTAGAAGCAACAACCCAATGCGGTTTTATATCTAGAATTCAGACCCTCAGAGAGAAGCAGTAATAAGTTTCCATTCTGTGCTATGGGCCCCTGCTGAAGCCTGCACTTTCAATATTACAACCCCGGGGTGTGGGCAGCACGAGCCTATTTTCCCTTTTGCTTTCACCCCAATGCCAGTTTTGCTGAGACACGTTATTCGGTTTGATTTTAAAACCCATGTTTTTAATAACCAACTGTGCTTGTGTTACAAAGATTTTTATGGAATTTTCATTTGCATGCAACAAAGATTTGAGACCAAAAAAGACAGCTAATAGCTCCAAGAGTTTATAGTCCTTTTTTTGTCTTTTCACTCCACCAGCCTTGTTTTTGGGTTTTTTTCCAACAATCCAACCACCCATCCTTACCGAGCTTCGTCTTCATAGTAATATAGGTCTGTCTCAAATTGGGCCTTTTGTTTATCTATTTTATTGATCCCCCATTTAGCTTGCTTTTCCTTCACTGTTACACTGCAATTATCCAGTTTCCCTTATTATTTTAAGTGAAAAACTTTTGTCTTGTTCAAGTGCCCTGTAGTCAAAGGGCCCATTGGCACAGCAAGAAAAAAAGAAACCATTAGTCCAATACAAAATGCCCCAGATCTTATGGTAAATTTTCGACTGAAAATCTTTTTCATCACACAACAGTTTCTTTTCCGTTCATCTGTCACATGGGACATTTAGGAGTTTATTTTTAAACCCAGAAAATGATTTCTTGCACAGGTATAAAATGAATTTCTTTTCATGTACAAGAATCCTAGAAGTCTAATAATTTTATGGTGCTTCACACACTGACAAATTTTGTTTCAGATCTCCAACAATTAAACTATCTCAATGAAGAAGTTATCTGGGACCCATATCATGAACTGCTAGGGCGGTTCATAAGTTTTGTGAATTTTCTGGGATTGGACTGGTCCATGGCAGCTGCCGAAAACAGTACAGTTTTCCCCTCCATCTGAAATTTTAGGTATTTTTGAAAAATTTTTTTTCCCCTACTGCTATGACATAAAGGCACTCCAGATCAATTGATGCAAATAAAAATTTTGGTCACAATCCAAAGCTGTATTTTTTTTCCCTCTTAAATTTCTTTTTATTTCACCTTTTCATTTAGAGCTTTCAGTTCAAAAACACAAAGATCCATCTTTTTTTTTCCCTAAAAAAGGGGGCAATTTGTCCTGATTTTTGGCAAGGATTTTTTAAAAACAAACCTTTGTTCAACAGGTTTTTTATTTTAAGTCAATTGCATAATTTCATGTTGTAAATGACCTTTGTAACTTTGCTTTTTTAAACTTCTGGGGAATCATCAAAAATGATTTAATTCCTTCAACTGTTTCAAGTACCAAAGGGGCAGAATTAACACATTCCCCCAGACAAATTTTTTTTTAATGCTTCCTGCTGCAAATTTATCGCTTGGGTTTAAAATAAGCACACAGGAGGGCAACAAATTCAAATTCATAAACCCTTTTTTCCAGAAGGGGGGGGTGGGTTCAGTAGGGGCGAGTTAAATGCGGGGTGTTTTTTCTGACCCTTCTTCCAAAACATCTTTTTTGTCTGCCCCTGCCTCCATGGCTTTCCGCCTAAAAAAGAGCTGGGGTTGTTTTTGGGTGCCATTGGTTTTCTTTTCTGGCCCACATCTCTGACCGGTTTTTTGGCTTTTTTCCCGTCTTCTTCTGCTTTGTGAAACTCGGCAACCCTACAGTAGTTCTGGTGTCATGGCAAAAATGCGGGGCACAAATTTCCAGAGAGTTCACGGGGGAGGCGGGGCGGTGCATTTTTTTCCGTTTCTGGGACAGGTCATGGTTGGCATGACCTGTGAGGGTAGGGCTCGAAAGATAGGCAAGCATCCGGGCAGTTCACCGTGTAACTTTAGCGCCCCCTGCCCTGAGATGGGGATTCTTCTTTCAGAAGTCGGTCAGTGCAGAGCGTTATCGCTATGGGGAGCTTTTGACAGGTTTTTTTTGTGTATTTTTCCATCCTGCATCTTCTTTCGTGAGAAGGGCTTGAGAAAAAAAAACTTCCGTTTGTTCGGGGAAAAGCCCAGGGAAGAACATTTTCGGGAAAAGGGTAAAATTGGTAAGTTTTTTTTTTTTTTTTTTCATTTCCTGTCTGGGGAGTTTCGATCCAAATCGGAAACCAAGCAGCTTTTGGTTTTTTCAAAGGGGGGTTTTTTTTTTTTCAAAAGGGTCACGGGAAAAGTCGTCATTTTTTTTCCTCATGTTGCCCTATTTTTTTTTTTTTTCCTTTTTTTTTGTGTGGCCTTTTTCTTTTTCTTTTCCAAAAGGGGCTTTGCGAAAACGTCATTTTTTCCTTCCTATGGGTTTTCCTCTTTCCTTTTTTCCATTTTCTGGGTTTTTTCTTTTTTTCAAAAACCGGGGAAATGGTTCCCTTTCTGAAAGCGCTTGTGGTTCTTCTTCTTTCATTCATCCCCAAATCCTGGTCACAGGTAACCCCCGATGCCTCATTTTTTTTTTTTTTTTTTTTCAAGAAAACTTTCCAAATAAAGATTTCCCCCTTTCAAAAAAAAAACAGTTGTGGGCCATTTTTTCTCTTCAAAATACAGTCGAAACCACATCAAAAAAGATATGTCATGAATAAAATTTCAGAACACGACTTGTAAACTGAAGACATTTTATTTCCGCTTTCGTATCATCCAGAACTGTTTGCCTTGATCATGTATATATTGGGTTTATTGTAAGTAATTAAAATCATATAAGGTTGCACGTAGCGCGCGCGCGCGCGCGCGCGCGTGTGGTGTGTGTGTGTGTGTGTGAGGGGGGTTGGTTGGTGAGAGTAATAAGGTGTCACTGCGAAGTTATTCTTTGTCATTAAAATCTGATATGACCCAAGTTAATATATTCATATAAGTACAATTGTGTAATTAATGATCCTACATAATGGTTGATTATGATATCGACAAACCTGACATGGCTTGATCTGGAGTGTGTGGTGTGTGTGTGTGTGGTGTGTGTGTGTGTGTGCATGTGTGTGAGTGCGTGTGGATGGTAATTGGTTCGTTTATGGACTATTTACCTTTCTTGTATGTTGGGGCTTTTTTCGTTTTTTGTGTTATAACAAAATAATACTGGTTATTTTATTTTGATCGCTTGTTTATTTTCTTTTACATTGTATAGATAAACTTAATTGGTTATTGCTGATGTTAGAATCGCTGTGCGGGTTGATATGCCTGAATTTATTCTTTGGTGAAGGATTAACGTAGGTTTTTCTCCGTCAAACAAAAAGCACATGTACATGCGTGTTTATACCAGAGAGTTGCACTGAATCCAATGTCTCGTAGTTTCTTGTTTCCTTTATATAAGAAGTATATGTTGGTGAAGGGATATGGGGTGAGGGTGTTTACGTGTATTAAGTGTTTTAAATGATTAAAAGGAAACATAATAAGTTTCCTCTCTTTATATCCATTTTGGTTAATTGTTGTTATTGTTGTATGGTGGAGGGGGTGGATTCGTTTGTTTTTTTGTTTTGTTTGTTTGTTTGTTTTGGGTTATCCTTTGTTTAGGAGATTGATTTCTTGGGGATGTGGTCATTTGGACTTTACCCTCGTCTTTGTTTGTTCTATAATGTTCTTATTGTTTTGGCTGTTATTGGTTGATTTCAATGTTTGTTATTGTCCCCGTGTTGTTGTGTACGTACGTATGTGTGTGTTGTTTGTTTTTTATTTAGTTATGGTTTGTTCTTGCTTGGTTTTATCTTTTTTAGGGTTTGTTTTGTTCAGTTAGTTTGTATGGTTGGAGATTTCTTGTGTGTATGTTGTGTGGGGGAGGAGGGTGGGAGGGGAGGAGTTGGTGGAGTCCATTTTTTATTTTGTTTTGTCCTTCTGTGTTTGTTTTGGTTGATTTTTCTTTGTTGCTTGTTTGTTTGCATTATGGGGATCTAATTTTTTCAGGATATTTTTGTTTAATTGATTTTATATGGTTTAGACATTGTTCAGAGGGTTTTTGTGTTTTGTGTTTTAATTCTATGTATGCATATATTATTGTCTTCTCATTGTTTGAATTTGTATGGATTATCATTATTAGGTTTTTATGTTCTATGTCTGCATAAATTGTATCTTTTTTCTCTTCCATTTTTCTCTAGAATAAGATGGCTTGTGACAAAAAAGCAACGCAACAGCTATTTCACTTTACCATCTAAAAATAAAAAGTTTGACTTACACACACACACACAACCACACAACAACAAACATACACACCACACACATTACACACACACACCACACACACACACACATTACCCACACACACACACACACAACACACACACACCCACACACACACAACACACACACATGCGACACCAAAACACACACACAATGCCAGCCAGCCAGCCAGCCAGACACACATACACACACTTGTCTCCTTCCCTACCCTTTGTCGTAATCTATCTATCTATCTATCTATCTATCTAATCTATCAATCTATCTATCATACCTAACTATCTATCTATCTAACTATCAATCTATCTAGCTATCTATCATCTAATCTATCTATCTGTCTGTCTGTCTGTCTGGCTGTTCAGTCTGTCTGTCAGACTACGCAATGCATTCGTACGACAGGACCCTCGTGCCAGTGTCACGAAGGACTTTTATGGGGAAGGCAGTCAGAACTGACTTTAACTACTCAGGTGAAACGATCTCCTCAACAGGGCCTCTCAGTGGGCTCGAACCCACGCTGTTCAGATGGTGCGAGCTCAACGAGCACTAACCACTAAGGCAAACCTCCCCAACCCCTCCCCGCCCTCAACGTATTTTTAAGTCCAATTATCATGGGGTTGTGAAGACACTATAACACAGCATCCTCCACCTCCTCAGCAACAACCAATCCCTGCTCCCTCCCCGGTGTGAGAGTGACCAGAACAAGGTTATGTACAAGCTGGTGAGCTGCCTTTAGGGACTTCCTTTATACTGGAGTTTATCCTCAGGACTACCACCACCCACCACCACCACCAAACCACACAACACACACACACACACACACACACTACAACAACACACATGCACACACACACAACACACACACACACAAGAAAAAACACACAGACACACACACGCGGCGCGCGCACACACACACACACAAAAACAAGCGCCACACACACACACACGCGCGCGCCGCGCACCACACACACAACACAATGCACACACACATGCAATACACAAGAGAGAGAGTGAGAGAGAGAGAGAGAGAAGGGAGAGAGAGAGAGAGAGAGAGAGAGAGAGAGAGAGAGAGAGAGAGAGAGAGAGAGAGAGAGAGAAGAGAGAGAAACTCTGATTGATAATCTTATTTTCCAAGGGTTAACAGATAGCATTGACATACTTTTTTTTTCTCTGTCCGTTGCCCTGAATAATAGAAATGATTCACGTTCAACGACAACGTAAGGAGAAGAGAGAGAGAGAGAGAGAGAGAGAGAGAGAGAGAGAGAGCAGAGATAGAGAAGAGAGAGAGGAGAGAGAGAGAGAGAGATTAAAAGCAGAGAAGAAAGAGAGAGAGACCAGACAGAGAGAGAGAGAGAGAGAGAGAGAGAGTCTGACTGATTGATGAACTTGATTTTCAATCCGTGCAACACACCCACCCACACACACACACACTACACACACACATCACACACCCAACACACACACACACACACACATTTATATTTAAAATGTGTGGTGGACGTGAGCGCCACAGAGTGCATGCGTATGTGTGTGCGTGTATATGTATATGTGGTAATTTGTATTCTCAATGTATTATCCTTAACGTGAGTTTTTCCTTTTTTTTTCTTTTTAACTGTTTTTAATTAATTGTAAAATGATGCAAAATGTATGTGACTTAGTAATAATCCTTACAAATATGTTCTTAGATAATGGCTTGATGAAACAAAGCAAATGCAATGCGTATTCAATGTACATCAGGAAATACAAAATTTGACTTGACCTGACTTGACTTGACTTGACACCCACACGCACACACACACCCACACCCACGCCACTGCACGCACGCACGCAACCACGCACGCACACACACACACACACACCAACACAGAGACAGAGGGGTGGTGGAACTAATGCTGCCCCTAGGCGATCAAGCAGGCGAAAGCGTAAATATAACGTTGATCTTGTTTTTTCAGCAGTCCACCGGGGCAAACAGTGTCCTTACAGGAGTTTTGGCATTATGTTTGTGAACACCTGTTCAAGAGTCACGCAAGCGCACGCCTGCGTATAGTGTAAGTTGTGTGCAGACAAACGACGCACATACCAGCAACACACATTCACAAATACACACACTCTTGCATACAGAGACACACAACCACAGTAAGACATACAGACACAAACAGAATAAACCGACAGACACGAACCGATACCCCCAAAGACACCACATATGCGCGCACCCAGGCACGCACAGCTACGCACAGCACAAGGCACACGCATACCCATAATCTTGAAATAAAAATAAATAAATAAATAAAATACACAAGACACAGACACACGCAGCAACATCTTGCGCAATACGTTAAATCCTGTTCCCATTTCGTAAGAGTAGGCTATTGTGTGCCGTGGGAACAGATGACAGAATCAACAAAACCGCATACACACGGACTAGATTAAAAAAGCACACACGTGCTTTATAATCATTATCCTCGAATATATAAGAATAAACAACACGCACACAGCATACACAGAGAGAGAGAGAGAGAGCGAGAGAGTGAGAAGAGAGAAGAGAGGAGAGAAGGAGATAGAGAGAGAGAGAGAGAGAGAGAGAGAGCCCAATTAATTGGTAAAAAATCTGTAACAAGCTGACAATAACTCATCATTCTCATCCACAATCTCCGCCATTTTAGATCCAACTGACCTTATTTCGCCGATACGGTTTCTGGACATAAGGCAATGGAGGTAAGTTCATGTCTCCCTTGCCAACTGAAAAAAGGGAGACTAAATATATACTACTACTACTACACTACTACTAACTACTACCACAACTATACTAACTACTACTAACAATAATAATAATAATATATAAGAATAATGATTCGACCTTATAAGAGCGCTGAATCCTTGTAAAGCAACAATCAAAGCGCCATTCTTTATAAACTTATTTAACTCGCAAAAAACCAAGCGTTTGAATGAAGGAACAAAACAAGTCATTGAATTTCAGGACGATAGCACGCGACTCATATCTCATAAGAAAAAATACGTCAATTTTTTTATTGCTGCTGTGTTACTGACCGTGTTTGTAGCTGGCTGTTGCAGTTGGGTGTTATAGTTGCCGGATAATTTTTAAATTTGTTAAGAATTGCTGTGTCCCGCTTGCTGTATTAAAGCCGTGTAGCACAGAGAATTAGGCGATGGTATACAGTTACATAGCATTGGTAAAAAAGACAACGGCATTGGAAATAGACAACATCTATGGTGATTAATTGGTGGGACGGGATAGCCTGGTGGTTAGAGGTGATGCATTCGTAAATCTCTGACCCGGTTCAAATCTCGTGCAAGAGGACAATTTTTCCTCTGAGTTAAACATTCAGTGCCGACTCCACTCCCCCCCGCCCCCCGCCCTTCCCCCCATAGTTCCTTCGGATGAACTATAACCCGGTCTTGGTCAAAACGCAAGCAGAACATCAGCGCCACACCGTTAAACCCGTTCTACTTTTCGGATAGAGCAGACCATTGCGTGCCAGTGGGAACGGATGACATAAATGGACAAAACTGCATACACACGAGACTGGAAAAAAAAAAATGTAAAAAGCAACATGAGTGCCTTATTCCATTAGTCCCGAAATAAAAAAATAGATTCATTAAAATAAATAAAACTTGTTTTAAATCCTTACAAACGTTTAATCCTTAGTCTGTTATGTGACATGACTTTTAATATTTTGAAAAAAAATGTTTTGAATGAATTGGAGAAAAAGAGAACATGTGAGTCATGTCCTTTTATCTGACGTGGTCAAGTATTCGCTGTTTACGGTAAGAATTCCTCTCTAGTTTGAGATAACAAGGTGTTGTTGATTGAGGATTGAACTAACATTCCGTCCGCAGTCGTCAAATTTATAGTGTCTTTTGTAACAGAACGTTGTTAAACTTTTCATCCTGCTGTTGCTCTGCTGCTGATGCTTTTGTACATAGATAATGAGTTAAATATTCTGTCTGGGGTGAGGGGGTGGGGGTCTTAGTGGTAGGAGCATGAAGCTCTCATCTATGGCGCAGGTTCGAGCTACCACCAGAGACACCCTTCGAGAGGTATATATTAATTATTTTATTTTATTATTACCGTTATTATTATTATTATATTTGTTAAACCTGGAGTCAACTTCCGTGCCGAATCCACACCCTAAAAAGTCCTTATGATGTCTGTATGCAAACCGAACGAATAATGTCTCTTTGCACACATTAAAATCGTTCCGCCTTTTAGAAGATGTAATCCTTATGCGTCTGCTAGGAACGGAAAATGGTGAACCTAAAAAAACCCAAAACCACCCGCATGTACACCAGTGTCAACCCCAAAGTCGAATGCGGCTACCTTGAGGTTGGGTAAAAACTTGCCCTAGCAAAATAGCACTATTGGTGAGACCTCAGGAGCTCTATCTTGGACGAAAAAAATTATAGAGTACAATTCCATGAGACGAGACCCACTCGAGCGATGCTTTGACGAACCAACTACATGACAGCACCATACGACGCGATGCGAATGCGATACCATACCATACCCATACCATACATACCATACATACCATACCAAACAATTACCATACCATAACCCACCATAACCACACCAACATACTACATACCATACCATACCAACCATACCATACATACCATACCATACACAAACCACACCATTACATACCATAATCAATACAAACCATAACATACCATACCATTGCACAGCATAACACAGCACGCTCCCCCCCACACTATACTACCCCTCCTCCCTCCACCAACCCACCTACCCTCACACACACCATACACACTACACAACCTCTCCCCCCCATCTCCCCCCCCCTTCACACACCCCCAACAGACAGACAGACAGAACAGACAGACACACACACCACAACACTCCACACACACACTCACACACACACACACACTCACACACACCACACACACCACACTCAACAACACACACACACACACACACACACACACACACACACACACACACACACACACACAACACACATGGGGGACGGGATAGGCAGTGGTTAGAGGTTAAGCGTTCGTGATCTGCTCAACCCGAGTTCGAATCTATGTTTAAGAAGATTTTTTTTCCTCTGGAGTACCCATCATGCCCGACTCCACTCCCCCCAAAAAGTCCCTTCGGATGAACTATATAATCGCAGAACATCTTGCGCACACGATAAAACGACACCCGTTCCCCTTTTTGGGGGGGAAGAGTGGCCGTTTGTGTGCCGTGGAACGATGACAAAATTTACAAAACTGCTTCCTACATGGGGACTCGATTGTAAAATAAGCACACTAGTGCTTATTCCATTATCCCTCGAAATAAAAGAAGAAAAGAAAAAGAAAACAGAAAAAGCCACACACACGCACAGCACACACACCACACACACGCCACACATAAGAGAACGCACGCACGCACGACACACACACACACGCACGCAACGCACGAAACACGCCCGCACGCACAGCACACACACCACACACACATGCCACACACACACACACAAACAGAACAAGACAAAAAAACACCGAGAGAAACTCTGGCAACTTACTGAGCATGGGAAACAAGACTGGAGCATCATAAAAACCCACCACCTCACACCCCCCACCCCTTAACAAGACAGGCATAAGGTGCCATGCTCACGTCCACTAAAACCTCCAGAGCAGTCCACAGAGGTAGCACAATATCTGTAACACACTGGGCATATATTATTCCTGTAGAAGTGTAAGGAAAACTCTTTCCGACTTTCTGCCTGATGCTGACTGACATCCCACGAAGGCTGCAGAGGCAGTTGCAAACTTCTTTACGAGTCAGCACAGACACGTGAAGAAAACAGGACATTCTGGAAGCAGGAGAGCAAGTCCTTTAGAAAAGAACCCTCTGTTCTGCAGATGCTTCGGCCATTACAATTTCTTTTCCCCTCCTCAATACAATAATCTGGCCCAGTATCGCTGTAAGGCTAAACCTCGACCTCTACAAAAATTGAAAAAGAACAGAATAAACACAGCCGAAATGTGGCTCGACAAGTGACTTCTAATAGTCAAATGTCGACAGAAGAACAAATGAAAGCTTTTTTGATGAACCGGCATGAAAACACAAATGTTGGCCGACATCGATAAAGCGCTTACTTGTGCACAGAAAAATCTGATGACGACAGTTCACAAGGTAAGGCCTGAGGACAGAAGGAAAAACAGACCAGACCACCACCCACCTCACATTTTGCCAACATCACTGAGGTCAGTGTCTGGAGGTTACGGAATTGTAGAACTCAGCAGAGACAGACGAAAGATGGCGAACCATGGTGGCATTTTGTGAGCTCCTACTAACATAGCAATGATGGGAACAGTTGGAATTGGGTTTCTTTCAACAAGTACTTTGAATTCCTTATTTTTGTGTCTATATAATATATAGAATATTACATTTGGTAGATAAAGAATCAAAACATTCTAGAAAAAGATGGACAGCATAAGTTTTCAGAGAAGAAACTCTCTTCAATAATTGTTTCCGTCCTTAATTTCTTTACAAAAAATGTACTTTCTGCAGCAATAAAAAAAAAATTATACATTTCTTGCCGTACGACAGGATCGAGAAGAAAGAAAAGAAAAAAAGTTTGAGACCAGATGTTGATCAAAGTAAGGCAAAATGGAACAAAGCACCTCTAATTGTTGAAGTGAGTGCAAACATGATATCAACAAATGCAGCTGATTATTTGTTTTAATGTAATCTTGGTTTTGTTTGTTTCTCGCTTCTTTTGTTCTAAAGTTTCATGTTTGTTTCCTTCTGGTTTCTTTCTTCTTTCCTAATCGCCTCTCAAATGATCATTCTTCTTTTCATTCCTTCATTCGTTTGCTAGTGATTTTCTTTATTCTTTTATCTAGTTTGTTGATCTAGTGCAATGATAAGAGTGGCGTTTGGTGCGTGTGCTTATATAGTTCACGCACGGGCGCGGCGCACACTCACAAAACACACAAACCGACACTCACAAACACACACAGGTGCGTGGGCTTGGCAGGGCACGGACCCCTTCACACACACACACACACACGCGCGCACACACACACACAAACCACTCACACAACAAGACACACTTAACACCACCAAAGCGACAAGATGACACACACAACACATCAAAGAAACACACATCAGCACACACACACACACTTTCATATGAAGATTAGGCTATGAAAGTAGTTTCAATTCTTGGAAACCTCTTGTGTACTAGAAATATTTAGAAACTCCTTCTCCCAAAATCTTTTGTCAACGAAATAAGAATATGATAATTTATAAGTGTGTAAGCTAGAGTGCCCGGAAAAAATTCAAAATACTAAATAATCCGTAATGTGACTCGTTCGGGTATTATTCCAGTCCATCACATACCATTTTGATTGCTCTCCTTAATATTCTTTCTTAGAGAATAAAAGTGTCAACGTAATGAACAATTGTCCCCGTGGGGTTTCTAGCGTGGCTGTCAGTAGAAAAAAGCCTCCCCACCTTCTGGAAATTTTGTGCTAGGAACTCCTCTGTTCTTCCCTCACTTTATTTCTGCCTAGTTTCTTTTCTTCTCTGTCACCCACTTCATATCTATTTTCTTCTTGCCTTCTTGGTGCCATTTCTCCTGCTTTTTTCCAGAGAGATTGAGAGATCATTTCTCACATGCCGAAGTTCGTGATGCACTGGGCCTGACTGTCAGGCCTTAACGGCAGCGCAACGAATGTTTTCGCTGATATGACAGACAACACTAGTTACAGTCTGAGCGTTCGACGAACGACGACCGACAAAGAAAGACTAAGAATCAGAAGAAAGATAAAAAATATGGAAAATGAATCACAGATTGCTGTTTTGAATTCCAACTTGCGGATATTTTTCAGTTGCGAAGATTTGTCAGTACGGTGATAGAAAGATGCACAAGATTTCTCCTTTGGACAAATTCCTAATCGGGCCCCCCCCCTATTTTTTAAAAATGCGCCAACCCAGCCTCTGCCCCATCCTTTACATTCATGGCATGGATAAGCCTATATAATCGTCTAAATCACATTTGTAGGGGATGGACCTTAAAAACAAACGAGAAGAAAAATAACACCGACCCCTCATCCCCGCCCCGTACACACACACAACACACACACACACATACACACAATACCACACACACACACACGCACAAACACACACACATACACACATACACACACGACACGCACACACACACACACACACACACACACACACACACACATAAACACACACACACACACACACACACACACACAAACACACACACACACATAGCTGGCATGACTCTCTATCATAACCCTGACAACTTAGATTATCACCCGATTATTTGTAGAGCAAATTATGTATTGAAGTAGAATCACTAGAATACCGTAGAGGTATATGTTTACTGAGGTCCAAACAATACCTTTAAAAGGAATTTCACGTTATGGCACACCGATTCTGATCCAATTCGCTCTCAAGTGTATGGCCAACAATTGAAGATGTTTAGTCCACTTTTTACTTGTATGCCCAAAATATGCTGGTAATGCGAAGAAACTGTATTCCTCTGTATATTACAGATTTCCATCGAAACTGAAAGTGCCCTTTTTCTTATGGATGAACACTAAACCTTTCCACACATTCATATTATTGAATAGTAAGTAGTAGTAGTAACTGGTTAGTATTTTGTGGTTAGTTTCCATTGCAAGATTTTGCTCGGAATGGTGTGGTTTTTGTGGTGTAAAATAATTTTAATAGGATAAACTTAATAAGCACTGTAGCGCTGGACAGGAAAGCCACATAATGAAAGGAAAAACCATTGCAGACGAAACAGGAGCTCAGTTTTTTAAACAGTGGTTCATTCAATGGCGATAAGGGGGTCGGAATAGCTCAGTGATCAGAGCACTGGTTCTCCCAAGCTAAGGTTAAGCAGCGTTATCTGCAACTTTCTTGCAGATGGGTGACCCCCGTTTGTGTGCCTTGGTTCTGTACAATCCCTACAGTTTTCACCCACCTGTTAAATGGTACATGCCTCTCTAGGGACATGGAAGGTAAAGCAGCGAGGGAGTAGGAAGACGGGCGCCATAGTCAAGATGCCCTGGCCCCCTAGAACCTGAGTTCTCTACCCTCGCTGCCAACGCGCCCTTTAGGTTACTAGACACATTTACTTACCCACCATAAGAAAACGAGACCGCAGATCACGTACCGTGATGTGCTGACACCTCATCGTGAACAGATGAAGAGACCCGTGATTGGTGTAGGGAGGGAAGTGGACAACTTTTGTGTTACGCTGGAAAGTGACGAGTTATTCATGTGATTCAACTGCAATTGAAACCCGGAACACAAGATACACATCACGTGAATGTTGTTGTGTTGTTTCCTTTGAAGCAGAAACGTCAACACAACCAAACTCACAAAACAAAGACATAAAATCCCCATTAAACCTATGCTTCTTCACATTGCACATCTACAGTTGGTAGGGAAAATACCATAAAAGGTCAGTTCTTTGTTAATGACATTGCCTCATTTCTCTTTTTTCTGGACCAAGTGACGCTTCTGGAGTGCTTGAACAGCGTGGGTTTTTGAGATATGGTGCCGACATATTGAAAGGTCATGTAATAATTAAGCTGTGCCATGTAAATAATTGGAACTGTGTGAATTTTGATATGATGCGAACATATTGAAAAGCCATGGTAAAATTGAACTGTTATGATTTTTGATAAGATGCAAACGTAAAGAGAGTCATGTAGTAATTTGAATTGTTGATTTTTGATATTATGAAAGCAATACTGAAAGGTCCATGGAGTGATTGAACGAGTCAGGTTTTATTTATTTTATGCTACGCATTAAAAGTTCGCGGAGCATTTCTTGCACAGAGTTGGTATTATGTTGTCTGTGAATGCATACATATTTACAGTATATCATGGATAAGATCTACAGTGTCAGTTTATTTTAATGGTATGCAGACATTAAAAGTTTCATGGAAGCAGTCTGTACGATGTTTTACTTGTGTTGTTTGTGTGTGATGTGCATCGCATACTGAAACTGTGATAGAATACGTTTGTACAGCCTGGTTTTTGATGAAAAAAAAGTTATACAGACATATTGAAATTTCACGAGTAGTCGTGACGGGTAAATTTTTGGATATATACAAGAGATCCACTAGTTAGTCCCCGTTGGGAATGCCGGAGGGCCCTATCATATAAATAGCATCCCCACATTCTGGAAATATTGCGCCAGAAAATTTCCTCCTTTTCTATCACCTCTACTTTTTGCCTTGATCCTTTTCTTCCTGTCACATCGTTCTTGTCTATTTTCTGCCGTCTTGTCCATTCTCCACCTTTCCCCCCAGAAAGACTAAAAAGATAACATTCTCGTCTTGTGCCGAAGTGAATGCGCAGAGGCCTGACTTGTCAGCGTTAACGGCAGCGCGACCAGAATTATCGCATCATATAACAACACAACAATAGTTGCTTGTCTAGCGTTCGACGACGACGACGACAAAGAAGAATAAATGATGACAGTTCATATGAGTGATTGTACAGTGGTCATTTGATATTAAGTCAAAGATATGTGAAAAGCTTCCATGGATAATTGTAATTGTCAGTTTTTGATAAAATGAAATCAAAAATTGAAAGTTCATGGAATAGTCCGTATACCATTTCGATTTTTGTAAATTCACGCAGACATATGGAAACTTCATGGATGATTGCACAGCGTCGGTTTTGCTATATTAATGAAGGGAGACGGGAGGGATACTCAGTGGGCAAGCACTCGCTTCCCCCCCAGCTACTAAGGTTAAGAGCACCGACGTGGTACCACTTGGATGAGGTGACCGTTGGCGCGCCTTGGCTTCAGTACAGTCCCCCATTAACCCCGCTGAAAATGGGGTATCTATCTGCCTCTTAGGGTCAGGAAGGTAAAGCAACGAGGGAAAGGAGATGGGCGCCACCCGCAAAATGCTGGCCCCAAGAGAGGCTGAGGTCTCTGATCCACAACTCCCTAACGACCACAGGTTATATAGGGACATCCCTGTACCCTTTAAAAATTTTTTTATAGATAACAGACGTATTGAAAGTTCATGGAATAACTCCAGTACATTGTCGATTTTTGATATTACAAAGACGTTTTAAAAGTTCATAGAGTGATTGTACAGCATACTATTTAATGTTAGGTATGCAGCATATTGAAAGGTCATGAAATGATGTATAAATGTTCGTTTTATAACTTATTAGATATGCAGACATATTGAGAGTCATGAAATGAGTGTACAAATGTTCGTTTTTACTATAATGATATGCCAGACATATGAGAGTTCATGAAGATGATTGTGCCATGGTTGGTTATTATTTTGATGTCCGGATTTACTAAAGTTCATGAAGTGATTGGGCATTGTTGATTTTTCTTATTATACATGCAATCATATTGAAACTCAAGACTATATTCCGTACAGGTTAGTTTTTTATAGTTTGGTTTTTTGTTTTTAATTTTGGTAATAGTGCAGATATAATGAATTGCCAGAAGGTAATTTCAATTATAACATACTAGAGGCGAGGGCAGACAGCGAGCGAGCGACGAGCGAGAGGAGGAGGGAAGGAGAGGAGAGAGAGAGAAGAGAGAGAGAAGAGAGAGAGAGAGAAGAGAGAGAGAGAGAGAGAAGAGAGAGAGAGAGAGAGCAGATTTTATCTTAAAATCCCATATAATATACACAATATCAGGAGAAGAGAGAGAGAAGTGAGAGAGATAGAGAGGGGGGGGGGGCAAGGGGGAGGGGGAGGGAGGCAAGGTGGTGGGAAGGGTTTTTTTCAAATGACGATACATCTCACGTTTTTTCCATTCATCACGGAGAAATATCGTGCTCTTTGTCACGCAACGAACCTTTTGTATCAATACACACACAACACACACAAGCACACACACACAAACACACCACACACGCACACAACGCACAGCACAAACAGAATCAAAATTGCACGCACACACGCAAACGATCGTACCTCGCGCGCTATGCACCACGCACAACACACACAAACACAAGAGGGTAGAGATTCAGACAATACATTGCCTCACAAGCGCGCACGCGCACGCACGCACATCACACACACACACACAGAACAAACACACACACACACACACAACACACCCACACACACCAGACACACACAAACACACAACACACACATACACACACACACACACACACACACACACACAAGAAATTGAAACACACACACACACACACACACACACACACCACACACACAGCTAGCCAGCCAGCCAGACAAATACAGAACCATACACTCACAAAACGCTCGCGCGCGCCACACACACACACACACACACCAACACACACACACACACACACACACACTCAACACACACACAATCGATTCAATTCTCTAATGGATGAAGTTGCACTTTTAAACTATGAAACTATTATTCTTGGAGATTTCATAGACTTACTCAAACCTAAACTGAAGTGGAATTACAGCAATATGATGAAATGGAAACGGAATCACAACTATATGATGCTTGCCCTGGAACAATTAATTGATAAACCCACACGTATAACAGATAACTCAGTAACTTTAATTGATCATATATACACTAACGCAAAACAAAACATAGCTGAAGTATGTGCTCCTTCATGTGGATGCAGCGATCATAATCCTGTATGCTGTACTTGGTTTAAACGTCGCATAGAAATTCCTAAATTTGCTCATAAAACTACATATTACTGAAGATTCAAACACTTCTATGCGGATAATTTTCTTTCAGACCTGGTGAATTCACTATTTCATGATGTGTATCAAATCAGAGACCCCAATGAAGCTGCTGTATTTTGGGTTAACACAGTGTATGACAAACATGCTCCGTTTATAACAAAAAAAAGGTTAAAGAAAAAAACAAACCTCCATGGATAACAGAAGACATAGAATCTGACATAAACTTAAAAAAGCATCTGAAAAACCATGGTACAAATGAACAATTTAGGATACAAAGGAATAAAGTGAATTCCATTGACCGAAGATCAAAGCGTAATTACTTTTAACAGTTGTTAATTACCACTAGTGGAAAGCCATCAATACATTATGTAATAAACATGCTTTAAAAAGTCAGCAGTTCATTAAAGATGTATCAGCTGATGAATTAAACAGCCATTTTTGAAATGTAGCAAATAAAGTTATAACATGTGACAAGTCAAGCCAGAATGATCTTCATTACCTAGAACAATGTATTAATTCAAAACATATTAAATTTCCATTTAATCTCCAGCCAATCACAATCTTTGACGTATTAGAAAGCATAAAAATACAAACGAATTCTAGAACACGTGATCTAGACAAGTCAGATGGGCGGATTATAAAACTCTCGAGTCCAGTTATTGTTGAAACACTAACATATCTATACAACTTGTGTATGAGACAAGGTTTTTCCCTCTCAATTTAAAAAGGCAAAAGTTAGACCAGTCCATAAAACATGCAACTGTTCTTCTTCGAATTAAAGGCCCAATATCTACATCTCCTCTGATTATCCAAACTAATTGAAAAACACACACAAACATCCCAAATTCTTCTGTATAAACAACATCCATGCACGAGGATCAATCCACCAGGTTTCGTAAAACCCCTATCTTACACAATATAAATGGCAATAAGTTAACTGCCTCCTTTTTTGTTGACTTGAAAGAGCAATTGATGTGATTAACCATTCTTGTTATTGCGGCAAGCGCAAATTATAATTGTAACCAACAGCCACCATGAAGTTATCCAACTACTATAACATATTCTGACTAATAATTTTTTCTATAAAAAATCAAACATCAGAACTACTACCCATTACGATTGGGTACCACAAAACTCAGGTATGGGACCAACTCTTTTTTTAGACTACGTAAATGATTTACCTGTTTTATTAAATGAAGCTGTGAAATGTTCGCTGACGATACCACTCTCTTTTGTATGTGCAGACCCTGCAGTAATCTCGCAAACTTCAAATATAGTATTGACAGATTGAAATATTTGGATCAATTTAACCCTATGTCCTTAATGGCACAAAAAAAAACAAATATATGTAACGTATCAGCAAGACAGAATGGAAAAAAATGAACGATAAGGTTTTCAACCTCTGTTATTGGATAAGGGAATAGTTTGAGAAGTTGATTCTCAAAAAAATATTAGGTGATACCCTTGACAAAAATATGACTTCGCCTGATCCATATACATCATTCATCTAGGTAAAACGCCTAGCTCACAGGCTACTACAATAATCCCCAAATAAACATATTTTAAATCAACCATCTCGAAAACTATTTTTTGCGGTCACATTTTACCAATCATTGACTATGCTACAACAATTTGGGATACCTGGCAGTGGGACGAACTTGAAAATTCATTCATCGTTTATATAAATAAGCAGTAAAACTTGTGTTATTACAAACAAGAAGCCTGACAATTGAGGATTATACGCAAATAAATGACCCTACATTAATTTCGAACCGACTTATTATTCGAATAAAGCTGTGTTTTATGCAAAAAGTATTGTTAATGAAAAATCACCTCCGAAGATTACCAAAGCTTTCAAAAAATTAACCAACCTAGACACAACACAACCATTGCTGACCATATTTCCAAGACCTAACCAGAAAATAACCTATATAAATCGAGCCACCCTGTATATCAGGAAGTGCCCTTATAAATAAACTCACCAAAATTAGAAATGTATTAAAAACCAAGACAGTCGAAACCACATCAAAAAAGATATGTCATGAATAAAATTTCAGAACACGACTTGTAAACTGAAGACATTTATTTCCGCTTACGTATCATCCTGAACTGTTTTGCTTGAACATGTATATATTGGGTTTATTGTAGTAATTAAAATCAATATAATGTTGCACGTAGCGCGCGCGCGCGCGCGCGCGCGTGTGGTGTGTGTGTGTGTGTGTGAGGGGGGTTGGTTGGTGAGAGTAATAAGGTGTCACTGCGAAGTTATTCTTTGTCATTAAAATCTGATATGACCCAAGTTAATATATTCATATAAGTACAATTGTGTAATTAATGATCCTACATAATGGTTGATTATGATATCGACAAACCTGACATGGCTTGATCTGGAGTGTGTGGTGTGTGTGTGTGTGGTGTGTGTGTGTGTGTGCATGTGTGTGAGTGCGTGTGGATGGTAATTGGTTCGTTTATGGACTATTTACCTTTCTTGTATGTTGGGGCTTTTTTCGTTTTTTGTGTTATAACAAAATAATACTGGTTATTTTATTTTGATCGCTTGTTTATTTTCTTTTACATTGTATAGATAAACTTAATTGGTTATTGCTGATGTTAGAATCGCTGTGCGGGTTGATATGCCTGAATTTATTCTTTGGTGAAGGATTAACGTAGGTTTTTCTCCGTCAAACAAAAAGCACATGTACATGCGTGTTTATACCAGAGAGTTGCACTGAATCCAATGTCTCGTAGTTTCTTGTTTCCTTTATATAAGAAGTATATGTTGGTGAAGGGATATGGGGTGAGGGTGTTTACGTGTATTAAGTGTTTTAAATGATTAAAAGGAAACATAATAAGTTTCCTCTCTTTATATCCATTTTGGTTAATTGTTGTTATTGTTGTATGGTGGAGGGGGTGGATTCGTTTGTTTTTTTGTTTTGTTTGTTTGTTTGTTTTGGGTTATCCTTTGTTTAGGAGATTGATTTCTTGGGGATGTGGTCATTTGGACTTTACCCTCGTCTTTGTTTGTTCTATAATGTTCTTATTGTTTTGGCTGTTATTGGTTGATTTCAATGTTTGTTATTGTCCCCGTGTTGTTGTGTACGTACGTATGTGTGTGTTGTTTGTTTTTTATTTAGTTATGGTTTGTTCTTGCTTGGTTTTATCTTTTTTAGGGTTTGTTTTGTTCAGTTAGTTTGTATGGTTGGAGATTTCTTGTGTGTATGTTGTGTGGGGGAGGAGGGTGGGAGGGGAGGAGTTGGTGGAGTCCATTTTTTATTTTGTTTTGTCCTTCTGTGTTTGTTTTGGTTGATTTTTCTTTGTTGCTTGTTTGTTTGCATTATGGGGATCTAATTTTTTCAGGATATTTTTGTTTAATTGATTTTATATGGTTTAGACATTGTTCAGAGGGTTTTTGTGTTTTGTGTTTTAATTCTATGTATGCATATATTATTGTCTTCTCATTGTTTGAATTTGTATGGATTATCATTATTAGGTTTTTATGTTCTATGTCTGCATAAATTGTATCTTTTTTCTCTTCCATTTTTCTCTAGAATAAGATGGCTTGTGACAAAAAAGCAACGCAACAGCTATTTCACTTTACCATCTAAAAATAAAAAGTTTGACTTACACACACACACACAACCACACAACAACAAACATACACACCACACACATTACACACACACACCACACACACACACACATTACCCACACACACACACACACAACACACACACACCCACACACACACAACACACACACATGCGACACCAAAACACACACACAATGCCAGCCAGCCAGCCAGCCAGACACACATACACACACTTGTCTCCTTCCCTACCCTTTGTCGTAATCTATCTATCTATCTATCTATCTATCTAATCTATCAATCTATCTATCATACCTAACTATCTATCTATCTAACTATCAATCTATCTAGCTATCTATCATCTAATCTATCTATCTGTCTGTCTGTCTGTCTGGCTGTTCAGTCTGTCTGTCAGACTACGCAATGCATTCGTACGACAGGACCCTCGTGCCAGTGTCACGAAGGACTTTTATGGGGAAGGCAGTCAGAACTGACTTTAACTACTCAGGTGAAACGATCTCCTCAACAGGGCCTCTCAGTGGGCTCGAACCCACGCTGTTCAGATGGTGCGAGCTCAACGAGCACTAACCACTAAGGCAAACCTCCCCAACCCCTCCCCGCCCTCAACGTATTTTTAAGTCCAATTATCATGGGGTTGTGAAGACACTATAACACAGCATCCTCCACCTCCTCAGCAACAACCAATCCCTGCTCCCTCCCCGGTGTGAGAGTGACCAGAACAAGGTTATGTACAAGCTGGTGAGCTGCCTTTAGGGACTTCCTTTATACTGGAGTTTATCCTCAGGACTACCACCACCCACCACCACCACCAAACCACACAACACACACACACACACACACACACTACAACAACACACATGCACACACACACAACACACACACACACAAGAAAAAACACACAGACACACACACGCGGCGCGCGCACACACACACACACAAAAACAAGCGCCACACACACACACACGCGCGCGCCGCGCACCACACACACAACACAATGCACACACACATGCAATACACAAGAGAGAGAGTGAGAGAGAGAGAGAGAGAAGGGAGAGAGAGAGAGAGAGAGAGAGAGAGAGAGAGAGAGAGAGAGAGAGAGAGAGAGAGAGAGAGAAGAGAGAGAAACTCTGATTGATAATCTTATTTTCCAAGGGTTAACAGATAGCATTGACATACTTTTTTTTTCTCTGTCCGTTGCCCTGAATAATAGAAATGATTCACGTTCAACGACAACGTAAGGAGAAGAGAGAGAGAGAGAGAGAGAGAGAGAGAGAGAGAGAGAGCAGAGATAGAGAAGAGAGAGAGGAGAGAGAGAGAGAGAGATTAAAAGCAGAGAAGAAAGAGAGAGAGACCAGACAGAGAGAGAGAGAGAGAGAGAGAGAGAGTCTGACTGATTGATGAACTTGATTTTCAATCCGTGCAACACACCCACCCACACACACACACACTACACACACACATCACACACCCAACACACACACACACACACACATTTATATTTAAAATGTGTGGTGGACGTGAGCGCCACAGAGTGCATGCGTATGTGTGTGCGTGTATATGTATATGTGGTAATTTGTATTCTCAATGTATTATCCTTAACGTGAGTTTTTCCTTTTTTTTTCTTTTTAACTGTTTTTAATTAATTGTAAAATGATGCAAAATGTATGTGACTTAGTAATAATCCTTACAAATATGTTCTTAGATAATGGCTTGATGAAACAAAGCAAATGCAATGCGTATTCAATGTACATCAGGAAATACAAAATTTGACTTGACCTGACTTGACTTGACTTGACACCCACACGCACACACACACCCACACCCACGCCACTGCACGCACGCACGCAACCACGCACGCACACACACACACACACACCAACACAGAGACAGAGGGGTGGTGGAACTAATGCTGCCCCTAGGCGATCAAGCAGGCGAAAGCGTAAATATAACGTTGATCTTGTTTTTTCAGCAGTCCACCGGGGCAAACAGTGTCCTTACAGGAGTTTTGGCATTATGTTTGTGAACACCTGTTCAAGAGTCACGCAAGCGCACGCCTGCGTATAGTGTAAGTTGTGTGCAGACAAACGACGCACATACCAGCAACACACATTCACAAATACACACACTCTTGCATACAGAGACACACAACCACAGTAAGACATACAGACACAAACAGAATAAACCGACAGACACGAACCGATACCCCCAAAGACACCACATATGCGCGCACCCAGGCACGCACAGCTACGCACAGCACAAGGCACACGCATACCCATAATCTTGAAATAAAAATAAATAAATAAATAAAATACACAAGACACAGACACACGCAGCAACATCTTGCGCAATACGTTAAATCCTGTTCCCATTTCGTAAGAGTAGGCTATTGTGTGCCGTGGGAACAGATGACAGAATCAACAAAACCGCATACACACGGACTAGATTAAAAAAGCACACACGTGCTTTATAATCATTATCCTCGAATATATAAGAATAAACAACACGCACACAGCATACACAGAGAGAGAGAGAGAGAGCGAGAGAGTGAGAAGAGAGAAGAGAGGAGAGAAGGAGATAGAGAGAGAGAGAGAGAGAGAGAGAGAGCCCAATTAATTGGTAAAAAATCTGTAACAAGCTGACAATAACTCATCATTCTCATCCACAATCTCCGCCATTTTAGATCCAACTGACCTTATTTCGCCGATACGGTTTCTGGACATAAGGCAATGGAGGTAAGTTCATGTCTCCCTTGCCAACTGAAAAAAGGGAGACTAAATATATACTACTACTACTACACTACTACTAACTACTACCACAACTATACTAACTACTACTAACAATAATAATAATAATATATAAGAATAATGATTCGACCTTATAAGAGCGCTGAATCCTTGTAAAGCAACAATCAAAGCGCCATTCTTTATAAACTTATTTAACTCGCAAAAAACCAAGCGTTTGAATGAAGGAACAAAACAAGTCATTGAATTTCAGGACGATAGCACGCGACTCATATCTCATAAGAAAAAATACGTCAATTTTTTTATTGCTGCTGTGTTACTGACCGTGTTTGTAGCTGGCTGTTGCAGTTGGGTGTTATAGTTGCCGGATAATTTTTAAATTTGTTAAGAATTGCTGTGTCCCGCTTGCTGTATTAAAGCCGTGTAGCACAGAGAATTAGGCGATGGTATACAGTTACATAGCATTGGTAAAAAAGACAACGGCATTGGAAATAGACAACATCTATGGTGATTAATTGGTGGGACGGGATAGCCTGGTGGTTAGAGGTGATGCATTCGTAAATCTCTGACCCGGTTCAAATCTCGTGCAAGAGGACAATTTTTCCTCTGAGTTAAACATTCAGTGCCGACTCCACTCCCCCCCGCCCCCCGCCCTTCCCCCCATAGTTCCTTCGGATGAACTATAACCCGGTCTTGGTCAAAACGCAAGCAGAACATCAGCGCCACACCGTTAAACCCGTTCTACTTTTCGGATAGAGCAGACCATTGCGTGCCAGTGGGAACGGATGACATAAATGGACAAAACTGCATACACACGAGACTGGAAAAAAAAAAATGTAAAAAGCAACATGAGTGCCTTATTCCATTAGTCCCGAAATAAAAAAATAGATTCATTAAAATAAATAAAACTTGTTTTAAATCCTTACAAACGTTTAATCCTTAGTCTGTTATGTGACATGACTTTTAATATTTTGAAAAAAAATGTTTTGAATGAATTGGAGAAAAAGAGAACATGTGAGTCATGTCCTTTTATCTGACGTGGTCAAGTATTCGCTGTTTACGGTAAGAATTCCTCTCTAGTTTGAGATAACAAGGTGTTGTTGATTGAGGATTGAACTAACATTCCGTCCGCAGTCGTCAAATTTATAGTGTCTTTTGTAACAGAACGTTGTTAAACTTTTCATCCTGCTGTTGCTCTGCTGCTGATGCTTTTGTACATAGATAATGAGTTAAATATTCTGTCTGGGGTGAGGGGGTGGGGGTCTTAGTGGTAGGAGCATGAAGCTCTCATCTATGGCGCAGGTTCGAGCTACCACCAGAGACACCCTTCGAGAGGTATATATTAATTATTTTATTTTATTATTACCGTTATTATTATTATTATATTTGTTAAACCTGGAGTCAACTTCCGTGCCGAATCCACACCCTAAAAAGTCCTTATGATGTCTGTATGCAAACCGAACGAATAATGTCTCTTTGCACACATTAAAATCGTTCCGCCTTTTAGAAGATGTAATCCTTATGCGTCTGCTAGGAACGGAAAATGGTGAACCTAAAAAAACCCAAAACCACCCGCATGTACACCAGTGTCAACCCCAAAGTCGAATGCGGCTACCTTGAGGTTGGGTAAAAACTTGCCCTAGCAAAATAGCACTATTGGTGAGACCTCAGGAGCTCTATCTTGGACGAAAAAAATTATAGAGTACAATTCCATGAGACGAGACCCACTCGAGCGATGCTTTGACGAACCAACTACATGACAGCACCATACGACGCGATGCGAATGCGATACCATACCATACCCATACCATACATACCATACATACCATACCAAACAATTACCATACCATAACCCACCATAACCACACCAACATACTACATACCATACCATACCAACCATACCATACATACCATACCATACACAAACCACACCATTACATACCATAATCAATACAAACCATAACATACCATACCATTGCACAGCATAACACAGCACGCTCCCCCCCACACTATACTACCCCTCCTCCCTCCACCAACCCACCTACCCTCACACACACCATACACACTACACAACCTCTCCCCCCCATCTCCCCCCCCCTTCACACACCCCCAACAGACAGACAGACAGAACAGACAGACACACACACCACAACACTCCACACACACACTCACACACACACACACACTCACACACACCACACACACCACACTCAACAACACACACACACACACACACACACACACACACACACACACACACACACACACACAACACACATGGGGGACGGGATAGGCAGTGGTTAGAGGTTAAGCGTTCGTGATCTGCTCAACCCGAGTTCGAATCTATGTTTAAGAAGATTTTTTTTCCTCTGGAGTACCCATCATGCCCGACTCCACTCCCCCCAAAAAGTCCCTTCGGATGAACTATATAATCGCAGAACATCTTGCGCACACGATAAAACGACACCCGTTCCCCTTTTTGGGGGGGAAGAGTGGCCGTTTGTGTGCCGTGGAACGATGACAAAATTTACAAAACTGCTTCCTACATGGGGACTCGATTGTAAAATAAGCACACTAGTGCTTATTCCATTATCCCTCGAAATAAAAGAAGAAAAGAAAAAGAAAACAGAAAAAGCCACACACACGCACAGCACACACACCACACACACGCCACACATAAGAGAACGCACGCACGCACGACACACACACACACGCACGCAACGCACGAAACACGCCCGCACGCACAGCACACACACCACACACACATGCCACACACACACACACAAACAGAACAAGACAAAAAAACACCGAGAGAAACTCTGGCAACTTACTGAGCATGGGAAACAAGACTGGAGCATCATAAAAACCCACCACCTCACACCCCCCACCCCTTAACAAGACAGGCATAAGGTGCCATGCTCACGTCCACTAAAACCTCCAGAGCAGTCCACAGAGGTAGCACAATATCTGTAACACACTGGGCATATATTATTCCTGTAGAAGTGTAAGGAAAACTCTTTCCGACTTTCTGCCTGATGCTGACTGACATCCCACGAAGGCTGCAGAGGCAGTTGCAAACTTCTTTACGAGTCAGCACAGACACGTGAAGAAAACAGGACATTCTGGAAGCAGGAGAGCAAGTCCTTTAGAAAAGAACCCTCTGTTCTGCAGATGCTTCGGCCATTACAATTTCTTTTCCCCTCCTCAATACAATAATCTGGCCCAGTATCGCTGTAAGGCTAAACCTCGACCTCTACAAAAATTGAAAAAGAACAGAATAAACACAGCCGAAATGTGGCTCGACAAGTGACTTCTAATAGTCAAATGTCGACAGAAGAACAAATGAAAGCTTTTTTGATGAACCGGCATGAAAACACAAATGTTGGCCGACATCGATAAAGCGCTTACTTGTGCACAGAAAAATCTGATGACGACAGTTCACAAGGTAAGGCCTGAGGACAGAAGGAAAAACAGACCAGACCACCACCCACCTCACATTTTGCCAACATCACTGAGGTCAGTGTCTGGAGGTTACGGAATTGTAGAACTCAGCAGAGACAGACGAAAGATGGCGAACCATGGTGGCATTTTGTGAGCTCCTACTAACATAGCAATGATGGGAACAGTTGGAATTGGGTTTCTTTCAACAAGTACTTTGAATTCCTTATTTTTGTGTCTATATAATATATAGAATATTACATTTGGTAGATAAAGAATCAAAACATTCTAGAAAAAGATGGACAGCATAAGTTTTCAGAGAAGAAACTCTCTTCAATAATTGTTTCCGTCCTTAATTTCTTTACAAAAAATGTACTTTCTGCAGCAATAAAAAAAAAATTATACATTTCTTGCCGTACGACAGGATCGAGAAGAAAGAAAAGAAAAAAAGTTTGAGACCAGATGTTGATCAAAGTAAGGCAAAATGGAACAAAGCACCTCTAATTGTTGAAGTGAGTGCAAACATGATATCAACAAATGCAGCTGATTATTTGTTTTAATGTAATCTTGGTTTTGTTTGTTTCTCGCTTCTTTTGTTCTAAAGTTTCATGTTTGTTTCCTTCTGGTTTCTTTCTTCTTTCCTAATCGCCTCTCAAATGATCATTCTTCTTTTCATTCCTTCATTCGTTTGCTAGTGATTTTCTTTATTCTTTTATCTAGTTTGTTGATCTAGTGCAATGATAAGAGTGGCGTTTGGTGCGTGTGCTTATATAGTTCACGCACGGGCGCGGCGCACACTCACAAAACACACAAACCGACACTCACAAACACACACAGGTGCGTGGGCTTGGCAGGGCACGGACCCCTTCACACACACACACACACACGCGCGCACACACACACACAAACCACTCACACAACAAGACACACTTAACACCACCAAAGCGACAAGATGACACACACAACACATCAAAGAAACACACATCAGCACACACACACACACTTTCATATGAAGATTAGGCTATGAAAGTAGTTTCAATTCTTGGAAACCTCTTGTGTACTAGAAATATTTAGAAACTCCTTCTCCCAAAATCTTTTGTCAACGAAATAAGAATATGATAATTTATAAGTGTGTAAGCTAGAGTGCCCGGAAAAAATTCAAAATACTAAATAATCCGTAATGTGACTCGTTCGGGTATTATTCCAGTCCATCACATACCATTTTGATTGCTCTCCTTAATATTCTTTCTTAGAGAATAAAAGTGTCAACGTAATGAACAATTGTCCCCGTGGGGTTTCTAGCGTGGCTGTCAGTAGAAAAAAGCCTCCCCACCTTCTGGAAATTTTGTGCTAGGAACTCCTCTGTTCTTCCCTCACTTTATTTCTGCCTAGTTTCTTTTCTTCTCTGTCACCCACTTCATATCTATTTTCTTCTTGCCTTCTTGGTGCCATTTCTCCTGCTTTTTTCCAGAGAGATTGAGAGATCATTTCTCACATGCCGAAGTTCGTGATGCACTGGGCCTGACTGTCAGGCCTTAACGGCAGCGCAACGAATGTTTTCGCTGATATGACAGACAACACTAGTTACAGTCTGAGCGTTCGACGAACGACGACCGACAAAGAAAGACTAAGAATCAGAAGAAAGATAAAAAATATGGAAAATGAATCACAGATTGCTGTTTTGAATTCCAACTTGCGGATATTTTTCAGTTGCGAAGATTTGTCAGTACGGTGATAGAAAGATGCACAAGATTTCTCCTTTGGACAAATTCCTAATCGGGCCCC
>CM054136.1:27979369-27994369 GCA_028751875.1 Rapana venosa | reverse complement strand
AAATATAGAAATGATAATTTATAAGTGGTAACTAGGTACCTGGAATATACTAAATATGTAAATAATCTTAATGTGAGCTCGTTCGGTATTATTCCAGTCCATCACATACCATTTGATTGCCTCTGCTTAATATTCTACCTTAGAGATAAAGTGTCAACGTAGATGAACAATTGTCCCCGTGGGGTTGCTGCGGGCCTGTCAGTAGAAAAAGCATCCCCACATTCTGGAAATTTTGTGCTAGGAATTCCCTCTGTTCTTCCCTCTCTTTATTTCTGCCTCGTTTCTTTTCTTTCTGTCACCCCTCTTGTCTATTTTCTGCCTTCTTGGTCCATTCTCCTGCTTTTTTCCAGAGAGACTTAAGAGATCATTTTCTCACATGCCGAAGTCGGATGCACTGGGCCTGACTTGTCAGGGCCTTAACGGCAGCGCAACGCATTTTCGCTCATATGACAGACAACAATAGTTGCTGTCTGAGCGTTCGACGACGACGACGACAAAGAAGAATAAGAATAAGAAGAAGATGAAAAATATGGAAATGATCAAAGTTGCTGTTTGATTTCCAACTTGCGTGATATTGTCAGTTGCTGAAATTTGACAGTCGGTGATAGGAAAGATGCTACAGAATCTCTCCTTTGGACAAATTCTAATCCGCCCCCCCCCCCCTTTTTTTAAAAAACGCCAACCAAGCCTCTGCCCCATCCTTTACATTCATGGCATGGATAAGCCTATATAATCGTCTAAATCACCTTGTAGGGGATGGACCTTAAACAAACGAGAAGAAAATAACACCCGACCCCTCATCCCGCCCCGTAACACACACACACACACACCCCCACACACATACACACACACACACACACACACACCACAAACACCACACACACATACACACACACACACACACACACACCACAACACACACCACACACCCCACAACACACACACCACACACACACACACACACACTACAAAACACCACACACACACACACACACACCCCACACAAAGGCAATGACACCCATCCCAAAACCCACTACACTCACTTACATACACCCCGATTATTTATGTTACCGACACTAATTATTTTGTATTTTTTGAAGTAGAATCTTTAGAATACCGTAGAGGTATATGTTTACTGAGGTCAAACAGATTACCTTTAAATGGAATTTCACGTTATGGCAAACCGATTACTGATCCATTCTGCTCTCAGTGTGATGGCCAACAAATTGAAGATGTTTGTCACTTTTTACTTGTATGCCCAAAATATGCTGTATTGCGAAGAAAATGTATTCCTCTGTATTATTACAGATTTCCATCGAATCTGAAAGTGCAGCTTCTTAGTATGAACACTAAACCTAGTTTGATGTTTAAAGTTGGATTATTTCTTACTAAATGTTTAGATATCAGAAGTAAGGATGTTCACCTTACATGAAAGTATATGATTAACTGTTGTTCCTATGGGCCATATGGCCTGCAAAAGCTGAATTAAAATTATTGTTATTGTTATTGTTACACACACTCACACATCAAATACAACTGCTACACTAAAAAAAGTCCTTTCACCAAATCAGTCATCATTAGAGACAATGCCACGAGGGTATGTGGACAGACGAAAGACCAGCAGCAGGTCTGGTAATGGAAGTCTGAAACATGATAAAAAGCTGCCCACACGTGGGCGTGGTGCAGTGATCAGCCAGACACTGGCAGAGCGCTCGCAGACTTTGCAACAGATCTGTGAATGCGCGCGAGCGATAGTTTAGGAAAAGAGATAAAATATACTACACCGTGGCGCTGGCATTCTTTCTACGGCAGAATGGACAAGTTTGTAGTGTCAGGATGTTCTTAGGAGAGTTCGGTCCTCGTAGGATTATAGGTTTTAATGCTTAGCTGTCTGTGAGACATTGAAAAGAGGGAAGTTTTGGAGTCTTTGAGTGACTGGCGGGGGGGATGAAGTTATCGCTTCCTGAAAAGAAGTGGTGATTTTTTTTTGGTCAGTTCAACTTGGAGTGGGCGGATTAAACAGTAGGTTGCTAATTCATTGCCGCGCGCATTCGTGTTTGTCTGTGCGTATGTATGCGCGCGCGCGCGCGCACACACACACACACATATATATATGTGTGTGTGTGTGTGTGTGTGTGTGTGTGTGAGAGAGAGAGAGAGAGAGAGAGAGAGAGAGAGAGAGAGAGAGAGAGAGAGAGAGAGAGAGAGAGAGAGAGAGAGAGAGAGAGAGAGGGAGGGAGAATATATGCACGCGCGCGAGTTCGCGTGAGTATGTATATATGTTTACGCACATGTTCAATTGCATAAAGTGCTTTATCAATTTATCGATTGATGTGTTGAATGATGTCTTTCTTTTGTTTTGATTGTTCATTGTTATGTTCATGCTTTCATCTCCTTAGTTTACTTTTATTGATTCTTTGGTAAACAAAAAAACAAACAAAACAAACACAAGAAACGTTCGTGTTGACGACTGTTGTTCTGAGCACTTACAAAAAAATGTTGTGTCCTTAGTCACGTAATATCGCAAAGAACTTTTTTAAACTTTAACAACTAGATATAGAAAGGGTCAAAGTCATTAACTTGTTGTGTTGTTGTTGTTCTTCTTCTTTTCTTTCTTTCTTTCTTGTTCTTTTTCTTTTCTTTCTTTCTTTTCTTTCTTTCTTTCTTTCTTTCTTTCTTTCTTTGTTCTTCTCCCCCTTCTCCTTTTTCTTTTACTTCTTATTCTTCTATTTTCTGCAGAGGACAATAATCGTAAGTATTCTATAAATCTGTTCTGAAAATGTCTCGGAAGTGTTTCCGGATCATCTTTCTGAATGCATTCATCAACAATGTAAGTTTTCCTGTGCACAATTCTATGCTTGAACAGAAAAGGTCTGAATTCAGTTTAGAGTCAAGATATGAAATGAGTGAATGGATGATTGAAAACAAAAAAGGAAACACAAGAAAAAAATCATGTTCCGCTTTTCGAAAGACTAGGCCATTGTGTGTCGGTGGGAACAGATGACAAAATTGACAAAACCCCGGACTGTTTGTAAAAAAGCACATGATTGCTTACTCCATTAACCTCAATAAAATAAATAAATAATTAAAGATAAATAAAATAAACACAGACACACACAAACACACACACACAGACACACAGACACACACACACACACACACACACACACTTACGAGCGCGCGCCCCCCAAACACCGCACCCCCCCCCCCCCCTCCCCCCCTAACCCCCGCGGACTTATTTGCTAACCGTACATCAAGAACGCAGTTATCTGGTATATAGTCACTTGTAATGTTGGTGGGTTTTGTCATCATCTCTTTGAGTTACGAGTCAGACATGTGTGTGTGTGTGTATGTGGAGTTTGGTACTTGTGTGGGTTCCTGCCTTAATCTTGTTGCTGAGAGCTCTCTACCGAGCTGTCAACGGTTGTGTGCGTATTATTTCGTTTTTGCTCTTTGATTGTGGTCAGTTAAACTTGAATTCCTTCTGCACCTTCAAATACTTGCTATTGATTGATTGTTTCACTGAGGAAAATGCTAGGGGTAAAAGCCCCGTCGCAAACGTGTAGTGAGGCACGCAATTCATTAAATAAAAAATAACTGTCATGAAACAAGTCGATCGACATCAAAACAATGTTAGGCACTATAAGGAAGCTCTCATTTACTCTTATGGTACGAGAAAAAAAACCCTTGTAAACAGCAAGAAGAAGAATTGCGAAGAAGAAGAAGGAGTAGGAAGAGGAAGAGGAGGAGAAGAATTGCGAAGAAGAAGAAAAAGAATAAAAAGAATTCTGAAGAAGATGATGAAGAAGTATTGCGAAGAAGAATTGCAAAAATTGCCATGTAGAAGAATTGCGAAGAAGAATTGCGATGAATTGGGAAGAAGAATTGCGAAGACGAACTGCGAAAATGAAGAGGAAGAATTCTGAAGAAGATGATGAATATTGCGAAGAAGAAGAAGAAAAATTCCGAAGAAGTGGAAGAAGAAGAATTCAAAGAATAAGAATAATTCCGAAGAAGAAGAAGAAGAAGAAGAAGAAGAAAGAAGAAGAAGAAGAAGAAGAAGAAGAAGAAGAAGAAGAAGAAGAAGAATTGCAAAGAAGAGGAACAACAACAACAAAGAGAAGAAGAAGAATTGCGAAGAAGAAGAATTGCAAAGAAGACTAAGAGGAAGAAGAAGAATTGCGAAGAAGAAGAAGTGTTCTGAAGAAGAAGACGATTTCTGAAGAAGAATTGCGAAGGTGAAGAAACGAAGAAGAATTACGAAGATGAAGAAGAAGGACCCGAAGAAGAAGAAGAAGGACGCGAAGAAGAAGAAGGACGCGAAGAAGAAAAATTGCAAAGAAGAAGAAGAAGAATTGCGAAGAAGAAAAGAATTGCGAAGAAGAAAAGAAGAAGAAGAACTGTAAAGAACTGTGAAAAAGAACTCCGAAGAAGAATTCTGAAGAGTTCTACAGAATAATTCTGAAGAATAATAATTCTAAAGAATAATAATTCTGAAGAAGAACAATTCTGAAGAAGAATAATTCTAAAGAAGAATAACTCTGAAGAGGAATTGTGAAGAAGAAGACGAAGAAGAATTCTGAATAAGGAGACGAGGAAGAAGGAGACGAAGAAGAAGGAGGAAGGGGAGGAGAAGGAGTAGAAGAAGAAGAAGAAGAAAGAAGAAGAAGAAGAAGAAGAAAGAAGAAAGAAGAAGAAGAAGAAGAAGAAGAAGAAGAAGAAGGCAAACAAGAAGAAAAAGTAATGCCATGAAGAAGAGGAACTCTGAAGAAGAATTCTGAAGAAGAATTCGGAAGAATTGCAAAGAAGAAGAAATCCGAAGAAGAATTTTGAAGAAGACAAATTGCGAAGAAGAAGAATTCTGAAGAAGAAGATTTGTGAAGAAGAAGAATGCAAAGAATGTAAAGAACGCAAACAATGCAAAGAAGAATTCTGAAGAAGAAGCCAACCATATAGTCACACTGTGCTCTCATCTGTAGGCGTTTTAATATTGGTTCCACGGCTCTCTTTTCTCTACGTCCTGAGACGCAATAACCGAGTTCTGATAACGTCCTTCTTCATATTATTGATTTTAAACCCCGAGAATTCCTTCCGTGAGGAGCTCAAATCCCGGCTATAAAGCTGCTCATTTCCAACTCCTGATGGTGTTCTTAACATGTGATTTCTTTTACAGCTTAAAAAAAAAAGACTGTTTACTGCCCGCGTACCGTTTCTTTTTACAAAGTAAACACCATCTGAGAAATTAAAAGAGAAAATTCCTGAAAGTCGGAATGCGGGTACCTCCATGGTGGGCAAAAACCCCAGTCGCAAACGCAAAATCTCACCATTGGTAAACCTGGAAACTCTAGCCCAGGAACGGGTGTGTGTGTGTGTGTGTGTGTGTGTGTGTGTGTGTGTGTGTGTGTGTGTGTGTGTGTGTGTGTGTGTGTGTGTTTTGGGGGGTGGGGATTAGTGGAGAAAATACATGGTTTCCAGGAGTCTTCCAGTAATATGCTTTTATTCTTATCCTTTCAGGTTGTGATGTTCGAAGAGACGTGCTTTCTGATATTGTTACTGAAGTAGTCATTTAATGTTGATAGATAGCTATACAATCTCATCGCGCGCGCACGCACGTACGCACACACACACACGCGTGCGCGCGCGCACACACACTTTGACATATTTAGACAATAACAGTTTGAAGATACACTTTAAAGCATGATTTTAAGAATTCCTGAACCATAAAAGAACACTTTTTTCTTTCTTTGTAATAAATTGTGTTCAGTTATCGAGTGGCTGATGTTTTGGTTTATTGATTGTTTCATAGATTGATTGATTGGTCGATTTGTGGATTGATTGATTCTTTCATTCATTTATCCATCATGTCTGCATTTTCAGCTATTCTTGTATAAGATAGCAACTTCAAACCCTCGTACGTTATAGCCTTACTTCAAATCTTAACGTCATCATCCTAAAGAGAAACACTTGAAGGCTACGTTAACAACTCGCGCCAGATTTTCAAGGTCGCCTACGTGTGAGTCATAGTGCATCATCCCGTCAACCTTTGTTTTAAACATGTATCCTTTCAAGAAATAGACAACGTACCATAACAAGTCAAAGCACAAACCATAGCAACAAGCATCTCTGAACTGATGTCGTGCACAGTCAACAGAAAACATGGTAAACTGTGTCAACCTTTTGACATGACTGTCTGAGACAAAACCCACGGACTCTTGCTACAGTCCTGTGTTCTGGATCTGCTCAGAATCTTGTGTTCCTAAACTGCCGAGAATCTTATGTTCTTAATCTACCCAGAATCCTCTGATTCTAATCTGCCCACAATCCTGTCAAATCTGCAATCAAGAATCCTGTGCTCCTAATCTGTCTTAGAGTCCTGCGTTTGCCATCTCCTCTGTCATCGTATTGATATGGTTATTCCAAAAGTCATGTGAACTTGAAGCATCCAAGCTGCTTTCTTTCCAGTCTGCTCGGACTAACCTGTCCGGAACATTGTGTACCTATTCTATCCAGTCTACTGTACTTTCCAACTGCCAAGACTCTGCCTTCAATCTTCTGTTTCTGATCTACTCAAACCTTGTGTTCTGACCAGCTGCTGTGTTCCTGATCTGCCTAAACGGCCGTCATCCCAACCTGCCCAGAACTCTGTAGACGCTATCTGCTGAAACTGCTTCTTTACCAGCCAGCCAAGGCTGTGGTGTTTAGAAAGTACTCTGATCCTACATTCCCAATCTGCTCTAAATCATCTGTCCTAGGACTGTTAGAATCCTGAACTGTTCCAAATCCGAGTTAAAACTTGCGTTCCCACTTTGCTGGGATTTTTTGTACAGGATCAAGTACCGCCAGCTTGTTTCAGAATCCTGTTTCTCCACAATTCTGTAATCTTAGTTTGTCCAGACTCCTGTGCTCCTAGCGTGGCCAGAATCTTGAGACCCCAGTTTGCCCAGAATCCTGTGACCCCGGCTTGCCCAGTATTCTGTGACCCCGGCTTGCCCAGAATCCTGTGACCCCGGCTTGCCCAGTATTCTGTGACCCCAGCTTGTCCAGAATCCTGTGACCCCGGCTTTCCCAGAATCCTGTGACCCCAGCCTACAAGCATTCTGTGTTACCAGTTGGCCAGAACTCTGTGTTCCTTCCCAGTCTGCTCAAACTGTCTGTTGGCAATCTTCAGTGGAACATTCCGGACAAAGGTCTGATTCCCGTAAGTATTCTACAATTGTTATTAGTGTCTACTGTTTTGTGTTGTTTTGTTTTGTATTTGTTGTGTATTGTGATGGGATGATGTGTTTTGTTGTATAATGCGCGCTGTGTTGTATTGTTTTGGTCTGTGTATGTTAGGTAGATGTTGAGTTGTGTTTTGTTGTGTAATGTGTACTGTGATGCGTTTTGTATTGCATGATCGTTTAAAAAAAAAAAGATTGTATACATATGTGAATTTGTGTGTGTGTGTGTGTGTGTGTGTGTGCGCGCGCGCGCGTGCGTGTGCAAACGCGTTATGTGTGTGCGAATGCATGTATATGTGCGCATGTGTGCATGTGCACGTTTGTTTGTGTGCATGTGTATATGCGCGCGCACGCACACGCGCGTGTGTGTTTGTGTGTGTTGGGAGGGGGATGTGCACGCGCTGCGTGTATGCATTATCTTGCCTGGTCTTTTCGTGATTCCTAATCTTCTTTCTGTATAGCTGCACAAACTCGCCATTCCTTTACATTTGAATTAGGTCTATTCCAAAACCTCATCCCTAAATACAAAACGTACTACCAGTGCCCACGAGAAACTGAAAACGAAAATTGCTCTCTTCCACTGTAACTGCAGTTTACGACGCAGTTTTGTGTGTTCTTATTGTATGTATAATGGTGCACAATGTTTGTAAATAACATCTGAATTTTAAATACACAAGTTTATACACGTTTCTCTCTGGAAGTAAAACAAGCTTTTGTGCTTATTCTGTTACCTTCAGGAAGCACAAAAATTCGTCCGTTTGATCACTCGTTCGATATTTATTTTTCATCGTCTAGATTTCAGCAGAACTTTTGTTTTTGGCCGCTGTTTTGTGTGTTGCTTTTAGGGAAAGATATTTACATTGACAGTTTTTTCGTTCCTTGCCAGAGTTCCAAGGTTCACCGACAGTGAGCTTTTGCGAATACGACCGTTTGCCCATCATGAAGGTAGCCGGATTCCGACTTCACAGGTGAAGTCTACAGACGACACCACTGTGCATACGTTTTTAACCTTTTGTCATCAGTTTCTACAACACGCGATGACCTCCTCTTCCAAAAGACGGAATGCCACCGACATATACAAAGCATATACATTATTATTATTATTTTTAAAAAATTCTATCTTACATCTGAAAGTGTAGATGCTGACTCTCCCCCATCTTTCGTTCTTGTTGCTTATGTCACATTGCACTTGGGGGGGCAGGATGGCCGCGTGGTTAAGGTGTTGCGCTCGCGAAGGACCGGGTTGGAGCCACCACAGAGACGCCCGTTCGAGGGCACTTTCCCCTTGGAGTTAACGTCAGTGCCGACTTCACTCCCCCGAAAGTCCTTTGTATGAGACTATAAACCGAGATCCCGATTGTGAAGGCACAGCAGAGCGTCTTGTGCACACGTTAAAACCCGTGCCGTCTTTCGGAAGAACAGGCCAGTGTGTACCTGTGGGAATGGATGACAAAATTAAAAAACCAAAACTTAACAACGCATGCACAATGATGTCGGGTTTAGACATCATCCCCGAAGTCGGAATGCGGCTTCCTTAATGGTGGGTTAACGGCTGCATTGCAAAATCTCACCATTGGTGAACGTCGGAGCTCTAGCCGAGGAACGAAAAACAAAAAAGACATGTGTTTTTAAAGGCACAAGTATTCAGACGGTGTGTGCATGCTGAGGTCTGCTAAATGTGTGCTTCACTTTATTATTAAAGGTTTTAACTCCGCGAAGCTTTTTAACCGTTAAGTCGTGTTTTTGAAAAGCCTAGCTCTTGAAGTGTTTGCGAATATTCCATTCATAACAATTTGAAAAGAAAATTTGTGACTTACAAAGAACAAAAAATATGGCCCAAAGGAAAGGTCAGAGAAAAAAGGAGAAAAAAAAAACAAACCATGGCTGTTTGATGGACAAAAAAATCGTTATGTGTTTGTTTGACAGACTTTTGCCTTTCAGGACTGCTTAGGATAAGAGAGAGAGAGAGAGAGAGAGAGAGAGAGAGAGAGAGAGAGAGAGAGCGAGAGCGAGAGAGCGAGAGAGCGAGAGAGAGAGAGAGAGAGAGAGTAAAAGTGGTTTGTCAAGGAAGACAGCGCAAGCAATTTATAGTACAGAAAACCAAATAAATGGAAAGTAATAAAATTAACAAATGTAAAATATAAAAAACCAAAACAAGAACAAGCAGACGACATAAAAGTGGATGACATAAAAATATGTAATAGTTACCTAACATATAAAAAGTAGCTAAAACTGAGCAAAATCTCCCCCCGAAAAAAAATTAACACCCCCCCCCCACACACACACAACAACCTGGTTTGAGTATTCTCCTCCCCCACCCCCAAAGAAAGTATAGGAACAAAACATACTCAGGTCAACCTCCCCACCCTATATTCCACAACACATCATCAGCACCCTGCTCCCAAAGGTGTCCCATAACCTATGTGGTCATAGTGGAGCGAGGCATCAGAGATCTCAGCTTCTCCAGGAGCCAGCATATTGAGGGCGGCGCCCATCTCCTCTCCCTCGCTGCTTTACCTTCCCTGACCCTAAAGAGGGCAGGTACCCATTTACAGCAATGCCACCTACTGTTCATCAATCTATCACACAGATCACATCCAGAAGAGAGGAAAATAGCGAAAAAGATCAGCCCCAAACCAGCCCAGAAACGAGTCATCCGAAGGTATAATGACAGTGACGATGCACAAAAACACACTCTGGTAAATTCTCCTGTCCTCGAACCCATACTATATCAGTCTCCACCTTGATCCCTCGCCCTTCCTACTACTAATCTCTCATCCGGATTCCAGCTAAAAATAGCTCGAAAGATCAATCCACGTGAGTTCAGGAACGCGTATAGGGGACAGTTAATGATTGTGACAATCAGGATAGTGATGAAAGGCCGGTTGGGAGGGGGGGGGGGGGCGGGTGGATGGGGGGTGTGGATGGGAGTAGGGGCAGGAGAGGAAGGGCGGGAAGGAGGGAGGGGGTTGTTTTGGACATCAACCAGGATTTCTCGTCTTCATCCTCCCAGCTTCCTTTTGACTCATTTCGGTCTGTCTGTACGTCTGTCTGTCTGTCCATCTGACTCTCTAAAGGACAGATTGTCAGACTTGGCTTGACCTAAAATCTTCATTCTTGCGTATCAAGCATCACTCATTCATCCTCTCTCTCTTAGAGATCGGTTACTTGGAGATGAATCAGGCATCATTATATTCTGACAGAATAAATCTTGGAGCACTGCAGGTGTAAAAATAATGGCTGGAAGAATGAATGGAAAGCTGGTGACAGATATATGGAAAGCTAGTGACAGATATATAAAAAAAATCCCTGTATTCCCTCAGTGTTATCTTAAAAAAATATGTGAGAACAAAGGGACAGGGATCAACAAGGACAACACAGCATCATACGAAGATGCTTGCAGTAGTATGTGTGGACGTAGGAATGCATGGGTGGGGACACGCACGCGCGCGCGCGTGCACACACACGCGCATTCATGCACACACACACACTCTCTCTCTCTCTTGCACACACACACACACACACACACACTGCTCAAAAACACCCTCTACAGGGACAGAAATAAGATTTTAAGGGACGTCTTTCCTCGAACATATAACATTAATGTTTATGTCACCCTTCAGCAACCCATTTCCACAGAATACCTTGATCCAACCATGCCGCTCATTTTGAAACCTCGTGGCCCAGAAACAATACAGAAAACTGTGTCAGGGGATAAGACAGCGGTAGATGGGCGAAACCACAGAACAAAAATCGAAGAGGTTAAGCTGAGAGCTTTGCCTAAGGGGCACCGAAAGCTAACGACGGTAGACGGATGAAGATGGGAAGTATCACTAAATCTTCCAGATGCGCGATGTATGTTCGATAATAGACACCAGGGGCGAAAGGAGGGGTTGGTGCTAAGGGGAAGGGATACAGACAGATAGGAGGGGCTGAAGGGGTGGATGGGATGGATGGGTGAGAGGAAAGGATGTAAATCATTGATGTGACTCACACAAACATATTTTTGAACAATCTAGGGTAACTGCTTTCATTGATCAGAATATCAGCTGAGGTAAAATCTGTACAAAGCTCAGTTATTAACCAAGTGACCGATTTCTTAATCATCTGAAGTTATTTCTATGCGATTCATTGTTTAATTTTATTAACCATTATGATTCTAGTTGTTCTTGTATTGTTTTCCTGGCCCCTGGACAATTAATATCTTTTTCTATTTTTTCCCTTCTTTTTTTCAAGGGTAAGCATAGACAGATAATGGTCTATACAATACACACTGACATCATAGAATATAATCAATGTGGTGGGCATCCTTTAGCCTCATAAGATTATGGAGTTGCGATCTAGGTGTTAATTCTGGTACAGCATCGGGTGTGGCTGGCCAGAGGGCACAGATGATGAAATGTGAGGCTGGCTTGTCTGCCTGAGCTGCAGCCTTTCTTCTCGTTCTCTTTGCCTTGTGCTGCTGAGCAAGTGTCTCTGCAAACTGGGAGATACCTTTCTGCACAGCCTGTCTCCAGGCCGATCAATAATAGAGTGTATTTCATAGATTACGGCACAGACTACAGCTTGATGCAAGAAAGTGGGAAACAAATGACAAAAACTGAGGCTTTTATTCTACAAAATAGTCAATAGTATAGTATGTAATTTTCCAATGGTATCATATGATGATGGAGTCTCCCGTCGGATCGACGGATGAGTAGGCAGGCAGGTTTATCTACTCATCCGTACTCATCGTATCATATACGATATACTAAATGGCACAAATCACAATATAATAAATAATAAATACACAATACATATAAAAGTAAAATATGCAGAAGAGTAAATGAAACAATAGAGTATATTCTATAATATTCAATATTCTTGCAATATTCTAAGTCATACAATATACCATATGCTGAATGGTAAAAAAAAACAAAACAAATTTACGATTGGTAAAAAATACAGGATGGTACATAATGCACTACACAGTACACAAAATGGAACAATATGCTATAGAGCAAATGACACAATATAGCTAATGCTATAATGTACAATATACAAAAATAGTTGACTCTAATTTTGCACACTTCGATTTTTGTAGAATATGGTACGATTCCCACTAAAAATATGTCCTATGTAACCTTAAGCTTGAACTTGTTTTTGCACGTGCATTCTTTTTTCAGTTCTAAAAATTAGGCAGTCACAATCATATACTCTGTCTCAAAGAAATGGTCTCACACATACACCTATATATATCTCTCTCTATAATGTATGTATGTATAAAAGAGAGAGAGAGAGAGAGAGAGAGAGAGAGAGAGAGAGAGAGAGAGAGAGAGAGAGAGAGAGAGAGAGAGAGAGTAATTACCCGTGCAGACAGTGTACACATGATAGGCCATGAAAAGTTGACACGAACAAACATCCACGAAAAGTTGACTCGAACAAACATCTATGAAAAGTTGACAAGAACAAACATCCACGAAAAGTTGACACTAACAAACATCCACAAAAAGTTGACAAGAACAAACATCCACGAAAAGATGACACTAACAAACATCCACAAAAAAGTTGACACTAACAAACATCCACAAAAGATGACAAGAACAAACATCCACAAAAAGTTGACACAGACAAACATCCACGAAAAGATGACACTAACAAACATCCACAAAAAGATGACACTAACAAACATTCACGAAGAGATGACACAAACATCCACAAAAAGATGACACTAACAAACATCCACAAAAAGTTGACACAGAGAAACATCCACAAAAAGTTGACACTAACAAACATCCACAAAAAGTTGACACAGACAAACATCCACAAAAAGTTGACACTAACAAACATCCACAAAAAGTTGACATTAACAAACATCCACAAAAAGTTGACACAGACAAACATCCACAAAAAGTTGACACTAACAAACATCCACAAAAAGTTGACACAAACAACCATCCACAAAAAGTTGACACATACAAACCATCCACAAAAAGTTGACACAGACAAACATCCACAAAAGGTTGACACAGACAAACATCCACAAAAAGTTGACACAGACAAACATCCACGAAAGGTTGACACAAAGAACATCAAATAAAAGGATGACACTGAATGCGGTGTCATTAAATGGATTCCTTGTCGCTAACTGGGCAAACCCCGTCGAAAACTGAAAATTATTTTTAAACTTCTAAGCACATTGCTTTTAATTCAACACAGATGGAAATATGACCATAACAACTGCAATAAAAAAGAAAGAAAATAGATAAAAACTCATTCGAGACTGGGAATGTACAACAAGTACTCCCTACCCAACACAGTAGTCCACTGATCGGGGAAGGAGTTCTGATTAATGTCGAGTCTTGTCCACTTAACAACAAGAACCACACAACGGCACAGAACACCTACAAACTCCCCTGAAAATTTGACCCGGACAAATATCCATAAAAAGTTGAGTTTCCGAAGATGAAAGAAAAAAAAGAAGGAAAATATTGCGGCTATCTTTTCGTTCCTCGTTTTGAGGTTCACCAATGGTCAGATTTTTGCCTATGCGGCGGTTTTTGCCCACCATGAAGGCAGCCACATTCAGACTGCCGGGATGTATGCTAGGTGTGTTCGTGTTTCGCTAACCCATCGAACGCTGGCATGAATTATGGGACCTTTAATGCGCATATTTCATCTTCTGCACGTGTATATACACCAAGGGAATTAAGGCACTGGCAGGTCTGCACTTGGAGTTGACCTGGGAGATCGTAAACACCACCCCAAACACACACTCATTATTCATCATACACCGCCGAGATTCGAACCCACGACTTCATGGACCCATGGGATTGAAGTCAAACGGTCCTAACCACTTGCCTCTGGTGTCCGTCAAGCAAAAATACGACTTCATCCACAGTCCTTAACCTCAATTAAAAAACCCCCAAACCAACCACCAAACTTTAAGCAATGAATTTCAAATCCCTTTTTCAAAGCATTCCTTTCTAAGTTAGAAACAGGTGAACTGTCTGAAGCAAGAACGTTATCACACACACTTTATTGTTTTGTTTTCGCAGAAATAACGATTTTCTATAATTTCCATTAGCAATGGACAGCAAAACAGCGATAAACTTCGTGTTCATCGCCCATTTACGAAGCAGACCCCAAAAAACCTGAACAATACATGTATCATCGCGTTGTCTATAACAATAACAAGGGGGAAGCTTCTGAGAAAAAATGTCTGAAATCTAAAACTCCCCCACCCCCACCCCCCACGAACTTTAAAAGAAAGATATCTTACCATGTATACAAAAAAGCAAACAAACCGGGCTGTCATGTTTTATAAACTAAAGAGCTTCTACAAAATCGAAGTAATAACTTTCTGGTTCATGTCGAAACCAGTCCAGGAACGTCATTTACAGTTGACTGTAACTTTTGTGTGACGCACCAATCCACTTATGTCATCTATCCCGTCATATAAGCAGAGACTCGCAAATCCTATTGACGTTTAATGAGAGACGGATGGGCTGGGGGGGGGGGGGGGGGGGGGGGGGGGGGGGGAGGGGGAGGACCCCCCCCCCCCCTTCTCCCCAACAGAGATGGAAGTGAAACAGACACTGGGAGACAGAAGAGGAGGAGGGAGGGGGAAAAGAGATAACAAGACAGGGAGTAAATAGAGATCGATACGGGAAAAAAATTAATGTGTGTGAGTGACTGAGTGAGACACACACACACACACACACACACACACACACACACACACACACACACACACACACACACACACACACACACACACACGTGTGCATGCACATACAAA
>CM054136.1:27956869-27974369 GCA_028751875.1 Rapana venosa | reverse complement strand
GCATTGTGTAATGTCAAGCATGTGTTGAGTGTGTAGCGACTATTCTTGCACACAGTAACACCTGGTTAAAATAACTACAAAAATAAGAATAAAAAACAAACAGACAAAACAAAAACAAGGAAAAAAACCCAATCACCACCACCACCACCACCACCACCAACTGCCCCCAAAAGGCAACAACGAAACACAACTCCCCCCCAAAACCCCCCAACAAAACAAAAAACCCCACAAAAAACCCCAAACAAAAAACAAAAAAACAACACCCCCCCCCCAAACAAACAAAAAGCAAAACCCCACAAAGAAACCGAAAACCCCTAAAAAAAACCCCCAACAACAAACAATCAAACATACAAAACCCCAACTACTGGCGATAGACAATTGCAAAGCAAAGCATGACGCAAGCTGTGATCATGATTTGACAGCAAATACACAAATCAGAGAGCGAGAGAGACAGAGAGAGAGAGAGAGAGAGAGAGAGAGAGAGAGAGAGAGAGAGAGAGAGAGAGAGAGAGAGAGAGAGAGAGAGAGAATGATGACGATGATGATGATGATGGAGTATGGGCAGGAAGGACGGAGGAGAGAGGGGTGGGGGGGGGGGGGGGGGGGTTGTTAAAGAAAGAAAGCGGTTAGTGGGTGGCCAGGCTATGCATTGGGCTGCAAGTCACTGATGTTGCGTCAGGTGCAGCCCAGTTTTTAAACTTTTAGGAGGAAAGAATATAAGGGTGAGAGGGTAGGGGGACAGAGGGGTGGGGGGAGGGGGTGGGTGGGGTGGGGGATGGGGGGTTAAACAGCGCCTGAAGCACTGAGACAGAATGGGTACAGGAAGGAATCACGTGGCGAATCACCGAGATTTTGTTATTTTTTAACTTCTTCTTTGCAGGTAGTCCTTTCTGGTGTTGATGCTGTTGTTGTTCTTGTTTTTTTTATTTTTTAAAATTCTTTTACCACCACCACCACCACCACCACCACCATTATCATGATTAGCAGCAGCAGCAGTAGTGGCAGTAGTATCACTGGTGATAGCAGCATAAGTAGAAGGATGAGGACATGGAAAAGGAGAAGAAAGAAGAGAAAGAGAAACAAGAGATAGTAGGAGAACAGGGGAGAAAGCAAAGACAACAGCCAGAGAAATATGTTACGTCTTCCTAACACAGAGTCTTCGAAAAGGGATTCTTCATCAATGAACAACCAGGAGAAGAGGGAAACACACACACACACACACACACACACACACACACACACACACACACACACACACACACACACACACACACTCACACATACACACACACACACACACCACACTCACACACACACACACACACACACACACACACACACACACACACACACAACACACACACCACACACACACACCAAAAGCAAAAAAAAGCCAGAGAAATATGTAACACCTTCCTAACACATATTCTTCAAAAACTGATTTTCCATCAATGAACATTAAGGTTGTCAAGCTGTAACTTTCCACAGCTAGGAATAGAGAAGCCATAAGGCATCATACCGCCCAGCCCTTCTGCTTTATCTATAATCTATATCTTTAATCTATATCTGTCAGCAGCAAAAGTCATTGACGTTACGCAATTATTTTCCAGCTGAAATATTCAGACCCTTGTTCACAATGGAGAATTCGGATTCAATCTCACAACAGTAGATTTAGACCCAGTCTTGAAACGTAAAATTCGGACTCAATCTTGCGACATCGTTCAAAAGAGGATCGTATGATACGCTTGCTACTCAGAAGACATCTCACAACGCAAAATTCTAAGTCACAAAAATTTGAAAACAAATATCCAAACAAACCCACCAACAGAAAGAAAAAAACCCCCCAGCACTACCAACAACAGCAGCAGCAACAACGACAATGATGACATCCTTCTCCACCACCACCACCACCACCACCACCAATACCACCACCACCACCACCACCACCACCACCATCATCATCATCATCATCATCATCATCATCATCATCATCAAGCCAATGAGAACAACAGAAAGTCATTCTCCCAGCAGAAAGTTATTGACGGTATGCATTTAAAAAAAAGTTGGCCAGGAAATTTAATCCATCCCCCTGGGCATGTTTCCTCTCCTTCATCCATCTCTCTCTCTCCCCCCTCTCTCTTTCTGATTTGATTGATTTAATTTGATCTCTCTCTCTCTCTCTCTCTCTCTCTCTCTCTCTCTCTCTCTCTCTCTCTCTCTCTCTCTCTCTCTCTCTGTCCCATAACAAAGTTCTATTTCAGAAAACAAGAGATAACCAACCAACAAACCAAAAACAAACAAAAATAAACCCCACACACACACACACACACACACACACACAAACACACACACACACACACACACACTCACACACACACGTGTAGCACACCAAACCCACCCACCCACACACAACTACGGACAAGATCGGTCCAGTGTAGAACAGGTGAGGAGTGAGGAGTGTGGCTGAGCCTGGGGCAGCCCTAGCAGTGTCAGATTAGCCGGCAATGGCGGCAGGAAGTCACCGGTTGGGGACTGTCCTCCATGTCACCGCCATTGTGCACAGGAAACTGTCAACAGGGCAGACAACTCTGTACGTCATCACTGCGCTGCATGCAGTTAAGGGACTTCCCAGGAAAGAAACTAGGACAGGAACTAGATTTATTCAGCCATGCGGGATATGGTGATTTGTCAGCATTTTCTATATGAGGGCATAATTCATCAGTTATAATTGTCACTGTTCCAAAGGCAAAATGAGCATGAAGAATACAAATTATGTTAAAACGTGAATGATTCTGCTTTTCGGAAGAGAAGGCCATTGTGTTGCTGGTGGGAACGGGTGACAAAATTTACAAAACTGCATGCACACGGGAACTAGATGAAAAAAGCACATGAGTGCTTATTCCATTGTCCTCGAAATAAAAGAATAAAATAAAGTAAAATAAAATAAACATTAAAAAAAAGATCTTGTTTGGGATTTCGAGGAAAAAACAAAAGCCAGTAACTAGTAGCTGTGTAAAGCCCAACTAAGAGCCAGGAAGGAAACAATTATATATATATATATATATCCTGAAAATATCTAAGACTGACCAATGCCCCTGTGGCACAGCCCCCCCTTCCCTCCCATATCCTGCAGTACCTTCAACACTCTGAGACACCAGAGGTAGCCCATATATATATATATATATATGTGTGTGTGTGTGTGTGTGTGTGCGCATGTGTGTGTGTGCATGGAAATGTGTTCATGACAATAAAACTTCCCCCCCCCCCCCCCATGTCAAACATCGTCAGAAGCAGTTTCAAATAACGTCACCGGCTGAACAGCTCCACTTTGTAATGACAAACGGTTCTCTCACTAAAAAAACCGGAAGAACTAACTAATTAGAATACAGTAAACAGAGATTCAGCAAACTGAAACTTGGTGCTAATATTCTCTTTCTGCCACCCTCCCCCCCCCCCCCCTTCCCCTTCCCTTCCGCAAGGCCATTGTGTCTATAGATAAGAAAAAAAAGAGCCATATCAAATATCAGTCTATCACTTCCCCTGTCCATTTGTGAAAAACAAAACCGGTTAAAAAGAAAGACAATAATTAGCTTCTCAGAAAATGGAGCGAGTGCTAACGTGTAGTAAGACGAGAAGACATTTGCAGTGGAAATCAATGCTTTGTATCCTGCTCAAAGAAAAGAAAAATCTAATAGTATAATTTGTTCAAGCCCGCCCCCTCTTCTTTGTCTGGCTGTCTTTCTATCTGTCTGTCTGTCTCTGTTTCTGTCTGTCTCTCTCTTTGTGTGCCGTATGTATCTATTCTAGTTTCTCTCTCCATCTGTCTGTCTGTCTGTCTTCTTACAGCTGCCTCTGCTTATGTATCTCTATCATTTCTCCAGCTATCTCACTTTGTAATTATGCCTGTCTGTCTGTCAGTCTGTCTTACTGTGTGTGAGAGAGAGACTGTCTCCCTGCATCTGTCTCTGAAAATGTGTATATCTGTCTCTCCTCTGTCTTTCTCTATTTGATTTATTCTCTCCGTCTGTCTGGCTGGCTGGCTCTTCTCTGTCTCTGCCTATGCCACTGTCTCTCTCTATCCTTCCCTGTAACCTCCCCCACCCCCACCCCATCCTCCTCACTCTGTCTCTTTTCTAACATCTTTCTTCGTTGACAGCGCACATACATCTTTCGCTTTTCTGTTCTGCCTGCCTGTCAATGTTCTTGTCAGTCTGACTTAGCTACCTGTCGCCTATATCTGTTCACTTTGTCATTTTACACGTTGATCCCTTTCTTCCTTTTTGTTCTGCCCTCCCTTCTTTACCCGGTCCCCAACAGGTAATGTCGGGTAATTCAATTACTGGGTGGGTAAATGGCCTCTGTCCTCTTAGACATGGAGGGTCAGTTTATGCCAGGGCATGGACCAGCGCTCTGCTCCGGCCATGCCCCTGTCCTCCACCATGACACGCACACAGAACGTGCTGGCTACCTCCTTCACCCCTCACCTTCACAGTCATGTTTCTGTCTTTCTTCTGTTCCACCCCCCACCCCTCTCTTCCTCTGTTAGAAACATATCTATCTATCTATCTATCTATCTATCTATCTGCTGAAACCTTTTTGCATTTGCTTGTACGCGCGCTGCTCGGAGACAAAACAATGTGGTCATTAACTACTATTTGCCCTCGTTCCTTACATGCGCATGCACGCGCGCGCGCGCACACACACACACACACACACACCACACACACACACTATCATCTTCTGTCCCCCTCACCCCACTTGCACACACTCACACGAACGAATGCGTACACGTAGGCACACACACACACGCGCGCAGACACCACACACACACATTTACACTGGAGAGAGAGAGAGAGAGAGAGAGAGAGAGAGAGAGAGAGAGGAGAGAGAGAGAGAGAGAGAGATGCAGACAGACAGACAGATAAACAGAGAGACTCCCACACACAGAGAAGAAGAGAAAAGACATACACCGAGAAACAGAGACAGACTGACAGAGAAAGACAAAGAGGGGTAATTATTTGCACACAGTGACGTGGTTATACCAAGACTATTCATTTAGCAAACTGGCGAATTGACAAACGGAAAAGAGATAGACAGATAATGTATTATACCAAGCTTATTCATGTTAGCAAACTGGCGAATTGACAAACGGAAAAGAGATAGACAGACACTGTAATTTTTATTAGAATTTAAGTCTAGCTCATTCATTCCCACAGGGCAAAAACGGAGGACATGTTACAAGAAGAAGTGGCTTTAACTCCTTCCCTCCTCCCATCTCTTCTTTGTCTCTCCCTTCCCATTTCTCCCTCTTTCTGCCTGTTAAAAAAAAAAAAAATCCATGTGTGAAGGGGAGGGGTGGAGAAAAAGGGACAATTTTTGCCCAGAAATGTCTGTATGATGGTTGATCATTTAGCTAATTTGTTTTGGTTTGATTTTAAAGTTTTGGTGTTTCTGTCTGAATATGACAGACCATCTGATGTCTGACTGTTGAAACTGTAACCTGCCCTTTGGTGAAGTTTAATCCAAGTTTTAGTTTTAGTTTTGTTCCATGAGCTTTTTTTGGGTTGTTTGCTTGAGTTCTCATGCATTTGGCTTGGTAAGGAACTACATTGTATGTTTTTTCTCTTATAAAAGAACAACAGGGAAATGATGTAATTTGGCATTGACCTCACTGCCATTCTTTCATTTCTGCTAAAGAGTATTTCTCCATCTTCACACAGGTCACACACACACACACACACACACACACACCACACACACACACACACACACACACACACACACACACACACACACACACACACACACACACACACACACAAAACACATCAAAAGCACCCATCCATGAATACTCTCAAACTGACTTATATCAGCAGTGCAGGGTCAACTTCAGTTAGTGGCCACATGGTGACTGAAAAAGCGATAGCTCCATTTAGCAATCTTCTGTGGCTGTGGCAGTAAAACGTCTGAATATGTCTATGCAGGATGGAGTCAGAATAGGCAGTCGGGGAGCAACACAACTTGGAGAATTCTTAGTAAAGAGTGGGTTAAAAATATCCCTCATCATATTGTGGGTGAGACACAGGCCTTTTTGAGATAGAAGTCTTAGAAGGAATGGTCAGCGGAATGAAAAGAAAGGGCCACAGCTCTTAAACACTGCCAGTTGCCCCAGTGTGCTGATCTCAGAGGAAGACTAGACAGACAGAACAAAAAATATCTCACGATATTCAGAAGATAACTAATATTGGGAGGATGTTTAGTTACTTTGGAGAGAGGGGTAAAGTCTGCCGTCTAGGCGGAGTTCTATGTGTGTGTGTGTGTGTGTGTGTGTGTGTGTGTTGGGTGGTGGTGTGGGTGGGTGGGTGGTTCTCGAGTATTATTTGAAAGCAGTTTGCAGAGAGAGCGTACGACAGAGAAAAGTAATGAAGATAGATCCTATTATTATATGGAGATTTCTATTTTCCCAATGCAACCACTTGTTGATTAGTTTGGTATTTTCTTAATGAAATAATTAATAATTTGTATGTCTCAACTGTTCTTTAATTACACGACACTGCTACGTAAGCTCTCTAAAAATACTGACTCCACCCCATCCTATCGGGAAAAAAACTGATCCTTTTTGATATTGTTTTGGCCATCGCTTTAAAACCATCAATTAATGACAAGCATGTATTTTTCATTTGTAATACCGTTTACAAACATAAAAACATGAAATAAGCACCCCTTCTCTACTTTGGTGTCTGTCACTCAATCACACAACCCACACACCTAATTACTGGTGTCTAAAATTTCACAAAACCCTTGTGATTTGCTTCATGAATGTGTTCTTGTGGAAAAACGATTTTAAATTCAATTGTCTAATCCTTTCTAAAATATCAATAATTGACCAAATTTGTTTTGGTTTCATGTTTATTCAAAGCACTGAGATCGCCGCTATGTGATGCTGCTGCAGATGTGGTTGCTGCTGAAGCTGCTGAACCTCTGTGTGTCTGTCTGTGTGTCTGTGTGTGTGTCTTTCTCTGTGTCTGTGTGTCTCTGTGTGTGTCTTTCTGTGTGTGTTTGTGTGTGTCTGTCTGTCTTTGTGTGTCTGTCTGCCTGCCTGCCTGCCTGTACATCTGTCTGTCTGTCTCTCTCCCCCTCCCCCCTCTCTTTCTCTCTGTCTGTCTGTCTGTCTGTCTGTCTGTCTGTCTGTCTGTCTGTCTGTCTGTCTGTCTCTCTCTCTCTCTCTCTCTCTCTCTCTCTCTCTCTCTCTCTCTCTCTCTCTCTCAGGACGGGACAGCCTGGTGGTTAGAGTGATGTATTCATGATCTGCTGACCCGGGTTCGATTCTCGTTCATGAGGATTTTTCCTCTGGAGTTAACATCAGTGACGACTCCACTCTCCACAAAAGTCCTTTGGATGAAACTATAAACCGAGGTCCCGTGTGCAAACGCGAGAAAACCCGTTCCGCTTTCGGAAGAGTAGGCCATTGTGTGCCGGTGGGAGCGGATAACAAAACTGACAAAACTGCATATACAGGGACAGGATGAAAAAAAGCCCATGAGTACTTATCCCATTATCATCAAAATAAAAGAATAAAATAAAAAATAAATAAAATAAATAAATCTCTCTCACACAAGCTGAGTAGGCTTCTAATCTCAACAATCCTAAAGTTAGGAGTTGAAGATTGGAAGTTCTGCAATCTACCATGTCAGTTCACATGAAGACCTAGCAGCCCCCTACTCATTATGGTGTTTCCACCTATGGAAAAACAAACAACACCCCAGACATGCATATTAAAGATCCTGTGATTTCTGTCACCGTTTAGAGGGTTGCAGGGAAGAAGAAAATAGCCGGCATGCACGCGACATGTGATCATTACACTGGGATATATAGAAGGTCAAGTTACTTCTGTGTACATTCCACAGGAGGAGTAGCGTGACATGTGTGGAATGTTCTGCACAACGTGACACGTCCTTGGGAAGTGATGGAACTGGAAAAGCAAACCACTGTCTTCCAAAGACCGTTTCAGATAAGAGTGTGAAGTGAACAAAGATTGTGATGGCAGGGAGGAGACAGTTGGGTGAAAGATAAAGAGAGAATGGAGCAGGGAGAAGGTGTATTCTACATCTTTTGCAACATCCCTCTCCACGCCTCAAAGATGAGAATGCCCCAGAAACCAAAAACGGGGAACAAAACCCCACCGATAAGATCCTTTCAGTGTAAAAAAGATGCTTTAGATGAGTCAAGTGAAGTGAAGTGAAGTGAAGTGAAGTCAAAATACTTTAATCATTCCCACGAAAGGAGTTCCCTGAGGAGTGAGGAGTGTGGCTGAGCCTGGGGCAGCCCTAGCAGTGTCAGATTAGCCGGCAATGGCGGCAGGCAGGAAGTCCCCGGTTGTGGACTGTCCTCCACGTCACCGCCATTGTGCACAGGAAACTGTCAACAGGGCAGACAACTCTACGTCCTCGCTATGCTGCATGCAGTTAAGTGACTTCCCAGGAACAGACAGGTCAGGAACTAGATTTATTCATTCGTGTGGAAAATCGGGGAGATTTTAGGGGTTTGTGAGTATTTTTTTCGTAATGGTATCAATCGTTTGGTGAAATGATCCTCACATATTTTATCCAGAGCAAGGTAAATAACAATTAGCAATAGTATTGTCATAAAATTATGTTGATGATGTAATATTATGGGTCAAGCTGTGATAGTGTAGTACATCCATTGTGTAACGTGGACAATGAAGATGTTGTCATATAAAAAAGAGAATTACCAGTCAGACTGTCAGGGCAGTGCAGATTTTTCACACAGGAATCACATTTTGGGGGAGTTTGTGTGGGCCTGCAAAGCAGAAGTTGTTGCTTTTGTACTTTGTTTTTGGAGTGGGCTTCTTTGGTCTGATGTTTTCCTTGTTGTCTCGTACAAGGGATCTGTTCTAATATCTGCTCCTTTCTGTTGTTGCAGTTGTTGTTTTGATTGTTTTTGGACAGGTGTCTGGTCTCGCTCATAGCAAATTATTCATCTCAGAAGGCAACCACCCCAATGGAATGTTGAGCATGTGACTTCTTTCATATAAAAAAAGGAATCTTTTAGGAGTCCAACAGGTGACTTCTTAGAGTGAAATGGTCAGATAGAAGAACAAATGAAAACATTCTCTATGAACTCTCAGCGCAAAAACAAATGTTGGCTGAAAGTAATAAGTGCAGACTGAGGTCATGCAAACAGAAACACACAGACAAATGAGACAATGACAGTTCTCCAAGGTAAGGTTGCTGGCAGAAGGAAAAGAGGCAGACCACCAACATCCTGCATCGTAAACATCACCGAGATCAGTGGTCTGGGAGGGCTGCAGGAGATCGTAGAACTCAGCAGAGAGGGAGAAAGATGCCAAACCCTGGTGGCATTGCATGGAGCTCCTATTGACGACAGCGGCGTTGGAGACAAGTACTTACTAAGTAGGAAGTATTTTGTATAGCATGCAAAAATCTAATGGTAATTAAAGATACATGGTCATGGTTCATCACGAAACGTATACCATAGCTGGCTGACAGGTGCGGAGACAACATGGCACAGCCCCCACCCTGACCCCATAGCCCCATATTGGAAGCCTCACATTAACTGGTCTCAGGTCTTGCTTCAAGTATAAAATACAATGTGCAACACCCCCCCACCCCCACTCCACCAACAAACAACCCCCCCCCCCCCAAAAAAACATACCCCACCCCCAAAAAGGCGACCAGATTTCACTAACTTTAAAAATCAAAAGCCATGTGATCAACGTGGTTCAAAACACCCATTAAGATGGACTTATGTTATTGTAAGAACACAGATGGACCCATGTCATTATAAGGACACAGATGTACCCAATGTCATTGTAAAGACACAAAGAGACCCATGTTATTGTAAGGACATATAAGGACCCATGTCAGTGTAAAGGCACAGACAGATCCATGTTATTGTAAGGATGTATAAGGACCCGTGTCAGTGTAAACATACAGACAGACCCATTTATTGTAAGGACATATAAGGACCCATGTCAGTGTAAAGACACAGACAGACCCATGTTATTGTAAGGACATATAAGGACCCGTGTCAGTGTAAACATACAGACAGACCCATTTATTGTAAGGACATATAAGGACCCATGTCAGTGTAAAGACACAGACAGACCCATGTTATTGTAAGGACATATAAGGACCCATGTCAATGTAAAGATACAGATGGACCCATGTCATTGTAAATGCACAGACAGACCCATGTTATTGTAAGGACATATAAGGACCCATGTCAGTGTAAAGGCCCAGAGGGACCCATGTTAGTGTAAAGACACACCCACATATTGAATCTCTCCTATACCCACGTTTTGATCTAGATAGAAATGTAGTTTAGCTTGCTGGCTCAACTTGTTCATCAGTTTTTGTTGAAATCTGCTGTGTAGTCAGAAAAAAGGTAGGGTGGCCCAAAAAAAAAAGAAGAAACAAGTTATATTCAGTGTGTGTGTGTGTGTTCTTTAATTTAACGTCTTTCACATTACGTAATATTAGACAAGTGTATGTGTGTGTGTGTGTGTGTGTGTGTGTGTGTGTGTGTGTGTGTGTGAGACAGAAGAGAGAGAGAGAGAGAGAGAGAGAGAGAGAGAGAGAGAGAGAGAGAGAGAGAGAGAGAGAGAGAGAGAGAGAGAGCGCTAGCTAGCTATCAGGTCAGGCAGAGAAACAGATGTCTATTTGATTTGTTTTGCTTTGGTAAGCAAGAAAAGGATCCCCCTACACATGAAATTGTTGCCTTCTTGTCAGATGAGTTAAAAAAAAAATTTTTTGTTTTAGGTGAATCAAAATATTTTGAAGCTGATATGTGTGTGTGTGTGTGTGTGTGTTGTGTTGTGTGTGTGTGTGTGTGTGTTGTGTGGGTTTGTGTGTGTGTGTGTGTGTGTGTGTGTGTGTGGTGTGTGTGTGTGTGTGTGTGTGTGTGTGGGTGTGTGTTGTGTGTGTGTGGTGTGTTGGTGTGTGGGGTTTGTGTGTATGTGTGCTCGCGCCGTGTTTGTGCATGTGTGTGTGTGAGTGTGTTTGGTGTGTGCGCGCGCACGCGTATAGTTGTGTATGTAGTGACGCGCTTGTTGGCCCAGTTGTGTGTGTGTATGTATGTGTACGTAGTTGTGCGCTGCGCGCGCACGATACGTTGTGCTAAAGTTGTTATTGGCGGCAGTGTGTGTAAGGTCCACATACATGGAACGAAATGACATTCAAAAGTGTCCACCTTGTCATGTTACGTCCCAAATGTAATCAGTTTGTCATTAAGAAATATTCACAACACGAAATCGCAAAGTGCAGCTGCAAACCAGATGTTACACCCCGTCTTCTTATTCGCCCCTAACCACCACCTCACACCAGACACCACACACACACACACACACACACAAACACTCACACACACAGCACCTTCACGCCTCGCACGCAGACCACGCACGCCATGAGCAGGAACGGCAGCACCACATACACAACACCAACACACAACGCAGAAAAAACTTGCGCACTTTTAAACCCTTCCGCTTTCGTAAGAGTAGGCCATTGAGTGCCATTGGGAACGGATGACAAAATTTACAAAACTGCATACACACGAGGACTGGATGAAAAAAGCGCATGTGTGCTTATTCCATCATCCTCGAAATAAAAGAATAAGATAAAAAATAAAACAACACACACACATACACACCGTGCGCGCTCGCATGCACGCACACTCCTCGGCTATCGTCTTACAGAGTCTCAGGCAGAAAGAAAGATATTTTCCTCTGACCTACTTACTGTCAATTTTGTGTTGAAAAAGAAACCCTCTTAAAAGAGAGAAGAGAATTTATTTTCTGTATAACAAAATGAGTGTTAGCGCGTACAAAGTTGAGAAGATATTATTTGAAGTGGAAATTAAAGTTTTGGAACTTGACGGCAGAAATAGAATCCACTCCATGCTGTAATGTTTAGCCTTGGCACTTTTCTCCCTGTGTTGACTGCCTGTCTGTCTGCCTGTCTGTCTGTCTATCTATCTATCTATCTGTCTGTCTGTCTGTCTGTCTGTCTGTCTGTCTGTCTGTCTATCTATCTATCTGGCTGTCTGTTTTTCTCTGTCTCTGTCTGTCTGTCTGTCTCTCCCTCCCTCTCTCTTACCGCATTTTCTTTGACTAATTGATTCTTCTCGATGTATCTGTCTCTCTGTCTACCTGTCTGTCCGTTCAGCCGTCTCTTTCACTCTCTCGTTTTCAGTGTATGTGCGTGTGTGGTGTGTGTGTGTGTGTGTGTGTGTGTGTGTGTGTGTGTGTGTGTGTGTGTGTGTGTTTCTGTGCACGTACGCCTCACGCACCCCCCTCTCTCTCTCAATCTTCTCTCTCTCTCTCTCTCTCTCTCTCTCTCTTCTCTCTCTCTCTCCTCTCTCTCTCTCTCTCTCTCTCTTCTCTCTGTGTATCTGTTGGTATCCATGTGTATTCATTTGCGTTATTTGCTTTTGTTTTTCTTGCTGTGTTTTTTCTTTTTCTTTTCACCTTGAAGGCTAGATGGAAAAAAAAGCCAGGGCAACTTAATCCTTTACCCTCCCGAAATAAAACCACTTTGCTTCTCTGTTAATCCCCCACCTCCCATTTTCGCTTCCACAATGCACTCATATAACCCGCCACATCATCATCATCATCATCATCATCATCATCATCATCATCATCATCATCATTCATCATCGTCGTCGTCGTCGTCGTCGTCGTCGTCGGTCGTCGTCGTCGTCGGCATATCATCATCATCATCATCAATCATCATCATCATCATCATCATCATCATCATCATCATCATCATCATCATCATCATCATCATCATCATCATCATCATCATCAACTGAAATGAGCAAAAACTGGATTCCCTCCCTCATGGTCACCTTCACACACTCCATTTTTTGGTATCCAGTACGTACACGCGCGCGCGCGTACACACGCACACACACGCAAACACACACACACACACACACACAAACCATGCAACATATAGTGCAACGGATACAAATGCAAAACGCATACACAGTACCTGGATGAAAAAAGACAGCGGCACCCTACCGAAAAAAAGAAAATGAAGAAATGAAATGACAAATGAGTAAACAGAGAGAGATGATAAGAGACGACAGAAACTGTGTGAAGAAGAGAGAGAGAGAGAAGGCATCAGACACAGAATAAATCATTGAGCAGAGACAATGACAAACTAGGAGAATTGAAGAATGGAACAGAGAAAGACAGATAATGCATTTCCTTCAGAATTCCCAGCTAATTTCGACAGGACCAAAAAAAAAAAGAAAGAAAAGAAAAGAAAGGAATGGTACAAGAACTCATATGTAACCCTCTCCACCCTCTCTCTTGTTGACTGTCCTTTCTCCCACCTTGTCTCTGCATCTCTTGGGAGGATGTGAAGGGGAGAGGTGAGGAGGGCGGGGGAAAGGAAAATCACCACATTTTGGCCAGTAAAGCCCTGTCTGATAAGGTCTTTTCTCATGCCTCACCCTGAGCTTTTCTTTGAAAAGAATATTTTAGGGTTTTCTGTCACAATGCAACCAAAGAATCTGTGTGTTGGGAGCTTTTACTCTGTAAATTGTGAGGGATTCTTTGTGAAATCTGGCTTCCATGTTTTCAGTAGTTTTCATTCAGTGAGTTGTGGGTTTTTTGTGGTTTTAGTTACCTTACAAGTTTGTTTCACGAATTTTGTATCTTTAATTTTTTCAAATGTCGCATCATTTTGTACTAGGATATAAGATTTGATGTATAGGTTTAAAAAAAAACTTTTGCTTTATTTATTCTGACTTTTGTTTTAGTGTGCTTAAAATGCCTTCGATGATACACATTGCATACTCAGCATGCACGTCAGACAGATCTTCACAAACCGGGTCTTCACAGATGACTCAGATAGGCTATTGGGGTGGAGGTGGGGGTGGGGGTGGGGATGAAGACCAACTCCCACACCTAGCAACTTGCCACCAGGAAACGCCTCCCAGGTATGGCAGAAAGGTCAGTGCGGAAGAGAGAGCCAAAGATGAGCTGTCAAAAAAACTTAGAACCGGGCCTCTACTATAACCAGGCCTCTCTACTACAACCAGGTCTCTATACTACAACCAGGCCTCTCTATTACAACCAGGCCTCTCTACTACAACCAGGCTTCTACTACAACCAGGCCTCTCCACTACAAACCAGGCCTCTCTACTACAACCAGGCCTCTCTACTTCACCCAGGCCTCTTTATTACAACCAGGCCTCTCTACTACTACAACCAGGCCTCTCTACTACTACAGCCAGGCCTCTCTACTACTACAACCAGGCCTCTCTACTACGACAACCAGGCCTCTCTACTACTACAACCAGGCCTCTCTACTACGACAACCAGGCCTCTCTACTACAACCAGGCCTCTCTACTACTACAACCAGGCCTCTCTACTACCACAACCAGGCCTCTCTACTACTACAACCAGGCCTCTCTACTACTACAACCAGGCCTCTCTACTACTACAACCAGGCCTCTCTACTACTACAACCAGGCCTCTCTACTACGACAACCAGGCCTCTCTACTACTACAACCAGGCCTCTCTACAACAACCAGGCCTCTCTATTATAACCAGGCCTCTCTACTACTACAACCAGGCCTCTCCACTACATCCAGGCCTCTCTATTACAACCAGGCCTCTCTACTACTACAACCAGGCCTCTCTACTTCAACCAGGCCTCTCTACTTCAACCAGGCCTCTCTACTACAACAACCAGGCCTCTCTACTACTACAACCAGGCCTCTTTACTACTACAACCAGGCCTCTACGACAACCAGGCCTCTCTACTACTACAACCAGGCCTCTCTACTACTACAACCAGGCCTCTCTACTACTACAACCAGGCCTCTCTACTACTACAACCAGGCCTCTACGACAACCAGGCCTCTTTACTACTACAACCAGGCCTCTACGACAACCAGGCCTCTCTACTACTACAACCAGGCCTCTCTACTACAACCAGGCCTCTCTACTACTACAACCAGGCCTCTCTACTACTACAACCAGGCCTCTACGACAACCAGGCCTCTCTACTACTACAACCAGGCCTCTCTACTACTACAACCAGGCCTCTCTACTACTACAACCAGGCCTCTCTACTACAACCAGGCCTCTCTACTACTACAACCAGGCCTTTACGACAACCAGGCCTCTCTACTACTACAACCAGGCCTCTCTACTACAACTTGGCCTTTACAGGAAGCAGGGGAATCAGAATTTTCACAGATGACTAATCCGACGGACAGCTACTGATTCATTTGGCCGGTTAGAGTAGGTAGGTAGGTTAGTATCAGTAAGGTTGTAGTAAGAGGTAGTGTAGGTAGTAGGTTTAGTTAGGTAGGTAGAGGTGTAGGTAGGTAGTGTAGGTAGGTAGGTGTGTAGGTAGTAGGTGTGTAGGTAGGTAGGTGTGTAGGTAGGTAGGTGTGTGTAGGTAGGTAGGTGTGTAGTAGGTAGGTGGGTGGTTAGTAGGTAGGTGTGTAGGTAGGTAGGTGTGAGGTAAGTAGGTAGGTAGGTGTGTGTAGGTAGGGTGTAGGTAGGTAGGTGGGTAGGTAGGTAGGTAGGTGTGTAGGTAGGGTAGGTAGTGGTAGTGTAGGTAGGATGTGTAGGTAAGGTAGGTAGGTGTGTAGGTAGGTAGTGTGTAGGTAGGTAGGTTGTGTAGGTAGGTAGGTGGTGTGGTAGGTGTGTAGGTTAGGTAGGTGTGTGAGGTAGGTAGGTGGTGTGTAGGTAGGTAGGTGTGTAGGTAGGTAGGTAGTGTAGGTAGTAGGTAGGTGTGTAGGTAGGTAGTGGTGTGTAGGTAGGTAGGTGTGTAGGTAAGTAGGTAGGTGTGTAGGTAGGTAGGTGTAGGTGTTAGGTAGGTAGGTGTGTAGGTAGTAGGTAGTGTGTGTAGGTAGGTAGGTGTGTAGGTAGGTAGGTAGTAGGTAGGTGTGTAGGTAGGTAGGTAGGTAGGTGTGTGTAGGTAGGTAGGTGTGTAGGTAGTAGGTAGGTGTGTAGGTAGGTAGGTAGGTGTGTAGGTAGAGGTGTGTAGGTAGTAGTAGGTTTGTGTAGGTAGGTAGGTGTGTAGGTAGGTAGGTAGTAGGTGTGTAGTTAGGTAGGGTAGGTAGTGTGTAGGTAGTAGGTAGGTAGGTGGTAGGTAGGTAGGTGGTAGGTGTAGGTAGGTGTGGTAGGTGAGTAGGTGTGTGTAGGTAAGTAGGTAGGTGTGTAGGTAGGTAGGTGTAGTAGGTTAGGTAGGTGTGTAGGTAAGTGTAGGTTAGGGGTGTGTAGGTAGGTGGTAGGTATAGGTAGGTGTAGGTAGTAGGTGTGAGGTAAGTAGGTAGGTAGGTGTGTAGGTAGGTAGGTGTGTAGGTAGGTAGGTAGATAGGTAAGCAGGTAGATAGGTAGGTAGGCAGATAGGTAGGTAGGTTGATAGATAGGTAGTCAGGCAGACAGGTAGATAGGTAGGTAGGTAAATAGGTGAGTAGGTATGTAGGTAGGTAGGGAGGTAGGTAATTAGGTAGGTAAAGAGGTGTATCAAACATAAAGAGAGAGAGAGAGAGAGAGAAGAGAGAGAGAGAGAGAGAGAGAGAGAGAGAGAGAGAGAGAGAGAGAGAGAGAGAGAGAGAGAAAACAAACGAACAAACGAACGAAATTTTATGTTCAGAGGGTAATAGAATAGATAGGTAATTAGGTAGGTAAAGAGGTAGGTAGGTAGGAAAATAGGTAGATAAGTACGTAGACGAGTAAAGAGGTTGATGGGTAGGCACTGTCAGCTCTTTTCTAGCCATGCCGGTCAGAGCCGTTAACAGCACAGATCTGGCGAAGAAAGATCTGGACAGCAGGAAAAGAGACACCTCAGAAAAAGAAGACATGGCATCTTATGCACAGAACATACTGCAGACGAGAAAGTACGCAGGACCATCACCCAAAAGTTATTTCTCATAAAGCGCTGATGAAGTCGCGAAAGTCTTGTAACAAGAGCCAAGCAGGCCTTCAACGATTATCTTCCAGCATACAGCGCAAGGAACAAAGAGTGACGGAGTGACAACAAGGCGGGAAAGTCACGACGTAAGAAGACGCCATTTTGACAATAGGCTGAGCAAAGAGCTTGAGCAAAGTCCGTCAATAAAGCAAGCAGCTTGAGCAAAGTCCGTCAATGTAGCAGGCAGCTTGAGAAAAGTCCGTCAATGTAGCAAGCAGCTTGAGAAAAGTCCGTCAATGTAGCAAGCAGCTTGAGAAAAGTCCGTCAATGTAGCAGGCAGCTTGAGCAAAGTCCGTCAATGTAGCAATCTTGGAAAAGACAGCTAAGGGACCAGTGAACCAGAGAAATCTAACATTATTATTTTTTGCTGTCCCGAATCTTATAAAGTTCTTAGCATCATTACTCCAATGCCAGTCAACCAATAAGAATCAATTTGTTTATTTGCTTAAAAAAATGGTTTTCATGTTGTATGTTTTGTTCCGAATCCCCTTTGGGGAAAGGGGGGAGGGGGGAGGA
>CM054136.1:27926869-27949369 GCA_028751875.1 Rapana venosa | reverse complement strand
GTTCTATCTGGAAATAATTCATTGGCTTTTGCTTTCACACACACACACGCGCGCGCGCACGCACACACGCATGCGCGCGCACACACACAAACACACACACAAACACGCACGAACGCACGCACGCGCGCGCACACACACATACACACACACAAACCCTGCTTTCTTCTGTTCCTTATCGTTACCCTAACTTTCCCTACCTTCACCCCCTCCCCCCCTCCTTTTACACACACACACACACACACACACACACACACACACACACACACACACACACACACACACACACACACACACACACACACACACACACACACACACACACACACACACACACACACACACACACAACCACACACACACACACACTCTCTCTCTCTCTCTCTCTCTCTCTCTCTCCCTCTCTCTCTCTCTCTCTCTCTCCAAACACCCACACAGAAGTGCAGATCATGATAAGCTCAATGTTTAAAATATTTTCTTCCGTCTGTTGATTGCATGGAACACATACTTTGATAAATTATGTGTGTGGATAGGGTTTTTGGCTCTTAGCAAAACGTGCAGAAGTCCTTTCGATTCCTTTAGAAATTTAAGTCTTAAGTCATCATACTTAGGACAGGCGAACAAAAAGTACTGTTCATTTTCAATATGATTTTTACAAAATGGACAAGCTTTTTCATGGTTAGAATCCCTATAGCGATGTACATTGTTATTTAGGGGGAGAACATTAAATCGAACATGAGAAATGGCAACACGGAAGCAATATACATCAATATCTAGAATGTATGGCTCTTTTTCAAAAACGGTCTTGAATAACGCGTAAGGTTGATATCTGTCACGTTCTCTGAGAGTACCTGTCCATTACTGAATAAACATATCCACAATCCTCTGTTTAAAAATATGCAGAAATGTTTTCACGTTCCCAACACCTTGCTGTAACCAAACAATATTAAAACCAGGCATACATAATATTTCTCTTATTTTTGATACCCAGCACTGCTTCCCAATACTGTCTAATTGTAGTAACATTTGATAGGCCTTATATGGTAATCGTTCTGTATTCATTTCTAATGATCTAAACCAATATCTTAGGCAGGTAACGTATGAATTCACATAGAGTGGATACCTACCCAAATCCCCATGTACCATTTTATTTGGTGTCTTGGGTGTGCTTACCTACTGATTGGGGGTATCCACTTTTTTGTCATTTTTATGCAAAATCAGCAAACACCTCGAATAGAAAATTGCAGGGCTAATGTGATTGTGTAGTATTGGTTTTCACATCAATATCTGTGTCGTGATAACTACTCAATACTAACTATAAAATGTACTTTACACATGTTTTCTCATAGTCTAGTAGATGTATTTGGTTTGCTATGATTTTAAAGTACTCTGTGTGTGTGTACGTGTGCGTGTGTTCTGTTTTGTTTCTCAACTTTCTTTATTTGAACAAAAGCTTGGTGCTCCAGTATGCAGCAAACTGCAGGGAATAGTATGCATTATAGAATATTAACAGTTTTGTGTTCAAGACTAAAATAAAATAATGACAAAGAAAGACAAAACTATTTGGAAATGTTGTGTTATAATATATAAACAGAAGAAAAGTATAATTACTTAAGTGTGAGATTTAAGTCTGATATCAAAGAATGAAAAAAACAACAACTTTTATTGCAATAGAAATAACCATAATGTATGGAACAATGTTCTCCTCATTTTTGTATGTACAGTAATCTTGTTTCCGATAAAACTAGCCAAGCAAATATCAAGCAAAACTAAATTTAATCTGCACCTTAGAAGTGTTTCCGTATACTGAAAACGCATGAATATGTATTGAATGTTCATTACTGTGTGTTATGTACTGCGTTATATCGTGATGCTTTCCCAAATCAACTTTGCATTGTATTGTGGCCCAAGGCCGATGTGCAATTAAACTATTTCAGAGTTCAGAGTTCTCTCCACAAACATCACAAATACCCAACTAACCCTGCAGTACAAAAAAGACTAAATTCAGAAGAAAAAAATATCCCTCAAGTCAGAATGCGACTACCTTAATGGTGGCGGTTGGAGTGGTGGTGGTGGTGGTGGAGGAGACGGTCGCATACGCAAAAATCTTTACCTTTGGTGAACCTCGGAGAGCTCTAGCCGAGGAACGACCCTCCCCCCCAAAAAAAAAAAAAAAAAAAAAGAAAAAGACAAGCAGAAAAAACAATCCTCGCCAGACAAATGTAGCGAGACTAATTGCACGGTAATGGTCTACCAAACATTTAGTCGCTAAACCCACGGCTGTAGAAGCTTTTAACTATTGTCAACAATGCGGTGTTTGCGATGGTTATGGGGGTTTGTCTATATGGAAGTCTTGTGTAAAAAGAGTGTGGACTATTATAGCCTGGCTAGTTGGCCTTTAGCTTCTTTTGTTAGTCTTGCCTCCAAAGGTTAAAAGCTTAATCGACGAGGTTCAGCTTTTTTTTTTTTCTTAATGGAAGTGGGTGTGTTATGTATATGTAACAAGTCTGCACTAATAGTGCAAATAGAAGAATGACGCACGATTCTGTGTGTGTGTGTGTGTGTGTGTGTGTGTGTGTGTGTGTGTGTGTGTGTATTTGTGTGTGTGGGCGCGCGTATCCGTACGCATACACAGTGATACAAGGTTGGGGTTTCGAGATATAGTTATGTACAAACAATGACCGCAGATCGTTATGTACACATGTGTGTGCACTCGTCTTGTGTGTGTGTGTGTGTGTGTGTGTGTGTGTGTGTGTGTGTGTGTGTGTGAGTGTGAGTGATATGAGTGCGTGTGTCTGTCCGCCTGTCTGTCTGTATGCACCTCTGTGTGTTTGTGTCTGTGAGGGCACGCGCGTGTGTGCTTGCACAAATTCTCACACGCTCACGCGCTTAGAGTCTACTTGGGCTTCTATTCGAGGGCTATTTGTGCATCAATATGTGCTTATAAAACACACACACACACACACACACACACACACACAAAGGGGGGGGGTGTAGAGGCAGCTAGAGAGAGAGAGAGAGAGAGAGAGAGAGAGAGAGAGAGAGAGAGAGAGAGAGAGAGAGAGAGAGAGAGAGACAGAGAGACAGACAGACAGACAGACAGACAGAAATGCTATAAATGCTCAAACGTAAGCAGACACAAAGAGACAAAAAAACCAACAACAATCTATCTTCGATTAATACAGGGAGGGCCAGGATGTTTACGATTCTTCCTTCACCGTTTGAGTGTTAACGAGCTATCAGGTGATGCTGAGAGTGTGTCCAGCAGGGGGGGCCCTTCTTCACAGATGAAAGACCGGACACGTTCAACACTGCTCCTGAGCAAACATCAACGAAACCACTAAAACAACAACAACATCAGCAACAACAAACAAACATTCAACAACAAGCGATGAATCCACTGCTTTCATTCACTGCTTGAAGGAAAAAAAGATCAGCCATGATGTCCCATTGATTCCGTGATCGCGTTCATCTTCTCTACTTCTTAAAACCACGATAGATAGGCAAGTCCTTGATCTAATTGCAGACTCATCTCAGCTGGACATATACATATATACATATATTTTTTGGGGGGGTCATGATTCTAAGGGAAATTTTCCTGAAGGGAAAGAGATGGAATCTTTTTGATATTTTCAGTAGTGGATTTAGTTTTTGTTTGTTTGGTCGGTTTGTTGTTTTTTTGGGGGGTCGCTGTACTTGTTACAAATTGGACAAAAATCATATCAGCCGGTGATTACTTAAAATTTTTGTGTGTGTGGATATTCTGTACTCTCATTTCGATCTTTTGGTCGATCGATCGATCTCTCTCTCTCTCCCTGTCTGTCTGTCTATCTGTCTGTCTTTCTGCCTGCATATTTTTCTGTCTGTCTGTCTGTATGTCTGTCTCTCAGTGCCAGAAAATGTATTCATAATCATTACTGTATAAACTAATCACGAAACACAACACTAAAAGTCTTTAAAACAACAACATCACCACCACCACCACCAACGAAAACAACCCCCCCCCCCCAGCAACAACAACAAAACAACCACCACCACCACCACCACCACCACCACCACCACCACCACCGCCATCACTACCACCACCACCACCACCACCACCACCACCACCACCACCACCACCACGCTACGAATAATGGTCAATCCATCACGGTGACACAAACGGGAAGTAAGGCTGATGATGCCCCCGCTATAAAGGAAGAGAGCGAGGAGACAGGCAACACATTGCTGTATGGAGACAGACAGACAGACAGCGCTGACTGCAGGTAAGAGTTGATGAGAGTTGATGAGATTTCAGACATCCTTTACTGCCCTTCGCCCCCTGAGTGCTCCTGGTCTCCTATGGAGAGCAAAGATTGAGTCCTGATGCACTCTGTTCCGTGAAGGAGAGGAGATGATTAATTAGCGTGTGTGTGTGTGTGTGTGTGTGTGTGTGTGTGTGTGTGTGTGTGTGTGTGTGTGTGTTGTGTGTGTGTGTGACTGTGTGTGTGTGTGTGTGTGTGTGTGTGTGTGTGTTGTGTGTTTGTGTGTTGTGTGTGTGTGTGTTGTGTGTGTGTATGTTTGTGTGTGTGTGTGTGTGTGTTTTGTTGTGTGTGTGTGTGTGTGTGTGTACTCTATTTTTATTGTTTTATTTTAGTCTTTGATTTCGAGCATAATGGCATAAGCACTCATGTGATTTTTTTCATCCAGTCCCCGTGTGTATGCAGTTTTGTAAGTTTTGTCATCCGTTCCCACCGGCACACAATGGCTTACTCTTCCGAAAAGCGGAACGGGTTTCAACGTGTGCCCAAGTTGATCTGCGTGCGTTTGCACACGAGACCTCGGTTTATATAGTCTCATCTGAAGGACTTTTGGGGGAGTGGAGTCGGCACTGATGTTAACTCCAGAGGAAAAAATCCTCTTGAACGGGAATTGAACTCGGGTCAGCAGATCACAAACACATCACTCTAACCAACAGGCTATCCCGTCCCCTGTGTGTGTGTGTGTGTGTGTGTGTGTGTGTGTGTGTGTGTGTGTGGTGTGTGTGTGTGTGTGTGTGTGTGTGTGTGTGTGTGTGTTGTGTGTGTGTGTGTGTGTGTGTTGTGAGTTGTGTGTGAGTGTGCGTGCTTGCGTGCGTGCGTGCGCGCGCGCGTCTGTGCCTACACACTTCCACGCACGCATGCATTAGCACACAAGCTCGTGACTCGGTCTTCTAAGCGCTTCGATTTGTTTGTTTTTTACAAGATTCAGCGCTATTAATTCATATATTATTATTATTATTATTTCTCCTGTCTTAACTCTATGCCCCTCCTCCCATATCCTGGCGTTGTGTCCTGCACAATGGTTGTTGTGCACTACATGATCTCCTGTTATCACTGTCTACCCCATTTGTGTTCCGTGTTGAAAATATTTATTGGCCTCATTTATTCTATTCTTATTTTGCTGAAGAGAACTATTTTTTTTTAAATAGCTGGAATAGATTTAAACACAGAAGTAAAAAATAAACGTAAGATAAAAATAAAACATTAAGTATTTGTAACAAAATCTAAAAAGTGAATTACACTACTCTTATTTTGCTAAAGAGAATTATTTTTATATCTAGAATTTATTCAAACACAGAAGCAAATATAAACGTAAGATAAATAAAAACTTTAGATATTTGTAACAAAACTTAAAAAGTGAATGATACAAACAGCAAGCTATCTTTTTTTAATTTCTGGGTCACCCCCCCCCCCCATCCCCAACCTCTCGCCCCAAGATGAAAGGAAGGAGAGGATGGGAGGGGGGTGTTTCGAACTTGTCTAGCCTCCTATTTGGATACTTTAAACCCTCAACCACCCAAACTGTCGATACTTGTTTTCGAATTGATGACATATAGTATTTGCAATCAGAATTTAAAGGAATGGTCGATATCAGACGGTCAGATTATGGCTGGAAACTGGCTTCTGATACAAAATCGTTCACTGTCATCAACCACTGTTTTCCGTGGCCGATGGCTATCATGGTTGTTGGTTATTTTTCTAGGAGGAGTAGAAAATCACTTGTCTCCAGTTTCCAACACTGGTCTTACCAGCGTCTGGTGTGAGGAAATCTCTCGTTCAAGTGTACACTGTTTTCTCCTATCTTTTTTTCCTGGTTACTTCCTGTTGAAGACACACCGAAGAAGAAAAATATGGAAAGAATGAAAGCGAGAAGAGTGAGTTTAATTCCTGTTTGTGGCCGATCCCTGACCCCCCCCCCCCCTCCCCAATCCCATTCGCTAGACTTTGAGTGGTGGTCTGGGTGCTAGCCTTTTGGAAGAGACAATAAACCAAGGTCGCATGTGTAATGCATACTTGAACAGATAGAAAAACAAACGGAAACAAGAGATTTATCCTTGTCAAATTCTGGAGAAGAAAAGCTAGTCTCAAAGGCGAAGAAGTACGTATGCAGACAGCATTAAAAAACGAAGGTGGCGCTGGTTTTGTGGCGACACGATCTACCCGGGTGAGCAGTCCAGATTTACGTATAGAAAGTCTGTCGTGGCTTCAAGTAGTAGTATACAACACAGTACATTACAATACAGAAACAAAACGATACAATACAAAAAGCCTTGTCTAGAAAAGATGTAAGCCGCCACTCCCTACCTCCTAAGCAGTCTATAAATTTGTGAAAGGAAATTATCTCCAAAAAGGTGATGTTTTCTATTTATTTTGGAATAGGTATATCAAACTGACAACAGTCTAAAAGGTTAGCTAAACATACTCCCATAGAATTAGCAACTATTTGCATTTGTATACTGACTTATATAGTGACGAATGATAGTTACCCCGACATGGTATTGCTTTCTGGAACAGTCCAAATTGGTATAGATTTCCATAGACATCTAAATCGTGCCTTAAAACCAGATCAACTTACATTTAGTGTTACAAAGTCGAGCAAGATACTGATAACAGACTTTTATTGCCATCCAAAGCCAGTGGCTATAATCATTGTCGGTTGTTTTTCAGGAGGGACTTCAAAGTTCACTTGTCTCGATTTCCAAAACTGGTATTCTGAGATATGTTGGTCATGTAAACAGAAACACAGAGACAAACCTGATGACGACAGTTCTTCAAGGTAAAGGTTATTTATTTATTTATTTATTTTATTTATTCTTTTATTTATTATTTTGTATCGAGGATAATGGAATAAGCACTCATGTGCTTTTTTTTACATCCAGTCCCCGTGTGTATGCGGTTTTGTAAATTCTGTCATCTCTTTCCACCGGCACACGATGGCCTACTCTTCCGAAAAGCGAAACAGGATTTAACGTGTGCGCAAGATGTTCTGCATGCGTTCGAACACGGGGCCTCGGTTTATAGTCTCATCCAAAGGACAAAAGGAAAAGAGGCAGACCACCAACATCCTACATTGCCAACATCACGAGATCAGTGGTCTGGGAGAGCTATAGAAGATCGTAGAACTCGGCAGAGACAGAGAGAGATTGTCAAACTCTGGTGGCATTGCGTGGGACTCCTACCGATGACAGGGGTGCGGTGATGGAGACAGTAGAGTTGAGCTGAGTTGAGCTGAGTTGAATTGGACATTATCAACATCTGGTGTGAGGAAATCTCTCCTTTCAAGTGCACTCTGTCTTCTCCTCTCTTTTTCTGATTACTTTCCTGTTGAAGAGACACAGGAGACGAAAACTAAAGGAAACACGAAAACGAGAAAAGTGGGTCAGGGTCTTGTTTGTGGCCCCAACTTTCTCCACATCCTTGAAGTTCTAACAACACAATGTATTCGCCTAGAACCAGAAAGAAGGGAACTAACCTAGATGAGACTGTGTTGCGAAGTAGAATGAAATACAAGGATATAGTTTCTCCATTCTGGGCCATGGATACCAAAACTGAATTAAAAAAAAAACAACAACCCTCAAACAACCACCCACCTAACAGACCAAGTGCCCAGTGACCAATCAAGCAGGCAGGCAAGGATCCCTCCTACCCCTCCGGCTTTTGTGAGGACACACCTTGACTTCTTACAGGACAAGGGGTATCTAGTCCACAACCACTCATCAGAGTGTCACGTCATTAATCAATCATCAGAGTGTCACGTCATTAACATTCATCAGAGTGTCACGTCATTAACCATTCGTCAGAGTGTCACGTCATTAACCATTCATCAGAGTGTCACGTCATCGACCATTCGTCAGAGTGTCAGGTCATTAACCATTCGTCAGAGTGTCACGTCATTAACCATTCGTCAGAGTGTCACGTCATTGAACATTCATCAGAGTGTCACGTCATTAACCATTCATCAGAGGGTCACGTCATTAATCATTCATCAGAGCGTCACGTCATTGACTATTCGTCAGAGTGTCACGTCATTGACCATTCGTCAGAGTGTCACGTCATTGACCATTCATCAGAGTGTCACGTCATTGACCATTCATCAGAGTGTCACGTCATTGACCATTCATCAGAGTGTCACGTCATTGACTATTCATCAGAGTGTCACGTCATTGACCATTCATCAGAGTGTCACACTCCTTTTTGTGACAAGTGTTATTTGTAATGGACGCTTTTCCATCACAGATCGCGAGACCGACGATCAAGAACAGCAGATCACTGTGGGGAGTTGTGAGAAAACTGGTTCCTGATAGAAGAAAACTGTTGTATGCTATCAAACACTGATGGAATATGGTGCATCGCTATCCAGCAATGTATTCTTAAGCGGGCAGTAGCTTTAATGGTTGTTTGCCGTGTTTCTGGGTGGTCCTCAAGAGCCTTTGATCCCTCTTCTGTGGTAATGGATAAAATTGGACTGATCGAGGCATGGTGTGAAGGCCTTCTCTCGTGCAGGTTTTTAACAATGTCTGTCTTTTCTAATGATTACTTCCCGATCAAGAGAGAAAGGAGGACAAAAAGACAGCAGTGTCCAGTAAGAAAATCAAAACAATAGTAACAATAATTGGAATTTATAAAGCACTATATCTTGCAAAAATAAATCAAAGCGCTTCCATTCAGCCCACTCCTACACATGCAACCAACAATGATTAACAGTTTTTAAGAAATTCAAATACACACACGCACGCACACACACACCACCGAGGTTATACACCCAATCATCTCCCCTCCCGTACCCCCGCGCACCCCACGTACTTCCCCACCCCCCTGAAAGCAGTGTTGTCTTTCAGTGACGAAGAAAATGGCTCCGCAATGACAAGACTTTGTATTATTAAACTGATGTTTTTCCTAACTCGAAAGGTGTGTCTTAATAAATACTAAAAAAGAAAATCAACCAATTAACAACAAAAATAAAGAGCACATAATTCAACAAAGAAACAAGCAAGCAAATAAGCATACACATAAGCGCATGAAAAACATAACAAAATTTATGTTTAAAAAATCACATGCATTGTACAATAATTTGCACTTGTCTACTGACTGACATGGAACATCTATCGATCCCAATGAACAACAGTTCTCCAAACAATGTTCTTTTAATGACAAAGTCTGTGTTCATGTGATCTTTATTCTGACACACAAACCGCTTACTCTGACCATTTCAACCCTAAGTCCACGCTACAGATCTTATTACTATCATCTCAACAGATTGATCATTATATCCTGTAGCAGTCAAAACCATAATTCTGACAGAAAAGGTCGTGTCAGGTTAGGTGTCTCCGTGGATGCTGTCGCAATGCCACCAGGGTTCGCCATCTTTGGCTGCCTCTGCTGAGTTCTACCATCTCCTGTAGCCCTCCTCCCAGACCGCTGACCTCAGTGATGTTGTCAGGCAATGTAGGATGTTGGTGGTCTGCCTCTTTTCCTTCTGCCGTCTACCCTACCTAGGAAAGCTGTCGTCATCAGATTTGTCTGTGTGTTTCTATTTACATGACCAACGTATCTCAGTCTGCGCTTGTGGATGACAGGAAAAGGATGAACAAATTCAGAAACAAGTAGCCACTCAACCAGCCTCCCGGGAAACCAAACCACTAGTACAAAAAACTCGCTGCAGCAAGAAACAACAGCAAGAAGAACAAGAACAACAGCCACAATTTACAACAGCAATGACGAGGGCGACAACAACAAAGACGATGATGACCACCACAACAAGAACAACAACGACATAACAAGTAGCAATAACTAATAATGATGATGGCGAGAATGATGATAATGATACTACTACTACTACTACTACTACTACTACTACTACTACTACTACTACTACTACTACTACTACCACCACACACCACACACCACCACCACACCCACCACCACCACCACCACCACCACCACCACCACCACACACAACACAACAACACAACAACAACAACAACAACAACAACAATAATTAAATCTACTTGGGCGTGTCTGTCAGTAGGATTGTTTTAACTTTCTGATGGGTCAACAACAAGTGACGTTCCACAACAAACACTATCCACAAGTCCGCAGTCTTTTCCCCAAGCCATTCTACCAGAGATGATGAACATTAGCAGGCTGAGGCACCGCTGCTTGAACACTGGCTTCTGATGCAGCATTGTTCCTAGCATCAACCAGCAGCACACTTCAAGGCACTTGACTTGACTTATGCCTCTTGGTTCCTTGGGGAACATAGGGCTGCAACAACACCCCTCCAACGAACTCGGTTTTGGGAGATCCTCTTCAGCTCGGCCCATGTCATTCCGGCTGCCTTCGTTTCTTCGTCAACACTTCTGCGCAAGGTCTGCTTTGGTCGACCAACTTTCCGCTTCCCTTGTGGATTCCAGTCAAGGGCCTGTCTGGTGACATTTGTCGCAAGGCACAAGGTTGTTTTATTCCTTATTTGTTGTACATTGTCTCCTCTGTTGGCAGAATTTCTGAAATTGGTACCATCGAGGTTGAGCTCCCCGGCCCCCCCCCCCTTCCCCACTCAAACCCACCTCCTCCCTGTTCTTCAGCTAGAGCTCCGAGGTTCATCAGTGGTGAGATTCTCCGTATGTGACCCAGTTTTGCCCACCATTCAGGTAGCCGCATTCCGACTTCGGGGATAGTGTCTAAACACGACACCCATGTGTATGTGTAAATTGTTATCATCCGTTCCTACCTGTTACGCAATGGCCTACTGTTCCGAAAAACAGAACAGGTTTTAACGAGTGCTCAAGATGTTCTGCGTGTGTTCCTACGTGGGACTTCGAGTAGAGTCTCATCTGAAGGACTTAAGCGTGGATTTGGTACTGATGATAACTCCGGGGAAAAATAATCCCCTCAAAGAGGTGCTGCAGTGGTGGCTCAAAGCCATCAGGCCCTGGTGCATGGGTTCAACGCTCTAACCACTAGACTATCCCCCCATCCTGGAGGTCTTGGCTAAAAGAGCATCTTTGCTTTCTCATATTCTTTTAGTGTGTTTTGGTATCATCTTAGCTCCTGAGATTTTGTCAAACAGAAAATAAATAATCTATCTATCTATCTATCTATCTATCTATCTATCTATCTATCTATCTATCTATCTATCTATCTATCTATCTATCTATCTATCTATCTATCTATCTATCTATCTATCTCTCTCCATATATATATCTATATATTATCTATTATATATATATATATTATATATATATATATGTATATATATATATATATATATGATTATTATGTGTGTGTGTGTGTGTGTGTGTGTGTGTGTGTGTGTGTGTGTGTGTGTGTGTACAGGTAAAGGTGTCCCATAACCTATAAGGTCGTAAGGGAGCGAGGCGTCAGAGACCTCACTTCTCTAGGGGCCAGCGTATTGAGAGCAGCGCCCATCTCCCCTCCTTCATTTCTTTACCTTCCCTGACCCTAAAGAGGCAGGAACCTATTTACAGCTGGGTGAACTGGGGGGACTATACTGAAGCCAAGGCGCGCAAACGGTCACCCATGCAAGTAGTAACCACGCTAGACGCTGCTTAACTTGGCTGGGGAATGGCAACTAAAACACAGCAGAAACGAGTGCTCGCTTACGTACCCCACCGACGCTAAAAGTGCAAGGAAAAACTTTCCTGAACCAGACAAACACGTGGAAGATGATGGTGTGTAATTGGGTCCTTCACCCTAGCAGCTGTCCTGTCTGCCAGTGCCTGTGTTCTGATGAATGACAGCTGGTACTGGCAACACCACTGTTCCAGACAGCACAGAGAGAGAGAGAGAGAGAGAGAGAGAGAGAGAGAGAGAGAGAGAGAGAGCAGAGAGAGAGAAGACAGACAGAAAGACAGAGAATCCGTTCCAATCCTGTTGTTTATAGCCCCACCGACCACAGAGGCCATATCGGGGCTGTCACCTCAGAGAGAGAGAGAGAGAGAGAGAGAGAGAGAGAGAGAGAGAGAGAGAGAGAGAGAGAGAGAGAGAGAGAGAGAGAGAGAGCATATTCAGCGGTCCACAAGCCTTTGCAGGGATCCAATCAGCCTACCAACTAATTCAACAAGTAATTGATTCGCTAAGTAATCAATCAGCCAACCAGCCAACCACACGCTCACCCTCCCACCCACGTACCTAACCAACAGGGAAAAAACCCCACCTTTCCCAAACCAAGACAAATGTATATATGACAGACCATGGTTCCTAATTGGGTCACTCTGCCCTTGCAGCTGTCCAACGTGTCAGTACCCGTGTTCTGATAGATGATTGCTGATACTGACAATGCTGCTGTTCCCGGGAAAGAGAGAGAGAGAGAGAGAGAGAAGAGGGGAGAGAGAGAGGGTAGCGGAAGAGAGAGAGAGAGAGAGAGAGAGAGAGAGAGTAGCGGAAAAGAGTGTGTGAGAGTGAGAGAGAGAGAGAGAGAGAGTAGCAACAGCAGACTGCATGACTTTTTGTTGTTGTGAAAACGTAGTTATTTTAGAAAAATAATTACATCATAGCTTAAAAAAAATTCGCAATTAAGATCTTCAAATTCTATTTGTTTCTCCCCAAAAAGTATTTGAGACCAAGGTCTGTTTTGAACTTTTGTAGTTTGAATCCAGCATGGAGAAACACAGTGTTTAAAGTTGGGGAACTTGATCAAACTTGAAAAGGCTACGAAATGATTTGATTCGCTAATCACCGTTTTTACGTTTGTCAATGATTGCTCGAGGTTAATTTCAATGTGTTGATACTTTAAATTATTTTGGGACTTGATATCCTTTGTGAAGGTTCCAAAAGAGTTAAAATATTTAATTTCTTTAAGTTTCGATTCTTGAAAACTGGCTGCTAATGCAAAACTGCTCATTGTAAACAGGCTTTAAGTTTTTCATTTTATTTTGTTTAATGTCTTGTTCACTCCTAGCAATAGGAGAGGCGCAAGAGTGGGGAGGGGAGCGAACTGAATCAAGTGACAGAGCAATTAAGTTCTTCCATAATGAATGAACGGAAGATGGAGAATTACCTTTAGAATATAAACAACTTTAGGTGTCTGCACAATATATGTCAACAAACTTTACTAATTCATTGTCAATCAAACATAAGTTTCGGTGGTAACAAGAAAAATATAAGTTTCAGTGGTAACAAGAAAAATATTCTCATTATTTTTCTCATGAAATAATGTTCTTCAATTACGTGATTAAAAAAATAGCTACTATCGCTCCCAAGTAGAAACATTTATGTCTAGATCTATTTTGGCCAAGCAACGCACACATCAGGTTAACGTCCCCTGAATCTTGATCCCCTTGTAACCTTTTCCCTACCGCGTCACGTTTACGAAAAATCGTACATTCTGTGACGTAAGAGAAAAAAATCAACACCAAAACAAGGGTGTCTGGAATCTCTTTGGGGGTCAGAGGAAAGAATGGTTTTCTCACGATCCAATCACAGTTTAGACACAACAGCACCTCTACACTTACCCTCATCCCCTTCCCCCTCCTATCTCACCCACCCCCCTCCCCTTACCATCCCAACGCGCGTGTATTTTTACCACTAACCCGCCCCCCCCCCCCCCCCCCCCCCATTCCAGGTTAATCTATTTTGAAGTGGAAGCGTTTTTCGTCTGTTTTCAGAAAGGGGCTCCGGCGTGTATGCAGGTTGCTGAGAAGACTTGTTTCCTTTGTTTTTTGGTTTGAGTTTATCACGTTTCTCTTCAATGAAAAAAAAGAACAATCAATGATTTTTTCTCTCTCCCTCTGGGAGAGAATTTATGAGGTCAGTATTACCAGCTAGAAGAGACTTTCCATGGAACTCAATCACTTTTAAGTTCAAATTTCCCTGGGAAGGAAGTGTCTGACTTAAGATCGTCCAAGAGAAAGTCACGCTTTTATACGAGAGCCTTTCAGGTAGATTTTTTTTTTAACCGTTGGTCCTTTATTTGTTTTTTTTTCTTCAAACAGTGTTTCATTTAGCATGCAGGTAAATTTTATATTATTGCGCATAAACTGCCAATAATGTTCTTAATGTACTTACATGCGCGTAGGTGTGTGTGTGTGCGTGCATGGGTCTGCGTGTATGTAAGTGTGTGTGTATGTGTGCGCGCGCGCGCGCGCACGCGTGTGTATTCATGACTATGGCTTTTGCGTCTGAGTGCGTATGCATCTTATTTGGAGAGAGAGAGAGAGAGAGAGAGGAGAGAGAGAGAGAGAGAGAGAGAGAGAGAGAGAGAGAGAGAGAGACACACACACACACACACACACACACACAGGTAGACAGAGACAGAGCGCTGTTTTGGCTTTGCTGTTGTTAAATACTATTGTTTGTTAAATAATATTGTTGTTTTTAAATACTATTTTTCTTCCTCACCCACCAACATTGTTCTCCTATTAGACACTTTTCAGTTTTGATTGTCATGATTATGATCATCGAGGAAACAAGCACGCCTCCATTCATTTGGCGAAATGAGACAAAGCAGGTTAATGTCCCTTTCATCTGAACTCCTCTTTGTGAGGCTGCAGTGAGTGGGTCACCCTAGGGAAAGGCAATGTCTCGCTGATGAAAGTGAAGATAACAAAAACCCCACCAAAAAAACAACAACACCCACAACCAAACCGGCCAGAGTCTGAGATCCTTTTTGGGGGCAGACAGGAAAATGGTTTGCTCACGATCTGATCCAGTGTCATTTGTCTGCTCTGCCCCCCCCTTATCCCCCCCCTTCCCTCCCACCCAACCTCCCTCTTCGGCTCTTACCTTCCCTCTCCACACTCTCTGTCTCTTGTTTCTTTCTCTGTCTTTCTGTCTGTCTCTGTCTGTCTATCTTTGTCTCTGTCTCTCTGTCTGTCTGTCTGTCTGTCTCTCTCTCTCTCTCTCTCTCTCTCTCCCCTCTCCCCAAATCATTTGAGCCAGTAGTTTTACAGAGTAAAATCAAGTTAGTGTGAAATAGGGGGACGGGACAGGCTAGTGGTTAGAGCGCTGGGCTCACAATTTGACGACCCCACGGCGAGCCTGGGTTCAAGTGACCATTAAGACACCCACTGAAAGGGATTCCCAGCCCCCCTCGCCCCCCTGGGAGTTGATATCAGCACTGACTCCACTCCTCTGAAAGTCTTTCGGATGGGACTACAAAGCGAGGTCCTGTGTTCGAACGCATGTAGAACATCTTGCGCACACCTTAAACCCGTTCTGCCTTTTGTGGAAGAGTAGGTCGTTGGTGCTGGTAAGAACCGGTAATAATACCGTATAAGTAATATTACCCCGAAAATGCGGCATGCAGGCAGGTGTCGTGCTTTGACACCGGCCCCGAAGTCGACATACAGCTATTTATTGTTTATTTATTTATTTATTCTTTTATATCGAGGATAATAGAATAAGCACTCATGTGCTTTTTTACATCCAGTCCTTGTGTGTATGCGGTTTTGTAAATTTTGTCATCTGTTTCCACCGGCACACAATGGCCTACTCTTCCGAAAAGCAGAACAGGATTTAACGTGTGCGCAAGATGTTCTGCATGCGTTCGAACACGGGGCCTCGGTTTATAGTCTCATCCGAAGGACTTTGACATTCAGTTCGATTTTCTTGTCAAACTGGGAAGAAAGGGCAAGGCTGGGAATCGAACCCAGAACCTCACGGTTACGTAAATGGTGGGCAAAACCGGCCAAGTGCACAAACTACTGACCATTTGTGAACCTTTGAGGTTTAGCCGAGGAACGAACATTTTTTTTTCAAATGAAAAAGCGTCTTTGTTTGCTCTTTTTTTTTTTGTATACTGGACCTCAAGAAACACAGATTGTAGAGAAAGTATCGATATTTTGGGCCGGTGCTTTACTTTAAATTAAATTTTTTTTAAACAATGAAATAAATTAGATGACAAGAAACACGAACAAGCAAAGACTTCTCTGGTTCTCTATGCTTTTTGTCGACCTTTCCTTTTCTTTTGTTTCATTTTTTGTTTGTTGTTGCCACACTCCTGCGAGTTTTATCAGAGCAGCATCAGATGCCACGAACGCCGCTTTTCACATCGAGGAAGTTCCGCGTCATGGTTTCATTTTCTCGCGGAGTAAAGTGTCCATGAAAGGTCGAGTTTCTCTCGAGAGATCAGGGAAGCAAGCAAGTGTGGGCATTTCATCATAACTCGCTGTTTTGCGGGAGACTGTGAGGATTGACGGAATATTTCTTGGTCTTCCTGTTCGAAGAGTAGGCCATTGTGTGCCGGTGGGAACGGTTGACAAAATTTACAAAACTGCACACACACGGGGACTGGATTTTAAAAAAAAGCACATGTATGCTTATTCCATTATCCTTGAAATAAAATTAAAAAACGAAGAAAAGAAAAAAAAGAACCATTTATTCCTTATTTCATCCTCTGAAATGCGAGGGGTGCGGGAATAGTTTAGTGGTTGGAGCGTTGCTCTCGCAATTTAATGGCCCTAGAACGAGCCAGAGTTCGAGCCATCACCAAGACTCTCGTTCCCCTCTGGAGTTAACATCAGCATAGGCTCTACTCCACAGAAAATCCTTTGGGTGAGACTATAAACCGAGTCCCTCTTGTGCGAACGCGCGCAGAACATCTTGTGCTCACGTTAAAACCCGTTCAGCCTTCGGAGGTGCCGGTAAGAACGGGTGTCAAACTATGAAAAAAAAGTATGTCATTGATGCCGTATTTGGGCATTAACCCCGAAGTCAGAGTGCGGGTACCATAATGGGGGCAAAGCGGCTGCATACACAGAAATCTCACCTTTGATGAACCTCAGGAGCTCTAGCCAAGGAACGAAAACAAAGTCACTAAAATAACACGGGTCAGATAAATTTCTCTTGAATGAAAATTTATTGTTGAGCTTTTTAGTGGGTCTCGCTTGCGGAAGGTGGTATATTTCTGTTAAAAGAAAGGAACAAAACTATTTCAAGAAAGAAATATTAAAAGAAAGGAACATAAATTTTAAAAGAAAAGAACAGAAATGTTTAAAAAAAACCCACCAACCAACCAACCAACCAAAAAACCCCAAACAACCCAGGAATATTAGCGCTAGCAGTCCTGTGGATGACAGAAAAGATGGTTTCCTCATTATCTGATCAATATCCTTCAGGCCTTAGTGCTCTCTCTCTCTCTCTCTCTCTCTCTCTCTCTCTCTCTCTCTCTCTCTCTCTCTCTCTCTCTCTCAACAAAAATAAAACAAAACAAACAACCCCCCTCCCCAAAAAACACCCCCCAAACAAAACAACAACCCCAAAACACAAACGAAAAAAACGATCAATCATCATTTTACCGAATTATGTCATTTTAGGCCCGTCGGTTTTGAAGTAGAAAGGTTTTGTTTGATTTTTCTTTTAAAGAATAGGGTCGCAAAATGCATGTTTTTTTTCTAGTTGGTCGTTTATATATATTATTTCCAATAACAAAAATAAATTAAACTCGAAGAAAGCATACGCTTCTTTTGTAACTTCTTTTCCTATTCTCTTTTTCAGTTTTGCTCTTTCCCAGTGACAGTCACTCTGAATAGAAAAAATGATTACTTGTGCCTGGACTCATTTTTTGGATAGAAGGGAAGAAATTCCCTCACAATCCTATCAATATCAGTTATATCTCACAGTCCTCTTGCTTGTTCGCCACTATTTAAACCTCCCCCACCCCACCCCCAGAAAAAAATCCCTGGGTTGGTTTTTGTTGTTGTTGTTCAAACCAAACAAGATCATTTTTAGCCTATCGATTTTGAAGTAGAAGTGTTTTTGCTTCCTTTCCTTTGCATTTGATTGACATATTTGTCTTTGAAGGGAAAAACCCCCTTAAGAATCCCCCCTCTCTAAAAAAAGAAAACAAACACACAAAACAAACAAACACAACAACAATTAAAAAAACCAAACCCAAAACATCTCCCTGAAAATACTACAAGTTGAATGCAAAGACTGAATGACGGCAATCCACAGATCTTATTCAACAGGGTTCCTGTAGAAAATATCAAATAGTTTAGATAACTGGGTTCTGTTGATATTGAGTACTGAAGCTACTCTAAAAATCATCAAGATACTTCTTCTTCTCTCGTTCGCTTTACAACGTCAGATCTATCTGGGAAGACTATTGGCATGTCCTTTCCAGCTCCTCTCGTGGGCCTTACATACAGCTTGGTTTGCAGGGTTATCTGTCGGCCACACAATCGTCCTCAGAAAACATCAGGATAAGAACTGGGCTGACAATGCAACAAAAATGATTCAACCCAACAACACCTGGAAAGAGAGGCATGTTCCGCAAGAAGTGCGGATCAACCCTTTAATCTGTTAAATCTGAACAATGATGATTTCGGGCTGTAAATCCCACACACCCAAAGAAGCTGACTGAAAAAGAATTTATGCAACAGAGTTGAAATTGTATTGAAGACTACTTCGTGTAAAAAAAGGGCAGAAGTACCAGTGAAGTGTTTTTGAAAAAGCTGATAACACCAGATAACTACTTTCAGGCATCAAACACAAACTCTCTTCCATCACAACAGCTTCAATACAACTTGGCAATGCATCAGTCCCTTTATCCACTGCTGTGAAGTATTTAGGGGTCATTATTGACAACACACTCTCTATGCAAAAATTCATCACCCAGACCTGCCAGTCCTGCTACTATCAATTACGGCGTATTAGTGCAATTCGAAAGTACCTGTCCACAGATGCAACATCCAAACTTGTTGCGTCTCTCATTCTTTCACGTCTGGACTAGTGCAATTCTCTGTTGGCTGGTCTGCCAGCATCATCAATCCAATCCATTCAACGTATACAAAACTCTGCAGCTCGTCTAATCCTCAGAAAGAAAAAATCCGAGCATATTACCCCTCTCTTGCAATCTCTCCACTGGCTGCTTGTGCCACAGAGAGTAAACTATAAGATCAGTACCCTCTGTTACAAATGTCTCCACAAAACAGCACCCGCCTACCTCTGTGAATGTCTTCACTTGTACACTCCTTCTCGTTCTCTCCGCTCTGCTGCAGATACCTTGTCCTTACGAATACCTAGATTCAACCAATCCACCATCGGCCGTCGCTCTTTCTCAATTTCTGGTCCATTGATGTGGAATGATCTCCCTCTCTCTCTCTCTCTCTCTCCGCCAAAAGCCTTCTTATGACACTTTTAAATCCAGTCTCAAGACATATTTATTTCAAACCTAAGATTTTCCTCTCCTGCCTCATCTCATAGTTTTTCCCTGCCTTCAACAGCCAAAATCCTATTGCCCTGCCAGGGTGTGTGACCTGTGTGTGTGTGTGTGTGTGTGTGTGTGTGTGTGTGTGTGTGTGTGTGTGTGTGTGTGTGTGTTTGTGTGCGTGTGGGCACATTTGGACTTGATGGAACTATTACTTGTTACTGGTTGTATGACTGTAAGAATGAGTTGAGTGCAAGCGCTTTGATTTGTCTCTGCAAGATATAGCGCTATACAAATTCCATTTATCATTATTATTATTATTATTATTATTATCAACAAGAGAAAACAAGAGTGAATTAGCCCTATGTGTATGTGTGTGCTTGTGAGAGTGAATTAAAAATCTGATGATCCTTGTGTGAATGATAGGAATGCAAACGCTTTGGTTTGTTTGCTTTACAACATTCAGCGCAATAGAAATTCCATATGTTATCATTGTCATTATATATCAATTACAAAAAAACCACAAACAAACAAAGAAAAACCCGCAACAACTCAAGGCAGCCATTTTACAAGAAATAACGAAAGCGAAAAAAAAAGAAAGAGAGGGAGAACATCCCCGACTTCTTCAAGGAGAAGACAACTGGCATCAGCGGCCTAACTGTTAAAGAAATTGTCAGCTAAAGTCCAGACAGAGCTAGATGGAGTGGACAGGGCAGTGCAGTGTCACCGAGTGCAGAGCTAATCAACGTACCTGGTGACACAGACAGGCGAGACCAAAAACGACAGCAACAACAAATGTCGTGAGACAAAAATGAAACGAAATCCCAACAAGCACAAATTTTGTTTCTTTTCCCTTTCAGGTAATTTTTGGATTTTCTTTTCTAATTCTATCGGAGAGTTTATCAAAGCGGCAGCACCCACCATTGAAAACTTTCCATAGAGAGGAAGACGACCAGCCAGCCTCAACTGCTCATTCTCACATGAAGTGAAGTTTTCAGGCTAGATCAAGTTCCAAGGAGTAGGGGGTGTTTCAGGGAAAGATAGCTGTTGAGCGAGAGCTGCGGGGTTGAAGGAATGTCTTCTGGTCCTTCTGAAGAACACTTTCCCCTCCTTTCAATGGCTGAAATAACATAAACCAGGTAAATGTCTCCTGAATAGAAATCGTCTTGTTTCGCTTTTCGGTGGGTCACGTGTACAAAGGACGTATCTTTCTGATGAAAGGGAAAGAACACCACTGCCAGTGACTGCATTCTAAGAAAAGACGGTTTACTCAGGATTTGATCAGTATCGTTTGGATCTCACTTTCCCCTCTTTCCCATCATTTTGTTCCCATTCTCTCTCTCTCTCTCTCTCTCTCTTCTCCTCTCTCTCTCTCTCCTCTCTCTCTCCCCTTCCTCTAAAAAGGAAAATAACCCCCCTCTAAACACCCCCCCCCCCCCATACACCTCACCCCTCACACACGCGCGCTACACAACGTTTAATTTTTACAATGAAAAACCATTTTAGGCTAGGTTCGTCAGTTTTGAAGTGACAATATTTTTATGGTTGCTTCTTTATCAGATAATTATATCTAGGTCGTTTGAACCCGAGCAGATTACTGAAAAAGGCTGCTTTTATTTTCTAGTTGGTACTGACCAAATTATGAGATTGACAGTGCACTTCTTTTTTCACCCACAAGACAACATGTGCAACTTTTTTCTTCTGTGGAAAATTTAGCAACTCGAAAAAAAGTTTATATTTTCTTTTCTTGCCTTTTTTTTGGGAGGGGGGTGGGTAAGCTCTCTCCTTTTTCCTATAGATAATTTTTCAAAGTAGCGGCTGGTGCCAGAAACCCCCCCCCCCCCACCCCCCCCCCCAACTTTCCATGAAAAGTCAGATCGAATTAAATACTAGATTCCAGGGGGGCGGGATAGCTTAGTGGTTAGAGCGTTGCGCTAATCATCTGACGGCACGGGATGGAGCCACCAGGGAGACACCTGGTTTAGGGAACTTTACCCTGGAGTTACCATCAGTACTGAATCCACTGGCCCCCAAACGTCCTTCGGATGAGGCTATAGACAGAGGCCCTGTGCAAAAACGTACGCAAAACATCTTAGGCACACGTTAAAACTCCAAATGCAACAAATAGCCTTAGGTTGACGTTTCCCCATGTAGAGCGTAGGCATACTTGTCGTGAATCAATTTTGTCATATAGAGTAGTAACAGCTTGAAGAAGATTTTTTCCAAGTCAGACCGATAAACAATTTTTTTTTCAGAGTCTAGATCTTCAGCAAAATCAATATTGAGTCAGTTTTTCTTCATGTAGACTAGATCTAGATCTACAGCAAAATTAGTATTGGGTGAGTTTTTCTCCATGTAGAGCAGTAACAGCCTTATTGAATGAATGAATGAGCGAATGAATGAACGGAAGAATAAGTGAATGAATGTGTTTCCTTTCATTGTAGCCGGCAAAACCATTCATACGGCTGGAATTTTCTGTTTTAAAAAATCCCTATCAGTGTCTACATAAAGAAAAAAGGGCACAAAACTGGTTAATGAATAATGTCCCCTGAATCCCAGTCTTTTTGGGTGTGCTTTTGAACTGGTCACGTTTTAGGAAAACGCGCGCGCGCGCGCGCGTGTGTGTGTGTGTGTGTGTGTGTGTGAGTGTGTGTGTGTATATGAAACGAAGGCTTGAAATAAACAAATAAGAAAACCTCCGGAATCTTTAAACTGGAAGGAAAGGAATAGAGCTCTCTTTAGGTCTATACGATCAATATCGCTCTAACCGGGATGGGTTTCGCTGAAGCAGGTCTTGTTGCCGTGTCTATAACCAGCTCTGTATGAAGAAGGCCAGTCGTGCGTGTTCCAGTGTGGGCAGGACAGGGCTGGATAGGCTAGCGAAGCTTAGTTGGCCGTCAATAATACTTTCCCAGCCCTGGAAGAGAGCATCAATTCCATTTTTAGTCTGGAAGTTTTTGGGCATTAACTCCCAGATTTGGAGTCTGCTAATTATCTTTTTTATTCATAGAGAAAAACATCAACTTGACTCATGTCGATTGATAGAAGGATTAAATCATTAATGAAGTGTCTCTAGATTCAACCACCATTCCA
>CM054136.1:27906869-27921869 GCA_028751875.1 Rapana venosa | reverse complement strand
ATCTCTCTGTTCCATGGTTATCAGAAGTTTCTAGCGAAAAGGCAGTGGGTGTTTCAAAGTGACACAGCTTTTCTCTGCAGGTGTACCTCGACTGCTTCATGTTTCTCTTGTAATTAAAAAGTTTTCGGTATTTTGATCATGTTGTTTTTGTACACTGCATGCTTTCTCTGGCTTTAACTTGTGTGTGGTGTGTGTGTGTGTGTGTGTGTGTGTGTGTGTGTGTGTGTGTGTGTGTGTGTGTGTAGGTGTAGGTGTAGGTGTGTGTGTGTTCTTCGATTTTATGTCTATTCAGAAAAAGTGATATTAGAAGAGAGAGAGAGAGAGAGAGAGAGAGAGAGAGAGAGAGAGAGAGAGAGAGAGAGAGAGAGAGAGAGAACTACAGGAAAACAACGTAGCAATATAATTGTAAACTATCAACATAACAATGCAATCAATATCACGTAAAACAATGAAGAAAACTATAAATCAAACTATTAAGAACCACAAGTGTGTGTGTGTGTGTGTGTGTGTGTGTGTGTGTGTGTGTGTGTGTGTGTGTGTGTGTGTGTGTGTGAGTGTGTGTATGTGTGTGCGTGCGCGTGTGTGTGTGTGCGTGTGTGTGCGTGCGTGCGTGTGTGTGTGTATCTCTGTCTGTCTGTCTGTCTGTGTATCACTCTCTACAGTGTTTGTCTATCTCTCAGCACTTTCTCTTAATACTCTGACATAAAAACTGCTTGTCCTGCGTGCTTTATGCTGGTCACAGAAAAACACCATTAATAAGGTAAAGGTAAAGGAGTCCCATAACCTATAAGGTCGTAGGGGAGCGAGGCGTCAGAGACCTCACTTCTCTAGGGCCAGCATATTGAGGGCGGCGCCCATCTCCTCTCCCTCGCTGCTTTACCTTCCCTGACCCTAAAGAGGGCAGGTACCCATTTACAGCTGGGTGAACTGGGGGAACTGTACTGAAGCCAAGGCGCGCAAACGGTCACCCATCCAACTTGGTAACCTCGCTGGACGCTGCTTAACTTGGCTGGGGGAAAGCGAGTGCTCCGACCACTGAGCTATCCTGTCCCCTTAATAAGAAGGCCAAAACCCCCCAACTCAACCCAACTTGACTTTCTCTTAATAATCTGACCCCCCAAAAAACAAACAAACAACAACAACACCAACTGCTACACCTTTGGCCTTTATACCTGTCATAGAAACACACCATTAACAAGAAGACAACAACATCAAACAAACAAACCCAACAAAACCCACTGAACTTCTTGGCACTGTTTGCTGCCATTTCACATAATAACCAGAACGCAATGCTGTGCGTTTGCATGTCAGCGCATGTTGATGTTTTCCCAACCTGGAGCTGTGTGCGCTGTCTGGTGTGTAGGACGTGCATCCTGCACATTAACGGTTTGCTAATGGCGTGGACAAAGGCCGGGTCTTCAGGACAAAGAGAGACAGGAGGAGAAAGCCAGCAAGGTAATGCAAAAGCTAAAGAATAAAATAATGGCTTTAGAAGAAGAGATGCGTGCATAAGCACTAACACGGGAAAGGTTGAGTTTGTCTCAAAAGTATTGTTCACTGTTTGATTTCTTAGATCTCACATGCATGGAATATAAAAGCAAACTAAGAATCCTCAACAAAGCAAAACAGAACCCCCCCCCCCAAAAAAAAAAAAAAAAAATCCAAAACAAAAGAAACAAGACAGGAAAAATGATAACAATAGGAAATTGGTAAAAAAAACAAAAACAAAAACAAAGGATCACATTACAAGAAATTGCACATGGTTGCACCAATTATTCACAAAAGGATCCACCCCAATAAGGGTGACATGTACATGCCCCCCTCCCACTCCCCCACAGACAGGATAAATGTTGCTCACCTACAACAACACCCAACACATTCTGCATCAAAAAGAGTAATAAAAAAACACACTTGTCCTTTCTGCTCAACACCTTTCATACAAATACGCCATTAAGGAGAAACAACAGCAAAGCCTACCATTCTTTTTATTATTCTATTTTACACTATTTCCTGCCATGGCCCATGATATCCCCACAATGCTGTGTGTCTGCACGCTAGTGCATGTTGATGTTTTCCCAACCTGGAGCTGTGTGCCTGTCTAGTGTGTAGGATGTGCATCCTGAACATAACGGTTGGCTAATGGCGTGGACAAAGGCTGCGTCTTCAGGACAAAGAGAGACAGGAGGAGAAAGCCAGCAAGGTAATGCAAAAGGTAAAGAATAAAGAATAAAATAGTGGCTTTAGAAGAAGAGATGCGGGCATATGCACTAACACGGGAAAGGTTGATTTTATTTTTGAAGTGTTGTTCTCTGTCAGATCTGTCGGAATTCACGCAAATATAAAAATAAATTAAATAAAAGATAAAAAATGGAGACGGTAAAGATGAGATAAACGGGAGTAAAAGGAAAGAAAGTACAGAGGGAAGATAGGAAAGAAAGAATAGTATCTAGTAGGGCCGTCTAAGCGCAATGATGTCCACCCCACCCACGCACGGACTGGTGTGGGCGCGCGTGCGCGCGAGCGCGAGCGCGAGCGCGCGCGCGCACACACACACACACACACACACACACACACACACACACACACACACACACACACACACACACACACACACAACACACACACACACACACACACAACCACACACACACACACTACAGTTAAACATCGTCTATAAAAAAATTATAGTTACAAGTTTTTAAATGTTACCCAGATATCGTGACCAACACTGCAGGTCTTTGCATCACTCAGACCTGATTAATGCAGTGACATTTTATGAAAGGAACGAAGCCGACTAGAGTCTTTAGAACTAGAGACTTTGATGGGAGGAACAGTGGACAGTCTGTAGCCATACTTCTGCTACCACCCTCCTTCTCCAGTAAACTCTAGGAGGTGAAAAGGCAGACGCACTAACACTTTGAGGCAGTGTGCTCTTTGGAAAACTGAACACGACAGACGGACGCTGTAGCCCAGTGGTTTAGACTGTTTGACTTCAATCCTGGGTTCCATGAAGTCGTGGGTTCGAATCTCAGCGGCGTTGTCTGGTGAAGTAAGGATGTGGGTTTTTAAGATTTCCCGGGTCAAACTTCAAGTGCAGACCTGCCAATGCCTTAATTCAATTCGTATATATACACACGCAGAAGACCAAATATGCGAGTTAAAGATTCCATATTTCACGTCAGCGTTCGGTAGGTTACGGAAACGCAAACATATTCAGCATGCAATAAATGAGCTGCTCTGAATGGTATAGGTCTGTTTGAGTAAAAGGCAACGAAAACACACATCGCGATGCTGCCCAAAAAAGGAAGAATTGAGAGCAGTCTTTTAACACGTTGTTTTGTTTGTTTGCTGCCTCATCCTCAATGACGCTCCTGTCCTGCTGTTCCCACGCCGCTCATGTCAATCTCTCCCCCCACCCACACCCCAGCTGCGCCCAGATTCGTCGGGCTGCATCCTCAGGGTCAGAAGTCCACAGGGAGCCTATCAGTGTCAGGCTGCCTTGGTCTACCAGCAAGAGGGGACCTGCACTGCTGATGGGTCACTTTGGTGGTGCTCATTGATGCCTGTTCTGAGCTAAGCTTCAAGAGAAAACCCACCATGATACCAGTATGTTTACGCGCCTGGCACACATATTCCATCAATCAAACAGACGTGTCGGCCTTACACTCCTGTCCCTTGTCTCTGCTGCCGTCAGAATCGACAATGAAAGCCTTTGGCGAAGAGAGATAGGGAGGCCATTCCAGATAGAACCAAAATAACAGTGATTGGTAGTAATCGATTGTTTCATCAAAACAAAATCAATGATCAGAAGCGGGATAGGAGGTGGAGATGGGAAGCATGATGGTAAGAGAAGATGGTGAGAGCTGTGGTAATTAGGATAAGCGTGGGTGGTGGAAGATCAAATTCAAGTCCAAATGATAACATACAACACACACACACACACAATCAAAAACACACAACACACACAACAACACAATAACAACAAACACAACACACACAACACACACATCAACACAGCACTACTGCACACAACACAGGTTACACTTGGCGGTTGAATGAATTTTTCTGTTAAAAGTCAGAGTCCAATTAACAGAAAAGCATGAAACGAGAGAGGAAAATCTAGGTTCAAACCCAAATATGTCTGAGCCACAGAATCTAAAAAGTGACTACCAACAAAAACGCATTTGGCGAAAAAGATAGAGCCATCCAGATCAGACCAAATACACAGATTGGTAGCAATCTATTGTCTAATCAAAACAAAAAATCAGGCAAACAAGTTCAGCTTTATATTCAGGAAACTTTTGAACTTGTGATAAAGACAAACAAAGAGTGCTTGATTACCCATAACAATACCGTGTGTTTGAGCTGCGTATCACATCACAAAAAACCAAAACAACATGTATGAGAAGCAGAATGGGCACAACGAGATCAATTCACGAGAGCGACAGAATCTTTGTCATAAAAGAAAATTAACGCCAAATTCCCGAAGTCGAATCACATTTCCAGTGATGAGAAGTCTCCGTCGGATCGACGGATGAGTAGGCAGCAGGCTATCTGTCAGAATTGTATCTCAAATGATGAAGAGCCCGATTCTGGATGCACAGCGCTTCCCACAGGTGTTGCAAGGGAAAACGTCTCCAGAAGTTGAGCCCTGCTTCCTTCGCTCACGCTTCTCCTTAAATGGCCAGCGTTCTCTTGTTTTCAAACGTCTTTATGCCACTGGAGCACAGCAGCTACATTAGCGTTTGGCAAACAGTCACTTCACAAACTTTCAGCATTGGTGAACCTCTGAGCGCTAGTCAGGATCACAAACTGACAAAGAAAGAAAGAAAGAGACAAACAAACAGACAAACAAACAGACAGACAAAGAAACAAAACTCAAACGATATCATAATGCTACTAAGATTTACATTTTATAAGACAGCGTTATTTTCAGGACAAGAATAATCACCTATGCTTAAATAAGAAGATTCGTATCTCTCTCCGTTGTAGAGAAAACTACGGACCAAAACTGTGTGGACATTTTTGAAAAGCTGAATGTACCATGTCCCCGTTGAGAATCAGGATTCTGCTATAGGCTTTTGGAAATTTTTTTTTAATTTCGAGGATAATGGAATAAGCACTTAATATGTGCTTTTAAAAAATCCAGTCCCCGTGTATATGCGATTTTTGTTAATTCTGTCATCTGTTCCCACCGGCACACAATGTCCTACTCTTACGAAAAGCGGAACAGGATTTAACGTCTGCGCAAGATGTTCTGCGTGCATTCGCACACGGGGCCTCGGTTTATAGTCTCATCTGAAAGACTTTTGGGGAGAGTGGAGTCTGCACTGATATTAACTTCAGGGAAAAAATCCCCTTGAACGGGAATCGAACCTGGGTCGTCAGATTGCGAGCGCAATGTTCTAACCACTAGGCTATCCCGTCCCCTCCATATACTGTGTGTGTGCAGTTTTAAACTAGTACATTGTCTTTAGTCCCTCCCAGAGGAGTTTTGCATTGTTCGCTTGTACCTTATGTTAATGCAAACTGAAAAGACACGCGTACATATATGTACTCACGCACACATGTATGCACACATTCACACCCGTAGGAACACATACACACTAACACGCACATGCACTTACCATAATACGCACACGCGCAAGCGTGTTTTCTTTCTAAGGCCTGTGTGACAAAAACATCTGAAATTCTCTCTTTCTTCCCGTCTCTCCTCTCTCTCTCTCCTCTTCTCTCTCTCTCTCTCTCTCTCTCTCTCTCTCTCTCTCTCTCTCTCTCTCTCACGTACTTATTCTTCTCTCTCTCACCCTTACTCTCCTCCCCCCCCCACTTTCTCCCTGTGGTATGAATGTGTGTGCGTGTGTGCACGCACACTTCTTTTGTTCCGCCAAAGTAAAAGCATTCAGCAAAAAACTAATGCTGGTGGGTTTTTGTTGTGGTCGTGTTGTTTGTTATGTTTGTGTGTGTGTGTGTGTGTGTGTGTGTGTGTGTGTGTGTTGTGTGTGTGTGTGTGTGTATGTGTGTGTGTTTGTGTGTGTGTGTGTTTGTGTGTGTGTGTGTGTTTTGTGTGTGTGTTGTGTGTGTGTGTGTGTTGTGTGTGTGTGTGTGTTTGTGTGTGTGTGTGTTGTGTGTGTGTGTGTGTGTGTTTGTGTGTGTGTGTGTTGTTTGTGTGTGTGTGTGTTTGTGTGTGTGTGTGTGTTGTGTGTGTGTGTGTGTGTATGTGTGTGTTTCTCTTAACGTGGTCCCGTGAATCTGAAAAGTAAGCAGCTATCTGAAGCTCGAAAAAGCGTTTTTTTAAAAAGCACTATTATGCCTGTCTGTGTCTGAGATACATTGCGTGATGGCTGATGTTGAAACCTTTTCTACCCAAAGAAAAAAAAAGAACATATTCGGGCGCTTGTGTGTGTGTGTGTGTGTGTGTGTGTGTGTGTGTGTGTGTGTGTGTGTGTGTGTGTGTGTGTGTGTGTGTGTGTGTGGTGGTGGTGTGTGTGTGTGTGTGTGTGTGTGTGAGTGTGTCTATCGCTGTTTCTTTCTGTCCATCTTTTTGCTTGTCAGTAAACATACCTCTGTTGTTTAGCTGATTTCTTTTTCTTAAAAAAGTCCCTTCTGTCATTCTATCACATTACCTTCCCCTCATATCCTAAAGTCTCGCCACTACAGTGTACCGCTGATTTCAACACCTTTCTCTCATTAACAGTTTTAACTAAACCATTCTGTATAGCTATCTGAGTGGCCGCCAACCGACAACCCATCAACGAAATCCCTGCTTTGCCGTCTCAATCTCAACTATGATTATTGAGTAATGCTAATTTTCTTTTCTTTAGATAACAAAAGTTCTCCATACATTGTTACCATCCGTAGCTGCACAGTTGCTGAGCTGGATTAAACTTGATTCAAGCGAAAGTAGTAAGGGGATGGGAAAGTCCATTTCTTTCACACTAATTTGATTACTTTTCATTGCATGCTGTTTATAGCCCCCTACAGATCACGAAGGCCATATCAGGGCTGTCACCTCATTCAATTTCAGGACTCAATAACATTCACCCCGAGTTCAACATCAACACCATCCAATGCCTTCACACATCCAACACCATCAAGCTGGATGGTAAAGGTTAACTGACAAATAGAGTTGATCATTTGAGCCTTTGATTTGTTGCTTTACAAGATTCAGCGCTATATAAATTCCATACATTCTTCTTCTTCTTCTTCTTCTTATTTCATTTCTTAAGGCCAATAAAACCCAAGCTCTGCTGAGGATGTCAGGCATTCCGCTTAATCTATTATACCAAGGTTACAACAAAAAGCGTAGAATAGCAGAATGGATACTTCCATACACAAAAACAATACGTAAGAAGAATGCCATATGCGCCAATCACACTGCAGGATAAACAACCTGTGGCCATCCAGTGTTTTCAGTTCACTGCCTGGTCACCAGAACAAAGCAATACAAGCAAGATGCCATACAATGGACAAAAGACGATAATTATCTGAAAGATTTGCCCCAACAAAGGCAGGCAAATAGAATGGAAGGGCAGAAAGAAAGCAAGAGATGAGAGAATGGTAAATAAAAACAAAACAAAACAAAACAAAGAGAGTGATAGAAAAAAAAAAATATCTAGCACAAAATTTCCAGCAGGTGGAGATGGTATGTGTACCAGAAAAGCCCCCGGCATCCCCACGGGAACAGTTTGATCGCAGGTTTTAAGAATTTGCATAATGTTAATCCAGTTGGAGTTTCAGTAGTTAGGATGGCTTTTCTGTTTTAAGTTTGTTAAGCTTCACTACAGAAAGAGCCAGACCAAGAATCGAAGACACCAGAAAAAAATAGATGGAACAAGCATGCGTAAAGACAAATGAACACAACAAAAAAAGCAAAATCAAGAGAACGCTTTCAACAGATCAGATCAGTCAAACAAAATGAGTTCAAGCCCAAAACCAGTGAGTTAATACCTCAGAGCGAACTCCCCTAACTGAGCCAGAAGACACTCGAAACAGATGACATGAATCCGGCAAAACTTCATTGAACTGCCAAGAAGAAAATACACCTCAGAATGACAGAGATTTTAATTTAAACACAAACAGCTCTGAGTTAGTGCCAGGACCCTTCATTAGTGGAAACAGATAACAAAATTGACAAAACTGCATACATACGGGGACTGGATGTAAAAAAGCACATGAGTGCTTATTCCATTATCCTCGATATAAAAGAATAAATATTTTTAATAAAAAGTTGAAATAACTATAAAAGAGCCTCGATAATATTTCACAAGAGCTGCTAAAGCACTCAAGAGAGAGTGGGCTGAGAGCCGTGCATTATCCGTGTTTTAAAATCTGGAAGACCGACGAAATGGAAGTCACAAGAGTTTGCCATGCTCCACAAGAATGGAAATGTAAAAGTCTGCCATAACTACCAACAGGACAATAACCCTTATCTGTCGCGCAAGTGAGATCCTGCTGATCATAATCATAAATAGGATTGAACAAATAGTAGAGTTTGAACCATCAGACTGTCAGGCAGGCTACAGAATAAATAAAGTAGCAACAGACATGTCATTTGTTCTCCAAAACATCATTTAAAAGGTGAAAAGTACAAATGAAGACCTTTTCATAACCTTCATAGACTACAGCAAAGCTTTTGACAACGTGATTCACCAGCATCTTTTTAACACAATGTGTAACATGGACTTTTCAAAACACATCATCTCCCTTATTTTCTCACTTTATGAAGACCAAAAGGATACTATTAGATAGGACGATCAAAAATGTGTTTTTTTACCCAGTATGTCAATAGGAGTTAGACAAGGATGCATTCTTTCACCTCACCTTTTCAATATATACACAGAGCAAGTCATGAGAGAGTCTGATATTAAAGAGATGAGTCTCAGCATAGGTGGCAGAAACATGACAAATCTGCACTACACTGATGGTACAGCTCTACTACCTGATACTATTACCAGCATGAAGCTCTCAAGCTCAATGCTAAAAAGATAACAATGCTGCATGCTGCTAGAACCAGCTGCCAAATAGAATATGGAATATAGACTGACAAACTCCTTTAAAAATGTCAAAGACTTTGAATTTCTCGGCTTTGTCAAAATAAATGACGGATCATGTACCAAGGATATAAAAACAAGAATAAGCGTGAGAACCGGGGACGGGACAGCTCAGTGGTCGGAGCACTGGCTTTCCCCCAGCCAAGGTTAAGCAGCATCGACCATGGTTACCAGTTGGATGGGTGACCGTTTGCGCGCCTTGGATTCAGTACAGTTCCTTAATTCACCCAGCTGTAATTGAGTACCTGTCTCTTTAGGATCAGGGAAGGTAAAGCAGCGAGGGAGAGGAGATGGGCGCCACCCTCAATATGCTGACCCCTAGAGAAGTGAGGTCTCTGACGCTTCGCTCCCCTACGACCTTATAGGTTATGAGACACCTTTACCTTTTAAAAGTAGAACGATCCAATTAAATAACATCTGGAAAGATCGCAGCATTCCCTACCAGCTGAAAATGAAAATAATGAAATGCTTGGTACGGCCCATCATGCTATGTGGCTGTGAATACTGGACACATAAAAAGACGATGAAAAAAAGAATCGAAGCAGCTGAGATGTGTGTGTGTGTGTGTGTTTTAAAAAGGCTGCTCAGCGTCAGCTAGACAGATAGAAGACCAAAGGAAAGCATAACACACGGACTGGGAACAACAGGAAAACTTCCAACATTAATAAAGGAAAGGAAACTAAGATATATGGGCCATGCGCCACGAAACCAAGATACGGACCTCATGAAGACTGTCCTTCAAGGCAAGACCGAGGGGGAAAAAAAAACACACCAAAAAACCATCACCGAATCTGTGGCAGAGAGAATCCTGGAAGTCAGCAGGACCAGCGGAGAATGGAGCAAATAGAGGACGAGGATCATGTCTGCGTTATTGGGTTCCGCGGCTAAAGTCGTACTTGGTGACGCCGACAGGAGAGAGAGCGAAAGTACAATGAATGTCAGCCGTTTTCTTGACAGCAGTCTGGCTGAAAAATCTAGATATTGTGGAGACTTAACTCAGTTCCAGTTATGGTAGTCAGGGTTGTTGACTTAAAAAAAAATTGTTTAGCTTTACTACTGAAAAAGTACAACAGATATATGTCCTTTTTTTTTTTTCGCTCAATGAACTAATTCATTGTTTTTCGTGTCTTAATCCGGTGTCGGTTTCAGAAGTACATTCAGGGTGTTTTTTTTTATATATTTCAAAACATGTTTTGCTACAGCAAATATAGAAAAGGATATAAGTCTACTTCTTTCACAATAATGTCATCCTAGCATTTTTATAGATAGTTATAGGGTTAACATAGTGTAAGTTTCAGAAGCCGTTTACATCTATCTATCTATCTATCTATCTATCTATCTATCTATCTATCTATCTATCTATCTATCTATCTATCTATCTATCTATCTATCTATCTGTCTGTCTGTCTGTCTGTCTGTCTGTCTGTCTGTCTGTCTGTCTGTCTGTCTGTCTTTGCTACAACCGAAAAATATATTTAAAAAAAGTACGTGTCCGTCTCTTTTACTATAATTAAATTTCATTGCAGTCGTCAGTTTTTCTTAAAGGTAATTTACAGAGTTCGGGGTATTCTACATGATTATGCTACTTTACACTTTACGTGTCCACAAATACCTGCCTTGTAGATAGTTGTCAGGGTAGCCGAGTGGTAAGAGAGGTGTGAATTCGTCATCTGACGGTATCTAAGGGTTCGACAGATTGTATGTATGTATTGTCATGTATTGTCATGTATTGTCATGTATTGTATTACCCCGTGCTCACCCTGTCACCAACTTTTCCCTTATCCACTACACCTTTATTGACAGCGTGGTGTTAGCGTTTTGGAGGCTCTGTGTGTAACACATGTTCAGCGCGTGTAAAAGAACCCAGAGCAATAAAGGGTTGTCCCTGGCAAAATCATGTTAGAAAAGTCACTTTCTTAGAAAAACAACCCCCCCCCCCCAAATCTGTCATGATAGATAGATAGATAGAGAGATAGAGAGATAGATAGGTAGATAGATAGATAGGTAGATGTAAACGGCTTTTGAAACTTACACTATATTAACTCACTTCGTCACAAGAGCAGCGTCACCTATTATCTATTCATTTTTTCTCTCTCAAACTAGTGATCTTCCCATCCACAAGAGTATTTGTTTTCCTAAGAGCGTGACTTTTCTAACATAGTTCCGCCAGGGAACCCTGGGTTCTTTTACATGCGCTAAACGTGTGCTGCATACAGTCTTCAGTGACGTCTTCTCCAAACCAATAGCACCACACAGTCAATAAAGATGTAGTGGATAGGGCCGGGGAAAAGTTTGGGGATCAAACTCACGATTTCTCACTTCCTGGAGGACTGTGTCACCTCTAGACCACTGGTCCAATGGTATGCATGTACACACACTCAGGAAAACTAGCGCCTAGGACAGAGAGAGAGAGAGAGAGAGAGAGAGAGAGAGAGAGAGAGAGAGAGAGAGAGAGAAGAGAGCAGAGAGAAGAGAGACAAAGGTAGAGGCAGAGAGAGAGAGAGGAGGTTGGGTAGAGAGAGAGAGAAATGGAGAGACAGGGAGACAGAGAGACAAAATCAGAGACAGACAGAGACAGACAAGCAGACAGACAGAGACAGAGACAGAGACACAGAGACAACCAGACATGCTAACAGACAAACAAACACGCAGAGACGTACAAAGAGAAAGAAACAGAAACAGAAACAATAACTGCAAAGTAAGAGAAAAAGAAAAGCACCAAAACAACAACAAACCCAAAAAACTCCACTTAAAAATAAAACAGAAAAGAAAAAAATGTCAATGCACAGCTTGGGTGGCATTAGATATCCAAAACCTTTCAGAGCGTCATTGAGAGAGAGAGCAAGAGAGGGAGAGGGGGGGGGGGAGAGAGAGAGAGAGAGAGAGAGAGAGAGAGAGAGAGAGAGAGAGAGAGAGAGAGAGAGAGAGAGAGAGAGAGAGAGAGAGAGAGAGAGAGGATAACTCAGACAGGAGGGCTGTAGAATGGGCCACGCTGTGATTAATCCACAGAGGTTCAATAATCACTGACATTAACGACCTCCCTCCTGCTTCATTCTATCTAATCACAAATGTTGCAGGGGGGTGGGGGGTTGGGAGGATAGAGGGAGGAGGGGGGGGGGGTTAGGGGGCATGGAGTGGGGTGGGTGGGTAGATGCTTGGCTCTGAATGGTTGTCAGGATTTTCGATCTAGTTTTGGTTTATTTGTTTTGGTTTGGTTTTTTCTCATCATCCTGTCTTATTAATTCATCTTTGGTATTTTGTGCTTGTGTGGTTTGTTTGTTTTGTTTGTTTGTATTTTTGTTTTGTACTCTTAGTTATGTTTTTTAAAATCTTGTTCGTGTTATGGTCAATTTTTTTACGGGGGGTGGGGTGGGGGGGGGGGGGGGGTGTCTTTTTATGTTTTTCTTTCCTTTTTGTTCTTGTTCTGCTTGTTGTTGTGATTAGTGTTGTTGTTAGTGTTGTTGTCATTATCGTCATCTTCGTCGTCGTCGTCATAGTTGTTGTTGTTGTTTTCTTCTTCTTCATCTTCTTCTCCTCCTCCTGCTTCTCTTCTTTGCATTCTTTGCATTCTTCTCCCCTTTCTCCCCCTTCCCCCCTCACTTTAAAATTTTTTTTTTACTTCTTGTTCTTGTAATGGTTATTGTTCTACTTCTTCTTCGTGTTTTCTTTTTTCTTGCTATTGCTCTTTTATTCGTTATTGTTCTTTTCTTCTAACTCTTATTCTTGTGAGGCACAGGGGAACAAAAAGAATCACATCCTCAGAAAAAGGAAGGCCCCCCCCCCCCCCCCCCCCCCCCCTCCCCCTGTGCTGTTCAGGGGCTCATCATTTTTACATGAGTGGGGGGAAAAATCAGAACTATTGGATTCAAGCTGTGTGTTTTGGGATGTGTGGAGTAAAAACCAAAAAGATAAAAACAAATTTTTCGTTTCTAGTTGAACTATCCTCTCTTTTCTTTTCTTTTCTTGTATCTTTATCTGTTATTTAGAGGATAATGGACTAAGCACTCGTGTGCTTTTACTTTTACATCCAGGCCCCTGTGTATGCGATTTTGTGAATGCTGTCATCCGTTCCACCGGCACACAATGACCTACTATTCCGAAAAGCGGAACAGGTTTTAATGTGTCTGCAAGATGTTCTCAGTGTGTGTGTGTGTGTGTGTGTGTGTGTGTGTGTGTGTGTGTGTGTGTGTGTGTGTGTGTGTGTGTGTGTGTGTGTGTTCAGGTCTGATATCGTTTTATTTTCAGCCCCCTCAACCCACCATATTTTCATATTTTTTTCTCTTCTTTTTCGGTGCTGCAGCGACGTTTAGGTGTGTGGAGGATGGCATGCGTTTATCATTCATTCATTCATTCATCATTCATTCATTCATTCATTCATTACAGCACACACGCACACATACAAACACATACGCACACACACACATACCCTCCCCCCCCCTCCCCCGCACGCACGCACTTACACACAAATGCACCCACCCACCCACCCACACGCACACACAGAGACACACACCCAGAGCAAAAATAAAAGTGAAAGGCTTATATCATAATAGCAGTTTAACGCAGGCTAATAATACAAACAGTGAGACTACAGTTTGTACAGTTGGTTTTTTTTTCTGTCTGTTCTGTGTGATGATAATTATATTCACGATTAAACAACATCTCCAGTTTGAGATATATAAAGGAAAACCCCCTGGTTTTTGTATGTACACGTTTCTCGTACACCTTTGCTACACGGCATTTTCATCTGACCATGAGGCTGTTTATCTATTGATTGATTGATATTTTTATATCCCTGAAGTCGGAATTCGGCTACTTTTAATGGTGGATAACATCGACTGCATACGCAGAGTCTCACCATCGATCTTCTTGTTCCTCTTGTTCTTGTTCTTGTTCTTGTTCTTGTTCTTCTTCTTCTTGTTCTTCTTCTTCGGATGAGACTATAAACCGAGGCCCCGTGTTCGAACGCATGCAGAACATCTTGCGCACACGATAAATCCTGTTCCGCTTTTCGAAAAACAGCATACACACGGGGACTGGGTGTAAAAAAGCACATGAGTGCTTATTCCATTATCCTCGGTATAAAAGAATAAATATAAATAAAAATACATAGATAAAATGCATTCTTTGTCTTCTTCTTCTTCTCTCGTTCGCTTTTTACACCGTCAGCTGTGTTTGGGAGAAATAGTGGCAGGTCCTTTCCAGCTCCTCTCGCGGGCCGTTCAACTTGGTGTGCAGGGCCAGTCACTATCGGTGACTCTTGAAGTTCTACCCGAGAAACAACAACAGCATCAACAACAACAACAACAACAACATCAACAACATCACCAACAACATCACAGCCACCACCAACAACATCAACAACAACATCATCAACAACATCATCATCAACAACAACAGCAACAACAACATGATCTCTTAAAATTGTTATCTCCATTCTTTCATTTCGAGGATGATGAGTAAGCACTCATTTGGTTTTTATTTTTACATCTAGTCCCCGGGTGCATGCGGTTTCGTAAACGTTTCCACCAGTTTCCACCGGCACACAATACGCCTACTATTCCAAAACTGCGAACATGTTTTAAACGTGTGCGCAAGATGTTCTGCGTGCGTTCACACACACCGCCTCGGTTTTTAGTCTCATCCGAAGGACTTTTTTGAAGGGAGTGGAGTCAGCACTGATGTTAGCTCCAGGAGAAAGATAAAATTCGCTTTGAACGGTAGTGGCTCGAACCCGGTAGTTCAACAACAAGGGCCCGTAATTCATTTTTTTGGGGGGAGGATGCGTTGCCATTTCTGTCCCCTGACTCTATCCCTTCCCAGGATGCCAGTTGCAGGGGAGGGAACAAGTATCGTTCCCTTGAAAATATGAACCTCTGCTAGTTTTCTTTCTTTTCTTTTTTTTTTCTATTGAAAGAAACGGAAGTTAACTGTCTTGCTGAATTATTCA
>CM054136.1:27889369-27899369 GCA_028751875.1 Rapana venosa | reverse complement strand
TTGCTTAGTTGTTGTTTTTTCCTTCTTGTTTTCTGGTTGGGATTTTTGTTTTCTGGTTGGTTGTTGGTTGGGTTTTTTTGTTTTTGTTTGGGTGTTGGTTGGGTTTTTTGTTGTGTTTTGTTTGGGTGTTGGTTGGGGTTTTTTGTTTTTGTTTGGGTGTTGGTTGGGTTTTTTTTTGTTTTCTGGTGGTTTTTGTTTTTTTGTTTGGTTGGGTTTTTTGTTTTTGGTTGGTTTGTGTTTTGTGTGTTTTTTTGTTTTTTTCTGGTTGGGATTTTTGTTTTTGTTTGGTTGTTGGTTGGGTTTTTTGGCTTTTTTTTCTGGTTGGGTTTTTGTTTTTGTTTGGTTGTTGGTTGGGTTTTTTGTTTTTGTTTGGTTGTTGGTTGGTTTTTTGTGTTTTCTGGTTGGGATTTTTGTTTTTGTTCGGTTGTTGGTTGGGTTTTTTTGGTCTTTTATTTTCTGGTTGGGTTTTTTGTTTTTGTTTGGTTGTTGGTTGGTTTTTTGTTTTCTGGTTGGGTTTTTGTTTTGTTTGGTTGTTGGTTGGGTTTTTTGTTTTCTGGTTGGGTTTTTTGTTTGGTTTGGTTGTTGGTTGGGTTTTTTGTTTTCTGGTTGGGTTTTTTGTTTGGTTTGGTTGTTGGTTGGGTTTTTTGTTTTCTGGTTGGGTTTTTTGTTTGGTTTGGTTGTTGGTTGGGTTTTTTGTTTTCTGGTTGGGTTTTTTGTTTGGTTTGGTTGTTGGTTGGGTTTTTTTGTTTTCTGGTTGGGTTTTTTGTTTGGTTTGGTTGTTGGTTGGGTTTTTTGTTTTCTGGTTGGGTTTTTTTTTTGTTTCTCGGCCAGAGGTCTGAGGTTCACAAATGATGAGAGTTTGCGTATATGACTGTTAACCACCAATGAGGTAGCCGCATTCCGTCTTGGACGATGATGTCTGAACGCGACATCAGTGTGCACGAGGATATTTCATTTCAGTTTTTTAAGAAATAAATAAAACATGATCATCCTTTCCTACCACATACTACTCTTCCGAAAGGCGGAACAGGTTTTAACATAGGTACAAGATGTTCTGCGTGGGTTCGTACACAGGACCTTGCTTTGTAGTCTTATACGAAAGACTTTTGGAGGAATGGATTCAGCACTGATATCAGCTCACATAGGGAGGGGGGGGGGGGGGGGGGGGGAAGGGGAGGGGGGGAATCCCCTCGAACGGACGTCTCGAACCCGCGCCGTCAGATTCCGAGCTCAACGCTCTAACCGCCAGGCTATCCTGCCCCCACTCTAGAATCTGACCGTTATATATCGCTTTTTCTAGAAACTGAATTCCATGAACTGGGTCAGTCACATCAAGGCCGTGTGCCCCATCTTTCCCTCCATAATTTTCTCACCTTTCACTCCCCCCCCCCCCCCCCCCCCCCCCCGCGCCCCCCCCCTTCCCCCCTCCGCCCACCCAGAACACAGATTTCCTTTCCTTTTCAGTTTTCTATTCTTCACTGCATTTGCTAATCTTCACGTTTCTGAGAGAGATGAATGGCACCCCAGGAAACAAACAGAAAACACTATACCCCCATTTTCTATCGTTACTTGGTACATCATGCACGCACACGCACGCAAACACACATCCACGCAGGCGTGCACGCACACGCACGCACGCACGAACGCACGCCACACACACACACACACACACACACACACACACACACACACACACACACACACACACACACACACACACACACACACACACACACACACACACACTCTCTCGCAACGGAACGGGTGGGTAAAGAGGGGGGTGTGGGGTGTTTCCGTCCTCCTTTTCGCCTTGTCAACATCATAATTTATGCATGCATAATTATTGCAAAAGGAAAATAACTACCCCTTCCCCCCTCAACCGTCCCCCCCCCCCCCCACAACAACCAATAAACAGCAACAACAACAGCCACAAAAACAACAAACCTAATAAATAAAAATCACCACTACCACCACCAAAGCAAAGAAAAGACAAAACAAGCAGAAAGCCCAATTTTTATCCTAAAGACAGCAAAACGGTGTGAAAGCTGACAATCAAACCAGAGTATGCATTTTTTGGTTTTGTTTTTTGCAGAACAATGACAGATGGAAGATTTTATTTGGAAAAAAGATACTGTTTGTTTGTTTGTCTGTTTGAGGCTTCCAAAAGTCTAAAACGCAATACACGTATCCAGCTTTTTTCTTTCTTTTGTTCTAATAGTCTAATCTCTACAATAAATCATGTTTTTTTTCTCCATTCATTTTTAATACGAACTAAGCAGAATGCAATCTCTCTCTCTCTCTCTCTCTCTCTCTCTCTCTCTCTCTCTCTCTCTCTCTCTCTCTCTCTCTCTCTCTCTCTCTCTCTCTCTCTCTGTCTGTCTGTCTGTCTGTCTGTCTGTCTGTCTGTCTGTCTCTCTCTCTCTCTCTCTCTCTCTCTCTCTCTCTCTCTCTCTCTCTCTCTCTCTCTCTTCTTCTTCGTCGTCGAACGCTTAGGAAATAACTGGTGTTATCTATTATATGAGCGGAAATGCGTCACGCGGCCGTTACACGCCTGACAAGTCAGGCCTAGCACATTCAACTTTGACATAAGAGAGAATTGTCATCTTTTAAGTCTTTCTGCAAAAAGGCAGGAGAACGGACCAAGAAGGCAGAAAGTTGACAAGGAGATGACAGGAAGCAAAGGAACAAGGCAGAAACAGAGAGAGAGAGTGATAGAAAAGAGGAAATTTCTAGCACAGAACTTCCAGAATGTGGGGATACTATTATATTGACAGGCCCCCTGGCATCTCCGCGGGGAATTATCTATCTATCTATCTATCTATCTATCTATCTATCTATCTATCTATCTATCTATCTATCTATCTATCTATCTTATCTATCTATCTATCTATCTATCTATCTAGTGGATCGGTGGTCTAGAGGTAACGCGCCTGTCTAGAAAGCGAAAAGTCCGGGTCGGAAGTGTGCGTGGTTCGTATCCCGTCTGGGCCCGAAACTTTTCCCCCATCCATTAGACCATGAGTGGTGGACTGGGCGCTAGTCTTTCGGATGAGACGATAAACCGAGGTCCCGAGTGTTACAGAAAATTATGCAGCGCACGTAAAAGAACCCATGGCAACAAGAGAGTTGTCCCTGGCAAAATTCTTAGAAAAAAGCCACTCTGATAGGGAAAGAAATACAGTTGCAGACCAAAAAAAAAAAAAAAAAGGTGGCGCTGCTCTTGTGGCGACGTGCTCTCCCCGGGGAGAGCAGCCTGAATTTCACGCAGAGAAATCTCGTGACTTAAAGTGGTATAAATGAAATATAAATGAAATGAAATATCTCTCTGTCTATCTATCTATCTATCTATCTATCTATCTATCTATCTATCTATCTATCTATCTATCTATCTATCTATCTATCTATCTATCTATCTATCTATCTATCTATCTATCTATCTATCTATCTATCTATCTATCTATCTATCTATCTATCTATCTATCTATCTATCTATCTATCTATCTAAGAAAGAGACTCTTTATGGCTAGATGAGGTACGTGCTATAAGCATATTGCTTTTCGTAATATAATACGTTACAACATGTTCAAAGCACATGAACAGATTGGCGGATCGTAACGTGGTTGTTGTCGTGAAGTGGACAGGCTGAACGGAGACGATAGCATCTCCATGGGTCTGGAAACTTCCTATAAAAAACCTTAGGCTACCTCCTCCTTTCCTTCACCACGTGGGCTGCCAATGCACAGACTGCAAATCGCAAGACAGACGGTTCCACCTCTGACAACTGACATTGTCTTTGCGAACGTGTGAATCGGGTAAAACAACAGATTTTTCCCCCAGGAAAGCTAGGAAGTATTTGTTTTACGTTCACAGCATCAACTGAGTTTTCATGTATGTAACATCTTTTTATGGCCATTATTTTAAGGTCGGGTCTTCACGTGTGTTGAAAGAAAACGATGTGCTAAGCAGTTTGAAAATAATTTCCGGCTACGTTTGGACCAGGTTCGCTTAGTTGACTTGACAGACAACAATGAGCTGCCTACCACCAGAGAGTTCGACGACGAAGAAGAAGAATGCAAAGAAGAAGAATGCGAAGAAGAAGAAGAAGAATGCAAAGAAGAAGAATGCGAAGAAGAAGAAGAATGCGAAAAAGAAGAACAAGAAATTTGAAGCAGCAGAATTCTGAAGAATTCTGAAGAAGGAGGAGGAGGATGATGATGAGAAGAAGAAATTTGAAACAGTAGAATTTTGAAGAAGAAGAAGAAGAAGAATTCTGAAGAAGAAGAATTCTGAAGAAGAAGAAGAAGACTGAAGCAATAAACCTTTTCTCCAACATGATAAACATGTTAGGTTTTGGGGAAAAAAACGAAACTAAAACCAAATTGGTCCATAAAGTGATGCTGAATTTTGGTTTCCAGTAGTGCTAAAGTATTTATGCCTTAGTACCATCAATACACATGCATACAGCACTTGCAACCACATCTCTCTGTCTGTCTGTATGTCCCTCCTCCCCCCCCCCCCCCACACACACAGAGGAAAGCGCGGGTGCGCGCACGTAAAAAGCATAGGTAACAAGTTTTAGTCCACGCATGAATAATATTTTCTAAAAATATAGAAAAGAATATATTTTTAAAAAGAAGACTTTGCACAGCAGGAAAAAAACAAAAATGTTCAAAAAAAACAAAATTCAGCAGGAAGCAACAATTTACAAAACAGCGCGGAGAGATAGAAGGGAAAATCAATTTCTCTGCTTGCATTCCCATGACGCATGATTTGAATGGGATCTCCTTCCCTTTCTCCCCCATTCCCTGTCCCTCCTCATCTTCCAAGCCTTTTCTTTTTGAGACAGTAAAACAAAAACCTTACGTACAAAGACATCTGTAAAACTGTCAATGGCAAAACGATAACATCCCAAGAAGAAGGAGAAGAAAAAACGAAAGCAAAGGAGAATCCGAAGAAAAATGCGAAGAAGAATACAAAGAAGAATGCAAAGAGGAAGAACGTGAAGAAGAGTTCTGAAGAAGAAGGAAGCGAAGAAGAAGAAGAATACGAAGAAGAATTCTGAAGAATGAGAAGAAGAATTTTGAAGAATGCAAAGAATTCTGAAGAAGAAGAATGCGAAGAATTCTGTAGAAGAGAAAAAATAATTCGGAAGAAGAAGAAGAAGGAGGAGGAGGAAGAGGAGGAGGAGGAAAATTCTGAAGAAGAAAAAGAAGAAGAAGAAGAAGAAGAAGAAGAATGCAAAGAAGAAGAAGAGAAGAAGAAGAAGAAGAAGAAGAAGAAGAAGAAGAAGAAGAAGACAAGAAGAAGAAGAAAAGATGAAGGCAAGAAAAGAAGAAGAAGAAGAAGAAGAAGAAGAAGAAGAAGAAGAAGAAGAAGAAGAAGAAGAGAAGAAGAAGAAGGAGACGACGACGACGACGAAGGAGAAGGAGAAGGAGAAGAAGAAGAAGAAGAAGAAGAACTGAAGGAGAAAAATTCTGAAAAAGAAGAAGAGGAAGAAGGAAGAAAGAAGAAGAAGAAGAAGTGCAAACAAATAGTTTATTGATTTGTGGGGAAAATTGTTTTAGTACATAAATTTAGCAGACATCCAAGCACCATTTCAAAATATTATTTAAATCCCGTATGTAATCTATAAATCTTGTCTTGACAACGAAAACGATGACTGATTTTATGTATTTTGTGTAACTAGTAGCCTTGTAAGTCTGTAAAATGGAAATGATGAAATGTTGTCTCGATGAAAAGTCAATTTGTTTGGTTTGAAAAGCACATGTGTGCCGATCAAAAAGATTACAAAGAAGAATAATTCTGAAGCAGCAGAATTCTGATGAAGAAGAAAAAGAAAATCTCTCTCTCTCTATCTCAAACACACACACATACACACACATAAACACGCACGCACGCACGTACACGCACGTACACGCACGTACACTCACACACACACACACACACACACACACACAACACAACACACACACACACACAAAACACACACACACACACACACACGCACGCACGCACGCACGCACGCACGCACACACACACACACGCACGCACGCATGCACGCACACACACACGCGCACGCACGCACGCACGCACGCATGCACACACAGAGGATTTAAACTACAAATAGGGGTGTAATAGCCTAGTGGTTAGAGCGTTGTGCTCGTGGTCTGATGGCTCGGGATCAAACCACCACGGAGACACCAGTTTGAGGAGAATTTCCCCTGGAGTTAACATCAATACTGACTCCACTTCTCCAGCAGTTCTATAGATGAGACTATAAACCGAAGCCCCTTATGCAAACGCACGCAGAACATCAAGCGTACAGTTTAAACCTTGTTCTGCCTTTTGGGAAAGTAGGCCATTTCGTGCCAGTAGGAACAGATCACAAAATTAAAAAACAAACAAAAAACAAACAAACGCACGCGTACAGCTCTCGTGTTTGAGACACCATCCCCGAAGTCGGAATGCTCATGCCTTCATGGTGGGTAAAAACAGGTGTATACGCAACATTTCCCTATCGTGAACATCGGATCTCTAGCCGAGGAGCGACACCCCCCCAAAAAAAACAACAAACAAAAAACAACCCCAACAACAACAACAATAACAACAAAACAAACCAACCCAACCAAACAAAATATCCCCCTCAAACCCCTCTCCCCAAAAAACAACAAACAAAAAACACACACAAACACAAACCAAGACCAAAAACAAACAACAAAAAGACACCCCACCCCCACTAAAAAAATCAAAACCACCCCCCCCCCAAAAAAAAAACAACCCCAAACAAACAACCGCCCCAACCCCCCCCCCCCCCCCCCCCCCCCCGCAACAACCAAACAAAACCCCATCAGCTACAACTCATTCAGTGCTACAATCCACTCCTACTGGTAGAAACATTCTTTGTTTTTTTCTTTCTTTTATGTTTGGGGTTTTTTGTTTTGTTTTTGTTTTTGGTTGCTTTCTTCAAATGCTAGACAGATCAAGTTTCGCTTCTCACCGTTCAGAGCCAGGTGCACCACTTACTTACTCACTGCCAAACCAAAGACCTCCTGTGGACTGGCAGTAAAGTAAATCACCTGAGCGGGTCAGTGAACGCCAGTCAACGCAGTAGAATATTGATTGTGTCCAGAGGTCGACGTTCTGATATCAAAAATAAAACAACACAACCTGACAGCTGATAACTGTGTAGTACAGAGTGGCTCCGACAGTTTCTTCTGTAGATGCGGCGTAGGTAGAAAAACCCATCTGCCTGAATTATGTAGGCAGAGGCACACAAAAGAAGTAAGTTTGGTGTCTGAAAAACAAGAAAAAGAAACAAAAAACTTTATAAAATGGGGGAAAAAAAGAAATGACCCCCCCCCTCGTTAAAAATGGAAATCAATCAACATCTGCTTAAAGTAATGTAGAAGAAGAATTGAATTTGGTGACTTAAGAGAAAGAGAAAAACGAAAGAAAACGATAAGAAAAAAAAAGAACAAAAAGTTTTCGAATAAAAGTTGTCATAGAAGTCCATGAAAGAAAAAGAATTCCGGAGAATTCCGAAGAAGAAGAAGAAGAAGAAGAAGAAGAAGAAGAAGAGAGAAGAGGAGGAGGAGAAGAAGAAGAAGAAGAAGAAGAACAACAACAACTACTACAACAACAACAACAACAACAACAACAACAACAACAACAACAACAACAACAACAACAACAACAACAACAACAACAACAACAACAAGAGGAAGAACAAGAAGAAGGAGAACAAGAACAAGAAGATAGAGAAACGACAAAGATAATGGGAAGAAAAAATAAACAAACCTAAATCCTACCAAGGGGCATTACATATCAGAAACCCTTTTAGAAGCATCATCAGGCAATAGAAAATAAGGGAATTCAGGCAGGAGGGCTGTAGAACGAGCCACGTTGCGATTAATCCGGTGAGGGTCAATAATCAATCACTGCTGGCATTAAAGACCTCCCGCTTCACTCCATCTGATTACACCAGGAGGCAGATGCTTGGCTGGCCCTCCACAGTTGTAGGATTTTTCGGGTTGTTTTTTAATTTTTATTTTGTTTTATGGTTTGGTCATGTCTTATACATTATTGTGTTGTTGTTGTTGTAGTGCTTGTAGTAGTAGTAGTAGTAGTAGTAGTAGTAGTAGTTCTTGTTCCTCTTCTCCATCTTCCTCCTCCTCTTCCTCCTTCTCTTCCTCCTACTCCTTCTCCTCCTCCTCCACCTGCTTCTTCTTCTTCTTCTTCTTCTTCTTCTTCTCCTTCTCCTTCTTCTTCTTCTTCTTCTTCTTTGTATGTTCGTAGAAGAGCAAGCCAACTTAAGCTGATGGTATAGATGATACATCTATGCCCAGCATGCATGGTGCTATCTGGAGAGGAGTGGGCTTCACAAGGTTCAACTTTCTCATGATTTTCTGCCTGACAAAAAACCCAACAAACTTCAGTGCAGTACCCCTATGACCCCTAAAGGAGTGGAGGGAGAAGTCAAACCCAGTCAAGTCCGTTCCCTTAAAGTGGAAACAGAAATGGCAACAAGTCCATCCCGCATCACCAAGCCAACGCCACTCTGAAAAGTTTATTGATTGATTGATTGATTGATTGATTTGTTATTCTTTTATATCGAGGATAATGGAATAAGCACTCATGTGGGATTTTTAAAAAAAACATCTAATCCCCGTGTGTATGCGAATTTGTAAATTTGGTTATCTGTTCTCACCAACATACAATGGCCTACTCTTAAGAAAAGCGGAACAGGATTTAATGTGTGCACAAGATGTTCTGTATGCGTTCGCACACAGAGCCTCGGTTTATAGTCTCATACAAGGACTTTTGGGGAAAGTGGAGTCTGCACTGATGTTAACTCCAGGGGAAAATATCCCTCTTGAACGGGATTCGAACCCGGGTCGTCAGATTGCGAGCACAATGTTCTAACCACTAGGCTATCCCGTACAAAATGTAAGCAGGCTTTTTAAAATTTTTATTCGAAGGGATGGATCTGATGGGACGGGTTCGAGACACCATGCAGACGTTCGCCCCAAGGGGATTTTTTTACCCTGGGGGCTGTCAAACTTGCCGATTCCACTGCCCGAAAGTCCCTCCGATTAGACTATAAACCGAAGTGTCGTGTACCAACGCACACAGAAGATCTTGCACACACGTTAAACCCCGTTCTTTTTGGAAGAGTCGTCACTGGCAGAATGTAATAAAAAACCCAAGCATGCCACAACTAGTACCGTGTTTGGACATTACCCCCAAAGTTTGAAGTTGGTGTGGAAGGCAAACAGTCGTCTTCGTAAAATCTCCCAATTATTGGTGAACCTAAGAGCTCTAGCTGAGGAATAAAAAAAAACACACACACAAACAAGCAAACAACCATCAACATAAACCAGATCACAACAGACTTTTATTTAAAAAAGGTAAAAAAACCTAGCGAACCACATTATGACAATACATAGCAAGTCAAGTCAAAAACACTTAAAATAACACGTTGAATACAACGCAACACAACGCGACACGACAGGATTCGGATCAGACTGACAACTCAGCACAGCCCAACCCAAACCAAACCTAACGCTCCTTTCTGATCTTTCTGCACCTTTAATTGTGTGTGTTCACCTTTGATCCTCCTGTCGTTGCTGCCTGGTGCCTAGGGGTGGCCCAAGCAAGCAAGGGGGACCCTACCTTCTGGCTCCTCCTCTTTCTGATCTCTCCACCAGGTGTTGCTTTTTCAGAATTTGTACAAGAGGCTCCTTCAGTTCTCGGAACCAGCTGTTTCTTCATTTCGTGTGGTCTTGCGAGAGAGAGAGAGAGAGAGAGAGAGAGAGAGAGAGAGAGAGAGAGAGAGAGAGAGAGAGAGAGGAGAGAGAGTGAGAGAGAGAGACAGACAGACAGAGGAGAGGAGAGAGAGAGAGAGAGAGAGAGAGAGAGAGAGAGAGAGAGAGAGAGAGAGAGAGAGAGAGAGAGAGAGAGAGAGAGAGAGAGAGAGAGAGGAAGAAGACAGACAGACAGA
>CM054136.1:27881869-27884369 GCA_028751875.1 Rapana venosa | reverse complement strand
CCTTTAAAGCGATGGTTTTTATTTTATTTCGAACAATGCCAATTTTTTTCTTCCAGTAGCTTATGGAGGTTAAAGAGAGAGTAGCCAGGAAGCTGGTTGCAAAGTCTTCAGTGGTGCCGCGACGGTCTACAAGACTAGGGGATGGAAGCAGGTGAAGGTAAAGGTGAACACCTGTATGTGTGATAGAAAACATCAACATTCATTTTAAAAAATGAACTTGTGTCTTTGCAGATGTCTGTGAGGGTGAGCTTGGAAGAGCAGAACCGGAGGATTCAAGAAGAGGAGAGGATCTGTAAACAGCTGATTTTACAGGAACTGAACGAGTCAACACATGGTGAGTCACTAGTGGAGTGGATTGGATTGGATTGGAGTGGAGTGGAGTGGAGTGGAGTAGAGTGGAGTAGAGTGGGGTGGAGTGAAGTGGAGTGAAGTGTAGTGGAGTGTAGTGGAGTGTAGAGTAGTGTAGTGTAGTGGAGTGGAGTGTAGTGGAGTGTATTATTATTATTTTTTTAATTAACGAGGATAATGGAATAAGCACTCATTTGCTTTTTTCATCCAGTCTCCGTGTGTATGCAGTTTTGTAACTTTTGTCATCCATTCCCACTGTCACACAATGCGTAGTGTAGTGTAGTGTAGTAGAGTGTAGTAGAGTGGAGTAGAGTGGGGTGGAGTGAAGTGGAGTGGAGCGTAGTGTAGTGAATGCAATGTAGCGTAGTGTAGTATACTGTAGTGCAGTGCAGAGTAGTGAAGTGTAGAGCAGTGTAGTGTGGTATAGTGTGTGTGTGCGTGTGTGTGTATGTGTGTGTGTGTGTAGTGTAGTGTGGTGTAGCGTAATGTAGCGTGGTGTAGTGTAGTGTAGTTTAGTGTACTGTACTATACTGTAGTGTACTGTACTGTATTGTAGTGTGGACCACTTTCAGTCGCGGCAATTTTCTCTGGGTGAGATTCGGACTGCTCGTTCCAAGGAAACACGCGTCGCCACAAGAGCAGGGCCACCCATTTAAAACCATTCTCTCTGCATGTGCATTTGTTTACCATATCAGAGACTTTTCTCTACACAAGTTCGTTAGGGGCATCCCTCATTGCCGTCGACTCTTTTTAAAACGTGCGCTAAATGCATGTTGAATTCTGCACTTTGTTTTGTTTTTTTTCTCACCCGAAAGCCTAGCACCCCGACCACTAAACAAGTGGGTTTTTTTTTTCACCAAGCAAGGTTGTTTAGTGGAAGACGGAAAAAATCGGGTGTAGAGGGGATTGAACCAGCAACTCCTAGTGTAAGAGATGGTACGGGTGCGTTCTCTCACCAACCAACTCTGAATGCGCAGCCAGCATTGAATCCACGATCTATAGAATAGCACTACAATAGTGATATATTGTCGTTACGCAATGTTTAACAACCCCCCCCCCCCCTCTCTCTCTCTCTCTCTCTCTGGGGACTAGATGTAAAAAAAGTACGAGTGCTTATTCACTATCCTCGAAATAAAGAATTTGTCATTGTTGTGTGTGTGTGTGTGTGTGTGTGTGTGTGTGTGTGTGTGTGTGTGTGTTGTGTGTGGTGTGTGTGTGTGTGTGTGTGAGTGTCTGTGTGTGTGTGAGTGTGTGAGTGTGTGTGCATAAAGTTAATCAAATACTTCACCCGTTATTTCTCTTTCCATTTAATAATAACAATAATAATAATAATAATAATAATATTAAATAACTTACTACTACTACTACTACTACTACTACTACTACTACTACTACTACTACTACTACTACTACTACTACTAATACATGGAATTTATATAGCGCTGAATCTTGTAAAACAAACAAATGGAAGCCGCACCAAAATCGGACCCGTCCCCTCCTTCACAACAGCAAGGTGTTTTTCAGGCCCCTACTGCAGCCGCACGTGGGACACCATCACGTGCTGGCCCCGCACTAGGGCAGGGGAGCTGGCCGAGCAGAACTGCCCCGACTACATCCATGGCTTCGTCCCTTCAGGTACCCCTGTGTCTCTCAGCTCCTGCAGCAGCAGCAGTGGTGGTGGTGGTGGTGGTGGTGGTGGTGATGGTGGTGGAATTTGGTGATAAAAACAAAGTTCGTTTTCTCTTTCTTTCTAATTTCTTGCTTGTTTGTTTCTTTCAGTGTGTTGTTTGTTCTTCCATGTGTAGTTGTTGCTTAAAGCCCCGCCGACCATAGAGGCCATATCGGGACTGTTTAGGCACACTGGATGAGAACTTTTACATAATTACATGGCTGTTTTCAAGCACCTCACCATAATATAGACAACCATACTATGACTTCAGAGTATTTTGTTTTTAATCCATTAATGTAAAGTACAAGTTGTTTTGCTAAGAGATGGTTATGGATAAAGACAAGTCTCCCAGACCATCTCAAAGCATAACAACTGTTTAATGCTGGCCATGACACTTTTTGCTTACATCAATACCTGACAACGCTTTTAGCTTGGGGCAACGAACTCCGGTGAAAAGAAGAGTATTGGAAAAAAAAAAGATGG
>CM054136.1:27866869-27876869 GCA_028751875.1 Rapana venosa | reverse complement strand
GAGTGAGAGAGAGAGAGAGAGCGAGCGAGAGAGAGAGAGATGTGTGTGTGTGTCTATGTGTCTGTGTCTGTGTGTTTCTGTGTGTCCGTTTGTCTGTGTCTCTCTGCGCGCAAGCACGCACGCACGCACGCACACAACACACACACACACACACACACACACACAACACACACACACACACACACACACACACACACACACACACAACACACACACACACACCAGTGACCCCAGTGATGTTGAAAAAAAACAACATCCAGAAAACATGTTTCCTTCGGCTACCTATCCAAATATTTCTACATACTCAAGCCCAAGCTTTCATAAGATACATATACTCACTTATTTGAAACGGAGTCAATTTCAGTTCTTTTAAAAAAAAATCTAAATCGGTTAACAATATTAGCTTTCCGTGAAAGTATTTCACAATTCCTCTTTGATAATTAAAAACGAAAACAACAGAAGAGATCAAGATATGGAGAGAGAGTGATCAAGATATTGAGAGAGAGAGAGAAGCACACAGACACAAAACCCAATTCAATCCAATCACATACACACACACGCGCGCGCGCGCGCACGCACGCACACACACACACACACACAGATAATCAAATAGAGAAATGTATGGGTTATGTCTCTATCTCTCGCATATCTGTTAAACACAATACCTTATATAAAAATGTTGGCAATTTTAGTCCATTACAAATCAATAATAATAATAATAATAATAATAATAATAATGTATGGAATTTATATAGCGCTGAATCTTGTAAAGCAACAAATCAAAGCGCTCAGATGACTTTTTTTTTCTCGAGGATGATGGAATAAGCACTCATGTGCTTTTTTACATCCAGTCCCCATGTGTATGCGGTTTTGTAAATTTTGTCATCTGTTCCCACCGGCACACAATGGCCTACTCTTTCGAAAAGCGGAACAGGATTTAACGTGTGCACAAGATGTTCTGCATGCGTTCGCACACGGGGCCTCGGTTTATAGTCTCATCCGAAGGACTTTGACATTCAGTTCGATTTTTTGGTCAAACTGGGAAGAAAGGGCGAGGCTGGGAATCGAACCCAGAACCTCACGGTTTACTTGTTGGCAGGCAAACGTCTTAACCATCCTGCTACCTTCCTTCCAATAACAAACTGCAATGCAGAAACTGTTATACAAAGCGTTGCACCCTTGACCCTGAAGATCTAAACATTTTCACACTGCATGCCAAGATTCGAACATAGGACCTCTGACTTAAAGCCCATTAAGATAGGACGTCTGTCACCTTAACCACTCGGCTTCTCACGTTTTCTCAATGTCTGATAATTCCTCAATGTATAAGAGGGACGTTTCTATATTTTGTTATCATTATTTTTTGTTTGTGTTACTCTGGTCATAAAGGGCAATGGCCTCCCCCTAAATGTCGTAAAGTATGCAGCCAATCAGCGACCTCCACGTCACTGCAGCTGTGCTCTCTTTTGTTTTCAGTTCACTCTCTAAGTCAGCAAATGCTTGTGTTTATGACTTATAATGGTTTTTGTTTCGTTTCTTTTTTAACACCTCCAGCGTAGAAATAAAACGTGCATGCGCGTCCCCACCCCCACCCCCCGCGCGCGCGCGCGCGCGCGTGTCTCTCTCTCTCTCTCTCTCTCTCTCTCTCTCTCTCTCTCTCTCTCTCTTATATAGCCATAGAAACTCACCGTTTCTCGTTCGCTGTCTATCATTGGCTGTATCATTTTCTATTGTGATTTATTTAATGTTATTTTTCTGTATTAACGCTGAGAGAATGATGATTGGCTAGTCACAGACAGTGTCATCCTCTTCAAGTCTCTCTCTCTCTCTCTCTCTCTCTCTCTCTCTCTCTCTCTCTCTCTCTCTCTCTCTCTCCCCTCTCTCTCTTCTTTAAAAAAAAAGTTTTTTCCCTTTGCTTCTACTGTTTGAAAATATGAGTACTGAGTGCATTTTCAATGTGACCCCACGGGCGGGGACTGGATGTAAAAAAGCACATGAGTACTTATTCATTATCCTGAAAAAAAGAATTTGTTTCTATTACTTACAATGTGTAGATGTTCTCTTTATGACTTTATTGACTTTTTTCCCCCTCTTTATTATGTGAGTGTATGGGTATTGCACTTATTTTATTATCATGACATTCAATTTGTATGAGTATAATTAAAAAGTGTTTGTGTTGATCGTGTGCTAATGTGAGTATTACATATTTAGTATTATCCCTGAATTCCCCCCCCCCCCCCACACACACACACACACACACACACACACACACACACACACACACACACACACACACACACACACACATACACACACTCACTCACTCACTCACTCACTCATATACTCTCCCTCAATGACTGTATAGGTTTAGATTTCTTCTTTGTTTTGTTTCTTGTTTTTATTGTGTGGATGTATGGGTATTAAATTTATTTCATTATCATGACATATAATTTGAAACGAATATAATCTAAAATGAGTGTTGATGGGATCGCATACTGTTTTGGGAATTATATATTGGATATTATCTCTGAAATACACACACACACTCTCTCTGTCTCTCTGTCTCTTTCTCACCTTTTATCGTCTCGCTTATAGTTATAGTGTATCCTGATGAAGGATTCATATTTTATACTTTCTATACTTTATTGGACTTGCCTCTGTACATAAGTTTTAATGAGTGCCCTATTTCAATATCTTATAGTTATGTGTAACAAGTATGTGTACCATTTGACATTGTGTAGATGTTTATCTTTATGACTTATTAAGTTTGGTTGTGTTATTTTTCTTGGCTCTGTTGTTGTTCTATTTGTTGTTGTTTGTCTGTTTTTTCTCTTTTTTGTCTTCTTCTGTTGGTTTGGTTTTTCTTTCTCTTTTGTTTGTTTGTTTGTTTTGGTTAGGGTTTTTTGGGGGGGTGGGGGTGGGTATTTTAGGGTTTTCTTTTATTTGCTTGCTTTGGGGGGGGGGGGGTGGTTGTTGGGAGGAGCTGTTTTGAAAAGGGTTATTTCCCCTTGTTTTTATTGTGAGACTGTATAAGTATTGGGTTATTATTATTAAGATGTATCCCTAACGGGCGGGGACTGGATGTAAAAAAGCACATATGTGCTTATTCATTATCCTCGAAATTAAAAAAAAAATTAAAAAAATTAAATTAAATTAAATCTTTCTCTCTCTCTCAAACTTGCAAGCACTCTGGTATCGTCCCAAAAGGCCATTGTGAGCCGGTGGGAACCGACGACAACATTTACAAAACTGCATATACACGGGGAGTAGATGTTAAAAAAAAAGCACATGAATGCTTATTCCATTATCCTCGAAATAAAAGATTAAATCTCTCTCTCTCTCAAACTTGCAAGCACATCGGTATCCCCCCAAAGATCAGATTGTGGCTACCGTCATGGTGGGCAAAACAACTGCACACTCAATAGTTCACCGTTGGTAAATCTCAAAGCTCTAACCGAGGAACGAAAAAAAGGCAAGTCCAGTCCAGTTCAGTTAAATCCAGTCCATTTCAGTTAAACGCAATCCATTTCAGTTAAATCCAGTCCAGTTCAGTTAAACGCAATCCATTTAAGTCAAGTCCAGTCCAGTCGAATGCGGTCTAGTTCAGTTAAATCCAGTTTAGTCAAATCCAGTTCAGTTAAACCCAATTCAGTCAAATCCACTCCAGTCCACTCAAGCCCAGTCAAATCCAATCCACTCAAATCCAGTTCAGTCCAGCAAAACTCAGGCCGGCTCAGTTAAATCCAGTCCCATCAATTTCAGTATAATCCAGTCCAATCCATTCAGGTCCAATCCGGTCCAATCCAGTCCAGTCCATTCCAGTTTAGTCAACCTCAGCCCCATCCCGTCAAATTCAGTCCAGTCCAATCCAGTCCAGTCCAATCCAGTCCAGTCCAATCCAGTTACATCCAGTGCAGTCCAGTCAGTCATGATGTCTACTAACTGCTCCCTGTCTTCCCTCAGGAGGATCTGGAGAGGATCAATTTCCTGTACAACGTGGGATACGGGCTGTCTCTTATCACTCTGCTCGTCGCCATTGTCATCATGATCTACTTCAGGTCAGTCACCCCTGGCGTGTGTGTATGTGTGTGTGTGTGTGCGTGTGTGTGCGTGCGTGTGTGTGTGAGTGTGTGCGTGTGTGTGTGTGTGTGTGCGTGCGTGCGTGCGTGTGTGTGTGTGTGTGTGTGTGTGTGTGTGTGTGCTACATTTATGTCCCACAGTGGACATCAGTTGATTGTCTCATCCGAAAGATGAACACCCAGACCCCCACTCAAGGTCTAGTGGATGGGGGAAATCTTAGAGTTCACACGGGGATCGAACCCGCGACTGACCGCTCTCTAGACGGGCGTGTGACCTCTAGACGACCATGCGCTTCGAAGATATTAGTGCCGCTGTAGTTCGTGGAACGTCCATGTCGCCATCAGGTTACCTTGTAGTGAAGACCCTCAAATGTCTTTGCTGGAGTTTAGGGCTGCTGTTGTTTGCCGTTTTTCTTGCTGTTTTTCTTGTGGTTGCTGTTGTTGGTAATGTTGGCGGTGCTGTTGTTGTTGCTGTTGTTGTTGTGTTGTTGTGCTTGTGGTTGCTGTTGCTGGTGATAATGGTGCTGCTGCTGTTGTTGTTCTTGAGGTTGCAGTTTTTGTTGTTGTTGTAGTTGTTGTTCTTGGTGATATGAGTGTTGTTCTTGGTGATGTTGTTGCTGTTCTTGTGGCTGCTGTTTTTGTTGTTGTTGTGGTTGCTGTTGTTGGTGATGGTAGTGTTGTTCTCGGTGATGTTCTTGTTATTGTTCTTGTAGTTGCTGTTGTTGGTGATATTAGTCTTCTTCTTGATGATGCTGTTGTTGTTTTTGTAGTTGCTGTTGCTGGTATTCAGACTGTAGCTGTTTTCATCATAACTGCTGTTGTTGTTAAATATTCATATGTGGAAAGAGAGGAAAGACTGGTCTACAACTGTCCGCGAACTTTGGCTATGCAGTCCTTGCAGTTGCTGCTGCTGCTACTGCTGCTGCCATTGTTGCTGCTGCTGCTACTGCTGCTTCCATTGTTGCTGCTGCTGTTACTGCTGCTGCCGCTGTTGCTGCTGCTGCTGTTACTGCTGCTGCCGCTGTTGCTGTTTGTGTTGTCGCCGATGTTGTTTCTCCTGTCTTCATTTGCCGTCACTGAGAGAGAAGGAAGGGTTGGTGTCTGTGCACTTCGGTTGTGCACTCCCTGATGTTGAAGTGTGCTCCTCAGAAATGTTAATCAGTGAATGATGACTTTTGAGTGAAGTGTGAACAAAGCAAACATCTCTGTTGTTGTTGTTGTTGTTACTGTTGTTGCTCTTGCTGTTGGTTCTGTTTTTTTGCTGATGTCGCTGATATTGGTTTTTTTGCCGTCATCGTTATTGTTGCCGATATCTTAACGTTAGCCACGTTATCAAGAGAAGAGACAAGATTCATGCCCAACTTGAGCTGTATCATTTCTGTTGTTGTCGTCGCTGTCGTCTTCGTTGTTGTTGCTGTTGTTGCTGTTTTTGTTGTCGTCGTCCCCAATGTCGCTTTCTTCGTTTTCTAGTTGAAACAGTTTTTAAAAAATCTATTCTGTCATCAACGTCGTGTTTATCATTATTTCTTTTAAACATTGTTGATTTTTAGTGTCGCTTTCGCTGCTGTAGTTGTTCATAGTAGTGGATGTAGTGGTGCTTATAATGAAGACGTTGCTGATACGATGTTGTTATTATGTTATTGTTGTTGTTTTTGCGTGCATGCATCAATCTTTCTTTTTATTTCTTACTATCTTTCCGCTTCTGTCTGTCTCTGCTTTTGCCGCTCTCTGTCTCTGTCTACCTGTCTCTATTTGTCTCTCTCTGTTTCTGTCTGAATGATTATCTGTTTGTCTGCCTCTGTTTCTGTCTGTCTTTGTCTGTCTGTCTCTGTCTGTCTGTCTGGCTCTCTCTCTCTCTCTCTCTCTCTCTCTCTCTCTCTCTCTCTCTCTCTCTCTCTCTCTCTCTCTCTCTCTCTCTTTTTCTCTCCACTGGCCAGAAAACTCTGTAGATAGAATCATTGCAGCGCAGCAAAATTAAGCCACTACATTGTTCTATACACTATTACAACGGTTACCTAACATTTCTTGTCCTTTGCTTCTTTCCTTCCTTCCTTCTTTCCTTCCGTCCTTATTCTTGTCTTTCTTTCCTTCCCGCTTTCCACTTTGCATTCCCCCTTATCTTCGCTCCTGTCTTCCTTCCTCCTTCCCTGTCTCCCTCCCTTACTTCCTTCCTCCTTCTCTCCCTTCCTCCCTTCCTTCCCACCCTCTCATTCTTCTTTCTTCTCTCCTTTTCTTTCTTCCTTTCTCCCACCCCTTTACTCCTTCCCTCCCTCCTTTCTTTCGTCTTTTCTTCCTTCCATCCTTTCTTCCATCCTCCCCCTACCCCCATTCTCCCATTCTCTTTTCCTCCAAACTTTCCTTCCTTCCTTCCTTTCCTCCACCCTTCCTTCATTCCGTCCTTCCTCCCACCCGCCGTCCCTCCTTTTCTTCCTTTTTACTTTCCTTTCTTCCTTCCTTCCTTCCTTACTTCCATCCTTCCTTTCATCCATCCTTCTTTCCACTGTTGTGCAGACGTTTGCACTGTCCGCGGAACACGGTGCACGTGAACCTGTTCGTGTCCTTCATGCTGCGGGCAGTGCTGTCCTTTCTGAGGGACAACCTGCTGGTCAACCATCTCGGACTGCCCAGTGACGTCACCCAGATCGCTCCGGGCCTCGTCATCTTTAAGGAGGATGGCGGAATGGTCAGAGGAGCATTGTCTTTTTTGAGAATTTTCTTTTTTTTTAGATTTCAGTTTTTTTCCTGTGGTGGTTGTTTTGTTTTGTTTTTGTTGTTGTTGTTGTTTTGTATGTGGAATATTACACAGACATGCACGAAATAGTAGCAGCAGAAGCAATGGTAGTGCTTTAATTTCATTATATCTTTTACCGTCCTAACTTTATTGAAGAAAGAAAAAGAATATTTGCAAAAAGTTTATTGGAAAAACCCCAATGTGTTGAAATTAAGGTATCTTTCTGTCCTCGGCGTCAGAATACGGCTACCTTAATAGTTTTGGGCAAAAATAAACGGTGGCATACGCAAAATCTCACCATCGGTGATTCTCAGACCTCTACGTGAGGAATACCCCCCCCCCCCCCCCCCCTGCTTTTAAAGATAAACATCACCTTACTCGTTTACTTCATTTTCTCAGGATAGTATCAAAAAGCAAATTGACTGTGCTCAACACAATGTCTGCTTAAAAATACCCGTCTTTAACTTTTCACTTATACTTATTGTTGCTCGGTTCTATTTTTTTACCAAAATACCAGTTACCTTTCGATGCATTAGCCATATTGCTTTCTTGACAACGTCAATGATTGTCGTTTACTTGTTCCCCCAAAGGACAGGCCGTATTTCATGTTTTGAATCATTTATATGCAATATATATAATACTTTAATGTACCTCCAAGGGGATTTTGACATAAGCTTTGCCTTTACCCTGCCCTGTTTTGCCTCGCCTTGCCTTGCCCTGTCTTGTGCCTTTGCCTTTGCTTTTGCTTGCCTTACCTTGCCACAGCACTAGCATAAAAACAACAACAGCAGACAATTTCCCAAACAGCTAGACAGCCAGTCAGATAGAAAGACAATAAAAAAAACAATAAAAAAACCCAGTCTGACAGCCAGACATATACATATCCAGAGAGACAAACAGACTTATACAATCACACACGACAGACATATATATAAGCATCCAAACAGACAGGCATGTAAAAATCAATACAGAAAGACAGACAGTTACAGCAGACTAACTGTCTGCACGATTTGTTTTTCTAGAAACAAAAAAATCGATGAACCAAAAACAAAATAACAAAAACAAAAAACAAAACAAAGCACAATACTCAGACTTCTGGGAATCCCTGTGAGACATAATTATACAATCACACACGACAGACATATAAGTATACCTCGTGTGTATACCTCGCCATGAAGGCAATCATTCTCCATACTTGAGAAGATATTTGTTTTCCTTTAAAAGTCAGTGCAGGTCGTAGCGCTAAGACGCTTTCCGTGGCTTAAGACAATCTCATCACAACGTTTGAAAAACATAACAAACATCTTAGTGTAAAACTTGGCACTAAGTGAACATCACTGATTGACAATGCTTTTGGCCTGGACTGTGTAAGGACATGCTGCTATAGTTTACTTTTGATAATATTATTTTCTAAGGGTGCAGTACAGAATAAATCCCGTTTCAGAGACCGAGAGACAGAGAGACGGAGAAAGAGAGCCAACTACTTATACATTAATTATGTATAAGTTCCTCTGCAATGCAATGTAGACAGTCATGTCGCATTTTTTTCAATCGAGACAGACAGAGAGATGGAAAAAGAGAGCCAACTACATAAATTATGTATAAGTTCCTCTGCAATGCAATGTGTCGCATTTTTTTTCAATCGAGACAGAGACAGAGAGACGGAGAAAGAGAGCCAACTACTTATACATAAATTATTCATAAGTCCCTCTGCAATGCAATGTAGACAGTTATGTCGTGTTTTTTCCCCTAATCGGTTGTGTTTGCACTGATGTGACTTACAGTTGTGTTGCTTTCAATGACAAAGCTGAATTTGTGGGAAGGTTCCTATTGTCCTCCCTGAGTCACTGCATACTTTCCTCATCTTATCTTTGCTTAATTTTGTGTGTGTGCTGTGTATTATGAAAATCTGCCTGTCTGAATCACCGATTAGTGAACAGACATTAAACCAAGGAGAGAGATAGAAGAGAGAGAGAGAGAGAGAGAGAGGAGAGAGAGAGAGAGAGAGAGAGAGAGAGAGAGAGAGAGAGAGAGAGAGAGAGAGAGAAAGCTGAGTTTGTTTGGTTGGTTGCATGTTAAGATCAAATTCAAAATTAAAATAAAAGTGTTGGGTTTTTTTCAAAATAAATTATGCCTTTGATGTAAACAGTTTGTATTGACTAGAAAATGACATATACAAGGGAACAACAACAACAACAACAAAAAACAGTAACAAAACAACACGTCAACAGCATAGCGGATCGGTGGTCTAGAGGTAACGCGCCTGTCTAGAAAGCGAAAAGTCCGGGTCTGAAGTGTGCGGCGGTTCGTACCCCGTTTGGACCGGAAATTTTTCCCCCATCCATTAGACCATGAGTGGTGGTCTGGGCGCTAGTCTTTCGGATGAGACGATAAACCGAGGTCCCGTGTGTTACACGTAATTATTTAGCGCACGTAAAAAAACCCACGGCAACAAGAGAGTTGTCCTGGCAAAATTCTTAGAAAAAAGCCACTCTGATAGGGAAACAAATACAGCTGCAGAAAAAAAAAAAAGGGTGAAAGGGTGGCGCAGCGCTAAGTGGCGACGCGTTCTCCCGCTCTCCCCGGGGAGAGCAGCCCGAATTTCACGGAGAGAAATCTGCCATGACTTAAAGTGGTATGAAATAAAATCTGAGCGCTTTGATTTGTTGCTTTACAAGATTCAGCGCTATATAAATTCCATACATTATTATTATTATTATTATTATTTATTATTATTATTATTATTATTATTATTATAGCAACAACATACTCAAAAGACAGCATTAGTATGATGACTGGTGGACAGAATACATGTCGTCTTCATGATAAGGTTCAGAGCTGTTATCGTCGTAACTTATTGTTATACACGAACAGCCGAATGAAGAAAACAAATATCAAAGCAGCAAACAAATCAATAAAGAGCAATAAAGCACGCAGACAAACAATCATACAAACAAAGACCATAACAAAAGCACACCTTCAAACAAAACAAAACCCACCAGAACAGAACACCCAAACAAACACTCAAACGACAAACAATCAGGCAAACAAAAAAACAAAAAAAAAGAAGAAACAACAGTCGTGCAATACATTTGCTTTCTTTTTTATCAAGCCATCTTTAAAAATTCATTCACAATAAGAAACGAACAAAACAGCATGAAAAGTGATATCACGAAAACAAATAAAAACA
>CM054136.1:27844369-27864369 GCA_028751875.1 Rapana venosa | reverse complement strand
ATGGCAATGCATTAGTTGTTGTTCTCCTTCTTCCTCTGTGCTTGAGGAAGGAGCACACAAAACAAGATGTTCAAGATGGAATAAAGTCTCCATCTGTCTTCATTCGATCATATCGAGCCTTCAGACAAGCTTTAAATGGCTAATGGATTATTGACTGCACTGCTTTTTATGATTTTATCACGCCAGGATTAGGGCCCACAACAGGAAACTGCTGAACATGGTTCGAGAACTGATTAATCTGCCAAATGTTTTTTTTTTATCCCTCTGTTTGTCAGTTTGTCTGTCATTCTGTAATCTGTCCATTCATCAACAGTTAAGTGCACTGCCATTTCCAAAAGATTGTTTTCTTCAGCTCCAGATAGTTTGATTCATTGAGGAAGCAAATCCTCTGAAAGCCTTTAAAAACAACAACGAGGCGTCCCATAACCTGTGCGGTTGTTGAGGGGCGCGGTGACAGAAACCTCAGCTTCTGTAGGGGATCAACATCTTGAGGCTGGCGCCTTCCTCCTCTTCGTCGCTGCCGGGTGGGTGAACTGGGGGACTGTGCTGAAGCCAAGCCGTACGAACAGCCACCCATCTGTGAAGCAGCCACGCTCAGCTCTGTTTAAGCGGAGTTTGGGAAGAGCAAGTGCTCTGACCTCTGTCCATTTCAAAATCTTCATCGTCATTGAACATGGCATGTGTGGATGATATCATCCTCCAGGATTTTTTTTTCTCGAAATAAGTCTTGAATCTTGACAATGACTACTTAACACACACACACACACACAAAGTGTTACAGTTTGGAGAGTTTGGCACAAGTCAGAAACGCACAGGTCAGCTGATTTTGGATGGAATGTTACTTTCTCTTACAAAGATATAATTGTTACCTGTTCCACATAGGTTCTGTGGGCTGCTTTTTTTGCAGGTGGGCCTTTAATCTTCGTCATTCCCTGGGTCATCGTCAGAGCGACGGTGGAGGATGAATAGTACGTTAGAGAATGTTGGAATATCTGTCTGTCTGTCTGTCTGTCTGTCTGCCTGCTTGTCTGTCTGTTTGTCCTGTCTGTCTGTCTGCCTGTCTGTCAGAGCGCGCGCTCTCTCTCTTCCTCCATGTGTGTGTGTGTGTGTGTGTGTGTGTGTGTGTGTGTGTGTGTGTGTGTGTGCGCGTGTGGTCGGGAGGGGGTGTGTGTGTGCGTGTGCACGTCCATGTGTTTCTGTGCATTCTCAGATGCTTACCCACATGCAAACATTCACACACACAGAGCCAGAGAGAGACACAGACACACACACACACAAAGACACACAGACACACACAGACACACATACACACACACACACACAGACACACACACACAGACACACACACACACACAGACGGTGAGATGTACAGAAAAAACAGAGACAGAGACACAGAGAGTTAGAGAGCCATTTTTGGTGGTATTTTGCATCTTCACTGCAAGAAAAACATGAACAAGATGGTACGATAATTTATTCATGACATTTTGCACAAGATCCATTCACCTGTGATTCAATAATATCTTCACGATCATTTATTTTATAATTAAAAAAAAACTTTTCAAAAGATGTTTAAGTTGGCTTTATTTCCCTTCATTCCATCTGATATTCATGACATTCTGTTTTCTTCAAGTCACCTCATTTGATCTTCCTTTGTTTTTATCAAGTCTTTTAGTTTTAATCTCGTTGTTGTTAAAGACAAAAAGAATTGATGTAAACGATATTGCATATCTTTATAATGGTTTGTTCATTTTTTTTTTTTTTTAGCATTTGATTACAGTTGATTAAAAAAAATCATTTTCTTGTGTCTAGCTTTCTTTTGTCTTGTCTTGCTTCTGTATTAGTTTTATATTTTCTAGTCTCTTCTGCTCTTTTGTTGTTGTTTGTTGTTCTCTCTCTCTCTCTTCTCTCTCTCTCTCTCTCTTCTCTCTCTCTCTCTCTCTCTCTCTCTCTCTCTCTCTCTCTCTCTCTCCATTCACTTACTGGGTGAGGAGATAAGACTATAAACCGAGGTCCCGTGTGCAAATGCACGCAGAACATCTTGCGCACAAGTTAAAACCCGTTCCGCTTTTCTGAAGAGTTGGCCATTGTGTGCCGGAGGGAACGGACTGACAAAATTTACAAAACTTCCTACACACGAGGACTAGATGTAAAAAAGCACATGAGTGCTTATTCCATTATCCTCGAAATAAAAAAAAAAGAATACAAAGAAAACGGGTGTGTAGTGGCTGATCTGCACTTTTCAAGCGGTCTGCCTGCTGGCCTCGGCCAACACATTCCAACTTCAGAGCAGCTCATTTCAATGAATATATTGCATGCTGGGTACGTTCGTGTTTCTGTAACCCACCGAACGCTGATATTCTTCTCCTTCGTCTTCGAATGCTCAGACAGCAGCTATTGTTGTCTGGTCTTAACTTTACCATCATTATTTTCTTTCATTTCACTGTATTCTATTTTCGTTGCTTTATTTGATGTGATTCAAACTGTGCAGTTGCTGGAACACCCATCCCACCCTGGCCTTCTTCTGGATCCTGAAGACCCCTCTGGTTCTGTCTGTTGCCGTGAGTATTCCACACATACAGAAATGTATGGATGGATGGATGGATGGATGGATGGATGGGTGGACCGAAGGAAAGATGGGTGGGTGAGGGGGTGGATGGATGGATGGATGGGTGGATGGTGGATGGGTGGTGGGTGGATGGATGGATGGTGGGATGGATGGTGGGATGGGTGGGTGTGTGGGTGGTTGAATGGATGAATGGATGGATGGTGGGATGGATGGTGGGATGGGTGGGTGTGTGGGTGGTTGAATGGATGAATGGATGAACAGATGGATGGATGAATGGATGGGTGAGTGTATGTATGGGTGGATGGATGGATGGATGGTTTTGTGTGGTGAGTAGATGCATTGGTATGTGGGCGGGTGGATGGGTGGATGAATGGGTGGACTGACGGACAGATGGACGGACAGCTGGATGGATGGCTGGATGGGTGGGTGGGTGGCTGGCTGGCTGGCTGGATGGATGGGTGGCTGGCTGGCTGGATGGATGGATGGGTATTGGGTGGATGGGCGGTTTGGTGGGTGAGTGGATGCATGGGTAGGTGGGCGGATGGATGAGTAGGTAGGTGAATGCATACGTGGATTGCTGTTAGATAGATGAATGAATACATGGGTGGGTGGGTGGATTGATCGATGGACGGACGGACGTAAGGACAAATGACGGATGGTTAGCTGGCTGGCTGGGTGGAAGGAGGGATGGATGGAGAGGAATAATTATACATTGATAGGCAGACAGATGGACAAAGGCTGACTGGCAGGCTGGTTAGATGATGGATGGATGGATGGATGGACAAAATGAATGGATTGATGGACAAAGTTATAAATGGAATGGCGTATGGCTGGACAGGTGTACCCCTAGAGCTCAGTGCCTGTCAATCTAGCTGGCTTGCTTGCTAGATGGATGATTGGATGAGTGGATGAGTAAATGGATAGATGGATGGATTGATGGATGGATGCATGCATGCATACATGCACACATGCACGGGTGCATAAATAAAGCACAGCTGTGGGGAGTAAATGGGTAAATGGAGTGAGAAAGAGAGAGTGAAAGAAAGAGAGACAGATACAGATAGACAGACAGACAGACTCAGACACAGTCAGAGACATAAATGGAAGTGAGAAATATGTTATTCAACAAAGGTCATAGTCCATACTGAAGAGAGGTTTGAGTACACGCGACATTGGCAACATCATAACTATACACAACAGACATTGACAGTATACATCACTCCTCACCTCACCTCACCTGTCCTGAAGTCTGGTACACCCTTGGGGCACCACTGAAGATTTTGCAGCCAGCTTCCTCCACTTCTCGCGGTTTTCAGCTTTCCGCAGCATGCCGTTCCACTCAAGGCCAGTCCACTCTCTGATGTTGTCTTCCCATCGTGTTCTCTGTCTGCCTCTTCACCTCCCTCCTTGTACTGTTCCCTGTAGGACAGTCTTGGCCAGTCCAGATGCTCGTGTAACATGCTCGTACCACTTCAGTTTGCGTTTTTTTCCCCACTGAAGTCAGATCTTCATATGACTAAATTACGTTTTCAATTTTGGTTTTCATCTCCTCGTTAGTGATGTGATCTCTGTATGAGATACCAAGAAGTTTGCAGATGCATCTCATCTCTATTGCCTGCAGGCTATCCCTCTTTCAAGGTCTGCTGTCACGGCCCACGTTTCACTTACGTACACAAGTATGAACATGACCGGGAATGCATCAGTCTACACGTCATCTATTACTAACTACACACAATACTGTGTATTTTGAATACCTTGGACAAACAAACAGCACTACTTTTTTATTATTATTAAAAAAGACACTTTCTTTTGTAGAAGGCCCTAACAGTAACAGTCTAAATGTACAGGGTTGGTTGTAGCGCCCTTTAGACGCACATAGAGAGAGAGAGAGAGAGAGAGAGAGAGAGAGAGAGAGAGAGAGAGAGAGAGAGAGAGAGAGAGAGAGAGAGAGAGAGAAAGAGAGAGAGATCAAATCACAACAAATCAAATCAAATCAAATTATTTTTATTTCGAGGGTAATGAATAAGCATCCATGTGTCTTTTACATCCAGACCCGGCCCTAAGTGATGCATCATATACTAAAATAAGCCCGATACCCATACACTCTTACCGTAAAACAAAGAAACAAGGGAGACAAACAAAGTAAAAACGAGAGAGAGAGAGAGAGAGAGAGAGAGAGAGAGAGATTTATTTTTCAAATGTTTATTCTTTTATTTCGAGGATAATAGAATAAGCACTCAGGTGCTATTTTTTTTACATCCAGTCCCCGTGTGTGTGCAATTTTGTACATTTTGTCATTCGTTCCCACCGGCACGCAATGGCCTGCTCTTCCGAAAATCGGAACGGGTTTTAACGTGTGCGAAAGATGTTCTGCGTGCGTTCGCACACGGGACCTCGGTTTATAGTCTCACCTGAAGAACTTTTGGGGAGAATGGAGTCGGCACTGATGTTAACTCCAGAGTAAAAATCCTCTTGAACGAGAATCGAACTCGGGTCAGCAGATCACAAATGCATCACTCTAACCACCAGGCTATCCCGTCCCCATGGGAGAGAGAGAGAGAGAGAGAGAGAGAGAGAGAGAGAGAGAGAGACAAGACAGACAGACAGACAGACAGACAGACAGACAGAGGCAGAGACAGACAGAGACAGACAGACAGACAGACAGACAAAGAGACAGAGACAGAGACAGACAGCGACAGACGAGCAGAGACAGAGACCAAGAAGCAGGGGCAAACATAGACAGACCAGCATGGCGTGCTTTGTTCTAATCATCTCCAATTTCTATTTTCGTTTGCAATGGTTGGAAACTGTTCCCGTTTCCTGTAGCCGATACACTTCTTCTTTTCCTTTTTCTTTAAAGATGACATCATCAGACTGGGGGGGGGGGGGGAAAGCCTCACCAGGAGAAACATATTCACCTTCATGATGTTTTCCCACTAGAATTTCATCGTCTGAAGCTTCGCTGCTTTCAAAAGATCTGTCTCTTTTTGCCGTGACTTAAAGAGCAACTGACACGCCAAAGACAAATAATTACGTTCTATTCCGATGAAAAGGCATAAATACATGGCCTTGGCGCAAGTTACGACAGACAGGCAGACAGAAAGACAGTCAGAAAGACAAACAAACAAACAGAATTGAATTGAATAAATTTTATTTAAAGAGGGTTATGGCATAAGCAAACATGCTTTTTTTTCTTTTTTACAACCAGCCCTCTGGGCAAAAACACACACACAAAAATCCCAACCAAAAAAATCTCTCAACCAAACAACAAAGAGCACAGTTTTGTTCAAGAAAAAGCGGGGAAAAAATCAAATCATCCAAAATGTAAAATACATAATTATTGTAAACATATAACTTTAAAAAAAATCCTGATGGAGAGAGAGAGGAGAGAGAGAAGAGAGAGATAGAGAGGAGAGACAGACAGACAGAGAGAGAGAGGAGAGAGAGAGAGAGAGAGAAAAGGAAAGAGAGAGAGAGGGGAGAGAGAGAAAAGAGGAAGAGAGAGAGAGAGAGAGGAGAGAAGAGAAGAGAAGAGAGCAAAGAAGGCCCGAAAGCGTAGTTTGACTGAAACAAGTGCCCAAACAGTGCTATACAGTGTTAGGTTACTTTGTTTTTTCTGCTTCTCCTTTAAAAACAAAACAACACCCCCCCCCCCCCCCTAAAAGACAGAGCCTTTTAGTTGTTTTTTTTTTTTAATTGTTTCTGGTGAAACTGTAATCTAGTGTTTAGTTACTTTCAGGTCAAACTAAATCTTGTGTTTTGTTATTTCAGGTCAAGCTCTAATCTTGTGTTTTGTTGTTTTCAAGTCAAAACTGTAATCTCGTATTTTGTCGTAAGCTTGTGATTTTGTTATTTTTAGGTCAAACTGTAATCTTGCGTTTTGTTATTTTTAGGTCAAACTGTAATCTTGCGTTTTGTTATTTTTAGGTCAATGTGTTATCTTGTGTTTTGTTATTTTTAGGTCAAACTGTAATCTTGAGTTTTGTTGTTTTTAGGTCAAAATGTAATCTTGCGTTTTGTTAATTTTTAGGTCAAACTGTAATCCTGTGTTTTGTTATTTCAGGTTAAACTGTAATCCTGTATTTTGTTGTTTTTAGGTCAAACTGTAATCTTGCGTTTTGTTGTTTTTAGGTCAAACTGTAATCCTGTATTTTGTTATGTCAGGTCAAACCTGCAGTCTTACGTTTTGTTGTTTCAGGTGAATTTCCTGTTTTTTGTCAACATTGTTCGGGTGCTGTTCACCAAACTGGTCAAAACGGCACCACCTCGCGCTCGACGTTTTCGATACAGGTGAGAATTGCATTAACCGCCATCCTCATCACTATCAGCACTGGTGTCGTCATCATCGTTGTCGCTGTCGTCATCATCATCGTCATCATCGTTACGTTTGTCAACTACAGTAACAGTTATTCCTCCTCCTCCTCCTCCTCCTACTTCACCTCCACCACCCCCACCTAAGTGTGTTGTGTATATAAATTTGATATTTGTTTATCTTGATATTTATGGATGGTTGCATGCGTATGAATGATTTGAATGCAAGCGCTTTCATTTGTTTACTTTACAAGATTCAGCGCTATATAAATTCCATACATTATTATTATTATTACTACTACTACGACTACTACGACTACTACTAGAGCTACTACTACTACTACTACTACTACTACTGCTGCTGCTGCTGCTGCTGCTGCTGCTGCTGCTGCTGCTGCTGCTGCTGCTGCTGCCTGCTGCTGCTGCTACTACTACTACTACTACTAAGAAGAAGAAGAAGGAGGAGGAGGAGAAGGAGGAGGAGGAGGACATGGTGGTGGTGGCAATGATGACGCTGATAATGGTGGTGGTAAAGGTGGTGATATTGATGGTTGATGATGATAATAACGATGACGACGATTTTGATGACAATGATGATGATGATGATGATGATGAAGATAGCGGTCGTAGGATGATGATGATGATGATGATGATGATGATGATGATGATGATGATAACTGCGGCGGCAGCAGAAGATGCGTTGGTAATGATGATGACAACGACGACGATGATGATGACGATGAAGATAAAACAGTAATGGGTGTGTAAGCACGTGTGCGTGCATAGGATTGTACGTGAATGCGTGATTGCTTGGTATGTATGGTAAGGTATTGTATGCATTGAGATGGTATGGTATGGTATGGTATGGTATGGTATGACATTGTATGGTGTGGCATTGTATGATATGATATGATATGGTATGGCATGGTATGGTATGCTATGCTATGCTATACTATGCTATGCTATGCTATGCTATACTATGCTGTGCTATGCTATGGTATAGTATGATAATAAATGGTATGGTATGGTTTATTAAATGGTAATGGTATAGCACGATATTCTATTATACATGTGCAAGAGTTTACACTCATAATATTTTTTTATATCATTATTTTTATTCTTGTAATTGCTGCTGCTGCTGCTGCTACTACTACTACTACTACTACTACTACTACTACTACTACTACTACTACTACTACTACTACTACTACTACTACTACTACTACTACTACTACTTTCCTCCTCCTCCTCCTCCTCCTCCTCCTCCTCCTCCTCCTCCTACTACTACTACTACTACTACTACTACTGCTGCTGCTGCTGGGTGCTGCTGCTGCTGCTGCTGCTGCTGCTGCTGCTGCTGCTGCTGCTGCTGGCTGCTGTACTACTACTACTACTACTACTGTCACCACTACCACCAACTACTACTACTACTAACTACTACTACTACTACTACTACTACTACTACTACTACTACTACTACTACTACTACTACTACTACTACTACTACTACTACTACTACTTACTACTACTACTACTACTACTACTACTACTGCTACTACTAACTACTCTACTACTACTACTACTACTACTACTTACTACTACTATACTACTACTCTACTACTACTACAACAACCTATCTACTACTCTACTATGACTAACTACCTACTTACCACTACACCACCACTACTACCTACTACTAACTACTACTACTACTACTAACTACTACTACTACTACTACTACTACTACTACTATACTACTACTACTACTACTACACTACCACTACACTACTACCACTACCACTACACTACTACTACTACTACTACTACTACTTACTACTACTAGCTACTACTACTACTTCTACTACTACACTACTACACTACAACTCTACTACTAACCTACTACTACTACTACTACTACTACTACTACTACTACTACTACTACTACTACTACTCTACACTACTATACTACTATACTACTACTAACTACACTACTAACACCATACCATATACCTACTATACTCTGCAGACTGACTACATAATCACTGTACTACTACTATGTCTCTCCTACTACTCTTTCCATAGCGTTCTCTACTTTGGCAGCTGATGGGCAAATGTACACTGTGTGCTGTACTCTGTTCGGCGTATACGTGTGTGTTTTGTGGGGGTGTGGGGTATCATCCTGGAGTGATTGTACGTGATGTGGTTGCTGTCGGGTTTTCGGTGTGTGTGTGTGTGTGTGTGTGTGTGTGTGTGTGTGTGTGTGTGTGTGTGTTTAGTGTGTGTGTGTGTGTGTGTTACGTGTGTGTGTTGTGTGTGGTGGGGGGGGTTGTTTGTGTGTGTGTGTGTGTGTGGTGTGTGGTTGGTGTCGTGGTATGTGTGTGTGTGTGTGTGTGTGTGTGTGTGTGTGTGTGTGTGTGTGTGTGTGTGTTAGTGTAACGTGTGTGTGTGTGTGTGTTTACAATCCTACTGAAAGTAGAAGACAAACTCGTCTTGGGTGCTACATGTGTGTGTGTGTGTGGTATGGTTTGGTGTGGTGTGGTTTGGGGGAAGGGGGGTGTTACGTGTGTGTGTGTGTTACGTGTGTGTGTGTGTGTGTGTGTGTGTGTGTGTGTGTGTGTGTGTGTGTTGTGTGTGTGTGGTGTGGTTTGGGAGGGGTGTTTGTGGTGGTGGTGGTGGTGGTGGTTGTGTGTGTGTGTGTGTGTTGTGGTGTGTGTGTGTGTGTGTGTGTGTGTGTGGTGTGTGTGTGTGTGTGTGTGGTGTGTGTGTGGTATGGTGTGGTGTGTGTTTGGCATGGGTGTGTGTGTTTGTGTATGTAGTGTGGGTGTGTGTGTTTAGTTGTGTGTGTGGTGTCACGTTGTGTGGTGTGGTGTGGTGTGTGTGTGTGTGTGTGTGTGTGTGTGTGTTGTGTGTGTTGGTTTGGTGTGTGTGTGGGTGGTGTGGTTTGGATTGTGTGTTGTGTGGTGTTGTGTGTGTGTGTGTGTTTGTTACGTGTATGTGTATGTTTGTGTGTGTTTGTGTGTGGGTGTGTGTGTTTGTGTGATCTGTGTTTGTGTGCGTTTTGGGTGTGTGGTGTGTTTCATGTATGAGTTGTGAATAAATGTTGTTGATGTGTGTGTGTGAGTAAAAACGATGATGAACGGTGCGTGTAATATGTTGTGTGTTTTTTGTGCGCGCGTTATGCTGCCGTGCGTTCGTGCGTATACATTTTACAATCCTTTTGAAATAAGAACACCTCGTCTTGTTTTAACGATGCTGTTCTCACTACGACACAACACAACGATGATGAACGCCGTCGCCGCTACCTGTAATACTTTTCTCTGTGTTTTCTCTTTTCCCAGGGTTTCATCATCGCCTGCCTGTTCTGCTTCATGAACGGAGAGGTGAGTCTTTCTGAATGCCGTTTTGCAATTTTTATAATGTAACCCCTCCCCCCAACATTATTTTCGACTAGAGCTCCCAAAGTTCAGCCCCAAATCCCTCCATTGGTGAACCGCTGAGCTCTAGCGGAGGAACCAAAATAAAAAAAAGAAACACACAAAAACAAAAAAACCACAACCGTTTACGGGGACCAGCTAACAATAAAGTCAGTGAAAATAATTATGCTACGAGTTCATATTTCTCCGCTGAAATTTTTTTTCCCGATTGAGAAGTATTGTTGCAAATCGTACGATTTCTTTCCCTCTCCAAACAATTAGAAAAAAAGGAAGCATCACGCGTGCACGTGCGCGCGCGCGCGCACACACACACAAACGCACGCACGCACGCATGCGCGCACACACACACACCAACATATTAAATCAACAACTTGTCAAAATGTCACTTTTAAGAGAGATAGCTGCCTTAGTCACTTAGTCCGTTTTCATCCCATGTCAATCAGATTCCTGTAAACTTTTCCCCATCTACTGGCCAGGTACAGGCAGAAATCCGGAAGAAGTGGATTCGTCACAAGCTGCACACCAACGCCAAAAAGTTCCAGAAAATCTACTGGCACACGTCATCCTCACATTTGACCCGGAAACAGAGCCGCTGCCAGTCTCGCGAGAACTCGAGCTCCGTGGAGGCACGTGATGTACCACGTGACGAACCTTACAGCTCGAGTTCCGAGCGCGACAGTTGGCCCTCAGAACGGCGACAGCTCCGAGTCAGCATGCAGCAGATGCGGTTCAATTACCGATCTCCAGATCCTTTGGGGGATGTCGGGATCGCCGAAGACTTCAGGCCGATCGTTTTTGTGTGCAATAAAAGGAACAGCTTAGTATGACGTAGCTCAAAGTTTATTTCTGGTGTATCCAGCCTTTAAAAGGGATGGATGGAGCTAATGGAGAAAATAATTGCTGAGACACTGTTTGTACAGATAAACAGAAAGGACAATTCAAAGATATAAGTACTTGTGTACAAAAATGGTTGAATTGATTTTGTTGAAAACAACAAATTTGACGTGAAATCCTATAGGATATAATTGTTCTACTGCATGAGTTATATGAGGACCTTTGCAGCTAATCGAATTGCGATGGTGGCATCCGGTGAAGTTACCATATAAAATAACTACATTCATATGATGCTTGAAAAGTTTGCAGCATTAAGAACATTTAGAGTGTACATTTTTAAAAAACAAAAACAAAGAAAAACGCTTTGCAGTTGACTGGATCTTGTCTAAAAGCCTTTCCAGCTACATTTGATGTATTATCAGGACTTTGCATTTCACTTTATCTTACAAAATGTTTAAAAGGCTGATAAGTACAACTGTTTAGAGATCATAGCAATCAATCGTGCAGAAGGCCTATGTTTGCTTAACATTTATTTAGCCTTTTTGAAGTCGGCTACCTACAAGTGATGATTTAAGGACTTTGCAGTGCTGTTATATGTTAATATGTTCTTTGAAGATTTTTACAGTTGACTTCATATAACGTACGGAATATGAGGGACACAAACCAAACTAGCAATGAGGCTACCTCCCAATATATATATATATATATATATATATATATATATATATATATTATATATATATATATATATATATATATTATATATATATATATATAATATACGCAATAATTGGATTGGAGAGCCCACAAGCATAAGGATGTTGACGTTATGGTGTAACGTCACTAGCATAGTCAACTTTGGGTGACTTATAGCCATATACAGTTACAAATACAAACTGTTTACATTCGCACACTGTGAGCCACTCTATGTGGCATAACAAGTGGATTTTTATGATGAAAAATGTCACTACAAAGGGTGGCTCTTGATTTCAAACTTCAGCTGGCACATGAAGAGAAGCACGATTACTTGTCATAATTACCATAATCACTGGTGAATATGACGTGTTTCAATAGATAGTTTACGGGTGATGATAGCTGGTTTTGTTTTAGGTTTTAGGTTATTTGTTTGGTTTTTTTTTTTAATCTAAGAAATGGGCTGGCTTTCAGACTATTCCAGCCATGGTGTATATCAGAAGATGCTTCTGTTGAAGTTTGGGAAAATAATTCTTTCTTTCGCTGAGTAGGTGAAAACAATCAACTGTGGATTAGTTGGTTGTTTTTTGTTGTTGTTGTTGTTGTTGTTGTTTTGGGGGGTGGTGGTGATTGCATGTATGGCTGTTTTCAAGTACGTCGCCATATAGGCAGCCATGTTCCGACTTCGGAGGATATTTTTCCATTATCAGAGTTATGCCAGGAGCTTGTCACGGATGAAGACAACAACAATATAACATGCCAAAGCATAACAACATTTTAATGTAGCCTAAACCTTGGCAAGTTGCTTGCATTTTATTTTATTTTATTCATTGTTTCATATCTAGGATAATGGAATACGCACTCATGTACTTTTTTTACAGCCAGTCCCCGTGTGTATGCGGTTTTTGTAAATTTTGTCATCTGTTCCCACCGGCACACAATGGCCTACTCTTTTGAAAAGCGGAACAGGATTTAACGTGTGCATAAGATGTTCTTGGGTGCGTACATCAACATCTGACAGAGCTGTGGGTATGGTCCAGTGGCCAAGTCATTTAGGGCGCTGTTCAAGTTAAACGCATGCGAAATTTGAAAAGCCCAGCATATAAACTAGGTTTTTCTTTGCCGCGAATTGTGAAGATGCATAGGAAATGAAACCACGTAAGACTCTAAATCAGTAGTGTGGCCTTGGTCTGGTGGCTTTAAAAGGATCTATGTCACAGCAGAATGTCTACTCACTGTGTGTAATATCGTGTTGTTAATCTTAAACGATTCTGTGTGTGTGTGTGTGCGCCTGTTTGTGTGTGTGTTGTGTGTGTGTGTGTGTGTGTGTGTGTGTGTCGCGCGCGTGCGCGCGCGCGCGCGTATGACGCTCGAAAAGGATGAAGCAATTAAAAAATAAAATACAATCCCGAAATAAAGCATGTTGTTTGAAAAGAAATCGATATAAATTGAATCTGTTTTTATGTCTTAAAGTGTGTGTGTGTGTGTGTGGTGAGAGAGAGAGAGAGAGAGAGAGAGAAGAGAGAGAGAGAGAGAGAGAGACAGACAGACAGACAGGCAGACAGACAGACAGAGACAGGGGGCAGACCAAAGTGACAGACAGACACAGGGGTAGATTTGTTGTTTGTTGTTTTTGGTAGTAATGCAACATAACTGAGAACATGCAAAAGTCATAGCACTTCACTAACGCAGAAGCACTTGACAATGTATGGTCTGTCAGCTTCATGTTCAATCATAATCAAAACTGTGATCATGGACTTCAGTGATAGAAAGGAAAAGATCTTCGTGCTTCTTCTCATCACCTCCTCCTCCTCCTCCTCCTCCTCCTCCTCCTCCTCCTCCTCCTCCTCATCATCATCATCATCATCATCATCATCATCATCATCATCACCAGCAGCACCAGCAGCAGCAGAACAGAAAAGAAGAAGGGGAGGAGGAGGAGGAGGAAGATGAGGAGGGGGAAGAAGAAGAAGAAGAAGAAGAAGAAGACATTCTTTTCCACTTTTCTTCTCCTTCTCCTCAAGCCATTCCTCTTTCTCCTTCTCCCTTTCTTTCTTCTGCATCTTCAGTTCTTTCACAAAAAGAAAAAAAAACCCAAAGTAAACAAACAAACGAAGAAATAGATACAGAAAGAATGACCACTTGATCGATCAGTCGATTGACTGAATCAATTTCTTACGATCTCACTCCCTGCTCATTCTAATCTCCCCAGACAGGCAGCACTCAAGCTGGTCCTGTTGTACACTGATAGCCAGATGCCCATCTGGGGAACTGTTCAGCTTGGGGGCGGCCTTCTGCCACTAGCCAGAGGAGGCTCTACACTCCCGTTGCATCACTTTGGTGGTGTGTTCAGTGTGTCTGTTCTGATACATTTTGGTGTATTCTGTTTCACACACCACGCACCACACCACACCACACACCACACACACCACACACACATCCACACCACACCGCACGCCCCGCACGCACGCACGCACGCACGCACGCACGCATGCACGCACGCACGCACGCACGCACGCACGCACGCATGCACGCACGCTCCCACGCCCCTCCCCCCCCCCACTTCACACAAACACTTGGAGAGCTAAAACTGTACACCAACCTCATAAATATTTCAAAATATAATCTGATTATAGTAAGATATGCCATGAACAAAATCAATTAAAACGAATAGCCTTTAATACCACGACACACTGCTCCTTTGCATAGTATAGTATAGCATAGCATAGCATAGCATAGCATAGTATAGCACAGCTCAGCACAGCACAGCACCGCACAGCATAGCATAGGAAAAGATGGGATATCTATAGCGTAGTGTACTGTAGAGTTCTGCAGTGTAGTGTAGTGTGCTGTAGTGTTGTGTATTGTAGTATTGTATAGCATGGTTTGGTGTTGTGTTGTATTGCAATGTGTTGCGTTGCTTGTACTGCGTTTCAGTGTATTATAGTAACAAAAATTAATGTTAAGTCCATGCACTTAAAAGTTGGAACAAAAAGCAAAACCCGTTAAAAGACAAACTCGTTTTTGTTTCGTTTCGATGGTTTTGTTGTTGTTGTTGTTGATTGTTTGGGTTTTTAAAAAAAAGCCAAATAGATACATATTTAGAAAGTTCCATAATATTCAAAGGTATTCAGAAAACGAGATCGGATCATTATAAACATTAAACATCTATTTCTGATAACAAAAACGAAATTATTACAAAAGCAAAATTCGGTAGATTTTTGTGCAGAAACTTTGAATTTATCATTTTGATAGAAAATCACAAGCAGGACCATGGCAAGGGGAGGGAAGGAGGGAGGAAGGGACGGAAGGGGGGGGGGGGGAGGAGGAGAGGCATTTCTAACATGCTAAGTACTACATCACCCAACCGACAAGAGGAGCAGCGATGATATTATACCCGTGTTCTTGTGGGATGTCAGGTATCGAACATTTAACACTTCGCACACCTGTCTGGCCTTCATCCATGGCAGCCAAACACACACACACACACACACACACACACACACACACACACACACACACACACACACACACACACACACACACACACACACACACACACACACCACACACACGCACGCACGCACGCACGCACGCACGCACGCACGCACACACACACACACACGCACGCACGCACGCATGCACACACACACAAACACACACACAACAAAACACACACACAAACACATACACACACACAAACACACAACACGGATGCACGCACGCGCGCACACACATATACACACACACTCTCTCTGAAAAAAAAATCGAACTGAGTGTCAAAGTCCTTCGGATGAGACTATAAACCGAGGCCCCGTGTTCGAACGCATGCAGAACATCTTGCCCACACGTTAAATCCTGTTCCGCTTTTCAGAAGAGTAGGCCATTGTGTGCCGGTGGAAACAGATGACAAAATGACAAAACTACATACACACGGGGACTGGATGTAAAAAAGCACATGAGTGCTTATTCCATTATCCTCGATATAAAAGAGTCTCTCTGTCTCTCTCTGTCTCTCTGTCTCTGTCTCTGTCTCTGTCTTCTCTCTCTCTCTCTCTCTCTCTCTCTCTCTCTCTCTCTCTCTCTCTCTCTCTCTCTCTCTCTCTCTCTGCGTTATCAGGGAATCAAGTGGCAATATTCTAGCACACTACTCGGCCGAGACACGATTTTCTTAGCGGAGGTAGACTGTGCTATATCTATCCTCTGCATGACCTGAGCGCCATACACTGGAACCTGAGATATACATTGTGTGTGTGTGTGTGTATGTGTGTGTGTGTGTGTGTGTGTGTGTGTTGTATCTTTCTTCGAAATTGCGCCCAACTCCCCTCCACTCCCCTCCCCTCCCCACTGCCCTAACAACCCCCTTCACACGCACACAAACTATTTTCAATAATGGTGATGTGTCCAGCAAATACATTTAAAGAATAAACATGGAATTGAACGTAAAACTGTCTGACAGGAAGGAAGGTGGCAGGACGGTTAAGACGTTCACCTGCCCAACAAGCAAACTGTGAGGTTCTGGGTTTGATTCCCAGTTTTGCCTCTTCTTACCAGTTTGGCAGGAAAATTGAACTGAATGTCATGTCTTTTGAAGGAGACTCTAAGCCAGTTGGGATTCGTGTGCTTACGGATTTGTGACACATCAAAAAAAACAAACCCAGTTGAAAATCGAAAAGAGCACCTGCCGACAGTCTTGACAAAATTCGTAGGTTCAATTCCCAGTTGCATCCCCGAAGTCGGAATGCAGCTACCTCAATAGTGTGGGGGTGGGGGGGGGGGGGGGGGAACACGGTCGCACGGGCAAAAATCTCACAGTTGATGAACCTCAGAGCTCTAGCCAGGGAACAAATCCGTCCCCCCCCCCCCCTAAACAAAGATAAACAACAACAAAAGAACGAACAACCAAATTCACACTGATGCATGTTTACACAGTATGGACGCTCAGAGCAGTGACGCATCTAATACTAGGGCCTCCCTGCATTTACCAAGCTTAAAGAAACATCAACTTAACAATAGCAGGAAAAAAACAATAAGCGCAAATAACCTGACACAGAACGAAACAGAAATATCACAAAAGAAAAGAACATGTTCCATTAAAAATTAATACGTCTAAAGATGAAAACTGTTAGCAGTGCATATATGAAAGGTGAGGCCCCAAACTTCCCATGATGAGATGCGAAGCTGAAGGTTGTTTATGGTCATAATCAGTGTTAAAGTCCTTCGGGTGATACTAAAAACCGAGGCCCCGTGTGCGAACGCATGCAGAACATCTTGCGCACACGTTAAATCCTGTTCCGCTGTTCGAAAGAGTAGGCCATTGTGTGCCGGTGGGAACAGATGACAAAATTTACAAAACCGCATACACACGCATAAATTTAAAAAAAAAAAGAAGTCATCTGAGCGCTTTGATTTGTTGCTTTACAAGATTCAGCGCTATATAAATTCCATACATCATCATTATTATTATTATTAATGGGGGACGGGATGGATCAATGGTCAGAACACTCGCTTTCCTCAAGCTAATGTTTAGCAGCATTGAGCGAGGTTACCAAGTGGATGGGTGACTGCGCGCCTTGGCTTCAGTACAGTCCCCCAGTTCACCCAGCTGTAAATGAATACCTGACCTCTTTAGGGTCAGGAAAGGTGAAGCAGCGAGGGAGAGGAGATGAGCACCGTCCTCAAAATTGCTGGCCCTTGAAGAAGCTGAGGTGTCTGGTACCTCGTTCCCCAATGACCCCATAGGTTATGGGAACATCAGTGTTAATAGTTAATTTAGAATTTGTAATTTACAAACAAGGCAGCCACTGTTAACATAAATATTTGAATATTTTCTCTATTTTCAAGCCATAAAATGCGCTTACTTTGTTTTCTGCTCATGTGTTAAGTTCAAACTGGCTTCCCCACACAAACTAGTAAATAATTAAATAGTCAAAAGAATTAAGTTTAGAATAAGCTAGAATGCATTATCGCGGTTAAAATAGCGGTAAACATATTCAGATGGATAAAGTAAACACAAGTTAAGAATCAGCTGTGGTAGATGATTATCCCGTGGTTAAAGCAAACAAATTCAGAATCAGTAAATGGAAAATGCATCCACATTGTTAAAATAAAAACAAAAGTTTAGAATCAGCAGATAGACAATACATCCACAACGTCAACATAGACAAGCTCAGAATCAGCAAAGAGACAACACATCAATATGGTTTAAATAAACAAGTTTTCAATCAGCAAAGGGAAAATACATCAACATGGTTAAGATAAACACGTTTACAATCAACAAAGGGAAAATACATCAACATGGTTAAGATAAACACGTTTACAATCAACAAAGCGAAAATACATCAACATGGTTTAAATAAACACGTTTACAATCAGCAAAGCGAAAATACATCAACATGGTTTAAATAAACACGTTTACAATCAGCAAAGAGAAAATACATGGTTTAAATAAACAAGTTTACAATCAGTAAGAGGTAAATACACCCATATCTTTAAAGTAAACAATTTCAGAATCAGCTACATCTTGAAAAGCAGAATCATCACAGCCTCCAAAACCAAACGCACAATTTGAAACAATTTTTTTTTAATTTCAGCTTTGGACCCAGGAAGATATAAGCTAAAGAAACAAACAAAACATATGGCGGGTCCATGCTCTTATAGTGCTTTTGTCAGTCAAAATCAGAATCACGCCTCTTGTAGAACTCAGAAAGAATCTCCCAGTAGAGAGTTAAAGGTATTTACCACAGCTCCAAGCTAGAATCTTTTGTTGTTGTTTTTTCTTTCATTAAATATATTAAGACAAAAAAGTGCAACCAAAAAAATCCCCCCAACAAGCACCACCCCCCCCCTCTCCAAACCCCACAACATTACAAAAAGCGAAGCAAAACAACAGTAGATCTACTCAGTTGTTCCTAACATCTGGTGTGAAAGCTGCCCCTGTGTAAAAAGTGGCATGCACTATATATGTTCGATGACTATTTAAAGAATGTCAGCATTTCTTAATGCATAGGTGGATGCTGCTGAATTCGTTTCTATAGGTACACTGGCGTAATCATCTTTCTGGATTTGTAGTGGCTCCAGTGTTCACTGAGGTGTTACATAGTCATTCTTTCACATAGCTTAACACTATCTCTTCATACCAAGCTGGTGTCGCATGGTTCTTTGCAGTGTCAAAAGGATACGCTGAAATGACTTGCAACCAGGAGTAAAGCCAGCACAAGGAAGGCAGGGGAAGTGCTGATGAGAAAGTCTAGAGGAGAGCGAAATGTTGCTTTGTGTTCAGCAGGTTCCAGCCATTTCAGAAGTCGGTGCAAGTGATCTTCCTGTGTGAGGCTAGAAGTTGTCCAGTCATGAACTTCAAACTGTTTAAGCCTCAATGGGATTTCACAGTCATCCAGTTTAATCAGGAGAATTTCCCGTGGCTCTGGTGTACGGTCACACAGAGTTTCAAAGATCATAGCAGCCTCAAAATCATTTCTGAACCGGTCTTTAAAATAATTTTTGGACACAACTATCAGAAACTTTCGACTATTTTGCAAAGGATTTGTAATAGCCTGGAGTTCAGGCATTCCAGGATGGCCATCTCTGTTGGGAACAAATACTTTCAGGCTTTGTAATTTCAGAAACGGGATGATTGCATCGTTAACGATACTTGTGTCAGGCTCAGTCTCTGAATGAGACAGAAATATGTCGTAAATAGTTTCGGCCACAGACTGGTCATTCTCTGGCTTGCCCTGTATGGAAAAACTCATCATTGCTGTCAACAGAAACCCCATTGACCCTTCCAAAGTCAAGCGTTTAATGACACGACCGAGGCATCTAAAAAATACTTTCACTTTAAAAGCAGCATACACAAGGAAAACAACTAACAAACACAGGAAAATGAGTTCTTTCCAATCAAAAAGATCTGTAGCGGACCTTGCCATCTCATTGATAAGAAAACCAGAACATGAATCTTCATCAGCTTCAGACTTGATTTTTGAACAACAAGGCGGAGCCGTTGGTGGAGAGGAAGTGGACGAATTCACAAAAAGGTCCAACATTTGCTGCTCCCTTGGAATCACAAGCAGTGTATGTGGATGCAGAATTTCTATCAACTCATGCTGGCTGGTCGTGCGGTTGTAGTACCTTCTAAGGTACCTGACAGTGTGGTACCCATATGA
>CM054136.1:27769369-27839369 GCA_028751875.1 Rapana venosa | reverse complement strand
TGAAAATGTATGTAGAACACCCTGCAATGGTGGTGGTGGTGGTGGGGGGGGGGGGGGGGGGGGGTTGTTGAGCTTTTTCGGGGGGGGGGGGGGGGGGGGGGGGGGAGAGGTGTCACAGGTACGTAAGGTTGAGGATCAGTTCAATCTAGCTTAGCAGAATCCAGCCTGTTGTTTTGCACCAACAATACTCACCTAACTGACTCAATAATTATAACTGATGGATTGAATGACTGACCAACAAGCTGACCAACCAACCAATCTGGCTGGACAACTGATCAACCAATTCAATCTAATCAAAATAGTCTTGCTGTTTATAGCCCCGCCGACCACAGGGGCCATATCGGGGCTGTCACCTTGTAAAATCTTCAATCTCAGAATAAAACTGTGCACCCATATATACAGAATAAAACTGGTGTTCTGCTACATGTTCATAGAATATAATTGACCCACAAACTAACTTTACCAGGACCAAGCCAGCTAGTCTAGATCTAGATTGTTTCCCTGCCTTTCCCATGAGAAGGGACTATCATTAGTGATCACGACTAACAATGCCAAGCAATAAGTTAAGGAGGTGAGTGGAAGAAAGAGAGTGAGTCTGTGAAAATAAAAAAAACTTTAAAAAAAAATATTGTCAATCTATATCTAATATCAACAAAATGAAATCAATGAGGAAGCTGATATAAATATATATATAAAATAATCACAAAAACAACAACAAAAAGGCCGATGCCCAAATGAACGTTTAAAACATTATGCCAAATAAGAGCTGTGTGTGTGTGTGTGTGTGTGTGTGTGTGTGTGTGTGTGTGTGTGTGTGTGCGCGCGCGCGCGTGCGTGCGCGCGCATGTATGTGTATGCGTGTGCGTGCGAGTGTCTAAACACTACAATGATGTTCTCAGCCAACTGCTTGATGAGCATGCACCTCCCACTGACCGTCTCCTTCTACTCGCTTCTGACTCAGGGAAAATCTCCCTTCTCACTCTACTCGACTTATCAGCAGCCTTCGATACTCAATTCTTCTCTCCCGTCTTCAAAAAACGTTCGGTGTTACTGGCACAGCCCTCGCCTGGTTTAATTCATACCTTACGGACCGATTCCAGACAGTTGCAGTACACAAGATTCAATCAATACCTTCCAAACTGGAATGTGGAGTCCCACAGGGATCAGTTCTAGGCCCTGTTCTTTTTCAATCTTTACATTGCCCCACTGTCACATATAATAAACCGTCATCAAATCAACCATCATTTTTACGCAGTTGACTCTCAGATTCAAAGCAGTGTTACTCCTGAAAATCTGCCTTCTCTCCTGGCAAACATGTCCCCCTGCTTTGAAGATATTAAAAATTAGATGACACAGAACAAATTACAGCTAAATGCAGATAAAACCGAAGCCATGCTCGTAGGGACTAAACACAAAGTCTCTTCCATTACAACAGCTTCAATAGAACTCGGCAATACATCAGTCCCTCTATCCACAGCTGTGAAGTGTCTAGGTGTTGTTATTGACAACACACTCTCTATGCAAAAATTCATCACCCGAACCTGTCAGTCGTGCTACTATCAATTACGGCCTATTAGTGAAATTCGAAAGTACCTGTCCACAGATGCAACAGCCAAACTTGTCACTTCTCTCATTCTTTCATGTCTGGACTATTGCAATTCTCTTTTGTCTGGTCTGCCAGCATCATCTATCCACTCCCTTCAACGTATACAAAACTCCGCAGCTCGACTAGTTCTCAGAAAGAAAAAAATCTGAGCACATTACCCCTCTCTTGCGATCTCTCCACTGGCTGCCTGTGCCACAGAGAGTAAATTATAGGATCAGTACCCTCTGTTACAAATGTCTCCACAAAACTGCACCCTCATACCTCTGTGAATGTCTTAACCTGTACACTCCTTCACGTTCCCTCCGCTCTGCTGCAGATACCTTGTGCCTACCAATACCTAGATTCAACCAATCCACCATTGGCCGCCGCTCTTTCTCTATTTCGGGTCCATCCACCTGGTATGAGCTCCCTCTCTCTCTTCGCCAGAAACCTAGTTATGACACTTTTAAATCCAGCCTCAAGACATTTATTTCAAACCTAAGATTTTCCCCCTCCTGTTTCATATCAGAACTATCCCACCTTCACTAACCCATGTCCTATCACCCTGCTAAAGTATACTACCTGTGTGAGTGTGTGTGTGTGTGTGTGTGCTTTTGAAAAACATTTGACTATTGAAATTTTATTTCATAGATTTTGTCTGCAGCGCACCATGTTTGTAATATCTGTTTGTTTAAACAATTGATTATTTATCATTGATTGCATGACTGTGTAAGATTAGGTTGAATGCATGCGCTTTGATTTGTCTTTGCAAGATATAGCCCTATATAAGTTCCATTTATTATTATGGATGAATGAGTGAGTCACAGAGAGAGAGAGAGAACAATATGAACAATATTTGAACAATATGAACAATATTTATTGCTATTTAGCAATCAAGCCATATAGCGAGCAGGAGGCACCGTGGTCGAGTGGTTTAGGCGGTCAACTCGTGATCCAGAGGTCGCGGGTTCGATCCCCGCTCGGCTCGGTGTTGTGTCCTTGGGAAAGACACTTTACTCCTATTTTCCTCACTCCACCCAGGTGTACAAGTGGGTACCAGCTCTGCTGGGGAAGTATCTGGCGACAGACTAGCGTCCTGTCACAGGGGTGGTGAAAAACCATCAGTTCGCTTAACGCTACAGAAACCGGGATAAGCTCCGGCTCTATGGGCCTTCTGGCTCGAAAGAACATACTACTTTTTACCATATAGCGAGAGAGAGAGAGAGAGAGAGAGAGAGAGAGAGAGAGAGAGAGATAGCAATGAGGTTATCTCCCGCCAAAACCGACGATACGTGGTGCACGAGCAAAATAATATGTGTTCACCCACAGAGAGGGAGTTTACTTACTAGACCTGCGCGCTCCACTGTTCAGTGGACAATAGGCCTGACTGACTGTCTCACTTTGGCTGGGCAACTTGACAAGACCCATTGTTCCCGCTCCCTGCAGCTTCCACAGGAGGCCACAGGTAAGTTTTGCCCTTTTAAAAAAACCAAATGGTTCCATTTTATCATTCGTAATAATTATTATTTTTACAGAAGTGAAATCAAAAGACGTGAAAAAGCAAGAAAGTTGTGAGATGGGGTTTTGGGTTTTTTTCCCCCTCCATTTTTCCCCCCCCCCACACCTTGTTTTAAAAAACGGAAGTTGCGCAGATTATTATGGTCCCACCCTTGTAACTAGATTTCTACTTGTAACCCGAAAAGAAATCGTTGGGATACTGAAGTGGATTCTTCGCGAGTTCCATGTCATAACCACGAAGCTATTCTGCCCCCCCCCCCCCCCCCTCCCCCCCCCCCCCCCCCCTCCCCCCTCTCCTGTTCTCCCCGACTTTTAAACGCAAAAATAGTTTACACAGACCGCCCCCCAATCCCTTTTAGCCATAAAGGAAAAAAACAACATAGCATCCCGATGGTAATCTATTTGTTTTTCACATAGATCTAGTTCTCATAGCATCCCGATGGTAATCTATTTGTTTTTCACATAGATCTAGTTCTCATAGCATCCCGATGGTAATCTATTTGTTTTTCACATAGATCTAGTTCTAGTTTCAGCTGAAGCAAAGTTGTATGGCAATTTCCTTTTCCATTTGATCTTTTTTCTTATTCTGTTCAATGCCCAGCAAGCATGACGTTTTGTGCCATTTCCCCCATCTTTGTCAGTTTTTGGGTGTCCAGATATATATTGGCTAAATAAACCCAACCTTACCATCCGCGGGTTGAATTTGAAATCTTTCCTTGTAACTACTAATCTTTTTTGGGGGGTGGGTGGGTGGGTGGGTGGGGTTATTGTAAAGCTGAGGAGTGTTCGGCAGACGTGGATGGTATGTACTTGTCTGCATCTGTTAGTCTAATTATTTACCCCTCCCGCCTGTTCCAGTACTTCGGTGGTCAGAGCACTCGCTTTCCCCCAGCAAAGGTTAAGCTGCATCGAGCGTGGTTACCAGTAGGATGGGTGACCGTTTGCGCACCATGGCTTCAGTACAGTCCCCAAGTTCACCCAGCTGTAAATGGGTTCCTGCCTCTTTAGGGTCTGGGAAATTAAAGCAGCCAGGGAGATATGGGCGCCGCCCTTAATATGCTGGCCCCTTGAGAAGTTGTCTTTGATGCCTCACTCCCCTAGACCACATAGGTTATGGGACACCTTTACCTTACCCCCTTCCAGCTATAGTGCCAGTGTTATATTGAGCCAGCTAGCATACACAATTCCGGGAGTATTGCCTAAGGTACCCCCCCCCCCCCCCCCCCCCTCACACACACAAACAAAAAACCCCAAACTAAATACAACCCACTGGAAAAGAGGAGGGGGGTGGGGGCGATTACGTGTTCCCATAAAGTTTGGATTATTCAAATGAGGGCATGCACATAATTGCGGTCTTGGCTGTTATTCTTGTCCTATGTTAGTTATTGTCGCTGTTGCTGTGTAGTATGTTTGTGTGTGTTTATTTGCTTGTTGTGGTTCTTGTTGTTTCATCTCTTTTTTGTTTTATTCAGTTTGTATGGTTGAAGATTTGTGTGTATGTGTTGTGTGGGGGGTGGGGGGGGGGGGGAGGGAAGCAGTTGGTGTCTTTTTGTTTTGTTTTTTGTCTTCGTTTGTTTTGGTTTGGTTTTTCTTGCTTGTTTGTTTGTATTATGATGGATATTTTTTCAAGATTTTTGAATTATTTGAAATGTATGGTTTAATATTCTGGGTTTTTTGTTTTGTTTTTAATTCCATATATGCATATGTTATTGTCTTTTCTTTGATTTGTATAGTTTACCATACATTAGGTTTTTTATTCTATGTCTGCATATACATTATCTTTTTTTCTCGCTTTTTTTCTTTAGATAGATGGTTTGATGAAAAAAAAGCAAATGCACTGCTTATTCAATGTACCATCTGAAAATAAAAGTTTGACTTTGACTCTCTCTCTCTCTCTCTCTCTCTCTCTCTCTCTCTCTCTCTCTCTCTCTCTCTCTCTCTCTCTCTCTCTCTCTCTCTCTCTCTCATCGGATGAGACTATAAACCGAGGCCCCGTGTGCGAACGCATGCAGAACATTTTGCGCACACGTTAAATCTTATTCCACTTTTCGAAAGAGTAGGCCATTGTGTGCCGGTGGGAACAGATGACAAAATTTACAAAACCGCATACACACGGGGACTGGATGTAAATAAGCACATTAGTGCTTATTCCATAATCCTCACATGTGCTCACATGTTAAAACCGGTTCTCATTTGTCCTGCACTTAGGAAGAGTAGCCAGTAGGCCATTACGTGCTGATTGAAGCAGGTGATAAATTATTAAAACAAATGGATTTCTCCAGGGAGAAAAAATCTTGATTGTGTGCGTTTTGGAGGATTTAACTCGATACTGTCACTGTCAGATTGCATGCTCAACATTCTAACCACAAAGCTATTTCCCTCCCCTACTCCTCCCCAATTGAAAGTTGAAAGATTGTTATATTTTTGTCAGAAGGGGAGAACTACAGAACTGAGAAATGTACTGTTTGTAAATCAACTGATTTTGTTGCACATGAAAATCTATTATGTATATATATGCTTTCATTGTTCAAGCATTTCGTTTCCGTAGTTTTTGTAGAGTAGCATTGATGGTGACACCACAAAACTGACCACAGTCCTAGCTCGAAGGATGCATTCTTGCCCATGGTCTTATATAGAACTTTGTGAATTGTAGCATCGTTCTGTGCATGATTTTGCTCTTGTCTGAGGCTGGCTTGACTGAAACTTATTACATTGTGTCACACAAGGGTTGTAGACATTTCACGCTAGCACTGTAGCAGAGAACTAGAAGAATGAGCAAAAATAAAGATTCAGGAAAAAATAAATCCTAAACAAAGATATGAACTGATAGTGATACCGATACTATACTTAGATAAAATACATACATGTATTTTTTTTTAATTAGCATTTTCTGTCCTCAAAAGGAGAATCTAAGATTGCTGAAATTACACATTTATTGAATGTGAGCAGTGTTCAGGTTTTCATGGGAAAAAAATTACATACTATTGATAGATAAAATTAATAAATTCATACATATATATATGATACATGAACAAATAAGAAAGAAACAAAACACTATAAACAATGAAGTTGGATAAACACACTGTGTTTAGCAAAAGTTAGTCTGACATCAAAAGACTGAAATCATGTGTGTGCCAAGGCCTAAGCCTCTGTAGATGGTTTCCCTTTCACATCCAGTCTGCATTGCTGTGAATTAACTTTATCCCTGCAGAAAAAAGGTGTATAAAATAGCTGATTTTTTTAGAGCTATGCACTGGCTGTTTTTTTAATAAGAAAAACATTGGGCAACAGTAGCATCTTAAATTAAAAATAAAAATTGTTTCCTTTTCCCCCCAATGAGGTCTACATGTATAGAACAGTGTACTGTACTGGCTGATGGTCTGGCACACTTGATGATTGGTGATGTGCTCTGTTTACAGGTTTACCACCAGTTTGCCTGTAGCAAGGAACATCAAGGCCTCCCCCCCACAAAAAAAACAACAAAACCCCCCACAAAATTTCACCCCCCCAAAAAAAAACACCAAACAAACAATCAAACGGTAATAAAAACACCAGTCCAAAGACAAATTTCCTCTGGTGCAACACAAACCTGATGGAAACTAGAGAATCATACTGGAACATAAACTGTGCTGGCAAATTATCGTTCATCAGGCCTCTGCCGACTTTGAAGACACGTGGCAACAAACTCATCACTACGGGAGAACAACGCCACAAGCCAGCTCTCGACAGTGGTCACAACTGACTTCCAGAGCCCCCGTTACTCCAGAGAACAAGGCTGCAAACCCACTCTGACATGTGTCACCATGAACATCCAGTGTCCCCCACTACTTCAGACCCTGTGTCTTAAGATGATGGCAAGGGGACAGAGGGACCTCTGAGGACCCAGATGACTTCATCAAGAATGAGGTCGTCTTTGCATTCCAATGAAAACCAACAGAGACTTTCCAGAGACACAAACATGCCCCTCACCCTGAAGCCTCAGGTCAACAGAAGACAGCAAGACCTGCATGGGATGATCTCCGGCACTTCAAGCTGGCCATCTTCCTGGCTCGCTTAACCACCTCACAAGAAGAAATGGTGAGTGAAGATTTTTTTTAAAGGGTAAAATAAATGTAACTTTATTATTTTCTTTATTTTAGGGAGGGGGATAGCCCAGTAATTAAACCTTTGAGCTTGTGATCTGACATCCTGGGTTCAAAGCCCTTCTGATGCTTGAGGGGATTTTGACTCTGGAGTTAGCATCAGTACCAATTTAGAGTTCAGGCCAGCAATAATTCTTAACATTTTTTGTTTAGATAGAACATTGAGATCTGGCTAACATTAGTTGAAAACTTCTTTTTTTTTTTCAAAGATTGTTTTGCCCTTAGGGGTGTCAGTGGTTTTTTCCCCAGTAAGAATAGCATCAGTGCTAGACATGTTTTTTTCTTTCTATCACTCTTTGTTTGTCTTTTTCCTTGCCTTTCTATCACTCTGTCTTTTTCCTTGCCTTTCTATCACTCTGTCTTTTTCCTTGCCTTTCTATCACTCTGTCTTTTTCCTTGCCTTTCTATCACTCTGTCTTTTTCCTTGCCTTTCTATCACTCTGTCTTTTTCCTTGCCTTTCTATCCTTTATCGCTCTATTTTGCTGCCCGCTTTATTCCTCTTTTTTTTCAAGCAAGTCTTGCAACTTTTTTCTCTTTTCAGGTGTTCTGATATTTTTGCCTGTATTTTGTCCTGGCAATCGGGTAGCGATATTGTAAACACTGAGACTGGCAAGGGATGTCTATTTTTCTGTGTTATTGACCCATATGTCAGTTTTTAATTTGGGTACTCTATAGCACTTTGAGATGGAGTTCAAAGTATTTAGAAAAGACATGCATACTATCATTCACAATTCCTTTTGCTCTCTTTCATGCAACATGCATGCAGATTGTTTAGTTCCCTTTGCACACAACCCAGAATTTTGCCACAGCCTGTTACAGATCTCTTCAGTACATTTTTGACATTGACATTCAGAGTTTTTAATTGCATATTAAAGAAAAAACAAACCTGACAGACTCGATAAAGAATCTACAGAAGTTCTGCAAGATTTAACATTTACCTGAAGAGCCCTGAGCTTTAGAAGAAAGAGACGAGAATAGTATTTATCTAAAATACTTACAAGTATAAAATCTCCGTGGAGATGCTGGGGGCCTTTCAGTATAAATAGCATCCCCATCTTATGAAAACATGCTAGCAATGCGCTTTTTTCAATCCCACTCTTTTTCTCCTGGTGTCTTCCTGTCACCTCCTCCTTGTCTATTTTCTGCCTTCTTGGTCCCTTTTCCTGCCACTTTTTCCAGGAAAACTAAGAAATGACATTTCTCTCCCACTCCAAAGTCCGTATACCCTGGGCCTGATTTGTCAGGTGCTTAATGGCAGCGCAACTCATGTGACAGACATTAGTTGCTGTCGGAGCATTCAACAAAGAAGAATATGTGTAATAGCAGCGAGTAGGTATTGTGAAAACAAGGTAAGAGCAGCATCAGTTGCTGGTCTGCCTGACCGTAGGTTGTCTTCATCATTTCTGCCATGTTAAAATTATCACCCAGTGTTTGACTGTGGCATGTGAAAAAGCCCGATTATACACAATATTCCCTTTGTCTCGGTGCAGTTCTAATTGTTTCAAATGTTCACAGACCAGCACACATTTTTTTTGTTTTCATTAAAATCGTGACTCGCCCTTTCCTAAAGAAACTGCAGAAACGAGGAAAGGGAAAAAAAAGATCATGAAAATGTATGTAAAAAGAACGCAACTGAATATAACCATCATTATTTGACCTTGGTAGGCAACCATAAAAACGTTCTTGACAAGTCAAAGAACCTTTCAGCAACCCCTTTTGTTTCTTTCTACAAGTATTTTAATAAAAACTACATAGTTGTGTTCATATGGTTTTTTGTCACCAGATCTTCTCCATTTGTCCTTGACCTTCTCACTGCAGGCTCTGGAGATGCCAACATCATGATGCCTGAGCACAAGACCCACTGAACTTGTCCGTACCCATATGACTGGACTTGTTGATTTATGCTACAGACTGATTAGTTGAATTAAAGGCGTAGAAGGGGAGATGATTTCACAGATATTTGAAGGGTAAACCTTCAAATCTGTCGGGGCAAAGCCCTGAAAACAAAAGCTCTGAAGGGTAGAACCCTCTAGGGCAAGCCTACACAACCTGAAGGCAGATCAGTGAAGAGCAAACCCACTAACCCCTAAAGGGCAAAGTCCTGGAGATGGAAATCTTCACCTCCGTGTTCCGATTCCGCTACGTGAGCCTGGCATTGTTGCCGAGAGATCTATGCCATGCACCTCCGTGTTCCGATTCCGCTACGTGAGCCTGGCATTGTTGCCGAGAGATCTATGCCATGCACCTCCGTGTTCCGATTCCGCTACGTGAGCCTGGCATTGTTGCCGAGAGATCTATGCCATGCACCTCCGTGTGCCGATTCCACTGGGTGAATCTAGCATTGCTGCCCAGGGACATCCGTTTTCCAATTTCTCTGCATTGAACAACAAAGTTGAGAGGAGTTTGGGGGCTTTGTTTCGGAGTGGGGGTCTATATGACCTCCCATCTCTGCACTTTAGGGTTCAAATGCGATGAGAGCAGTGACAACTGTGGTCTTCATGGAAATCTGCTATCCGGCATGCAGCAGAATGTATGAAGAGGTAGTGAGGCAGTGCCTCGTGCCACGCAGCCGCTACCTTGCACACATCACAGGTAAGGTTGTACCGCAGACAACCTGTCAATGCGTGTGTGCACAATATTCACGACAGCATCTCGGTTATCCGAGCTGGAATTAAGATTTGTCTGAACTTAAAGGTCAGTGTCAGTGATAACACATTTCAAGACTTCGTCAGGAGCATTTCAACCTTCGCCAGCGATCCCAACCGAGCCAGTCTTGGCATTGACACTGCTTTTGGTGTCTTCAAGACTTTGTCAGGAACAATCTTGGCATTGACACTGCTTTTGGTGTCTAGATTTCGTCAGGAACAATCTTGGCATTGACACTGCTTTTGGTGTCTTTAAGATTTCGTCAGGAACAATCTTGGCATTGACACTGCTTTTGGTGTCTTTAAGACTTCGTCAGGAACAATCTTGGCATTGACACTGCTTTTGGTGTCTAGATTTCGTCAGGAACAATCTTGGCATTGACACTGCTTTTGGTGTCTAGATTTCGTCAGGAACAATCTTGGCATTGACACTGCTTTTGGTGTCTTCAAGACTTTGTCAGGAACAATCTTGGCATTGACACTGCTTTTGGTGTCTAGACTAAGTCAGGAACAATCTTGGCGCTGACACTGCTTTTGGTGTCTTTAAGACTTCGTCAGGAACAATCTTGGCATTGACACTGCTTTTGGTGTCTTTAAGACTTCGTCAGGAACAATCTTGGCGCTGACACTGCTTTTGGTGTCTTCAAGACTTTGTCAGGAACAATCTTGGCATTGACACTGCTTTTGGTGTCTTTAAGACTTTGTCAGGAACAATCTTGGCGCTAACACTGCTTTTGGTGTCTTCAGGACTTCGTCAGGAACAATCTTGGCATTGACACTGCTTTTGGTGTCTAGATTTCGTCAGGAACAATCTTGGCATTGACACTGCTTTTGGTGTCTAGATTTCGTCAGGAACAATCTTGGCATTGACACTGCTTTTGGTGTCTTTAAGACTTCGTCAGGAACAATCTTGGCATTGACACTGCTTTTGGTGTCTTCAAGACTTCGTCAGGAACAATCTTGGCGCTGACACTGCTTTTGGTGTCTTCAAGACTTCGTCAGGAACAATCTTGGCATTGACACTGCTTTTGGTGTCTTCAAGACTTCGTCAGGAACAATCTTGGCGTTGACACTGCTTTTGGTGTCTTTAAGACTTCGTCAGGAACAATCTTGGCGTTGACACTGCTTTTGGTGTCTTCAAGACTTCGTCAGGAACAATCTTGGCATTGACACTGCTTTTGGTGTCTTCAAGACTTCGTCAGGAACAATCTTGGCGTTGACACTGCTTTTGGTGTCTTCAAGACTTCGTCTGGAAACAACCCTTGGCGTTGACACTGCTTTTGGGTGTCCTTCAAGACTTCGTCAGGAACAATCTGGCATTGACATGCTTTTAGGTGTCTCAGGATTCGTAGAGCATTTCAGTCTTCACCAGCAATCCCATTTGGAGCAGTTCCTTGGCACGAACTGATATTGTTGTCGTCAAGGTTTCATCAGGAACAATCTTGGCCAAACCCACTGATTTTGGTTGTCTCAAGACGTTCCAGGAACAATCGTGGATTGGGACACTGCTTTTGGTGTCCTGAAATGGAACATTGATCTAGGTAAATGGCACAGCCTTAACCCCCCTGGCACACAGTGCTCCTAAGGGGAAAGTGTCCTAAAATGGCACAGACAGCCTAAAACCCCTGGCACACAGTGCTCCGAAGGGGAAGGTGTCCTAAAATGGCACAAACCACCTAAACCCCTGGCACACACTGCTCCGAAGGGGAAGGTGTCCTAAAATGGCACAAACAGCCTAAAACCCCTGGCACACAGTGCTCCGAAGGGGAAAGTGTCCTAAAATGGCACAAACAGCCTAAAACCCCTGGTACACAGTGCTCCGAAGGGGAAAGTGTCCTAAAATGGCACAAACAGCCTAAAACCCCTGGCACACAATGCTCATAAGGGGAAGGGACACATTTGGCCCACAGACTCTTCAAGCATTTGCATGACCTCTTCCTTCACGCCTTGATTCCTTAGAAGTCCTAGCATAGATATCAAAAGTCGTCATGTGGGTCATCTTAGTTCTCTGGCCTTGTCTCGGACATCGTGGTGTTGCACGTATCAAGACCTCACAGAGGTAAGTACAAGTACGGAAAGGGATGGTGGGGGGGGGGTGGGGGGGTGTTTTGGTTTTTGTTAACAGGGTTTTTTTGTGGTGGGGGTGGGGGAGAGTGGGTGTCATTTTTAGCCTTTACTTTTTGTAGTACCATGGTAAAGCCTCGAGTTTATGCTGGAAATTAGTTTTTCCACAACTTACCAAAACTTTCAGACTTATTTCAGTAAAACCTCTTTTTTCCCCATTAAAAATGGCAGGCGTATCGTTCAAAAAATTATGTGAACAGTGTTACAGGCTAAACATCTGAAGTATATTTTGATGACTGGTAAACAAAGAATAGATATCACATTTTTTCCTCCAAATTTATTTTCCAATGGAACGGAATTGGACGGTTGGAAAAATCTAGATGGTTTAGTGATGGTATAGTGTTGCTATGGCATCAAACACACTCTCTCTTTCCCCCCCCCCCTCCTTTCCTCCCTCTCTCTCGCTTGCTCTCTCTCTCTCTGTCTCTGTCTCTCTCTCTCTCCCTCCCTCCCTCCCTCCCTCCGAGGCATCAATAGGATGATTAAAACTTTTTTCCTTTCTATCCTGAACATTTAATCAGTTAACTTAAAACTGAAAATACTGATTCTTAATCTCTTTGGGGTGGGGTAGCATAGTAGTTAGAGTATTGTACTCCAGATTGGATGGCTCAGGATCAAGCCACTATGTAGATGCCCATTTTAGGGGATTTTTACCCTGGAGTTGACATCGTACTGACTGTACTTCCTCATAAGTCCTTCCGATGAGACTATAAATCAAGACCCCATGTGCAAACACACAGAACATCTTGCACCTTCATTAAAAACATGTACTGCCTTTTGAAAGATTAGGCCATTTCGTGCCGGTAGGAATGGCTGACAAAATCTTTTTTTTAGAAAACCGCATCCACGCAGGTGTTGTTTAGTCACTATGCCCTAACTCAGAATACGCCTACCTTAATGGTGGGTAAAAACGGTAGCGTACACAAAATCTTGCTATCGGTGAACCTCGGAGCTCTAGCCGAGGAGAGAAAACGATAAAAACTCTTGTTTTTTCAGACTCCACTGGTGCCATGGGAGACTACACCAGTCAAGTCAACAATTCCATGGAAGATGCCAGTCAACGATTCCTTAGAAAACGCCACCAGTGAAGTCAACGATTCCTTAGAAAACGCCACCAGTCAAGTCAACGATTCCTTAGAAAACCACCACTCAACGATTCCTCAGAAAACACCAGTCAACGATTCCTTAAAAAACACCAGTCAACGATTCCTTAGAAAACACCAGTCAACGATTCCTTAGAAAACACCAGTCAACGATTCCTTAGAAAACACCAGTCAACGATTCCTTAGAAAACACCAGACAAGTCAATGATTCCTTAGAAAACACCAGTCAACGATTCCTTAGAAAACACCAGTCAACGATTCCTTAGAAAACACCAGTCAAGTCAGCAATTCCTTAGAAAACGCCACTAGACAAGTCGACGATTTCTTAGAAAACACCAGTCAAGTCAACGATTCCTTAGAAAACACCACTAGACAAGACAACGATTCCTTAGAAAACGCCACTAGACAAGTCAACGATTCCTTAGAAAACACCAGTCAAGTCAACGATTCCTTAGAAAACACCACTAGACAAGACAACGATTCCTTAGAAAACGCCACTAGACAAGTCAACGATTCCTTAGAAAACACCAGTCAAGTCAACGATTCCTTAGAAAACGCCACAAGTCAACGATTCCTTAGAAAACGCCACTAGACAAATCAACGATTCCTTAGAAAACACCAGTCAAGTCAACGATTCCTTAGAAAACGCCACTAGACAAGTCAACGATTCCTTAGAAAACGCCACTAGACAAGTCAACGATTCCTTAGGAAACGAGACCAGTCAACGATTCCATTGAAAACGAGTCAAGTCAACCATTCTTTAGAAAAAGTGTCAAGTTATCGATTCCATAGAAAACGACACCAGTGAAATCACCAATTCCTTAGAAAACACCAGTCAAGTCGCTGATAAAATGGAATTCTACACAGTCAAGTCACAGTTGGATTTCTGCCACATCCTTACAGGTAAAGAAAGGAACTACAGGATTATGAGATATTGTTTCCTGTCTTATCTTTCTGTTGTGTGCATATTGTATTGCATTGTGTTGTCGTTTTGTATTGTGGTGTTATGTATTATGTAATATTATATTGCATTGTATACTAATTTCAATCACAGCAAATTTCTCTGTATGAAATTTGGGCTCTACTCTCTGGGGAGAGCGCTTTGCTACAAGAGCAATTCCAACCATTTAATTTTCCTGCCTGCATGAGCATTTGTTTCCCTAAGAATAACTTAAAACAGAATTTTGCTAGGGACAGCTCTTTTGTTGCTGTGGGTTTTTTTAAATGTGGGCTTAATGTGTAGTTTACAACGAACTTAGGTTTATTGTCCCATGCGAAAGACAAGCATCCAGACCACCACTCTAGTGGATGGAGGCAAAGATGTGGCTCAGACAGGAATGGAACCTGCACTTCCCATTTTCTATTCAGATGCATTTCCTCTAAACCACCATCCACCTCTGTGTGTGTGTGTGTGTGTGTGTGTTTATGTGCCTGTACGTTTTTGCCTATTTGTCTCTTTTTCTGTGTTTGTGTCTTTTCTGTCTCTGTGTGTGTCTTCCTCTGCCTCTGCATCTACCCCCCCCCCCTCTCTCTCTCTCTCTCTCTCTCTCTTCTCTCTCTCTTTCTCTCTCTCTCTTTCTCTGGCTACACTCTGTGTGTGTAGGCATATGTGCTTTCTGGTCGCACATAGAATCAATTCTAAAATGTATCAATATTTTGTGCAGAGTCATTTTGTCATCAAAGCTGTTCCCGTCCTAGGTACTTCAATGCCTGAAGACGCGGAATGAGCAAGTGAAAGCATAGAACAAAGGTACGATTTTATTGAACATGGTTGGCATTCTCCAGCTTAACATTCAGTCTTTAAAATGTACTATAGTCTTACATCACTGTGTTTGCCTTAAGATATTCAGGGTTTCTGTGCCATGAACAATAACAATTTTAAGATCAAGGAAATCCTCTCCAGACAAATTCTGCATTTCATGTCAACCACCAATCCACCTATGTGTGCCTGTTTAAGTGCCTGTACTTGTATTTGTCTGTCTCTTTTTTGTCTATGTTTCTGTCTTGTCTTGTATCTGTCTCTACCCTCGCCCCTCCCCTCTCTATATGTCTCTCTCTCTCTCTCTCTCTCTCTCTCTCTCTCTCTCTCTCTCTCTCCTCTCTCTCTCTCTCTCTCTCTGTACCATACCTGCAGACATTGAGTTTTAAAATATCAAAATTTTTGTGTGTGCAGAATCATTTTGTCATCAAAGCTGTTCCCATCCTAGGTACTTCAATGCCTGAGGACGCGGCAGTGCAAGTGGAAGCAGAGAACAAAGGTACGACGTTATTCGACATTGTTGGGCATTCTCCAGCTTAACATTCAGAGGGTCTTTAAAAATGCACTCTAGTATTACATCATTGTTTGCCTCAAGATATTCAGGGTTTCTGAGCCATGGACAGTAAAAGGAAATCCTCTACAGACAAAGATTTCACATTTCATGTCAAACCGCCAATCCACCTGTGTGTTCCTATTTCAGTTCCTGTACTTGTTTGTCTATTTCTCTTTTTCTGTGTTTGTCTTGTCTGTATCTGTCTCTACCCTCCCCCCTCCCCTCTCTCTCTGTCTGAATGTTTCTCTCTCCCCCCTCCCTTTCTCTTTCTGTGTGCACATACCTGCAGGCATTCAATTTTAAAATATCTCTATTTTGTGTGCAGAATCAATCTGTCATCAAAGCTGTTCCCGTCCTAGGTACTTCAATGCCTGAGGACGCGGCACGTGCAAGTGGAAGCAGAGAACAAAGTACGACGTTATTCCACATTGTTGGGCATTGTCCAGCTTAACATTCAGAGTCGTTTAAGAAAATGCACTCTAGTCTCGCATCACTGTGTTTGCCTTAAAATATTCAGGGTTTGTGTTCTAGATTTGTTTGTTCTTTGGTGTATTCTTTGGTGTGTTTTCTCTCACTCTCATTCCTCTACTTCCTTCATTTCTGTCTTATCTATAAAAAAAAATCGATAAAAAAAGCAAAAATTTTTTCAGACAAATGCTGGGGCTTTGGTGGTCTTTTTTTCCTTTTGAAGGCTGGATGAAAAAAAATCATTGTACTTAATCTACTACCTCTTAATAAATAGAACTCATTTTCTCTCTCTCTCAGCATGCGTGCAGGCTTTTGATTTTTAAAAGTCTAAATTATTTACATTAAATCGTACAAAATATATCTGTATTGTTTATATGTTTATGTGCACGCAAACACACACACATGCTCACACACATGCACACACACAAATGCATTATTAATGCATTATTATCATTATTACATCATTATGACTATCCCCATTGTCATTAATAGCGTATCATAAATCTCTGCTTTAAGCTTTAAAAAAAAAGACCAACCATTATTTACTTTTTTTTTCTACAGAAAAGACCTCCAGACTGCGGAAAGGACCTTCAAAACCTCGACATGAAATGTACCTCCAAAACCTCGACATGAAATATATCTTCAAAACCTCAACAGGAAATGTTTCTTCAAAACCTCAACACCAAAAAGCCTCTTCAAAGCCTCCAGATGGAAATTATCCTCAAAACCTCAACATGAAAATTATCCTCAAAACCTCAACATGAAAATTATCTTCAAAACCGTATATGAAAATAAAATCCCCAAACCTCAACCTGGAAAATATCTTGCAAACTTCAACATAGAAAGTATCTTTAAACGTCAACATGGCAAAATATTTTCAAAACATTATTTGAACATTATCAACCTCTACATCAAAAAATTAATCTCAAAACCTCAACATTGAATAAGGTCTTCTTAACCTAACATGATCAATATCTTCAAAACCTCGAGATGAAAAATATCTTCAAAATTTCGTTATGAAAATATCTTCAAAACCTCCACATTGAAAAATATTCTCAAAACCTCAACATTGCAAAGATCTTAAGCTTAACATGGAAAAGTTCTTCAAATCTTTAACATGTTAAAGATTGTCAAACATGATCAATACGTTCAAAAATTCAACATGGAAATAATCTTCAAAACTTCAACATGGAAATTATTTTCAAAACTTCAACTTGGAATTTTTCAAATTTTAACATGGAAATAATCTTCCAAACTTCAACATGAAAATTGTCTTCAAAACTTCTACATGGAAATCTTCCAAAACCACATGGAAGTTATCTTAAAACCACAACATGGAAATTATCTTCAAAATTGCAATATGAAAAATATCTTCAAAACTTCAACATATAAAATTTTCAAAACTGTCAAATGAAATCAATGCCATAGCATGGAAACTATGTCAAAACCTATCATGGAAAAGCTCTTTAAAACCTCAACATAGAAAGATCTCTACAGAATGTCAACTTGGAAAAAGCTCTTCAAAACCTCGATGTGGAAAAGCTCTTCAAAACCTCAATGTGGAAAAGCTCTTCAAAACCTCAATAAGGTAAAAAACTAGATGTAAGTTTGGCTTGCTATGTATGTGCCTGCATGTGTGTGTGTGTGTGGACAAATAATCTTCAAAACCTCAACATGGAAAAGATGTATGATAAGTAAAGGTATCTTTCTTGTGTGTAAACTAAGCCATGAAAACTATACTACAGCCCTCAAATCACTCAGCCCTGCCAGGTGTTTTTTTTTTAAACCACAGCCTGCTCAGTTGTACGGGATAAATGGTTATAGCAAGCCCATGACATTTTGGAAACGGATTAACTCATGAAGTTGGTGTTAAGTAGTACTACATTCTTTCCTACATAAGAGAAAATCCATGTATAAAGGACATTTCCACCAAATTTAACATCAGCTTGAAAAGCTAGTGTCAAAGTCAAACTTGGAATATACAGCTAGTGTCAAAGTTAACGTCAGAATATTAAGCTAATGTCAGCAATTTCAGCTGTTGTTGAAGATAAAGTGAAAGTTAACACCAGAATATAAAGCTGGTGTTAAATTTAATGCCAGAATATAAAGAATACTAAAGCTGGTGTTAAAGTTAACATCAGAATATGAAGCTGGTGTTAACATCAGAATATAAAGCTGGTATTAACATCAGAATATAAAGCTGGTATTAACATCAGAATATAAAGCTGTAAAGCTGTGTGTCAACGTTGTCATCAGAACATGAAGTTAAAACTTTGTGTAACAAGGTGCATGAATGGGTATATGTTTCTCTGCATCTGCTCTATCCTCCCTCCTCCACGCTATTACCACCCCTCTCTCTCTCCCTCTCTCTTTCTTCTTTTTTCTGTGGGTAGGATTATGTGTGCCTAAGTCGCTCATGTATTCATTTCAAAATATCTCAATTTTGTGTGCAGAATCATTGTCATGAAGCTGTTCCCGTCCTAGGTACTTCAATGCCTGAGGATGCGGCACATGCAAGTGGAAGTAGAGAACAAAGGTACATGTATTTATTGAACATGGTTGGGTGTTCTCCAGCTTAACATTCAGAGATTCTTTAAGAAAATGCACTCTGGCATCACTGTGTGCCCCTTTAAGATATTCGGGTTTCTGTGCCGTGGACAATAAAAATCATAGCAAAAATCCTCATTTCAATATGATGGGCTCTGGATTCCTGCCTACCTCTTCAGCTCTGCATTGTCCACTGTGATCAGGTCTCCCGCATTTTCATATACTTTTGAAAGTTGAGGCATTGAACTGAAAATGTTCAGGCATCGTTTCAAGGGTAATGTGAACGTGGCACAGCTTGCCCCCTTTGGAGGGGTCAGGGTGAATGCTGGTTCTTAAGTGTCCACAAGATGTTATGGGATAGCCTAGTGGTTAAAATGTTGAACTTGTGATCTCACTGCGTGGTTTCGAGCTACCACCAGGACACCCCTTTGAGGCGATTTTCTCCCCTGGAGTTAACTTCAATATCGACTCCACTCCATCAAAGTCCTTCAGATATGTATGATGTTGCGTAGAAAACTGCAGGAATGGTTGAGAAAGCAAGTCAAAAAATGAAATGAGATTATTAATTTTATTGAAATGAAAGCCAAAAGATCAATGTAAAAAGTAAAAGTAAATTCAAGGAAGTTCAACTCCAAAATAAAATGTATTGAAGATTTGCTGTCTTCATTCCTTAATTCAAACACAGACATAACACTGATAGAGTTAACAAAAGACATATCGGCAGAAAACCTTAACCTTTTTTCGACTCGTTTGTCTATTGTCTTTTTTCTGCCTGTGTTGTCTTTTCTGTCTCTGTGTCTGTCTCTCTGCATTTGCATCTAACCTCCCCCCCCTCTCTCTCTGTAGCTCTCTCTCTCTCTCTCCCTCCCTCTCTCTCTCTCCTCTCTCTCTCTCTCTCTCTCTCTCTTGCTCTCCCCTTCTCTCTCTCTCTCTCTCTCTCTCTCTCTCTCTCTCTCTCTTCTCTCTCTTCTCGTAGGCATACTTATTCCCAAGTCGCACATTCATTCAATTTTAAAATATTCAATTTTTGTGTGCAGAATCATTGTCATGGAATCTGTTCCTGTCCTAGGTACTTTAATGCCTGAGGACGTGGCACGTGCATGGGGAAGCAGAGAACAAAGGTACGACCTTATTCGACATGGTTGGGCATTCTCCAGCTTAACGTTCATAGTCTGTAAGAAAATGCACTCAAGTCTCACATCACTGTGTTTGCCTTTAAGATATTCAGGTTTTGTGCCATGGACAATAACAATTGTAACATAAATCCTCTCCAGACAAACATTTCGCATTTCATGTCAAACCACGGATTTGTGTGTGCCTGTTTAAGTGCCTGTACTTGTTTGCCTATTTGTCTCTCTTTTTCTGTCTGTGTTTCTGTCTTGCTGTCTCTGTGTCTGTATCTGTCTCTGCCCTCCCTCCCCCTTCTCTGTCTCTGCCTCTGTCTGTCTGTCTTGTCTGTGTCTGTCTGTCTGTCTGTCTTCTTCTCTCTCTCTCTCTCTATCTCTCTCTCTCTCTCTATCTCTCTGTATGTGCCCCGAGGCATTTGGTTTTAAAATATCTTGATATTGTGTGCAGAATCATTGTCATCGCAGCTGTTCCTGTCCTAGGTACTTCAATGCCTGAAGATGGGGCACGAGCAAGTGGAATCAGGAGAACAAAGGTACTACGTTGTTCAACGTGGTTGGGCGTTCTCTAGCTTAACATTCAGAGATTTTATAAGAAAATGCACTCTAGTCTCGCATCACTTAAGGTATTCAGGGTTTCTGTGTTGTTGATTTGTTTGTTCTTTGGTGTGTTTTCTCTCCTTGTCATTCCTCTACTTCCTTCCTGACTATCTTCATATCGAGCGCTTTGATTTGTTCCTTTACAAGATTCAGCGCTATATAAATTCCATACATTATCATTATTATTATTATTATTATTATATCTATAAAAAAAAACCAACACCCTTATCAGACAATTTTGCTGGTGCTTTGGTGGTGGTCCTTTTTCCTTTTGAGCGCTGGATGAAAAATAAGCCATTGTACTTTAATCTACTACGCTCAGTAAATAGATCTCTCTCTCTCTCTCTCTCTCTCTCTCTCTCTCTCTCTCTCTCTCTCTCTTTCTCTCTCTCTCTCGCTCTCTCTTTCTCTCTCTGTGCATGTGCACAGGCATTTGATTTAAAAAGTCTTAGTTGTAAATTAAATCGTACATAACGCATCTGCATTTACATATGTGCATGCAAACACGCATTCGCTCGCACATTCACACATGCACACGCATACACACATTATTAATGCATTATTATTGTCATCATTATTACCATTGTCATTATTAGTGTTATCAAAAATCCTCTTTTTTAAGCCTTTTGGAAAGAAACCCGATCATTGTTTTTGAATCGTCTTTTATCGACCAAATATTTACTGGTTTGTGGTGGTTGTTTTTTTACAGAAAAGACCTCCAGACTATCACCATGGAAAATATCTTCGAAACCTTCACATGAAAAATCAAATCCTCAACAGGAAAAACTTCAAAGCCTCAACTGGAAATTATCTTCAAAACCTTGACAGGAAAATAATCTTCAAAACATCTAAACCTCAACATGGAAAATATCTTACGAAGCCTCAACATAGAAAATATCTTAAAACCTCAACTTGGAAAAAGTTTTCAAAACCTCAACATCAAACATTTTCAACCTCGTCTTTCACAACTGAATCTCAAAACCTCAACATTGCAAAAGATCTCAAGTTAAAGTGAAAAACATATTCAAAACCTCAACATGGAAAAACATTCTCAAAACCTCAAGATTGCAAAAGATCTAGACCTCAACATGGAAAAGTTCTTCAAATCTTTAACATGGAAAAGCTTGTTTTAATAAACGTAATCAATACATTGAGAACTTCAACATGGAAATTATTTTCAAAACTTCAACATGAAAATTATTTTCAAAACTTCAACATGGAATTTTCAAAACTTCAACATGGACATTCTTCAAAACATCAACATGGAAATCCATATTCAAAACTTCAACATGGAAATCCATCTTCAAAACTTCAACATGGAAATCCATCTTCAAAACTTCAACGTGGACATCATCTTCAAAACTTCAACATAGAAATCCATCTTCAAAACTTCAACTTGGACATCATCTTCAAAACATCAACATGGAAATCCATCTTCAAAACTTCAACATGGAAATCCATCTTCAAAACATCAACATGGAAATCCATCTTCAAAACTTCAACATGGAAATCCATCTTCAAAACTTCAACATGGAAATCCATCTTCAAAACTTCAACGTGGACATCATCTTCAAAACTTCAACTTGGACATCATCTTCAAAACTTCAACTTGGACATCATCTTCAAAACTTCAACGTGGACATCATCTTCAAAACTTCAACATAGAAATCCATCTTCAAAACTTCAACATAGAAATCCATCTTCAAAACTTCAACTTGGACATCATCTTCAAAACATCAACATGGAAATCCATCTTCAAAACTTCAACATGGAAATCCATCTTCAAAACATCATGGAAATCCATCTTCAAAACTTCAACATGGAAATCCATCTTCAAAACTTCAACATGGAAATCCATCTTCAAAACTTCAACGTGGACATCATCTTCAAAACTTCAACTTGGACATCATCTTCAAAACTTCAACTTGGACATCATCTTCAAAACTTCAACGTGGACATCATCTTCAAAACTTCAACTTGGACATCATCTTCAAAACTTCAACGTGGACATCATCTTCAAAACTTCAACGTGGACATCATCTTCAAAACTTCAACTTGGACATCATCTTCAAAACTTCAACTTGGACATCATCTTCAAAACTTCAAACATTGAAAAAAACCCAACCAACATGGACATTATCGTCAAAGCTTCAACATGGAAATCACCTTCAAAACCACATGGAAGTTATCTTGAAAACCACATGGAAATTATCTTTAAAACTGCAACATGAACATCTTCAAAATTTCAACAAGAAAATATCTTCAAATCCAAATGGAAGTTATCTTCAAAATCACAATGTGGAAAATATCTTCAAAATCACAATGTGGAAAATATCCTCAAAACCTCAACATGGAAAAGCTCCTCAAAACCTCGATGTAGAAAGGCTGTTCAAAACTTTGATGTCGAAAAGCTCTTCGAAACCTCAACATGGACGACTTCTTCAAAACCTCAACGTGAAAAAACCCTAGATGTGTGCATGGCATTCTCTCTCTCTCTCTCTCTCTCTCTCTCTCTCTCTCTCTCTCTCTCTCTCTCTCTCTCTCTCTCTCTCTCTCTCTCTCTCTCTCTCTCTCTCTCTCTTCTCCCTGTGTGTGTAGAAAAAGGATCTTCAAAACCTCAACATGGAAAAGTAACATCATTACAAGTAAAAGTTATGATTTTGTGTAAACGAAGCAATGAAAACTATACTACAGCCCTCAAATCGCTCAGCCCTGCCAGATTTTTTCACCAGCTTTTCACCACAGCCTGCTCAGTTGTATGAGCTAAATGGCTGTAGCAAGTCCATGAAATTTTATAAACAGATTAACTCATGAACTTGGTGTCAAGTACTACATACATTCTGCCTTACTTATTGAAGTCGATGCATAAAGGATAATTCCTCTAAATTTAATATGTAAAGCTGGTGAAAGTCAGAACATAAATCTAACGTCAGAACATAAAGCTGGTATCAAAGTTAACATGAAAGTTAACGCCAGAATGGTGTCAAGAGTTATGTCTGAATGTAAAGCTGGTGTCAAAGTTATGTCAGAATATAAAGCTGGTATCAAAGTTAACATCAGAGCATAAAGCTGGTATCAAAGTATAATTTGTTTAATATTGTTTATTAATATCAAAGAATAAGATTATTCCTTTAATATTGAGTTAGCTGAGGTCAAAGGATGAATGTCTTAACTTATTTCTGTAATATGAGACTTGGTTGGTATCAATAAGTTTTCTCTCACATTTAGTTAGTTGTCAAGGTATAAAGTTATTTCCTTCATATTCAGTTGGTATCATGATATAGAATTTTCCTTCATATTTAATGGGTTTTTGCCCTTCGTATTGATTCAGTCAAAGTATAAAGCTTTCCTTCAGACTAAGTTGGTTTCAGAATATCAGTTCTTTACTCAGTGAGTTGGTTGATACCACAGCATAAGAATTGCTAGTTAATTGATGTTAAGGTATAAATTTTAACTTTATATACGTTATCAACGTTCTTTTCTCCATTCTGAATTAGTTGAAATCAAAGTATAAAATTATATCCTTTGTATTGATTTGATATTGAAGTACAAGTTCTTTCCTTCATAGTAAGTTGGTGTTTATACTCTTTCCTTCCTTCTGTGTGAGTTTCAAAGTAAAAAGTTCTTTCCTTCATAGATTTTCTTTGTATCAGAGAATAAAGTTAGTTTCACAGTATAAAGTTCCTTTCTTCATATATGTACTTTATATCTATCAGGTTTATGCTCTTCCCTTCCTACTGTGTGAGTTAGTTTCAAAGTATAAAATTCTATACTTCACAGATTTACTTTGTATCAAAGTCTAAAGTTCTTTCCTTCATAGTGAAATATTTGTAATCGAAGTATAAGTTTTTTCCTTCACAGCAAGTTATTTTGAATCGTAGTGTAAAGTTCTTTCCTTTATAGCGAGTTATTCTCTATCAAAGTGTAAAGTTCTTTCCTTTATAGTCAGTTATTCTCTATCAAAGTGTAAAGTTCTTTCCTTCATAGTGAAATATTTTGAATCAAATTGTAACGTTCTTTTAAATTTAGTTGGTTGGTATAAACGTGTAAAGCTCTTTCCCTCGTATTGAGTTGTTGGAACAAAAGTATAATGTTCTTTTCTTTATATCTAATTAGCCATCCATGTGTAAAAGTCTTTCCTTCTTTTAGAGAAAGTTGCTATCAAGGTACACAGTTCTCACTTCATATTGGGTTCCTTCACCTTCACCTATCCTGTAGTCCAGCAAACCGTTGGGGCACCACTGAAGATTTTAAAACGAGACCAATTTCCTCCACTTCTCAGGGTTTTCAGCTTTCTGTAGCAAGTCGTTTCACCCAGGCCAGTTCTTTCTCTGATGTTGCCTCCCCATCGTTTTCTTTGCCTGCCTCTTCCTCTCTCTCCTTGTGCTGTTCCCTGTAGGACAGTCTTAGCCAGTCCAGATGGTTGTGTGATGTGCCCGTACCACTTCAGTTTGTGTTTTTTCACTGGTCAGCTCTAGATAACCCCTATGCTATAGATGACTTTTCAATGCTGGTATTTACTTCATTAGTTATGTGATCTCTGTATGAGAAACCAAGAAGTTTGTGAAAACGTCTCGTCTCTGTTGCCTGTATCTTTCTTTCAATGTCGGCTGTTATGGTCCATGTTTCACGTGCATACAAGAATAGGGATGTGACTAGGAAACGCATCAGTCTGATCTTGAAGCTGGTGGCAATGTTCTTTTCGTTTCAGAGGACTTTTAGTTTGGTCATTGCAGCTGCCCATATTGTATTAGTTGGCAATCAAATGTCTAAAGTGTCTTTTCACGTTGCAGCTTAAGCGAATATGTAGAAAATAACATACATTTTTCGTATGTTAATGAGATGCAGTAAGGGTCATGTCATGAACATACCAAACATCCTGTGGGGATGCCGGGAGCCTGTCAGTATAAATAGCATCCCCACCTTCTGGAAATTCTGAGCAAGGATTTCCCTTTTCTATCACTATTTCTGCCTTGTTTTCTTTATTCCTGTCAACTCCTTGTCTGTTTTCTACCTTCTTGGTCCATTCTTCTTACTACTTTCCAGAAAGACTTAAAAGATAACATTTCTCTCCCGTGCTGAAGTCGGATGCGCTGGGCCTGACTTGTCGGGTGCTTGACGGCAGTGCAGCACATTTTTGCTCATGTGACAGACAACGAAGATTGATGTCTTTGAGTGTTTGATGAAGAAGATTGCTTTGAAATGGAAATGGTCCAACAGTGCTATCACTGGCTTTCAACGCCATTGTGGGGTAATAATAATATAATAATAATAATAATAATAATAACAATAATAATAATACATGGAATTTATACAGCGCTATATCTTGCCAAAAAAAAATCAAAGTGCTTTCATTCATCCTAGTCTTTCACATGCAGCCAGTTACAATTAATAGATTTTTTACAAATTCAAATGTAAACACACACACGCACACAATTAACCGGGTTTTTTTTACAAATACAAATGTACACGCGCGCGCGCACGCACGCACGCACGCACCACACACACACAAAGGTTGTACACTCGGGCAGGGTGATGGGGGGGGGGGGGGGGGGTTGGTTGTTGAGGGCAGGGACAGAAATGAGATGAAACAAGAGGGGAGAATCTTAGGTTTGAAATAAATACGTCTTTAGGCTGGATTTAAAAGCATCATAAGTAGGCTTTTGAGAAGGGAGAGAGGGAGGTCGTTCCAGATCACTGGACCAGAAACAGAAAGAGCGACGGCCAACAGTGGACTGGTTGAATCTAGGTATTCTTAAGCACAAGGTGTGGTACCTTTGGTGTGGTACCTAGATGCAGAACATTTCTAAATCTTGAGTTCCTGATCAAAAATACTTGTACAAAACAGACAAGCAATGAAAACTCTTGACTGGAAATGTAAGAAAAGAGCTGAAGTTTTTGATGTCGCAAATCTTTGCAAAATTGCTCCAGTATATCGTTACTTCACAGCAAGAAATAGATATGTTGTCATTGACTGCTGCAGTTTGCTAAAGAAGAAAGTTGAACACAAGGCGAGTGCTGTATGTTTGAAGAAGGAGCATTAAATTTTCTGATGACTACTTTCCCCTGTAGCTAGTGCTGTTCCCTTGTGCTGCTGTTAACACTTAACTCTAACCCTAGTTCTTGCCCCATACTGCAAACCCTAACACTTGACCATGTTGGTTCTAACCTTAACACTGACCTGACTGACTCAGTTCTGCGGTATGGGGACACAGCTGTATAAGGGAACAGCAGCAGCAAAGGGAAGGAGTAGTTTTGCATATTTTATTCTGTATATCATCGGAATATGGTTTGTAAGAGAAATGACATGAGGACAATGCAACAATGTTTCAAAATTTATTTCTTTTGAATTTGAATATATCGGTCAACCTCAAGTGGGGCCATGTAGATTTGACACCACCATTACTGTGAAAAAATAAGCCAATGATAGGACCATTAGCACTTCAGCTTCAAACGATAGGATCATTAGCACCTAGTGTTAGGACCATTAACATTTAAGCACCTAGTGATAGGACTTTTAGCACTTTAGCACCTAGTGATAGGACTTTTAGCACTATAACACCTAGTGATAGGACCTTTAGCACCTAGTGATAGGACCTTTAGCACCTAGTGATGGGACCTTTAGCACCTAGTGATGGGACCTTTAGCACCTAGTGATAGGACCTTTAGCACCTAGTGATAGGACCTTTAGCACCTAGTGATAGGAGGACCTTAGCACCTAGTGATGGGACCTTTAGCACCTAGTGATAGGAGGACCTTTAGCACCTAGTGATAGGAGGACCTTTAGCACCTAGTGATAGGAGGACCTTTAGCACCTAGTGATGGGACCTTTAGCACCTAGTGATGGGACCTTTAGCACCTAGTGATGGGACCTTTAGCACCTAGTGATGGGACCTTTAGCACCTAGTGATAGGAGGACCATTAGCACTTCAGCACCTAGTGATAGGAGGACCATTAGCACTTCAGCACCTAGTGATAGGAGGACCATTAGCACTTCAGCACCTAGTGATAGGAGGACCATTAGCACTTCAGCACCTAGTGATAGGAGGACCATTAGCACTTCAGCACCTAGTGATAGGACCACTGGCACTTCAGCACCTAGTCTCTTCTCTCACTTATCCTGTAATTGTGTAGACCGTTGGAGCACTACTGAAGATTTTGCAACCAGCTTCCTCTACTCCTCGCGGTTTCAGCTTTCCATAGCAAGTCGTTCCACTCATGGCCTGTCCACTCTCTGATGTTGTCTTACCATCATTGTCTCTGTCTGCCTCTTTGTCTCCCTCCTTGTACTGTTCCCTGTAGATAGTCTAGGCCAGTCCAGGTCTTCGTGTGATGTGCTCGTACCACTTCAGTTTGTGTTTTTTCACTAAGCCAGGAGCACTTAAAAGCTGTTTTCTTGTTGTACAGCCTCATGGTTGCCCACAAAGCTGTAGGCCAAACTCTTGTCAAACGCCTTCGCATGGTCTGCAAAGATGTGGTAAAGATCTGCTGGTGTTGTAGGTACCTCTTAGAGTATTCTACAGGGGTTTTTTTTATCTGCTCTTTTGTGCTCTTTCCTGCTTTGAAACTGTTCTTTGAAAATCTCTTCAGCCTGTGGCTTCAGGGAAGAATTAAGATGGGCGCTTCTGGTCACGAGAGCAACTCCCCCCCCCCCCCCCCCCCTCCCATGTGTTCTTTGATATTGTGTTGACTGTTGGTCTTGCCAGGGGTTCTGAAGCCATAGCTTGGCTGCCATTCTGCTCATTTAAAAAAAAATCACTTTTTGCAATCGACCTGTATTCATTTTCATTTAAGCGAGAACTTAGGACAACTGTTAGACATGTTCTATTTTCTGATCTCTTGGCATGATACTGTCTTATACTTCGACTTTTGGAAATTTTAGGACTGTCAGAGAGCAGGATTCTGCCTTATGTTTGGACTTTTAGCAATTTTAGGACTATCAGAGAGCAGGATTCTGACTTATACTTTGACTTTTAGCAATTTTAGGACTATCAGAGAGCAGGATTCTGACTTATGTTTTGACTTTTAGCAATTTAGGACCATCAGAGAGCAGGATTCTGACTTATACTTTGACTTTTAGCAATTTTAGGACTATCAGAGAGCAGGATTCTGACTTATACTTTGACTTTTAGCAATTTTAGGACTATCAGAGAGCAGGATTCTGTCTTATGTTTTGACTTTTAGCAATTTTAGGACTATCAGAGAGCAGGATTCTGACTTATACTTTGACTTTTAGCAATTTTAGGACTATCAGAGAGCAGGATTCTGACTTATGTCTTGACTTTTAGCAATTTTAGGACTATCAGAGAGCAGGATTCTGACTTATACTTTGACTTTTAGCAATTTTAGGACTATCAGAGAGCAGGATTCTGTCTTATGTTTTGACTTTTAGCAATTTAGGACTATCAGAGAGCAGGATTCTGTCTTGTATTTGTATTTTTAGTAATTTTAAGACTATCAGAGATCAGGATTCTGCCTTATACTTTGACATTCAGCAATTTAGGACTATCAGAGAGAAGGATTTCTTTGGACTCCATAAAATACTAGGACATGAAACAGGATTGTTTTTGTATGTATTATGTAAAGGGGCAAGCTATGGTTTAATCAGGAAAAGAAGTCTTGTGTTAAGGCTAGGAAGGAAAAGGATGTGTGTGTTTGATACATAGGTTTCTTTTAAGTCTTTTGAGAAGTTATCGAACAAACTCAAAGCCGTTTGACCTCATGAGGATCATTTGTATTCAGTTAAAATTTTAAAAACTATTCCAACAGTTTTCTTTTATAGAATAATTAATCACAGGTTAGATTCTTTTTATCAGTGTGTTAGAAAGTATTCTGGTGCCAAGAGGTAGTTTTGTTAGGTCCTATGTATTCTGGCTTTATTCTGGTATTTTATAAAACTAAATAAAATTGACAAATGGCACTTGATATAGGCTGGGCTAGACGTTGAGGGCTTGGTTTTTCCCCCATTTTCTGATTCGATAATGGTTTTGAAATCCTTGAATGTTGGCAGAACTGCAGGGAGTTTAAAAAATGTTTAAATTTTTAAAAAATATCAAATGATCAATTTGAAGTACTGAGCGCAAAGTAAAGCAGTTTATTGCTGATACCTTTTTTGTTTAAATTGTAGGTGCTAGAATTTGGGTATTGTTAACTGTGTTACCCACTGTACCTATATATTTTCAGTTTGTAGTCATTTTATGGTTTTGCTTATGAAGCACTCGCCTGCCTTAGCTTATCTATTCCCAGATGCAAGGGACACGTGTGTCTTGTGTGGTTTCTCTTCCACCATTGGGTTGCTTGACTGGCATTTTTTTCTTTTGCATAAACAGCAAGCATGATAATGCTAATAGCGACCCTATACAACTTTTTCGTCATTTTCCTCCAAACATATCGGTGCCCTTTCTTAAATGAATTACACAGCGCTTTTAAATGAATGTTTTGTTTTAAATGAATATGTTCTGTCATGGGTTTTTGTGTGGCTGCATTTGATGATTAGATATTTATTTTGGGAGGGAGGAGGGGTTGAACTTTCTCTGCTCTGGGCAGTTGTGTAGTTGGTTTACTTGCACCTAACCATTCCATACCATACCTGCATTTTTACCATCACATGAAGTATAGTAGATGTGTGAAGCTTGTTGCCTGTATTGTCTCTTGATCATAACCTGCAGAACATGGCCTAGAGCCAATCTTTAACCAATCCTCAAAATGTGAAATTCCTACCATGGTTTTGCATAGTATCTGGTAGATTGGTGTCAGTGCTGAAGTTCATGCTGTCCACTTTGTTTGCAGCTCCCTCTCTCTAGTTCCTATTATTCCAGAGTCAAAATTAGTTTTATGTACTTTGTTTCAAATTATGTTGCAATTGAAGTTGCTTTCCAATTGATTTCACTCCCATGAAAGGATGAATTTTGTATGTTAAGTTTTTTTTGTTTGTTTTGCTTTTGGATTGCAACTATTATCAGTGGTTTCCTTGCTCTGTTAGTACACTTTTTAAAAATCTTTTTTTTGCCCTGAACCCTGTTAAGCTTATTTTAGAATCATTGGAAATGTTCTTTGGTTTGGATAAATTGTTACAACCCAATTTAATTACCAATATCATGTGTGATAAAATATAAGCTTCTGCAATTGCCCATCTGAATGAGAGGAGAAAATGTTAACATGTTCCTGAGGACCAAGAAAAAAATGTTTGCTATAACCAGTATTGCTTCCAATTTTTCTGCATTTCGTAATACCCATGTACAAAACAGTTATCCCTTGGAAAGATTAAAAATTAAGTGGTGAGCACACACCAATGGCACTTGACTACCCAGCTGACTTTCCTGCCTGAAAAAAATAACAAGCTTTGCACACCCTCTTTAAAACTTAAATGCTGATGTTTTGCACTTATTCAGGGTGTCTTCACTTGGTTTAAATAGTTTTGGGTTTTTTAAAACTAAATGAGAATAATCATTGAAAACAGCATTTTGGAATCATTGCAACAAGCTTGTAGCTTATACTTTGCTCAATTAACATGAACGACAGCTGCTGAGCTACAATGAGTAAACGAACAACACAATTTTTCATCAACTGCCATCTCTGAAAATGTCAAAAGAAAAAGGAAAGTAACTCGAGGAAACGCATTGAGATGGGAAAACACACAAAAAGTAGTGGGAATAGAAAAAACCAGAGAAAGAGAGAGAGACCAACTTAGTAAAACAACAAGGCCACAAATACTGTTGGTCAATTAAAACACCAAGGATATAATCTACATAAACAATGACAATTATTGAATAAATCATGTACTATAATTATCAGATTGTCATTACAAAACATTGCTGCTCACTTTTTTCAAACTATTTCTTGCTTTATTTTCAACTGTCAGACATACACCAAATGTCTTCACTTTCTGGCTGTAATTAAGAGAACATGGCTGGAACTGAAAAGCTTTTTGTCACTTTTGCATTTAAAAAGCATATAAGATGACAAACAAGTCAGTTGGTTGGTCACTGTGTCACTGCTGGTCAGAACATTGGGAAAAGCCTACCTCCCCCTTCAGCCAAGAAAGATAGGCTGAAGTTAGGGTTGGGTAGACGGCTCGCAGCTGAAATAAAACAAAATGAAAAGGAAACTTCCAAATAACACTTCCAAATGACAAAACATTGTCAAAACTTGATGGAAAATGGTACAAGTGAGCAAAAGTTCATGTAATGAAAATAAAACAAACTTGAGTTCAGAGTTCAATTCATGAATGACTGTGTGTTTACAAATGTAGAGTATGTGCACAAGATCTTGGATGCATATGCACATTTTATCTGTCTCTCCCTCTTTCCACCTCTTTTTATCTTTTACCCCTTCCTTACATTCAAATGTACTGCCAGCCCATCCAATATACATGAACAACTGATACATTCAGACGTATTTAAGTGCCTACATTGTGGTTTCTGCCTGCCTGTCTTGTCTGTCTCTCTCCTCACTACTCCCCCCACCCCCACCCCCTGTGCACAGTGCACAAATCTATGACTTTTGAGATGGATTACATTTCTCAGCAAAAAAACTTTGTCACACAGATGCCTCTGTTGTGTACAAAATGAGGGTTTCTAGTGACATGTTCAGATCACAAAACGCACAAAACCTTTTCAGCTTCAGGGGGCTTTGTCCCCTGACCCCTACAGGGGCAAGGGCAAGGCTACTGGGGACTCCCTAGGCAGGCCCACAGATCCCTGCCACATTTTCTTTTTATTTTCCTAGTTATCACCTCTGATGCATCTGTGTATGCGTGCGCATGTGTGTGCGTGCGTGTGTGTGTGCGTGTGCAATAAGCACAACCTTTCTTGCATTTATTCATTAATATACCGCCATCTGATTTTTATGCTGAGACAGGAATGCATCAAATGATGTGTATGGGCTTTATTTCTTTTGGGTGCGTGCGTGTCGTCCCAACGATTGAAGTGAAACTACTCTACACTACTAAAGATTTCTTTTCTTTTCATTTTTTTTTGGCGCTTTAATGGAAACCATTGGTGTACCATGAAAATGAACCCTATTTAAAATATTTCCGTGACACACTGGTTGAGCGTATGACTAAGAGGATTTTTTTTTTTACTGCCCTATTTATATCTTTTGTAAGCATGTATACACGACTGAAGGAGAGGAAAGCACTGGCTGATTGCCAGCATGTAGCATGACTTGTGTGTGTGTGTGTATGTGTGTGTGTGTGTGTTAATCTTCTGTAATCATAGGCCTACACATGCTGACATACTCAGGACATGCTGACTAGCTGACGTGCATATGACTTTGATCTTAAACTCTTTAGGATATCAGTAGCAGAGTCAATCTCTCTCTCTCTCTCTCTCTCTCTCTCTCTCTCTCTCTCTCTCTCTCTCTCTCTCTCTCTCTCTCTCTCTCTCTCTCTCTCTTTCAGTAGCAGAGTCAATCAATCAATCTCTCTCTCTCTCTCTCTCAGCATACGTTCTCTCACCCTCCTCTTCCACATGCATCATCATCATCAACTCATCCTATTCATAATCGTTGTTACCATTTTAATCATTACTATTGACATGATTATATCAGTTTGAATTTACGTGTTTAAATCGCCTCAACAAGAATAGATTGATAAATTACTTCAACATTTTAAAAAAGAAACTGGAAAAGCATGTCAGGCGGATGCGAATGTACACACGCACGCACACGCAACTCTCTCTCTCTCACACACACGCGCGCGCGCACACACACCATTATTGTCATGATTCTTGGAGAAATGTGTACACACACACACGCGCGCGCGCGCGCGCGGCCATAAAAATATAGGCTATCACAGAGACGGACAGACACTTGTGAAAATTAATATTACCTGTTCTTTTCCGAATGTCCCGATCGAGGTATATAGTTCCACACTGAACGCGAAATGACCAGAAATCTCTGCGGCCCGTATGTGACTTTATCCACAGACGATTGCACCACCTGTTAGACCAGGCGACTAAATTGAGAATAAACCAGCAGGTATTTCCATCTAGTGTACGTCCAACATTTGTCCCATTTCAATTTAAAACAGAGTAGGCCTGGCCTACTGATACAACAACCGCATGATATTTTGCATATTGGGCCAGTCATGCATGTGTACGAAGTTCCTTGAGAAAGCTATAGGCTAGGTCCTTGCTCGGCATTCTAACACCCAGAACACAACTGCAGCAAACAAAAAATAAACAAGTTTGGTTCGTTACGTCATAGGACTGGGAATTCCCGTATGAATCGAATAGGCCTAATCACAACAAAATTATAATGTTTCACAGAAAAAATAATGTCTCGAGTAGATCTTCCGATAAAATGCTGAATCATGTTCCGTTTTTAATATTTTTTTTAAAGGTTTGTTAATAAGTTTTACAATGCACGCATAATTTAAACAGTATATATCTTATATCACATGACATAACAATTATACATGGATCGCATTATTTACTGGCGCGAACTGGGGAAGGGGATGGGAGGGGGGGGGGGGGGGGGGAAGAACCCAAACCCCAATCTAGACCTAAGACCTCCTGACGAAATCGATCAAAACAGGGTGGGGTTTTTTGTGGTCTTGTCTTAGTTTTACAGCATTGTTCAGTGATGATGGGATATGAGCAATCCGACATTGCTGAATCGTTGTTGGCACGTTATAAAGTCAAAAATCGTCAGAGGTTTTCCAAAAACAAAGAAAAAATCATAAACAGGAAAAGGGTTTTTTCAAGGTCCTCATACAATGATCACGTATTATGCAAGTGTACGTGCGCGTGTGTGGATGATGACGATGACAACAGCGTCGACGATGGTGATGACTGCGACGATGACGATAGCGAGAAGTGATGGTGATTTTGAACACGCACACGCACGCACGCACACACACACACACACACACACACACACACACACACACACACACACACACACACACACACACTCACACACACATTTATATATGTAAGATTTATATATGTAAGGGAGAGAGAGAGAGAGAGAGAGAGAGAGAGGAGAGAGAGAGAGAGAGAGAGAGAGAGAAGAGAGAGAGAGATGGGGTGTGTAATAATAGGTACTTTGGTATGAATGCGGGTATGTCTAAATCACCATGTAGTGAATAGACATTAAACAAAACAAAACAAAAAAATCACTCATTACACACACACGCGCACGCACGCACGCGAATACACACACTCACGCACGCAAACACATACACACACACACGCGTGCACACGCACATACACACACATGCATGCATTTTGCGTGATCTACATTATTTTGCTTTATTCACAGCAACCTTTACGCGTGCAGTAGCTGCAATTGTACACATTCCATTTTTGGACTAGTTTTCAGTTGCCTTGTGTATGTTTGTTATATCAACGTTTCAGTGCCATGTTTTTTTGCAGCATGTTTACATTGTTTGAAATCAGTCTTTTGATGCATACAAATACCAGCACTCGTCTCTATATCAAAGTCTTCAACTCATCATCATTTACCCCCCCCCCCCCCCTCACCCCCACTCCCTTCATCGTCATTTCACTTTAAATGAACAGTCGTAAAATCAGGTTCACACATGAGTAGGCCTATTCAGGCCGACCTAAATCATCATTTTATCATGTGTAGAAAAGTTCCGTCAGCGCCTGGGGTTTATCACAGTTCTTGATTAAACCATTGACGCTGGGGGCAACAGCAAAGTGAGAGGCTGTATGACCAGTGGCTTTCCCATTCATGGAATTCCACTTTACAGCTTAGTCTTTAGTGATCGACTATGACTCTCTGACTAGGAGGCTTGACTTGCACAGTCCTTAATAATGTGCTGCAGCCCTGGGGGCTAGTTGGCCTTTGGAGAACATCTCCAACGCTGACTGTCTGTATGCCCACTTGGCCGAGAGAGTGGGGATGTACTATGGGCAAGGCATCTCCACTATAATCAAATTTCTGCCCAATTTCCGAAACAGCAGCTGCCTCCTCTGCTGTTTTGGAGGTCATCACGGAACACAACGGACAAACATACAGAAAAGCTCCATTGTTGCGCTTGATGATATCAGGCCAAAAATTCAGTTGTCTTGACAGAATAAAAATGCTGCAACAAGGAAGAGGGGGACGGTTTTACACTAGTCTATAAATATGAAAAAATAGTATTCCTCGGCTTAAGTTCCGAGGTTCACCAATGGTCGGATTTTACCTATACGACGGTTTTTCCCCACCATTAAGGTAGTAGCATTCCAACTTCAGGAATACAGTTGGAAACTGAATCTACCAATTTTTTCAGGACAGTCAGGAGGTACCTCTCTGCTCTCTCCGATGTTCAATTGTCGTGGATTCTTTTGACGTGGACAACTCCATAAGCCCACGGATTCAACTGGTTTAGAGTCTCCTCCGAAAGACTTGATATTCAGTTTGATTTTACTGTCAAACTATGAAGAAAGGGCAAGGCTGGGAATCAAACCCAGAACCTCAAGATTTATTTGTCTAAACCGTCATGCCACCTTCCCTCTTAAAAACAAACAAACAACAGACAAAACAACAAAACCCCAGCAACAACTACATAACAATCAACAAACCAGTTTAATTGCGAAATATATATTCCATCATCCAGCACATAATCCTCGTAACATAATAATTATTGTTTTTGCTCTTGTTTATGTAGCTCATTAAAATAGACTTAGAGACATGGAGAAGATGCTGCTAACGATTTCCCAGTGCAGTTCCTCAGTGGCCTCCCTTGTCATAGAAATTACCCGGAAGACAACAATGACTAATTATCTGATTGGTCAATAATGCGTACCATTATTCTACATCCCCCGTTTTCAGATTATTGAAAAGTTGTTAAATCTCTTTTCAAACTGATAAACATTTAAATCAAATTATTGGGCATCTCTCGCACATCCCAATATACTGTCCCTTTGAAAATTCCTTGTCTTTAGTATTCAACTTTCACTTTCAGTTTTGTTTTTTCTTTTTACGCATCTATTCTGCCTCGCATTCCATGAACAATCTTGCAGGGGCTGCCTTTCGTTCAAAGAATAGTCTTGCAGGTAGTGTCACCGTTAAACAACACTCTTTACTGGTCCAGAGATATGTGAAACCATCCATATGGAAATCTAGAGAGCCAATAGGAGCTGTGGTGTAGTTGTGAAGAACTGAAACAAAACCCCAGAGGGAAATCTAAGTAAACAACTAATAATACTGACAGTAATTGATGACTGAAATACAAAACAAGAATAAGCCCAATGCATACATCACATGTGAAAATGCTGTACATATCAAATATGAAAGGAGAATAAGCCCCATGCATACATGTGAAAATGCCTAACAATAACATACCAAAATATCATCTTATGAAGTTTCAGTCTGTACTGGACACTAAACCATGAATCTGTCTTGCAGAAATTTATAACATGACTGCAGACTTTATCTTTGAAAAGACTAATGCGAATTTTCTCTCTGAGTTGATCGAAAGACTCTCAACTAAGCAACTGACAAACATTTGTCTCGACCTCCATCTGGTGATCCTGTTCAGCAGGAACACTCCCAGGAGCCTGAGACAGTGTGTCAGCTGTCACAATATTTTTTCCTGCTGTGTACTCCATCTCATAAGAAAAACGCATGATCCTCAACCTGAAGCGCTGGATTCTTGGGGTCAACTCATCCAGGTGTTTCTTCTTCAGTAAGGCAAGAAGAGATTTGTGGTCTGTTTCTATTATGCACTTCTTCAGACCAATCAAGAATTCTGCAAACTTCTCACAACACCACGTAACCGCCAAAGCTTCTTTTTCAACTTGGGCATATCGTTGCTCAGTAGAAGTCAGCGATCTTGATGCATAGCAAACTGGCTTCCAGTCCTGACCTTCTTTTTGAAGTAGCACTCCTCCCAGTCCATAAGATGATGCATCTGCAGACACTTTGATCTCTTTCTCAGGATCATAGTGTGCCAACACTGGAGTCATGCTCAGTTGTGTTTTGAGCTTTGAAAGGCCCCTTCTTGTTGCTGGCTCCACGTCCATTCATTCTCATGTTTGAGTAAATCTTGCAGGGATTTGTCTTATCTGCAAGATGTGGGATACATTTCCCTACATGGTTTACCATGCCAAGGAGTCTTCTAAGCTCTGTGATATTTCCTGGTCTTGGAAAATTGCTGATTGCCTATACTTTGCTGGGATCCACTCTGATACCATCCAGTGAAATGATGTGACCCAGAAATTTCACTGTGAGAGGAGAAAATGTTAAGATGCTCCTGAGGACCAAGAAAAAATGTTTGCTATAACCAGTATTGCTTCCAATTTTTCTGCATTTCGTAATACCCATGTACAAAACAGTTATCCCCAGAAATTTCACTGTCAGTTGAAAAGACACATTTCTCATTCAAGGTGATGTTTGCCTCTAGCATTCTCTCCAAGACAGCTTGCAGTCTCTCATCATGTTCCTCCTGATTTTTGCCTTGACAAGAACATCATCAATGTCGGCAATCACTCCTGGAATTCATGTTAGTATGTGGGTCATTTCTCTGAGGAAAATGTCTGGCCTGGAGTTGATCCCAAATGGAAGTCTTTTGTAACATAATCTTCCGAATGGTGTTATAAATGTTGTCAACTCTTGCAACTCTTCACCAAGTGGAATTTGATGGAACCCAATCAAGTTTGGAGAACATCTTTGCTTCTGATAGCTCAGCAAGGAGCTGGTCAGTTGTAGGAAGGGAAAAATTCTCACATGGAACATACTCATTCAGTTTGGTGAGATCAATGCAAAGTGTCACTTTCCAGTTTGCTTTTGGCACCACAACTATTAGGGCACACCAGTCAGTTGGAGTTGTAACAGGTCTAATAATATCTTGTTCCTGCACGCGAATTAATTCTTCCTGTACTTTTTTCTTCATGGGGAGTGGTACACGTCTGGGTGCAGCAATGGAAAATGTTTGTGCATTTCCTTTCAGTCTGATTTTGTAGACAGTCTTCATTTTTCCCTGTCCTTGGAATAACTGTGGAAATTTGATGCTGGACTTCCTGATTGCTGTATCAATTCACTCTTTCAATCAGGTGAAGTGCTGCTATGGCTGGTCCGCCAAGTAGTGGTTCATGAAGGTTTCCCACTATGTACAAGTCCTGTACTGTCTCCTCTTTCCAGTCATGAGAGTGGCAGTATACTTTCCCACTACCTTGATTTCTGTCTTCCCTGGACCTAACAACTTCTTGTTGGTCTTCTGTATTACGGGAGAAATCTTCTTGAAAAATCGTTGTGGAACAACCGAGACATCTGCCCCTGTATCCACTCAAAATCTGACTGATTTTCCATTGATCAGTACTGTTGCATGCCAAAGATCTTCTGTTACTGCATTGACACATTCTTTGTCTGCACCTTCAATTAGGCCGAGTACTGTTTCTTCTTCTTCCTCTTCATCAATGTTGTTACCTTCTTAGATCTACACATGACTGCATAGCAACCTTTTGAAAAACATTTGTGGCACTCTGCATCTTTTGCTGGGCAGTATTTTCTTCCATGTATAGGTACTTTGCCACAACGCCAGCATTTCTTTTGTGCTTGAGAACGAAAATGTTCATGCTTTTCAGTTTTTGCTGCATGATATTTTCTTCATTTCAGTGGAATTCTGTTCACATGTTCATGCTCATAGTCATGGCTTGCCATTATGTGTGCCTGCTGTCTTGAAGTTTCATACGCTCTTCCAATGCACAAACATTTGGCCAAGTCTAACTTTTTATCTTCCAGAAATTTCTCTCTGAGCGCATCTTCTCTCACTCCCATGACAACTTGGTCTCGAATCATCCTGTCTTCTTGTTACCCAAAATTACAGTGTTTGGCTAACTGACCAAGAGCTATGATGTATGCTTCAACAGATTCTGAGGCTTCTTTGTCATCTTGAGTAAAACTTATATGCTTCAAGTGTTTCTCCAACGCAGAATTCCTGAAATTTCTCTAGAATTTTCTGCAAATTCTTGCTATTAGCATCACTGTCGAAATGAAATCCATCATAAATGTCCATTGCTTCTTCTCCAATGGTGGCTAAGAAAACAGCAGTCTGAAATTCTGCATCTTCTTTATTCAGTCTTATGGCTATGGAATGATTGTCCCACTGTCTTTTGAATTTTCGCGAATTATTTGGCAGACTGCTTCCACACTCTTGTTTGACTGGAGCTGGTACACCAGCAGTGAAATGCTTCATCTAGCCTGTTGAAAATACTGCCATAACGTCTACAAGCTTTCTAGTTTACCACCAGTCTTTATTTTTGCTTAACAACTTTTTTTTTTTTTACTTACAGTTTCTTCCACCCATACATTCAGTTATCAGCTACTGTTTCCATTGTCTCTAGTTTGATCCCACTTCTGACACCATGTTGTGTTTACTGTTGTTTATGTAGCTAATAGTAAAAAAAACCCACGGCAACAAGAGAGTTGTCCCTGGCAAAATTCTTAGAAAAAAGCCACTCTGATAGGGAAACAAATACAGCTGCAGAAAAAAAAAAAAAAAAAAAAAGGGTGAAAGGGTGGCGCAGCGCTAAGTGGCGACGCGTTCTCCCGCTCTCCCCGGGGAGAGCAGCCCGAATTTCACGGAGAGAAATCTGCCGTGACTTAAAGTGGTATGAAATAAAATCTGAGCGCTTTGATTTGTTGCTTTACAAGATTCAGCGCTATATAAATTCCATACATTATTATTATTATTAATTAAAATAGACTTAAGAGTCATGGAGAAGATGCTGCTAACATCTCCCAGTGCAGTTCCTCAGTGGCCTCCCTTGTCATAGAAAGTACCCCAAAGACAACAATGCCTAATTATCTGATTGGTCAATAATGCGTACCATTATTCTACACTACTACTACTACTACTAATGATGATGATGATGATGATGGTGATGCTGATCTTATACTCCTACTCCTCCTCCTACTCGTTGGTTTTATACCCTGTTTTGTATTCTGTATGTAGCTGCACAGTTTTAATCTTAAGATTTAAAAGTTGACGAGGTGACAGCCCTGATATGACCTCTGTGGTAGGTGGGGCTATAAACATCAGGATTGGGTTGGATTTACTACTACTACTACTACTACTACTGATGATGATGATGATGATGTGGGCTGACTGTTGTAAAGCAGCTGCAAAGGAATTAATCAATGTCTTAATGATTCCGTTCAGCCTTTATACACAATGTTACCATTAGCTTGGCTGTATCCAGCAGGTACCGAGTCAACGAATCCTACAAGTGTTCTTCAGCCAGACAAACACTGAAATGAAGACAGAAGGGGATGGATACAGCTTACCGGGAATGCTTGAGCGGCTGCTGTGCTACCATCAAGAACAATGTGGCTGTCAGGTGAACAGCCAGATCAGTTAAGTTGAATAATGAAGTGTGCCATTGCCATCATAGACTACTAATACGTCTGCTAATTATAATCTATTTATTTTGATTAGATGGATTTAGAACCAAATTGTGTTAAAACAAAACAAGCAAACATTGCTTGTAGATCCAGGCCTGTACAGGATGATACTATACCTACGTGGTTCTGTACCAATCTTCCCTGCATATTACTTTTTCATTGTGGATTACTTCAAACGAATTTTCAAGTATTACATACACCACGGAGAGTTACAGCGTGGTCTCTTGAACAAGTGTTGGTGGACCATTAATTTTGTTCATGTTGGAAATTGAGTTACAACATTTAGTTAGAAGCCAGGCTGGTAATCTCTTTAAAGTTTTCTTGTTTTGAAAGTTGTGAAGTTTGTTCTTCTGGGAGTTACTGATCTAGAGAATTTGGGTTATAATGGAGCACAGGAGTAGGGGGAGCAAACTGATGGAAGAGGAGGGTGGTGCATCATCATCATCATCATCATCATCATTCATCATCCCTGAAGTCGGAATGCAGCTACCTTAATGGTTGGGGGGAGGATGGTCGCATACACAAAATCACACCTTGGAAGCTTTAGCGGAGGATTGAAAAAAAAAATTAGCCTATCATCATTAGTATAAGAAAAATCACACACACACACACACACACACACACACACACACACACACACACACACACACACACACTTTTCAATTGTCTGTATGACTTGAGCTTATGTTGTACTGTCTTGATTTGCTTTATCATGTTTTGTTAGTCTCGATTTATAAAAACAACAACAAAACCCTCATACATATTTTTTTTCCAACAAGTATCAACATTGTATTTTGAATGCTTTTATATGTCAATTTCTTTATGTGTGTGTGTGTGTGTTGTGGTGTGGGTGTGTGGTGGTGGTGGGGGGGCAGCATGAACAAAAGTTGTGTAAACACATCTTTTACCCTCAATAAAGATCAGTTGTGACTTGACTTGACTTGACTTCACACACACACACACACACACACACACACACACACACACACACACACACACACCACAAAGCACACAGTGCTTATTCCATTATCCTCGATATAAAAGGAAAAAAATATAAAAGAATAAAATAAAATTAAATAAAAAACACACGAAGGGAGATAACCACTCTGACACACTGTTTTGTGCTAGATACGTTTATTGTTTCACAACACAGGAGAGTACCTGCAGATTATGGCCGTTGTCATTGAAAAGTAACTTTCGTTATTTACTCACAATGTTTTCCATTGCCAGCGCAGTTGGCTTGTCGTTGAAGCATGCACAAGTAAGTACAATTATATATTCGCATTATTAATTGTAGATATCCTTCATCGATTAGCTTTTGTTGCTAGCCGAGACGACTGATCATTCAGTCATTGACTTAATAGGCCTGTCCGTTACTGGCATTACGCTAGTACTTAGAGTAAAGTTCTGTGTTGGTGTATGATGTGCTTCATGAATGTTACTTGTCAGTAAGTTCAGTTTCTGAGCCTTAGGATGTAGGAATTGTGCAGACTCGATGCTTGTGTCGATCTGGTGTTTCAAAATCGGTCTGTCACCCTGTGTTGTGGTGTGTTGTGTGTACTGCATGTGTGTGTGTGTGTGTGTGTGTGTGTGTTCGCGCGAGCGTGCGTGTGACAGTATCGTATGCATTATAGATAAGATATATGTGTTACTGAGTGTGACTGCACTGACTCTGTGAGCATGTGTGTGTATGTGTGTGTATGTGTGTGTGTGTGTGTGTGTGTGTGTGTGTGTGTGCGCGCGCGCGCGTGCGCGCGCGCACACGAATGCATGCGTGCATGCATGTGTAAGTGTGCGCATGTGTGCATTCATTTTATTCTTATCCATGAACATAAATCAAATCTTACACATTTGAGTTGTACATTTTTTAAAAGTGTAATATTTAATAAATAAATTGTATTGCTAAGTGTCATTGACATAATTGACTCACAGTAAACATATTATACTCATATTTTATTTAGAAAGTTCTGTTTTCAAATAGGTGGTGTAAATGCTGAACACTCAAACATATTTTATACTACCTGTTATAGTCTTAAGGAGAGCATCATGATTAAATTTCTCACAAATGCAGTTCTACTCATTTTTTTTTAAATTAAATTTTCCCACCTGTAGGTTCAGTTTGTTTCTAGGGCTGCAATACTAGGTTGTTCTTTTTGTTTTCTTTTTTTTAGGAACATAATTTTGCCAGTGGACAATTTTCTTGTTTCTGTGAGTTCTTATAAATAGTAAAAACAGATGCACAGTGTATGGTACACATGGGTCTTTGGTTTTGTCATCCGATCTCAAAGACTGGCACCTAGATCATTGGTTATGTGGATGGGGAGGATGCTGTGTTTCACTTTCAGATTGAAATTGAACCTGCAGTCAGTCACTTTCTTGATAGGCCTGTATGTTAGTTGAACAAACTGCTAGTCGATTGATTCACTGATCAAAGTGTCTTGTGATACAGAACTTGACTGAGACATGTTGTTTGTGCAGCGTGCAGTGCCAGTCTGCAGCAGCTGTCGGCTGCTGCATAGCGTGCCTATTGATGAAGATTGGAAGAAAGGGGCTTCCAAGGAACTGAAAGGAAAAGATGTGGACAAAACATTGATTTGGAAAACTGCTGAGGTATCATTCAGTTTTGTGGATATGATTACAGTTGTTTTGGATATTTGTAATGCATGTTGAGTTGTGGTGTGTGTGTGTGTTTTTTATTTTGAGGATAATGGCATTAGCACTCACATGTGAATTTTTTACATTTTTGTTTGTTTTGTTTTTGTTTTGTTAAAAAAAAATTACATTCATTGATCCGTCCCTGTGTGTATGCTGTTTGTAAATTTTGTCATGAGAATCAACGCCCACCAGCACATGTTAGCCTATTCTTCCTAAAGGTGGAATAGGTTTTACATACTCGGAAGATGTTAGAACTGTGTGCTTTTGCACACAGGAACTCAGTTTATAGTCTCAGTGTGTTTGACTCTGTGTGTGTGTGTTATGTGTCTGTGCGTGTGCACGCTTGAGCGCATGTGTGTGTGTGTAATTTTTTTTTTATATGATATAGCCAAGCTTGCACTCCACACACCATTGCAATTGCTCACTTGCTCCTATTTTTGTTGCTGCTACATCATTATATATCCCATCCCACCATATATAATTTCATCTATGAACATCTCAGTCCAGGCAGATTCAAAGCAAACCTTCAGAGTTGAATGTTGGAACAGATTGGTTAAGGGTTTGACTAAGACAATCTTTCCTCAGGCCATAAACAATAAAGGCAGCCGTTATCCTTTCTTTACAAAAGATTAACTGGTCCTGTTACTAATGCTTGGTTTGTGTGTGTGTGTGTGTGTGTGTGTGTGTATGTGTGTGTGTGTTTGTGTGTGTGTTGTGTGTGTGTGTTTGTTTGTGTGTGTGTGTATGTGTTGTTTTGCTGTTTTTTGGGTGTTTTTTACAGGGCATTGAAATCAAGCCCCTGTATACCAAGGACGATGTGACAAAGTTGGAGAAGGAGGTTCCTGGCCATTATCCCTTCACTCGAGGCCCCTATTTCTCCATGTATACCCACCGCCCATGGACCATTAGACAGGTACGTACCTTATACAGTGCACACAGTGTGCTTGTATATATGCATGTGCTTTTGTGTGTGTGTGTGTGTGTGTGTGTGCATGTGTGTGTGTGTGTGTGTGTGTGCTACCTCTCTCTCTGTATAGTATTATGCACTCATCAAGCTCTGTTGCAGTATAATGTAGCTAATGTGCTCATTCACTGATTTAAGTTTTTGCTATTTTTCTAATCTGTTAACATTTTTTTTTCTTTTCAGATATTCAAAAGCAACAAGTTGCTCAAAATTTTTAAGATGGAAAGTGTTGAGTTGTGTGTGTGTGTGTGTGTGTGTGTGTGTGTGTGTTTTGTGGACATTTAATTTGGTTTGGCTTGTTAGTATGCAGGTTTCAGTACGGTGGAGGAAAGCAACAAGTTTTACCGAGACAACATTGCTGCTGGCCAACAGGGACTGAGCGTTGCCTTCGATCTGCCTACACACAGAGGGTAGGGAATCCATCATTTTTCTTTACTTTTCTTTGTGTTTGTTTGTTTGTTCATTTTTGATAAGTTATATTAATTTGTTGTTTGGGGTTTCGTTCTTTTGTATTGGGGTGGGTGGGGTTCATTTTTGTTTTAGTTTTTTTTGAATTTGGTTTTGCTGTTGGTTATTTTTGTTTTGGTTTATAAAGTATGTGACAAAATGTAAACTTTACATAATGTGCTTCTGATTAGGAAAAAAAAAGTGTTTACTGAACCATTAAAAGAATATATATATAGATGTATATTTGAAGCTGTAATGAAAGGTGCTTGTTCAATACCCTATGTTTGTCTGTCAGCAATATCAGTTTTCTGTGGAGCAGATATCTGATTATTTTACATTTCCTGCTTTAAGCAGACTTCATAGAGATACATACAATAAAACCTAACACAATATCCTTTCCTTTAGAAAACAAAATCATGAAAAGCACTGCGGATGCTCAAATTTTTGCGACCGTATGTTGACAGCAAATTGATACATTTGTTTTGAACTTGCATTGTTATTCACAAATGCATTCCCTGTATTCAAACTGTGTAAAATCATTTAAAATAATAACCAGGGAATATTTTTTTACTCAGAAGTGACCTTCCCACAATACCTAGATAGTACTAGATTGATAAAAAAGAAAAATGGACAACATTTTGTCTGACAGTTGTGGCACCGTATGCCAAAAACACGAAGTGTGATTTGAATCATCTGTGCTGTGTTAAATTGCTTTGGTGTGAGTGTGTGTGTGTGTGCGTGAGTGCATGCATGATGTATGTGTGCATGCATACGTGTGTGTGTGCATGTGTGTGTACACACATGCATGTGTGTGTTTGTGTGTGTGTATGCATGTGTGTATACGCACGCATGTTTGTTGTGTGTAGCTATGACTCTGACAACCCGCGTGTGGTGGGCGATGTGGGAATGGCTGGAGTGGCTATCGACACGGTGGAAGACACCAAGCTGCTGTTTGACGGCATCCCACTGAACAAGCTCTCCACCTCCATGACCATGAACGGGGCAGTGCTGCCAGTCATGGCCATGTATGTTGTTGCCGCTGAAGAACAGGTCAGGCACTGATGGCGAAAAGATAGAGTGTATGTGTGTGTGTGTGAACACGTGTGTTCATGGGAGAAAAAGATCCATCTATTACTTACCATGGAGATTATTGTGATTTTTAGCCTCTGTCTCTTCAGGGTTCTGCGATCTCCTGTAAAGTTCCCAGACCACTGATCTCAGTGATGTTGGCAATGTAGGATGTTGACGGTCTGGCTCTGTTCCTTCTGGCCCTTCTGGTATTCTCTTGTTGAGACAGGGATTTCCTTTTTGAAGTGGGGATAATTATGCGTGGGTCACTTCCTCAGGATTGAAGTGTGTACTGCAAAAGTCATCTGCAGACATTGTGTTTTGTAAATTGTAATACTACAGATAGACTTCAGTTTGTGTCATTACAGAGGTACAGTATAAGCATGAAGTCTGTGCCTGACTTCCTCTCAGAACACTTATTTATGCAGCTAAGTTATTTTGTAAAGCCTGTGAGCAATATAGCTGACAAGAATGCAGTCAAACAATACTATTAAACAATCAAGCATTGTTAAGGTGGATGCTGTATTGTGCAGGGAGCCAAACAAGAGGAGCTGGCTGGCACCATTCAGAATGACATCCTGAAAGAGTTCATGGTGCGCAACACCTACATTTTCCCTCCTGAACCCTCCATGAAAGTGATTGGGGACATCTTTGAGTACACCTCCAAGGTTGGTTTGCATGCAGTTTTGTGTGAAGGCAGAGTTATTTATGTTGTTGTCCTTGTTGTTGACCATGTTGTTATCATTATCATCACCATTTCATCAATTGGTTACCAGTGCTTGAAAAATGTGTGTGTGTTTGTGTGTGTGTGTGCACACGTGCGTGCGTGCATATGCGTGCATGCGCATGTTGTTTTCAGTTCATGCCCAAGTTCAACTCGATCTCCATATCTGGCTACCACCTTCAAGAAGCCGGGGCAGACACAGCCTTGGAGCTAGCCTTCACCATTGCTGATGGACTGGAGTACGTAAGAACAGGTAAGCTCAGATGTACTGGTTTTGATTCAGAAGAAAAAGGGGGTCATGTCATCCAGAATGTGCACTCTGGCCTCATTCATCCCACCTGGGAATCACTGTGAGACCTTAAGTACACACTGGATGAGAAGTTTGTGCGTATGGCCAATTTCAGGTACCTCACCATGCAGGTAGCCACCCTCCAACTTCAGAGGATTTTTTTTTCTTTGAAGGAGAGTACAGGTTGCTATGGTAAGAGCATGGTTGAAGACAGTTGCAACATAACATCTTCAAAGCAATGCAGCATTTTAAAGTAGGCTTTGGGCATTTTGCTTAAATCAGTAACTGATAAGGCATTCAGTTTAGGCTAGAGGCAAGTCATATTCAAGGATTTCTGGTTCATTTCATTGGAATCTTTTGTTGGCAGGCGTGTCACGAGGATTGGATGTGGACAAATTTGCCCCTCGTCTCTCCTTCTTCTGGGGCATTGGCATGAATTTCTTTCTGGTATGTAAAATGTTTGACTTTTAATTCTATTTTCTTAATGTAAACAATTGTGTTTAAAATTGGTGTGTTGTGTGTGTGATGTGTGTGTTGTGTTTGTGTGTATGTTCTTCTTTCTTCTTTAATTTAACGTCTTTTCACATTAAGTGATATTAGACAAAATAGTGTGTGTGTGTGTGAACATACATTTTAAATTTTTTTATTTTATTCTTTTATATCGAGGATAATGGAATAAGCACGTATGTGCTTTTTTACTTTTTTTGCTTTTCTTTAATATGTGTACATGTTTGTGTATAGAGTGAGTATGTGTGTGTGTGAGTGATGCATACATGGGTGTGTGCATGTGTGTATGTGTGTATCCATGTGTCTTCATGCATATATATATATCAGTATCAGTGCACATGCTTATATATGTATGTACAAGTATGTGACCCTGTGTATGCACTCATATAAGCCCACTCATACACATACAAACATCGTGGCATGCGCACACACCCAAGTTTGTATGCATTGCCTACAAAGGTGTTTCCAGAATTTAGACGGCTGATGCTAACTGTCTGCAGGAGATCGCAAAACTGCGTGCAGCGCGGCGTCTGTGGGCTCACTTGATTAAGGACAAGTTCTCACCCAAAGTGAACAAGTCTCTGCTTCTCCGCTGCCATTGCCAGACTTCGGGTTGGTCTCTGACAGAACAGGTATGTGTGTGTGTGTGTGTGTCTGTGTGTGTGTGTGTGTGTGTTTGTGTGTGTGTTTGTGTGTGTGTTTGTGTGTGTGTCTGTGTGTGTGTGTGTGTGTTGGTTTGAGGGGTGATGGTGTGTGGGAAGGTGGGGGGAGGGGGGAGGGGGGGCTGGAAGTGGGGGGAGGCAGAGGATATGTATCATATGTAAGTGTGTGTGTGTTTTTGTGCATGTATTGGTGTAGGTATGCTTGTGTGTGTGTGTGTGTTGTGCTTGTGTGTGTCTGTGTGTGTTGTGCGTGTGTGTGTGTGTGTGTGTGTGTGTTGTGCTTGTGTGTGTATGTGTCTGTGTGTGTTGTGCTTGTGTGTGTATGTGTGTTGTGCTTGTGTGTGTGTGTGTGTGTGTGAGTGAGTGAGTGTGTATGTATGTGTGTGTGTATGTGTGTGTGTGTGTGGGTGTTGGTGCATGTATGTGTGTATGTGTATAAGTATCGGGGACGAAAATACAGACCAGTGCCTCTTTTGGGGTGACACGTTTTTCCTGAGAAAAGCAGTCTGAATTTCACCATACCATGCCATGCCATGCCATACTATACCATACCATGATACAACGTATCACAACTAAATACAACACGACCCAGTACAGTACTGTGCATTCCTGTTTTCCCAGTATGGTACTACACAGTACAACTCAAAACAATACAGTACAACATGATACAATACAACGCAACAAAATACAATATAATGCAACACAACACAGCACAATCCAGTACAGTATGGTTCCATTCAGACCAGTACAGTAAAGAACAATATCAATGATTGTGCCTTTTTTCATGCCATTAATGACCACCTTAAGTCCTCCTTCAGATCTTACAGATGACAAAAATGTGAAGACTATTGCAGGACCCGTACAACAACATCGTGCGGACGACCATTGAAGCCATGGCAGCAGTCTTTGGCGGCACCCAGTCCCTTCACACCAACTCTTTCGACGAAGCCTTGGGTCTGCCCACGACTTTCAGTGCTCGCATTGCTCGCAACACTCAGATCATCCTTCAGGAAGAAAGTGGGATTCCTAAGGTGGGATTGTATCATTGTTTAAAGGGGTTTTTTTTTGGATGGTATGTAAGATGATGATGATTTTGAAATATCGTAATGATGTGCTATTGTCATGTTGTTCCATATTAAAAGCTGCATCATGTACTTTTCTTATGAATGTTAAAGAAAGCAACTTTTTGGTCACTTTGCTGAGTTAAGGTACATCCAGACTACCTGGAGATAAGTAGGTCAGCTCTTCCCATTGACTTTTGTGTGTCAGTTCTGACAATCTTCTAATTTGTCCTTTTTTCCCTGAATGCATAGAATCGATAATTCTAAACTTACAGTGCTATTTCACAATGGGCCTTAGTGTATAGTGTACAGTGCTAGATGCTAGTGTAACATTTATTTACCATGCTGATGGTAAAGTTGCATAGGAGCTGCGTTCATCAAAGTTGCTCAGGAGGAGAATCATTCATGGGAGTAACTTTGTGCTTCTTTTATATTGTTCTGTCATGAAATTCTACTTAAGGATTGTTTATTCTAATAAGTATTGTTCTGTTATGAAATTCTAATTAATATTTTTTTAATACTAATTGATATTGATCTGCCATGAAATCTCTGTCATGACTTATTTGCCTTTCAGTGTTTGAGAAAATATGTAGATATGTAACATCTGTTTGTACAAACTGAGTTAAAGCAAAGATAAAAAAACCAAACCCAAAACCCAAACAACATAAGTCCAGCCATGTGTAGGACCTTTTCCCACTCAAAGTGCTTGTGTGTTGGCAGGTGGCTGACCCATGGGGAGGTTCCTACATGATGGAATCTCTGACTGAGGAAATCTACGATTCTGCCCTCAAGATCATTGAAGAAGTAAGTCTGGTTTAAAGAAGAAAAAAAATTAAGGAGGCCATGGGTGTTAGATAGTGGTACAAGGTTGGTGTTTGTTGCTTGTTTGTTGTTGTTGTTTTGTTTTTTTAAGAGCTGTGGTAGCAGGATGGGGGTGGATGAGGAGGGAGTGAATTAATTTAAAAGGGGAATGTTTTTTGCTGTTAAAGTAGATTGATGAATAACAAATTTAAATCAGGAAAGAAATTGATATAATGATTCTTCAATCTTGTAGGTCCATGATGTGGTGCATTCGAATCTTAGCAGTGGTATCTGGTGAATTAAGTGTGGGGATTTTTATAATCTCCCAAGTCAACTTCGATTGCAGACCTGCCAGTGCCTGAATTTCCTTTGTGTGTATACACATGCAGAAGATCAGCTGTACATGTTAAAGATCCCGTAGTTCATGTCAGTGTTTGGTGGGTTACAGAAACATGAACATACCCAGTATGCAACCTGTACAATGAAATAAACAGCACAAGTTGGACTGTGTCAGCTGAAGCCAGCAGGCATTGTGTGTGTGACTCTGTGTGTGAGACATTTGCCTTTGTGTGACTCTGTGTGTAAGTGTGTAAGTATATGTATGTATGTGTCTGTATGTGATACTATCTATCTATCTATCTATCTATCTATCTATCTATCTATCTATCTATCTATCTATCTATCTATCTATCTATCTATCTATCTATCTGCTATCTGTCTATCTATCTGTTTACCTACCTACTACTACCTACCTAACACACACACACAACACACACACACACACACACACACACAACCACACACACACACACACAACACACACACACACACACACACACAAAAACACACATGTACATGTGTCGGTGTGTTCACACAGGTGGAGTCACTGGGGGGCATGGCAAAAGCTGTGGCTTCAGGAATGCCCAAGCTGAGGATCGAGGAATGTGCTGCCAAGCGACAGGCACGCATCGATACAGGCCAAGGTCTGTATGCAGATGAACAATGTGTGTGCGTGCATGCGTGTGTTTGTTTGGGAGGTGTGTGTGTGTGTGTGTGTATGTGTGTGTGTGTGAATCAGAACAATATACTGCCTCTGTGTGTGGGTGTGTTTGTGTGTGTTTACTCAAATCAGAACATTAAACTGCCAGTGCGTGTTCGTGTGTGTGTTTGGTGTGTGTGTGTGTGTGTCAGAATCAGAACAATATACTGCCTCTGTGTGTGCATGTGTGTGTGCACGTGTGTATGTATGTTTACCCAAATCAGAACATTAAACTGCCAGTGTGTCCACATGCATTTGTGTGTGTGTATGTTTTGTGTGTATGTGTGTGTGTGTGTCGTGTACACACGTGCATACACGCCTGTGTTCTATTGAGCACATTCTGTGGTGTCTTTCAGAGGCGATTGTTGGTGTGAACAAGTACCGCCTTCCCCAGGAAGAGGCATTGGAGGTGCTGGCCATCGAAAACACTGTGGTGCGACAGAAACAGATTGCTCGCCTGACCAAAGTCAGAGAGACTCGCGACAACGCAAAGGTAGAATGCTGCAGGGACTTGAAACAGGGGTGTTTGTGTCTGCGATGTCTGGTTTTACTCTTACCAAAATCACGGCAAGTGTGGACATTGTAAAGGCCAGATATTGTTAGGGGCCTGGAATGATTGTTTTAATTGTTAATGCATCTCTTGTTTGGGGTTTTAAATCTACAGATATAGTAGCCGAAAAGAGTGCAGTCAACAGAGTGAAAGGAGAAAATTATACAAGGATGGAAAGAAGAGATGGAGATAGGGTTAGACATCAACTTACCTATACAATAGATGGGGAGTAAGGGTCTGTAAAGTCACCTGAGTGTTCTTTCTCACATGAGGTGTCTACTTTTCTGTTGACAAAGCAAAACAATTTCCATCAGCACAGTGTGTGACATTTGATAAACAAACATTCTCAAGCGTTCTGATTCTAATGATAACTTTACACTCATGAATTGAAAAGAAAAGTGTCATAAGATAGGTAGAGATGTGACCTTTTTTATTTTTTTATTTGGGTCTCAGACTCAGGCTGCTCTGACAGCCATCACTGAGTGCTGTCGCTCAGGAGACGGGAACTTGATGGGGCTCAGTATCGAGGCTGCCCGTGCCCGCGCCTCTGTTGGAGAAATCACTGATGCCATGGAAAAGGTCGGCTTAAAAAAAAAATGCTGGTTGTTGTCTGGCTGCTTTTTTGTTGTTGTTGTTGTCTGGATACTTTTTTGTTGTTGTTGTTGTCTGGCTGCTTTGTTGTTGTTGTTGTCTGGATTCTTTGTTGTTGTTTGGCTGCTTTTTGTTGTTGTTGTTGTCTAGATACTTTGTTGTCGTTGTTGTCTGGCTGCTGTGTTGTTGTCTGGGATTCTTTGTTGTTGTTGTCTAGCTGCTTTGTTGTTGTTGTCTGGCTGCTTTGTTGTTGTTGTCTGGCTGCTTTGTTGTTGTTGACTAGATACTTTGTTGTTGTTGTCTGGCTGCATTGTTGTTGTCTGGCTGCTTTGTTGTTGTTGTCTGGCTGCTTTGTTGTTGTTGTCTGGCTGCTTTGTTGTTGTTGACTAGATACTTTGTTGTTGTTGTCTGGCTGCATTGTTGTTGTCTGGCTGCTTTGTTGTTGTTGTCTGGGTGCTTTGTTGTTGTTGTCTAGATACTTTGTTGTTGTTGTCTAGATACTTTGTTGTTGTTGTCTAGCTGCTTTGTTGTTGTTGTCTGGCTGCTTTGTTGTTGTTGTCTGGCTGCTTTGTTGTTGTTGTCTGGGTGCTTTGTTGTTGTTGTCTGGCTGTCTTGTTGTTGTTGTCTGGCTGCTGTTTTTTGTTGTTGTCTGGCTGCTGTTTTTTGTTGTTGTTGTTGTCTGGCTGTCTTGTTGTTGTCTGGGTGCTTTGTTGTTGTTGTCTGGATTCTTTGTTGTTGTTGTCTAGCTGCTTTGTTGTTGTTGTCTGGCTGCTTTGTTGTTGTTGTCTGGCTGCTTTTGTTGTTGTCTGGCTGCTTTGTTTTTGTTGTTGTCTCACTGTTTTTTGTTGTTGTCTGGATGCGTTGTTGTTGTCGTCGTCTGCCTGCTTTTTGTTGTTGTTGTTGTTGTCTGGCTGTGGTGTTGTTGTCTGGCTGCTTTTTTGTCATTGTTGTTGTCAGGCTGCTTTGTTGTTGTTGTCAGGCTGGGTTTTTGTTGTTGTCGGCTGCTTTGTTGTTGTTGTCTGGTTGCTTTGTTGTTGTTGTCTGGCTGCTTTGTTGTTGTTGTTGTCTGGTTGCTTTGTTGTTGTTGTCAGGCTGCTTTGTTGTTGTTGTCTGGTTGCTTTGTTGTTGTTGTCGGGCTGGGGGTTTGTTGTGTGTTGGCTGGGGTTTTGTTGTTGTTGCAAGGCTGCTTTGTTGTTGTATGGCTATTTTGTTGTTGTCTGGCTGCTGTTTTGTTGTTGTCAGGCTGCTTTGTTCTTGTTGTCTGACTGGGGTGTTGTTGTTGTTGTCAGGCTGCTTTGTTGTTGTCTGGGTGCTGTTTTGTTGTTATTGTCTGGGTGCTGTTTTGTTGTTATTGTCTGGGTGCTGTTTTGTTGTTGTTGTCTGGCTGCTGTTTTGTTGTTGTCTGGCTGCTGTTTTGTTGTTGTCATCTGGGTGCTGTTTTGTTGTTGTTGTCTGGCTGGAGTTTTGTTGTTGTTGTCTGGCTGGGGTTTTGTTGTTGCCTGGGTGCTTGTTGTTGTTGTTGTCTGGCTGGGGTGTTGTTGTTGTTGTCTGGCTGGGGTTTTGTTGTTGCCTGGGTGCTTGTTGTTGTTGTTGTCTGGCTGGGGTTTTGTTGTTGCCTGGGTGCTTGTTGTTGTTGTCTGGCTGGGTTTTGTTGTTGCCTGGGTGCTTGTTGTTGTCTGGCTGGGGTTTTGTTGTTGCCTGGGTGCTTGTTGTTGTTGTTGTCTGGCTGGGGTTTTGTTGTTGCCTGGCTGCTTGTTGTTGTTGTCTGGCGGCTGTTTTGTTGTTGTCAGGCTGCTTTGTTCTTGTTGTCTGACTGGGGTGTTGTTGTTGTTGTCAGGCTGCTTTGTTGTTGTCTGGGTGCTGTTTTGTTGTTATTGTCTGGGTGCTGTTTGTTGTTGTTGTCTGGCTGGGGTTTTGTTGTTGTTGTCTGGCTGGGGTTTTGTTGTTGTTGTCTGGCTGGGGTTTCGTTGTTGTTGTCTGGCTGGGGTTTTGTTGTTGTCTGGCCGGACTTTTGTTGTTGTTGTCGTCTGGCTGGGGTTTTGTTGTTGCCTGGGTGCTTGTTGTTGTTGTTGTCTGGCTGGGGTGTTGTTGTTGTTGTCTGGCTGGGGTTTTGTTGTTGCCTGGGTGCTTGTTGTTGTTGTCTGGCGGCTGTTTTGTTGTTGTCTGGCTGCTGTTGTTGTTGTCTGGCTGGGGTTTTGTTGTTGTCTGGCTGCTGTTGTTGTTGTTGTCTGGCTGGGGTGTTGTTGTTGTTGTCTGGCTGGGTTTTGTTGTTGCCTGGGTGCTTGTTGTTGTTGTCTGGCTGGGGTTTTGTTGTTGTCTGGCTGCTGTTGTTGTTGTCTGGCTGGGGTTTTGTTGTTGTCTGGCTGCTGTTGTTGTTGTCTGGCTGGGGTTTTGTTGTTGCCTGGGTGCTTGTTGTTGTCTGGCTGGGTTTTGTTGTTGTCTGGCTGCTGTTGTTGTTGTCTGGCTGGGGTTTTGTTGTTGCCTGGGTGCTGTTGTTGTTGTCTGGCTGGGGTTTTGTTGTTGCCTGGGTGCTTGTTGTTGTTGTCTGGCTGGGGTTTTGTTGTTGTCTGGCTGCTGTTGTTGTTGTCTGGCTGGGGTTTTGTTGTTGTCAGGCTGGGGTTTTGTTGTTGTTGTTGTCTGGGTGCTTTGTTGGTGTTGTGTGGCTGCTGTATTGTTGTTGTTGTTGTCTGGGTGCTGTTTTGTTGTCATTATCTGGGTGCTGTTTTGTTGTTGTCTGGGTGCTGTTTTGTTGTTGTCTTGGTGCTGTTTTGTTGTGGTTGTCTGGGTGCTGTTTTGTTGTTGTTTAGGATTCATGAAGGTAACTTGATACCTCTGAAACCAGATTTGAATCTGAAATTTGTCACATTTTAAAATAGTATTTGTGAAATTACATTTAAATTTAAAAGCAAACTCAAAAGCATAATGACATAACTTTGAAATGCTACTATAGTAATGAATGTCTCTGTTATGAGCTGTGAGTAAAGGTGAAAGTAGACAGGGAGAAGGGTAAGATAGGAGTATGGGAGGGGGGGGGGGGAGTAGGGGAATTTTCTCCATTTTGGGAGACTGAAGTAAGCTTTTTATTTTTTAATTTCAAAGTGGGCAAACCTGATTGTTGGATTTTCTTCTTTTTTCCTCTGTAAATTTAAAAAAAAATAATTTTATTTTAGTATATGACTCATTGATAGGACAGGAAAAAACCTACTTTCTTTTATAAAGTAGAAATCCTGAAATGATTTGCTGTATGTAATATTTTTCAGGGAAAAAAGTAGATCACAAGGGAAATGGTGTTACTACAAGAGCAGTGCCACATTTTGTTGGTGTCCTGTCTGCATGTTTTTTGTTTCCATATGAAAGTGGCTTTTTTACCCCACAGGATTTTGTCAGGTACAAGTCTCTTGCTGCCACCGATTCTTTTATGTGTGCTGCATGTTGGTTGCACAAGGGATATTGGTTTATCATCTCATCCAAAAGACCAGCACCCAGACTACCATCTTCTTGCTTTCTAGGATGGTGCCTTACCATAGATCACCAATCCGCATTAAAAAAACAACTCTCCCCCCTCCCCCCCAAGATGAATGGTGTGAAAATGACCACACATATATGTAACAGAAGTTGCGCTATCTTTCAGGTGTTTGGACGTCATGTGGCCAGTGACAGAATGGTCAGCGGTGCCTACAAGTCAGAGTTTGGAGAGGCTGAGGAAGTGTCACGGGTCATGAACAGAGTGAAGGTATGTTTTTCTATCAGATGACAACCCCCCCCCCAAAAAAAAACAAAACACCCCCAAAACAACAACCCACCACAACAACAACCCCAAACAAACCAAACCCAAAAAACCCCACCCCAAAACAGAGAAGAGAGTGAAAAATAACAGATTCTGTATGTTCTTTAAATGTGAGCTGTCATTTTGTGTTTACAGTAATGGTATTTTAGTTTGTGTTGGCCCTATTTGATTTAAAGTAAGTACTCTTTATAGGTTTTTTTTCATGGTTGGAGATAGGGTTACATATGTGCATGCACTATTCATACTTTTCATGCAGGCTTGCACCATTTGCAAGGATGATTACTGATTGTTTGGATATGTATGTATGTTTATGAATGCATCATTATTTCATCCATGTGTCTTTGGTTGTGGTGACTACTACTTGAAAGGAAAATCCTCCACATAGAAAGAAACCTTATGGATGGGTGATTGTTGTTTATTTTGTTGTTCATGTTTTGTTTGCCTTCTTTGAAATACCCCATGTACTGTGTTGAGTAAGATCTCTAACTAGTTAAGCATAAGTACAACTTGAATTAAAATGGACCAGTATGACACTAGAAATAAGTGATTCCTAGATCAGTTGAGAGGTTGGTGTAAGTTTTTAGCCTTTCAGGCATTGTGATCTAACCCTTTTGTATTCACCCTAGCTATTGTTAGCTATGCAGAAGTTGCCTCACTGTGTTCTTGACATGACTTGACTTACTTGACTTTTCTCTTTAATCCTTGAGGAGTTGTTGGGGCAATGCACAGATTTTTTTTCTGAGCAGTGTAGCTTGGGCATGTTGAGGCTGGCCAAGCCCATCCAGGTTGCATGTCTGGTGTGTTTGATTCATCCATGCCTTCGGCCATAGCTGGCCTACTCTTCTATGAAAATGAATGGGTTTGTGATGTGTGGATGACTCCAGGGGGAAAATCTCCTTGAGTGGACACTTAGCAAAGACTCAAACCTGCACCCTCACGTATTATCAGATCAGGAATTGAGTGTTCTAACCATCAGGCTAACCTGCCTTGGTTATTTCACTGCTGAAAACTGACTGCAACAATACCACTGGAGGTGTGGAGATTTCTGTCACATAGCTTGTCGTACACTACACATCATGAATGAGATTTATGACTGATGCGACAGGTCAGTGACACTAACTCCTACTATACAAGGCAATGTATATTAGGAGGAGAACTCCTTTTACCTTGGAAAAGGTTAACTTTAAAGAAAAATATTGGCATATATTTTCCCTATAGTATATAGGAATACAAGAGTATTAATAAGCTACAAGTAATGAGAAAAGAAATTTGTCTGACTTTGCATGTTATGAATGGTCTTGTTAGGTTTCTTGCTGACCTTTAACACTTTTTTGGTGATGGCTGTCAGTCTTTCCTTGACCGTGAAGGACGTCGTCCAAGAATTTTGGTGGCCAAAGTGGGACAGGACGGGCATGACCGAGGGGGCAAGGTCATCGCCACTGGATTCGCTGACCTTGGCTTTGATGTTGACATTGGTCCCCTTTTTGCCGTGAGTTCAGATGATCTCTCCTTTTGCCTTCTTTCTCTTTTCCTTCACTCTTGCTGGCTCTCTCTTTTGATTTGTAAATTTGTTTCATACATTGTATAATTTTGATCAGATGGTTTTGATTATATTTGTCGTGCCCTTGTGTGAATATTTGTCAAGGAACGTTGACCACATTATGCTTGTTCATTAGCACTGCTGTAGGGTTTTATGTAAAGTCTTGATGGTTGAAGTCCTGTTTGAGATGCATATTGACAGTAACAGAAAATCCATTGAAGACCTCTGTTGCCTTGACCTCTGTCACTGTAGTATTATGTTAGAAAAGGTTTGTTTGTTGCTGCATTAAGACTGTAATGCATCTTAGTATGTAGTAAAAACCTGATTATCACTTTGGCTTAAAAGAGTGGTGATGAAGATGAAACTATCTAGTGGTAAACATGTGAAGTGTTAGCAGGTAGATATTTGGAGCATAATGTGTGGAAACTGGAGAGGGAAAGGAAAGAGTGTTTTAAATGTGGTCCAAGGGAAAAAACTCTAATGAAGTTGATCAGAATTTACAGTATTTCTGAACACTTATCTCTCTTGCATTATGAAGGATTTTTGTTGTTGTCCAGTATAGTTTTGTTTTCTGTAAACATACTAGGAAGGAGAATAGTTCAATAATAAGAAAAAGACCCTTCTTATTTATACACATGGATAGTGTATATCTGAAGACGTATGCAACTCAAATTAACTCAACTGTTTTCATCACCACTTTTGTCGGTAGGAGCTCTTCACAATGCCACACGGGTCTGCATCTTTCTCTGTCTCTGCTGAGATCTATGATCTCCTGAAACCCTCCCAGACCACTGATCTCAGTGATGTTGGCAATGTAGGATGTTGGTGGTCTGTCTGTTTTCCTTCTGCCCTCCACCTTACCTTGGAAAACTGTTGTCAACAGATTTGTCTGTGTGTTTCTGTTTGCATAACCAACGAATCTCAGTCTGTGCTTATCGATGTCAGCCAGCATTTGTCTTTGCACTCAGAGTTCATCAAGAATGTTTTCATTTGTTCATCTGTCTGACCATTTGACTCTGAGAAGTCACCTGTAGAACCCCATTTTGGCTGTATTTATTCTGTCTTTTTCTCGTTTTTGTAGTGTCCAGGCTTTATGACCCATACAGCACTACAGGCCAGTGGTATGGATGACATAAATACATTCAGCATACTGTCAATAACATGGAGAAAAATGGACTCAGCTGGGTTAAACTTGCCCTATACACACTGCCTGAAATTTGCTAGTGGAGCGCTTCAATGACTTCTCAAAGAGTTGAAGGAAAAGGTAATTGAAACCTAAACAGAAAAGGGAGGAAACATCTTTTAAGGTTGTTGTTGCAGACTCCCAAAGAGGCAGCTCAGCAGGCCATTGACGCTGATGTGCACATTGTGGGGGTCAGCTCCTTGGCTGCTGGACACAAGACCCTCATTCCTCAGCTCATTGAAGAACTGAAGGCCATGGGACGACCGTAAGTACAGCGCAGTGTAGTGTAGTGTAGTGTAGTGTAGTGTATGGTACTTGATGTAATAGCAGAAAAGGATAATTATTCACACGTGCATTACGAGCATTGATTTTGTGTAAAAGGATCAGCAATTATGAGTGCCAAATGTTATGATTCAAAATATTATAGAACAACTGTAGACTTCACATAAAATCCTGTTCAGGATTAAAGTCATGTTACTGGCTTGGTTGTACTTGTCAAGTTTGTGACAATAACCATTCCTTTTGTTGTTAATTGTTAATGTCAGTTTGATTCAAACATGACACTTGGCAAAATTACTTGATGTGTATCAGGTATTGGGGTAGCATTAGCACAGCATGCTATGATATGTAGACAAAGTTTGCAGCCTTATCAGTCAAGTTTTCAGGTCGAGACATTGCGTTTTGTTTGGTATTTGTTGGTAATTTGGATATTCTATTGTTGCTATTGTTTTTATGGTGAGTTCTGTTTGTTTATTGGCTGAATGTGTGCTGTATGTTTTAAAAGATGAATTAGAAACTGGTTGTTATGTGTAAAAGGTAAAGGTAAAGGAGTCCCATAACCTATAAGATCGTAGGGGGGCAAGGCGTCAGAGACCTCACTTCTCTAGGGCCAGCATAATGAGGGCGGCGCCCATCTCCTCTCCCTCGCTGCTTTACCTTCCCTGACCCTAAAGAGGGCAGGTACCCATTTACAGCTGGGTGAACTGGGGGAACTGTACTGAAGCCAAGGCGCGCAAACGGTCAGCCATCCAACTGGTAACCACGCTCGATGCTGCTTAACTTGGCTGGGGTTAAGCGAGTGCTCCGACCACTGAGCTATCCCGTCCCCTGTTATGTGTAGCCTAACTTTTATTCCATATGAATCACATTAATCCTTTGGCTTTATGATATAGAATTTTTGAGAAAGAGAGACAAAGAGAGGGTGTTAGGATTTCGGGGGGGGGGGGGGGGGGGGATGTAGAGAGAGAGAATGAGAGATGAAAATGGGAGAGATTGGGGAGAGAGAGAGAGAGTGTAATTTTGGATGAAGTAAGCTGACCATACCATGGTACATTATTTATGGACACAGGGACATTCTAGTGGTGGCGGGTGGAGTCATCCCTCCTCAGGACTACGAAGAACTGAACAACCAAGGCTGTGCAGCCATTTTTGGACCAGGTCAGTGAGAGACCCCCTTCTTCCCCCCCCCCCCAAAAAAAAAATCAAACTACGCTCCTACCCCCTTCCCTTTGTGACTTATCTACCCCCACCGTCACCCATATTTTAGAAAGAAATCTTTGTCACAGCAAAAAATATTGACATATGCCTTTAAATGATACATTAGCTTGCAAATGTAGGTAAATGTTGTCATGCATTCCCCAGGCTTAACATCCCAGGGGGGTTACCTAGAATATACACTTGGCCTCACTGATCACACTTCGAACTCACTGTGAGCCCCTAAGTTCATACCGGATGAGAAGTCTGCATGCATGACTCTTTTCCAAGAACCTGGCCAACTAGGCAGCCGTACTGTGACTACAGAGGATCCTCACCTCACCTCACCTATCCCGTAGTCCCTTGGACCGTGGGGGCACTAATGAAGAGAGGACAGATGTGGGTAAAACAATTGATGGTAACATGTCATAAAATTGCTGCATTCTTTTCTTGAAGTTGTGTGTTTATTAGATGCAGATAGATCTGCAGAAAGTTTTGGGCTTGCCCTGAGCAGTTTTGAGGGTGTAGGCTGCTCTCTGAACACTGATTGTAGTCAACGGTGCTACTCTGTTTAAAAAAAGAACAAGCAGTAAGTTTCCCCATTGTGGTAGGGCAGAGTTAGAATAAATCAGTCATGATGAAGAATGACGCAATTGGGAAACAAGCAAAAATCTTCAGTGTGTAGAAAACTATTCTTGAATTTTCTTTTGTTGATATCTTTTCATGCAAAGAGGCACTTTGAGTCAGGGATTGGAGACAATATGGGCAGAAAAATAAAAAAAGCAAATACTGTACAGACCAACAAACTAAAGAGAAGAGGAAGAATAGCATCTATGTTTTAACACACACACACACACACACACAAACATGCACATGCATGCACACACTCAAACAAAGTCGCACACCCACATACATTCTTGCATCCGCACATACATACACATACATCATGTACACACACACACACACACACACACACACACACCACACACACACACACACACACACACACACACACACACATATACACACACCACACACACACACCACACACACACACACACACACACACACACCACACACACACACACACACACACACACACACATATGGAGAAAAAGAGAAACTGTCCAAAATGCCATAAAAAAAACCCCTACAGACTGCAGTGCAGTCAAGCAGTTTGCCTATAAAACGTTCAATCTGACCCTCATGTGGTCTGTACCTAAGCCAGCAACCATTCAAAAACTCCATCATCTCTGTGCAGGCACCAGAATCCCTGATGCCGCCCTCAAAGTGCTGGAGGTTCTGGAAAACGGATCGGGGGAGAAGAAGCTGGATGCTGTGTGAAAAAACCAACACCAGCAGAGCATGCCACAGAAAGACAACAAGGGTTGTTGTGGGCTGTGGAAGGTGTGAATGGTACGCTTGTGGCCTGATTCAGTGGTTCGCTTCAGTTTCGTTCTTTCTGCCAGACTTTTGCGTAGGAGAGGAATAACCTGTAACCAATGAAAAAGTGCTGTGACAAATGAGGCAGTTACCCAAGGTTGCTTTCCAAATGATTTTGACAGATGCTGTGTTGTTTTGTTTGCTGATTTTTAATTACAATTTTTTTTAATTGTTGTTGTTGATTGTTTTGTCTTGGAGGGTGGTGGGGATGGCAGTTTACTGTGTGTTTATTAGTTCCTGAGACAAAGACCAGAATCTGGGACTGATTTGCCTAGTTTTTCTCTCTAGAGGGTTTGGAGTGTGTAAGGAAATGAGAGGGTCATACCACCACACAGAAAGGCATGGAGTTTTAGCTGTGAGGGTGTTGGCAGAATGGCATTACAGCAAGTTTGAAACCTCCAGGTAGGGTGTACATATCAAGAAGCTGACTTGTTTTTCCATGTTGTGGTAGAGAATGAAATATTTTGATATCAGTTCAGAATCTTTGTGATTACTATTGGTGATTTTCTGTTTTTGTTGCTTCAAATTATTAATCTTTATGCATGCTGGGAGAAAGAAACAAGAGCATTTTAAAAAAAAATACTAGCTTTGTGTGTACATGAATAAAAGTGCCATCAACACTTTTTCTTTGTTGTGCTTTACAGTATTTCTGAGATTAAGCAGGTAATGTGTAGTCAGAAAGTTAAAAACAAACTAGCTGAGCTATATATAATGTGGTTTAGGAAAAGAAATGAATATCTAAAAGAAAGAAATAGCGTTTTGAGTAATCAGCTTTTCGTTTTCTATATTGACCATAGCATGCATGCATGCATGCATGCATGCATGCGCACGTGCACACACACACACATACACACACACACACACTCTCTCTATCTCTGTCTCTGTCTCTCTCTCTTTCTCTCTCTGTTAAGAGACTATGTATATTTGTAAAACAGTGTGATTTATACAAAAAGTATGGTCTTATCTTTATTCTCAAAGTAAATTCAAAAGATAAACTTGTCAAATTCAAAAAGTGAACTTTTTAAGTAATAAAACCATTGTGAATCTCTGTTTAGTTTATTCTTGTTAATTTCTTTGGAACGTGTGTTAACATTCCATATCAACCATAAGGCAAATTGCAAGTGTAATGATTTCTGTTAGACTTCAGCATTTTTTTTTTATACCTGGCTAGAAAATCTAAATGCTCCTAATTCTCAAAGTACTCTTGTTGAATTATACCAAGCACAGAAAAAAAGTTGCATACAGAAGTGTGTATTACCTCAAATCATTAAAATGGTTGTATGTCTGATGATAACTTCTTTGCTATCATTTGGCGAAGTTCTGTCTCATGTATATTGTACAAATTCAGCTAGGAAGCATTTTTTGTGGAAGTACTAAGTCAAAGTACACACGTTTACTTTGTTTATCAATATCTGAGTAGAATGTACTACGATTTAGAGAAGTAGAATTTTAGCTCGGTAAAACTGTTTCTTAATAATTGATTATGTGTTGCAGTTCTTTTGTATACTCAAGAATTCTTTATATACACAGTTACAGTTGTGTATTAACATGATGTAGACAGAAGCTTTTCCATGTGCATATGTGTACAAGGGCATGTGAGTATACACAGTCATGCATGCACACATGCATGTGCACGTGCATGCACACACACACAAATACACACACACACTCTTATGTATGTGTGTTTAATTTGTATTTTCCAGTGTATTATTTTATTGGTTTTCCTCTTTTTACTGGTACAAATCATTGGTAAAGGTTGCAATAATGTAGTATTTAAGTATTATCATTAAGAAGAAATTTGTTCTTAGATAGATGGCTTGATGAAAAAAAGCAAATGCATTGCTTATTCAATGTACCATCTGGAAATAAAAATTTGACTTGACTCTCTCTCTCTTTCTTAAACGATTCATGTGTAACAAGGTGTTAAAATGATCTTTTATCAAGTGTGTGGCTTTGTGTATTAATTGATTATGCTGACCAGCTGAAGAGATTGATAAAAATAGTATTCAGTGGCTGAAAAGTATTTCCATAACAAATGATCATTTTCTTCACTTGCAGTCAAAGACTATGTATTGAAGGAGTTTAGGAGCACAAAGTCCAGCAGAGTGGGATGCTGCTTGTATGTGTTCAGTCTTTTGGATGAAGTGCTAAATCAAGGTCATGAGCGAAATATGTATCTAGCACATGTATTGCTAAGGCATCAGGAGATTTGTCATTTAACATGTGTCAAAGAAACTACAGCATCAAAAACAGTTGAAAACGTTATCTAGGACGAAAGCAAAAGCGTTCTCATAGGGAAACAACTGCAAATGCAGAAATTGGTAGGTGCTGTGTTTGTGGTGTCATACTTACCTGGGGAGAGCAGCTTGAATTTCACATACAGAAATGTTGCTTTGTCTGAATTTAGATTTGGTATGAAACATTACAATGCAACACACACACAATGCAATGCTTTACAACACAATACAATCAAATAAAATACAGTATGATGCAACACAATACGAAACAATGCTATACAACACAAGGCAACACAATGCCATACAACACCATGCAATTTTAACATGGGTGGCTGCTGATGTATTGGATTGGAACATTTCTGTGCTGGGAATGTCATTGTTTCCAGTGAGTATACTTTAAAATATGCCCCCCCCCCCCCCACCCCCCAAATATTTTGATGTTTTCAAAAAAGAAAACCCAAACTAAGTCAACTTTCATGGTAAAATTATACCTCTTGATAGACTTGAAAGAAAAGAGAGAAATATTGAACTATAATTATGCCATGCTCAATATAACAATGTGATTTGTGATGTCTGTGTTTTGTTTTAAGTGGAAATTGTGAGGGTTGTTGGAAGCTTGTGTTTTGTTGTTGTTTTTATTGTGGTTGTGGTTGTTGTTGAGACTTTGATGGTGGGATATACAGTAAGATTGTAAATGATATTAAGATTGGGTGTTAAGTATGTTGTAAATAATACATTAAAAAAATAGGGCTGTGTGCAGGTTGATTTGGACAACTTGAGATTGCTGAGGTGTTGACACTACATGCAGGATATGAAGTCAGAATTTACCAGTGATTATTGCTCTGCTTGTTCGTTGACACTCATATAAATAAACCATTTTTCACTTCTGCTCTGTGTCTGTGTGTGCACGAGTGTACACATTGATGTGTATGTACGCGTGAAAAACTTTCGGTCGTCTCATGAATCACATTTTGATACTTCCCTGTATTTTACAGTGAAAAGTCAAAAACAGTGTTTCATGAATGTGTGTGTGAGTGTGTGTATCGTACGCGCGCGTGTGTGAAAATTCAATTGTATTTCATGAAAGTTTGTGTGTGTGTGTGCGCCCACTCGCCCCTTCTACCCTCTTCTCCATCCCCCACCCACGCACATTACTATGTTCAGCCATTCTCAAGAGGATGTAGCAACATCTCCAAGGCACGCTGGTAGTCAAAAGCGGATGGAACTAATGATGTAGACCTTAGGCTAGCTAAGCCCCCTCTCTCTAATCAAGGACTGCACCCGGCACCTGTAAGGTGGGCCTCACCTGCACCTAGTATATATAGGCTAGGGTCGTCAGCACAGCCCAGGCATTAGTGATGGCTCCTATGTACTTAGAACACCTGTGTAAAGTAACACCGACCCCCTCACAGGTTTTATGTATTTAAACTTCCTATCTTTCTGTATAAGGTGTGGCCGAAATGCTGGAATGCACTGCCTTGCATTGAATTTTTGTTTTTTGTTTTTGGTCACAACTGTGCTGTTCTATTATGTGTCTTCAGTCAAAGATTTCTGTATTCATAGTTCCAGTCTTACGGGACGAGGTGCAGCTGAAACGCTGGAATGCACTGCCCTTTTTTTTTCTTGACTTTTAGTTGGCCAACTTGCTGCGCCTGTGTGTCTGTTTATTTGCTCTTGGAACACCTGTGTAAGTAACGCCGATGGCCTCCAAGGTTTGATGTAGGTACAGTTCCTATCTTGCCCTATAAGGTGCGGCCGGCCGAACTGATAGACGGCACTGCCTTTTTTTAATGTTGCCAACGTGCTGTTGTATGCATATATCCTTACGTATTTTTGAGTATTGGCCTAAGTAACAATCGCCCCAAAGGTTTCTGTCTGTATCTATATGTTCAGTTTGGCTCTACAAGGTGCAGCCAAAGTGTTGGAAGGCACTGTCTTCTTGTGGGTTTTGTTCTGTTTTTGTTTGTTTGTTTGTTTTGCCAACATGTACTATACATGTCTGTTCATGTGCACTTCGAACACCTGTATAAGTAACCCTGAACGCCTCAAAGGTTCCTGTAATTTGAGTTTCAATCTTACTGTATAAGATGCAGCGGAAACGTTGGCCTGCACTGTCCTTTTTGTTTCAGATCACCAATATGCTCCTTTATGTCTTTTCTTAAAATCGGCCTCTTTTAACTCTCAAATTGTCCTTGAAGTCTTCAAAGTGAGTATTTTGTAAAATTGTAATTTGGATACCTGTGTTTACTTCTCAATGTATATGTGTGATTTTATTGTGTTGTGGTGTTGCGTGCACACTCATATCCATCTATCCACAAAACTAAAGGCAATTTGCAGTGGGTTTTTTTTAATGGTGAACTGTTTCGCGAGCACACACGACTGATATTGCTGGTGTATAAAAAGGTAAAGGTGTCCCATAACCTATGTGGTGGAAGGGAGCGAGGCGTCAGAGACCTCAACTTCTCTAGGGGTCAGCATATTGAGGGCGGCGCCCATCTCCTTTCCCTCTCTGCTTTACCTTTCCTGACCCTAAAGAGGCAGGTACCCATTTACAGCTGGGTGAACTGGGGGACTGTACTGAAGCCAAGGCGCGCAAACGATCACCCATCCGCTTGGTAACTATGCTCGATGCTGCTTAACCTCAGTTGGGGAAAGCGAGTGCTCTGACCGTTGAGTGGATGGAGCTTTTGAATTCCATCCCAGTGTGTCCATGAAGTCGCAGAGAATCTTTGCAGCAGAGTTTGGTGAATCACGAATGGGGATCGTTACCATCTCCCGTGTCAAGTTTTAAGTGCAGACCTGCCAGTGCCTTGATTAATTCCCTTTGTGTATAAACACACGTACAAGGTTTAACACGCACACTAAAGAGCCTGTGTTCGTGTCAACCCAGAATACACCCGGCCCTGTCCTTGGAGAGGGATGGGCTCCGCCAGGGTCACCTTGCCCAAGAAACACAGCCTGAAAAGTTAGCGCTGTGCCCCGACGACTCCTCGCAGAGTTAAGGAAGAGAAAGAAGAAGGAAGGTTCACAGCAAAGCGCTTCCTCGAGGGTCAAAATAAGGGTTGAGTACAGGACACACTTGGCAGTGGTGCCCCAACGGTCTACACGACCCCGGGTCCCGGGATAGGTGAAGGTGAAGACAAAGAATTATGTATGACCCGCCCTACTTCATTCTTAAACATGCCACACAGGCTAGAACTGAAGGTTCATAGGAGAAGATCATTGGAGGAACATTGAGGCGGTCATCACTCCGAGTGTGTGTCTCACCCAGTCTGGCTCTGCAACTAAACCATACAGTTTATCAGCAGGGGGCGTAGTGGGTGGTGTTCTGCGTATGTATGCTCAGTACAGGCTCTACTGAACACCACCAAGCGGCATGCAGTGCAGAGCCCCCTTGGCTGGTGGCCCCACGGCGGCCTAACATTGATAAGCCTCCCTGAGGATTTCTGACACAGAATGCCGCCACATGAAGAAGTCATGTTTGGCTGGGGTGGAGAGACTGGAATAAGCAGTGTGGGAACATTACAAGACAGAAACGTCACAGCAGAAGATGAGGCAGAAAATACAAATAAAAGAATGAACAGAGGACCGGTAAATAATGTGGATGCAAGCAACTCGAATAGCCATTTCAAGACTCACAGGCGTCATCTTAAGGTGTAACTTATCTACTAATTCAATCCCAGCGTGTGATATATACCACAGTGAAGAATGAGTCGTTCACTTTCATCTTGTGCCGCCAACACTGGGAAATGTTAAAACAACAACAAAAAACAACCCCCCCCCCCCCCTTCCCCCTCCAACCATCCAACAAAACAAAACATTCTTTTCAGATGGGAGAGACCTGTTCTTCACCTCTCTCTCTCTCTCTCTCTCTCTCTCTCTCTCTCTCTCTCTCTCTCTCTCTCCTCTCTCTCTCTCTCTCTCTCTCTCGTATCCGTTCATAGAGAGCTCATTTTTGGGTTTTTTGTTTTTCATTACGTTAAATGCATCATGTGATTTTTCTTGTATTTATTTGTATTTACAAAAGAAAGTCGTGTATAACCCCCCTTGTCAATAGGCCACTTTGGCAATGACAATAAATTGGTCAAAGCGTCAAAAAAGCTCGCTCTCTCTCTCTCTCTCTCTCTCTCTCTCTCTCTCTCTCCTCCTCTCTCTCTCTCTCTCTCTCTCTCTCTCTCTCTCTCTCTCTCTCTCTCTCTCTCTCTCTCTCTCTCTCTCCCCCCCCCCCCACCCGCGCCCTCCCGCTCAAAGAAAGAAAGAAAAGAATAAACGAATGAGGCTAAGAACGTCACTGATGTCCATTTTGCAGTTATCTAAACATATTGACAGCTCTGGCGCTGGTACCAGAAGAGGTTGTTTGGTTATAAAACTGGGGTTTTCTGAGTGCAGTGTTTGGAGCAGTTCCCTTTTTCGCAGAGACGTAGATTGCCTGAAAAGAAGTACCAATAATTCTTCTGTTCGTTCTAGGTTTTTTTTTTGTTTGTTTGTTTTGTTTCGTTGCTTTCTTCTTTCCTTCTTTTTTTGTTTTGAGTTTCCTTTGTGTTCTTGTTTTTCTTGGGTTTTTAAACATACTTTTTGGTTTCTTTGTCTTTATTTCTTCATTCGTGTTTTCTTTTCTTTCTTTCTTTCTTTCTTTTCTTTCTTCTTCTTCTCTTCTCTCTCTCTCTCTCTCTCTCTCTCTCTCTCTCTCTCTCTCTCTCTCTCTCTCTCTCTCTCTCTCTCTCTCTCTTCTTCTCTTCTCTTTCTCTTCTTCTTTTTTTCTCTTTTGCCTTTCTCATTTTCTTTCATTGTTATCTATTCTTTCTTTCTTTCTTCTTCTTTCTTCTTTCTTTCTTTCTTTCTTTCTTTTTCTTTCTTTTCTTTCTTTCTTTCTTTCTTTCTTTCTTTCTTCCTTCCTTCTTCCTTCATTCTTTCATGTTTTTTATCTTTCCCATGTCTAATTTCTTTTCTTCTTTCGCTTTCTTCTTTCTTTCTTCTTTCTTTCTTCCCTTCCTTTCTTTGTTTCTTTTCTTCCTTCCTTCTCTTTTTCTTTCTTTCTTTCTTTCTTTCTTTCTCTCCTTGTTTCTTTCTTTTTTTAAAAAAACTTCATCTGTTTTAAAAGAATTCCTGTGAAGTTTCGTTATTTTTAATGCGTGTTTTGTTTTAGAGAGCTGGAGCAAAGAGAATGTGTAAAACAGAAGATAGGGATGGTGGTGGGAGGGAGGGAGGGTAAGATGGGAGGGGGGTGTGGGGGGGGGGGGGGGGGGGGGAAGGTAGGGAAAGGGGAGAGAGGGGGAATGGAATGAAGGGGGGGGGAGGGGGGACACAACAGCTGAACACTTTTATTTTCAGGGTTGTTTTTTTCCCACTTCTCTCTTCTGTCCTTTTTGTTTGTTTTTAAATTGATGGGCACGGTGCCCTTGGCAGGATGGAGAAAACTTGCCGTCTCCTTGTCCCGAAACCTGTATAGTCACGGGTTCAAATCTGGGCAGTGTGTGTGTGAATGTTTGTGATGTGTTGTGTCGTGTGTTCATGTTATTGTTGTGTGTTGTTGTTGTTGTGTTGTCATGTGTGTGTGTGTGTGTGTGTGTCTGTGTCTGTGTTTGTAAGTATCTGTTTGTGTGTATTTGTTTGTGTACAAAGTTGATTGAACACTGTGCCTGTTATTCTTCTGTGTATGCAAAAACTATTTCATCATCTTCATTACGGATACAGTTTTGAAAGCGCTGCTCAAATTACTTGACCAACACTGCAGGTGTCTGTATCTTGCGGGTCCGGTTGGAGTAGGGATATATTTTGATAGGAAGCGTAAAGTGTAGCCCTGTCAAGTATCTTAAGGCCTGAGCATCCCCATAACATCATCACTTAATCAACCTCATTACCATCGTCCATCATATAATTTTAATAAGAACTTTTTTTTTTCTGAATCGGTTGCCTCTGTTGCTCTGGTCACATAACTAAACAAGACCTAAATTGTATAACTAAATGACCTCAGTTTCGGTTCCCCATACACTTCTGTACCTGGGGTGAGTTTCGTGTGGCGCCTTCAGAATCTTGGCAATTCATAGGAGGGACGCTGTGATGGTTGAAATTAGGGAGGGGCATCTGTAGTGTCGTTAAATGGATTCTTCGTCGCTGACTGGATGAAAACGCTCCACTGTGCGAACCTGGTCAAAAAGTAATTTGAATATTTTTTAGTCTGCTCTGGGACGGGATAGCTCAGTGGTCAGAGCACTCGCTTTCCCCAAGCGAAGCAGCATTGAGCAGGACTACCAAGTGGATGGGTGACCATTTGCGCACCCTGGCTTCAGTACAGTCCCCCGGTTCGTCCAGGTGTGAATTGGTACCTGCCCTCTTTAGGGTCATGGAAAGTAAAGCAGCGAGGGAGAGAAGATAATAATAATAATAATAATAATAATGATAATGATAATAATAATAATATATGGAATTTATATAGCGCTGAATCTTGTAAA
>CM054136.1:27751869-27756869 GCA_028751875.1 Rapana venosa | reverse complement strand
ATACAAAACAAAAGAGAACCAGAAAGCCATGCCACAACAAACCGACAGCTTGTTGTTGTGTCCATTACCGCCCCCCCCCCCCCCCCCCCCCCTCGTCCCTGTGAAACACAGTAACTTTATTCTCCAAAGTTTCCAGAAAATCTCTTTTCAATTCTGCTTAATCCCATAATTGAACCAAATAAATCTCTGCTCTAAGCCTTGTTTAATCCAGATAGTTTATGAAGCCCTTTATTTTTCCAAGTATATTTTAGGAGAAAAACAAATCGAAATGAAAGAATAGATAAATAAAAAAAATCGGAAAACAGTATATAATGGGATCACTGTGTATTATCATGAAGATGGGAGGGGGGGGGGGGGGGGGGGGGGGGGGGGGGGGGGGGGGGGGGGGGGGGGGGGGGGGGAGGGGGGGGGGGGGGGGGGGGGGGATAACATCCTTAATGATTCAGGTTTTGCGTTAGGCATCTGGAAGACATGAATAATCAAGTCATCAACAAAGATACTTTGTTTTAAATACGAGTTTGACAACAACAGGTATTACTGTTCCTCAGAGAGTGGGTGCATGTACTCCCCCACACTTAACTTCCTACCTTCATTCCCCTGCCCTTAACTTAACAACTTATTAATTGGCTACCCTCTTCCCTCTCTAACAGCTGTCATTTCCCTCCAAGACTCAACCCCCCCCCCCCATCCCCCCCCCACCCCCATCCCACTCTGCACGGTCCAACCTGACCACCACACAACAAATCCTTCAAGTCACACAAAACTCACCACCACCACCCCCTCTTCACTGACGACAGCAGCGAGAGTGACGTAATTTTGACATTTACGCAGCCAGCCACGACACGTCACACAACCACACGTTTGTGTATATGCCTATTGCTGGAGCGAAGCAGATCAAGTCAAGACAGGGAGCGGCCCCTGCAGCGCACATCAGTGATGGATGAAAGGCCGTGATGACGGTTCCCGGACACGGGATCGGACAGCAAGCGGTTCCGGACCGGCCTGATATGACTGGACTGACCAGGGCTAGCGAGGCAGGGGGGGTACACTTGATTGACACCTGATGGTCAGCCGCAGGCTGCCGCTCAGTCTTTGAAGGAAGTCTACTGTCAGTTTTTCAACCACAGACACTTCAGAGGCGTAGTAGCCTAGTATAGTAGGCGAGAGCTTTGCCATGCTGACTGAGGGGGTGAGGGTGGTGATGGGTGGTGAGGGGGGGGGGGGGGGGGTGGAGGGGGTGGAGTGGGAGGTGGGGTTGGGGTTTTTTTTGTTGGGGGGGGGGGGGGGGGGGGGTGATGAGCACTTTAAAAAAAAGTGTTTCTGGCAGTTGTAAGGTTGTTTTAGATGGTTTGAAATAATGTTTGATGTACATGATCTTTTCTGCCTTTGGCTCAGATTTTCTGTCAGTCATTCTCAGTGTGTGTGTGTGTATATGTGTGTGTGTGTGTGTGTGTGTGTGTGTTGCGTGAGAGAGAGAGAGAGAGAGAGAGAGAGAGAGAGAGAGACAGACAGACAGACAGACAGACAGACAATCAGAGAGAGACAGACAGAGACAGAAAGCACACAAAGTGCATGCATATACACTCGTGATTACATTTGTAGATCGGAGCTTCTTTTTTGTTTTGTTTTTTCTTTTGAAATATTTTTTGGGGTCTCCCTTTCGTTTCTTTGTTTAGTGACTTGTTTTGTTTTTCCTTCCCAGATTCTGTTTCACACACACGTTTGTTTGTTCTCTACCACGGGGTCCTTGCAATGAAATCAGTTGCCCATCTCGCCCCCACCTTTAAAAAAAAAAAAGAAAAAGGAAAGAGAAAAGAAAAAAGCCAACATCTCGGATGAGACAGCGAAGATACATCAGGAGGCAAACTATCCTTGCCCTGTACCAAGGCAACAATCTCTCTGTTATGTACATCACATATCCAGCGTACGCCAAACGTGTACGCCAGAGGGGAGGGGGGATGGTGGGGAAGGAGGGGGAGGAGGAGGGAGTAGGTGATAGATTTAAAGGGAGAGGAGAGGGTGGGGAGGGGGGGGGTGTTGTAGGAGGAATATGGAACTTTCTTTTGCTAAAGTTACACTCCCCACCCCTCTAACTCCTCTCGCTCACATCTGTCAGAGAACAGCCGGCACGAAACAAACCCCTACCCCATCTTCGAGCACCCCACCCCCCATCCCCAACCCCCCCCCCCCAAACTCCCCTCGCCCTCCTCCCCCCCCCATGCCCACCCAGCCTCCATAGCTTCTGTATTAGAAGGTCCCTTACTCCCTCACCCCCTTCTCCCCACTCCGCCCCCCCCCCTCCCCACCCCCACCCCCACACCCTCCACCCTCCCACCTCTCTCTCTCCTGTCTTCTCTTCTCCCCCTACTCTGTCCCCTCCTCCCCCACCCCCAGCTCCCCTCCCCCACACCTCCACCTCCACCTCCACCTTCTCTCTCTCTCTCTCTCTCTCTCTCTCTCTCTCTCTCTCTCTCTCTCCTCTCTCTCTCTCTCCCCACCCCGCCCCCCTTGTCTTCTTGCTTACTTGGAAAGAGATGCGGAGGTGGAGAGTTCTAAAGCGAGAGCTGCTGCAGCGCTAGGCTGGGATTCTAGAAGCTAGCCTAGCCTAGCTAGGAAGGGGAGACAGACATGTATTGACAGATCTTGTCAAGGTACGGCAACGTAGAGTGAAAAATGTGTATTTACCTTAGTCACGCTGTCTCGCCCCTACCGCAACTTTTCCACACTACACTACGCTCTCTAGCCTACTCCTCTCCTCCGCTTAGAATTTTTTTTTTTTTTTTTGGGTTGGGGAGGGAGGTAGGAGGGTGTGTGTGTGGTGTGTGTGGTGGGGGGGGGGGGGGTGGTGGTAGGAAGGTGAGGGTGGGGGGGTGGGGGGGAGATGGTGGGGATGGGGGTGGTGGGTTGGGAGTATGGTGACGAAAAGAGAAGATGATGAACGGGGAGGAGGAGGGTGGGAGTGGATGGGTGGGAGAATGTGATGAGGGAGGGAGGGGGGGAGGGTTCCAGTCAGTACAGTAGAGGATGGTGGAGCTGTTGTTGTTCGTTTTTGTTGTTGTTGTGGTTGATTTAACTTTAATTCAATAACTTATCACAAAAATACAAGCCCACAATAACACAGCAGGGGAAGAGCATCAATCCATATTAGCTTGTTATAGTCCCCTTTCGTGAGAGAAACCTCTTCCTCCTGCTTATTATCATTGTTACTGATGTTGTTATTGTTGTTGTGCATTGTTTATCTACAAGCTGCTTTAGGTTGGGGTTTTATTATTTTTTAAATAAAATATTGCGTACTCCTTTCAGCTTATCTGCTGCCGCATTCTGAGATTCCTATTGATCCTGTACATGATCGGTCTGTGTTTATCTGTCTGTTTATATGTCCGTTTATCTGTCTGTCTGTCTCACTCTCTTTATCTCCTGTTGTATTCTTTCAAGTGCGCTTAAACTGACCAATAGCGTCAAACAGGATTGTGCAAGAATCACATCATAGAAAACAACGTCTTAGAACTGTCTTTTACAAGCTTTTGGATGTAGCAGTAACACCCATCGCAAGATGAGAAAGAAAGATAAACGCAACAGAAATGGGGTTCTACGGGCATCGTCTGAGAGTAAAACGGACAGACGAAAGAACCAAAGAAAGCGTGCTGAAGGAATAAGCTGTCCAGCGTCAACTGCTCCCTGAGATCAACAAAACAAAACTGGACATCAATTCAAGAACCAGCTTGACCACATGCACCAGTCCTGCAGGGGACAGTCATGGTAAAGAGAACGAACGAATGAATGAATCTTTATTTTTCAAGGGTAACGGAATAAGCATGCGCATACTTTTTTTTTCATCGGGCCCTTGCCCTGATTAGGGACTATCAACAAAACAAGGAAAAAACCCTACTACAACGACATGATTAAAAAAAAAAGTATATATTTAACAAATACATACTCCCTAACTGACTTGAACATTAATTTCAAGAGATACATAGATTTTTTTGGGGGGAGAAAAGAGATATACGTTAATGAACATATAATTCTCAAATAAATCAAACATTAACATGTAAACTGATACACTGATTGTAATTAGGTAATATGGATAAAGTAAAATAGAGGGGAGACAGCAAGAAGTGAGAGAGAGAGAGAGAGAGAGAGAGAGAGAGAGAGAGAGAGAGAGAGAGAGAGAGAGAGAGAGAGAGAGAGAGAGAGAGAGAGAGAGAGAGAGAGAGAGAGAGAGAGAGCAAGGAAGGCCAGCAACATCCTTCATGGACAACATCACTGATGCTGGCAGTAAACGGAGGCTGCAAGACATCACACCTAGGAGCGGAGACTGTATCACCTGGGGATCCTACATGACGAGGAGTGGAGCTTCCACAGTCATCCACAGTGATGGAGACAGGTGAGAAGTGATACCGTCGAAGGCCACTGGATAAAAGCTGTCCTGCACTGTTTCCTGGTGATTTTTCTATTGCTCAAAGGTACATTTTTTGGGTTCAAACATAATGAAGGATGTCACCTCAGTAGTGGGGATTGACACTACCTCAGAAATGGGGATTGAACCCACATCCTGCCAATAACAAACCGTGGCTCTGACCACCGTGCCACGGTGGGTCGTTTAAGCCGTAAGAAACAACCCGATTTTGTCAAGTTTTTCAGCAAAAGGTGACAAGGATGTTTTGAAATTCTTCTAGAAAATTGATTGTTCAAGATAACTGGCTTAAATATTGTGAAAAAGACATTAAGAAGTAAAAGAAAGTATCTTGGTTATCTTCTGTGACATTGCCGAATGATGAACTGCAGGTCTAATGCAGTTACAAATTTCAACGAACAACAGCTGAAACCAGCAACATGATTTTTTAAACGGTGTTACAGTGTTGAGATCGAAATTTGATGGCTTTAGTTCGAGTCATCACTGAGGCATTCGCTCGAGGGGATTTTTTCTTTTGAGTTAACATCAGTACCGACTCCACTCCCCCAAAGGTTATTCAGATAAGACTATAAACCGAGATTCCGTG
>CM054136.1:27701869-27746869 GCA_028751875.1 Rapana venosa | reverse complement strand
ATTCTGGGTAAAGGCGTTTGCGTCTGTCTATGGTTGTTTTCAAGTATTTCGCTATAAAGGCAGGCAACTATACCTCCACTTGATAAGTTTTGGGTCTCCTTTATTAAAGAAGACAGGTTGTTAGGCCAAGAGCTGATCGTTGATGAAGATCAGCCTCAACAAAACAGCACAAGACGTAGCGACATTTTAATATAGAATTTTTTAACAATGTGCTTACACCAACAACTGACGAAGTTTTTGGTGTGCTTAAGCGTCAGCTTTGAGACTAGTCCCCTTACGTGGCTACACTCTTTTGTGAAACAGACCCCAGAGATGTTTATTTAGTTATATATTTGTTCTTTTATTTCGAGGATGATGGAATGTGGTTTCCTTTTTTTTTGGTGGTGGTGGTGGTGGGGGGTGGGATTTGAGTTTGATTTATTTTGGGGCTTTTTTTTTGGGGGGGGGGGGGGATGGGGTTTCGCTTATTTTGATTTCTCTCTCTCTCTATTTTAATAGGTTAAAGACAAAAATTATATACCCTGTTTCTAAAAAAAACCCAACAAAATCTGGTCCTCTTTCTCCCCATTCTCCTCGCTGTCTGTCTGTTTGTCTCTGGTCGTCTTCCTCCACCCCCCTTAATATCTGTCTGTCTGTCTGACTCGCGCGCGCACGCATGACGTTCTTTTGCCTCGCACGTTTATTACATGTGGAAAGCATCGCGAATATATATATATATATATATATATATATATATATATATATATATATATATATATATATATATATATAAATATGAGGAACAGAGTGGTGATGGTGGAGACTGGTGGAGACGGTGGATAAACATAGGATTAGCAGAATCTGACAAGAATAGACTCACAAAAATAAATCAGAAAACAAAGCATGGGAAAACTCAGCTGAGATTGACACCTGCCTCTCTTATCATAGCTATTTAGAGAGTTCTCTGATGACACAACTCCATCTGTGAACCTTTTGTGGAAAATGTTGCTATTTTGACTTTTGTAGACCTACTATTGCAGATAATATCTCCCATGACATTATAGTTATGACGTTCTGCAGCTCTTTTCTATCATCACTGATTGAAATACAATTTCTCATTGGTATAGGTGGAAAGGTAATGATGCATGTACAATCATGTCAAATTTGGTTTCTGTAAAGAAATAATTTCCGAAGAAGAGGAAAAATCGTATACAGTTGTAGCAAAGTTAAAATTTTCACACACACACGCACGCACGCTAGCACGCACGCACGCACGCACGCACGCACAGACAAACACATCCTAAATCAAGATGAGAACATAGACTTCACTTTGTTTACGCCACTGAGTCAAAAATGGATCCAGAGAGAAGAACAAAGACCTCCAAACAACTGTCCCACATGATGTATGCTAGGTACGTGCTTACACCCCCCCCCCCCCCCCCCCCCCCCCCCACCCCCCCCACCCACACCACCCCCTCTCCCAACACCCCAGTTCTGCGTTGTAAATGCGAAATCATACACATCCTTCGGTTTCAACAAAGTTCTTCCCTTTCTAAGAAGCAATATGATCAGGCGAGTAAATTAGTGCAGTTTTTGTGCTTTCGCAGCCATGTTTGAAGATTTTTTAGAATGGGGGGCAAAAAGCAAACGGAGCTGTGTGCTCAAGGGCTGAAATTACCGTGTTTTGCAGTATAGACTTTTCATCACCAGCCCTCGCGCTACAAAGCCACCTCGTGTTTGGGTTTCTAACGGGAAACGGCTCTAGCTTCCCCCCGGCAGTTTTATGTCTGGCAGCAGTATTTGGACTGAAAACAGCTCACTGGCGGTATTGTTGCCACACGGCAAGGAAGCAGAACCGTCGGTTGCAAAAGAGAGATAGCTACGAATAAACACAGGCCTGATGTCGAGCCCGAGACAAGCGTAGCTGTTTTGCCGCCTGAGTTATCGCGCCTGCTGGTGCTCTCCATCAGGCAAGATCACTGTGGTCTCCAGTGAGATGAGGCCGAGCTGTGGTCGTGAACCTTCAGGTTGTCCTCGTGAGAGCCAGAGCAGAGAAAATGATAGCAACCTTGGATAGGTTAGGTTTGAAGTAAATATTCTTTTTCCCCTTAAATCTTTCTTTTAAAATTAAACTTCTTGGAACATCTCTGGCCAATTCGGACGTCAGAAATAGATCACGTTTTGAGTTAATGTCTTGGATCCTATCAGCACTTCTCGGGCTGAATGTTTTATTAAGCCAGCTATACATTTTGAAAGGCTCCTTTATTTGATCATGTTGTTTATAACCTAGCTGACCAGGAGGTCTATATTGAGTCTGACACTACGTCAAACATTCAAAAGGAGGCAAATAGAGGATTGATGTTGAGCTGTTTGGCGTCACCGAGTCTAGGTGCTCAGGGACCTTGGAGCAGAATCTCTTTTCTTCTGACAATCTGCCGTCAGTGACTGCTTCCTGTGTTGAAAAGGGGAGGGGCTGCAAGTGTTTGCCAGTCCATCTTTGGAGAATCAGTTATAACTTAATTAATTAATAGCATCTTCGTAGTTTCTTGTCTGTGAAGCTCTTTTCTTGTGTCGTCCTGAATTTTTTGCCTGTTCACCAAATCTGTGGGAATCATGTACAAGTTGCAAGGCCTTCTGTATTTTAAAAAAAATCTCAAATTCTATAGCGCTTTATTTTCTCCCCATTTCTTTTTTTAATTAACAGACTAACATGCTGCTAGTTCAGGTTTTATAACGTGTATTTTGATTTAGAAGCGCTAGAATTCAGAGCGTGAAAATCGAGTTCGATAATAATTTGTAAACAAAGCTTTCACATTCTGGAAAGATGAAATCAATCAGAACAAATATCTCTAGCACTTGGAAATATATATAAGAAAAAAAGCACCTGTATTTCTAACCAAATGTAACAAAACATGATCACTATCATGATAATTATGATTGTTAAAAATGCAGGTTTTCAATAACTTTTCATTTTAAAAAATCATCAGTTTCTGCTTGTGGAAGAATTGTAATGTATACCATTTGAAAATAAACAAAGAAACGCTATCAAGAGAAAGTGCTGTTCATATGTTAATACATTAACATTTACCACTAAAAACACACACACATAATCTACACCATTTGGGGTATTTCTTTTTTTGTTTCCGTTTAGGAAAAGCTAAGGTAGATAAAGAAGGAAGAGGAAGAGGGGGGATGAGACAGAAACAAAACGATGGTAGGGGTAAATGTATTCAGGGAGATAGTACGTGAGTGAGGTAAGGGTGGAGAGAGACAGGTGACGAAACGTCTGTTGCATAACGGCTGTTACCATTTGTCAGTATCGATCCATTAAGCCTGAAGACCTGACACGCGGAAAAAGGCGACTGATGAATATGATACAGCAACCCTCGGATCACTCTCCTTAATTCCAGCCTCCGGAAAAAAAAAGAAGTCAAAGAAGTCATCCGCTTCGGAGGTGTTTCACTGTGCTGGATGCGCTCCATAGATAAACAGCCTTTTGCTTTCATCTTTCCCTGTGCGCTGATGACCTGTTTGAGATCCGGAGACAGGTTTCTGGGGTCCTTTATGACCGTATTTTTGGTAAAACGCAAGTTTATGACCTTACCATATGGCGTTCGCGCCAACTGGCTGCCGAGCGCGTCAGGCATGCGCGTTCCGCTTCAGCACATGCGCAGACGTCAGGTGGCTCTGGAAGCAGCCTCTGCAGTAGAAGATCAAAGCAGGGGGCGCAACTTTTGGAGGCAAGGAGGGAGGAAAAAGAGACACTGCATCTGTGGGTCTTCTGTCTTGTTCTTCCTGTTTTCTGTCATCGTTGTTTTTTCTCTCCTTTTTGCTGCTCCACTTTTTCCCTGTAGAATAAAGGCATTGTGGAGGGAAGGAAGGAAGGAAGGAAGGTAGGCCTACTACGCACTGCAGAAGGAAGGAGAGTGAATAAGATCAAAGAAAGAGATCTGTCAGTTGGTCAGTGTGCTTGAGATTGTAGTCTTTATCCTTTTCTTATTTTTTGTTGTTGTTTGATTAATAACTTGATGGACTGATTAACTGACGGATTAATTAATGGGCTGGCTGGCTTATTAACTGGTTGAATGGTTGCTGATTCGCCAGAGGGCTTGTCTGATTATTGACAAAAACAGATGCGCCTTTTTATTTTTATACACGTGTTATTGAAGAATACAGTGTGTCCAGTGTTTATGAAGACTATGTTTAGATTAGAGCAGTACCAGTTAATAGTCGATGTAGTACAGTGGTTATATCATGCTACGTTCCTGACTGGCTTGTTGTAGTTTCGAATCCTATCAGAGGTAAAAATTTCAGTTTTGAGGCTTCAGGCATCTCCTGCACATTGTGGTTGTGATTTGTGTTATATGTGAAGACTGTGAGCACACAGTCGAGCTTCAGCCACCCTACAGATGTTAGTTCTAGTATGCTGATCAAACTACCTGCCTGTCACTTAAAGTGTTTGTTTCTTTGGGGCCAGGTTGATGCTGCTTTACTGGTACTGTGATGGACAGGGTAGAGGACAGGCTTGTCAAGACAGCTCATAAATAGACTTCCAAAGCATCCTTGTTACAATCTTCATTACTATGGGACACCAAACGTAAACGAGAGACCGGGATTTTCTCTCGTTAAGTGACACTTTTGCCATAGTCTCATAGGGACCACAGTTTTGGAATGACCTTCTGGTTTTTTATGTGTGGCTGTACGAGGTCGTGTCTAAGTCTTTGGATGTTAAAGATCTGTAGAATAGACAGTAATTGCAGGGATGATAAGACGTTCACCATTTTCGGTGAGCGCCTTACACGGTGTGCCTCCGTCAAAATACTGGTGTAGGAAGATTGATTGTGGGTGCCCTGCATCGTGTTGGATGACAGACACCAGGCACTTCTGGTCATCACCAAAGTGACCCAGTAGCGATGCTGGACTTCTCCTGGTCGTAGGCATGATCAGAACAGCCTAACATCTATAGCTTTCTTGTGAACATTGGTCTTTGAGGGTGCAGAGAATAAGCCCATCTTTGAGGGTACAGAGATGGTCTTTGGGGGTACAGAGATGGTCTCTGAGGGTACAGAGATGGTCTTTGAGGGTGCAGAGAATATGTCGGTCTTTGAGGGCGCAGAGAATGTGCCGGTCTTTGAGGGTGCAGAGAATAAGCCGGTCTTTGAGGGTACAGAGATGGTCTTTGAGGGTGCAGAGAATATGCCGGTCTTTGAGGGTGCAGAGAATATGCCGGTCTTTGAGGGTGCAGAGAATATGCCGGTCTTTGAGGGTGCAGAGAATAAGCTGGTCTTTGAGGGTGCAGAGAATAAGCTGGTCTTTGAGGGTGCAAAGAATAAGCCGGTCATTGAGGGTGCAGGGAATATGCCGGTCTTTGAGGGTGCAGAGAATAAGCCGGTCTTTGAGGGTGCAGAGAATAAGCCGGTCTTTGAGGGTGCAGAGAATATGCCGGTCTTTGAGGGTGCAGAGAATAAGCCGGTCTTTGAGGGTGCAGAGAAATAAGCCGGTCTTTGAGGGTGCAGAGAATAAGCCGGTCTTTGAGGGTGCAGGGAATATGCCGGTCTTTGAGGGTGCAGAGAATAAGCCGGTCTTTGAGGGTGCAGAGAATGAGCCCAGGCATGACTGGCTGTGAGATGAAAATGAATGACATGAAACGGTGAAACTGGTGACAGCGGTGATACTGGCGCCTCACAAAAAAGAGGCAGCTCTCCCTAAAACACAAAACAAAACAAACAAGCACAAAATACAACCATCAAAAAACAAGAAAAAATTAAAAACAAACAAACACCACAACGAAAAATGAACTAGATTTCTTGTTGTTGTTGTTGTTGTTGTTGTTGTTGTTGTTGTTGTTGTTGTTGTTCTTCTTCTTCTTCTTCTTCTTCTTCTTCTTCTTCTTCTTCTTCTTCTTCTTCTTCTTCTTCTTCTTCTTCTTCTTCTTCTTCTAACCCTCAAACAGCAACTATTGTTGTCTGTCATATGAGCGAAAATGCGTTACGCTGCCGTTAAGCACCTGACAAGTAAGACCCAGCGCATCCGACTTCGGCGAAGATCTAAGAACGGATCCATTCAACTCCAAAGACACGTTTGCAAATAACACCTACTTCCCCTTCTCGAATTTTTGTTTCAGATATTTTCTTTTTTAATTTGTCAATCCATCATGCATATTTCAACCACCCCACTGCTTTTTCCACCCCACTTCCCTCCCATACCCTGCCTGTCCTCTACTCAATCATTTAATTTTTAAAGGGAAATTAAAGACGAAGGAAAACAATATGCTGAGGATGTATATGTGAACAGATATGTTGAGGCAGCTGACTTCACAGGGAAGTAAATGCGTAAAAATAACTATGATTTATTAGGATTTTTTGCAGATTTCCGTTTGCTGTTTTTCCTATGATTTTGTTTGCTATCTGTCTGTCTGTCTTCTGTCTGTCTGTCTCTCTTTTTGCCTGTCAGTATTGTAATTGCCCTTCATGGGATGATTAAAGTGTTTTTGACTTGACTTAAATGTCTCTCTCTCTGCGCGTATGTGTGTGTGTGCATGTCTTCATGTGTGTGTACACACGTGCTTGTGTAGTAGTGCGTGATGCGCGCGCAGCGCGCGGCGGGTGTGTAGTATGTATTAGTATGTATGTATGTATGTAAGTATGTATGTATGTATGTATGTTGTATGTAAGTATGTATGTATGTATGTATGTATTATGTATGTATGTATGTATGTATGTATGTATGTATGTTGATGTATGTATGTATGTAGTATGTTGTATGTAAGTATGTATGTATGTATGTATGTAAGTTGGATGTATGTATGTATGTATGTATGTAAGTATTATGTATGTAAGTAGGTAGTATGTATGTTGTATGTATGTATGTATGTTAATGATATGTATTAAGTGTAATGTATGCATGCATGCTTGTGTGTCGTACGTGTGATGTTATGGTGATGTGAGCGCGTGCGTGAGTATGTGTACGTACGTGCGTGCGGCGCGCGTGGGTGTGCCGCGCGCATGCACGGTATGTGTAGTGTGTGTGTGTGTGGGGCGCGCGCAGGAGCGGGTGTGATCTTATTTACTTAAAAAAAAACAAGGATAAAGGGGTGAACGAAAGAAGAGACGATACCAGACAACAGAAAACTGAGGATACTGAGAGCTTACAAAGACAGGGGGTGAGGGTGTGTGTGTGTGGGGGGGGGGGGGGGGGGGGGGGGGGGGGGGGGGGGGGGGGGGGGGGGGGGGGGGGGGGGGGGGGGGGGGGGGGGGGGGGGGGGGGGGGGGGGGGGGGGGGGGGGGGGGGAGGGGGAGGGGAGGGGAAGCAGGAGGGAGGGGAGGAAGGTGGTGATAGAGGGGGAGAGTAGTGGTGTTGGGGGTGTGGGGAGGGTGAGGAGGAGAAGTTTTGCTAATAGAAGTTGCAGTGATAGTGATGATTGTTGTGACGTTAATCGTCGTTGCTGCTGCTGCTGCTTCTGCCCACTGCTCTGTATGACTGACTGCCCTGTGTGTGTGTGTGCGTGCGTGCGTGTGCGTGTGTGTGTGTGCGTGTGTGTTTGTGTTGTGGTGTGTGTGTGTGTGTGTGAGTACGTGTGTGCGCGCGTGGGTGCCTGCGTACGTGTGTAGTGTGTGTATTTGTGTGTGTGTATGTATGTGTGTGTGTTATGATGTGTGTGTGTGTATGTGCGCGCGCGCGTGAGTGTGTGTGTAGGCGCGCGAGTGCACGTGCACGTGCGCTTGCATATAGATGTACGTTCGTGCACTTGTGCATGTTTACACATGTGCTAGATCTATGCTCTTCTTCTGGCTATAACAAAATTTTACAGAAAAGCAGATCACAGGTGAAAAACGTTAAACATAGTGTGTGTGTGTGTGTGTGTGCGCGTGCGCACGCGCCCGCACGCGCGTGCACGCTTGCAAACGTTCGCGTGTGCGTTTAGAAAAAAGTTATTCAGTTTCTGAAAGGGTAATTTATCTCTTGATTTCTTTATTCTAACTCGGAATAGCTGTAGTAATTGTTTTCACTCCTAGCATTTGTGATTGCTATTGTTGCTGCTTGTTTGTTCGTTAGCTTGTTTTGTAAATGAATATCAAACAATGAATATTTTAAAGTTTTTTCCTCTGAATCTGGCAACCCAAAGGAAGATATATGACTGTCTGTAAGGTAGCCACTGCGTGAGATTATCTAGTTATTTTTGCATGCCGGCAGAGTGAGATTGTGTGGCCATTTAGTCTGTATCCAGAGCGAGATTGTCTGGTCATTTAGTCTGTATCCAGAGTGAGATTGTCTGGTCATTTAGTCTGCATCCAGAGTGAGATTGTCTGGTCATTTAGTCTGTATCCAGAGTGAGATTGTCTGGTCATTTAGTCTGTATCCAGAGTGAGATTGTCTGGTCATTTAGTCTGTATCCAGAGTGAGATTGTCTGGTCATGTAGTCTGTATCCAGAGTGAGATTGTCTGGTCATTTAGTCTGCATCCAGAGTGAGATTGCCTGGTCATTTAGTCTCTACCCAGAGTGAGATTGTATCGCCATTTAGTCTGTATCCAGAGTGAGATTGTCTGGTCATTAAGTCTGTATCCAGAGTGAGATTGTCTGGTGATTAAGTCTGTATCCAGAGTGAGATTGTCTGGTCATTAAGTCTGTATCCAGAGTGAGATTGTCTGGTCATTAAGTCTGTATCCAGAGTTAGATTGTCTGGTCATTTAGTCTGTATCCAGAGTGAGATTGTCTGGTCATTTAGTCTGTATCCAGAGTGAGATTGTCTGGTTATTTAGTCTGTATCCAGAGTGAGATTGTCTGGTCATTTAGTCTGTATCCAGAGTGAGATTGTCTGGTCATTTAGTCTGCATCCAGAGTGAGATTGTCTGGTCATTTAGTCTGTATCCAGAGTGAGATTGTCTGGTTATTTAGTCTGTATCCAGAGTGATATTGTCTGGTCATTTAGTCTGTATCCAGAGTGAGATTGTCTGGTTATTTAGTCTGCATCCAGAGTGAGATTGTCTGGTCATTTAGTCTGCGTCCAGAGTGAGATTGTCTGGTCATTTAGTCTGTATCCAGAGTGAGATTGTATCGTCATTTAGTCTGTATCCAGAGTGAGATTGTTTGGCCATGTAGTGTGTATCCAGAGCGAGATTGTCTGGTTATGTAGTGTGTATCCAGAGTGAGATTGTCTGGTTATTTAGTCTGCATCCAGAGTGAGATTGCCTGGTCATTTAGTCTGTATCCAGAGTGAGATTGTCTGGTCATTTAGTCTGTATCCAGAGTGAGATTGTCTGGTCATTAAGTCTGTATCCAGAGTGAGATTGTCTGGTCATTTAGTCTGTAACCAGAGTGAGATTGTCTGGTCATTTAGTCTGTATCCAGAGTGAGATTGTCTGGTCATTTAGTCTGTATCCAGAGTGAGATTGTCTGGTCATTTAGTCTGTATCCAGAGTGAGATTGTATCGTCATTTAGTCTGTATCCAGAGCGAGATTGTCTGGTCATGTAGTGTGTATCCAGAGCGAGATTGTCTGGTCATTTAGTCTGCATCCAGAGTGAGATTGTCTGGTCATTTAGTCTGCATCCAGAGTGAGATTGTCTGGTCATTTAGTCTGCGTCCAGAGTGAGATTGTCTGGTCATTTAGTCTGCATCCAGAGTGAGATTGTCTGGTCATTTAGTCTGCATCCAGAGTGAGATTGTCTGGTCATTTAGTCTGCGTCCAGAGTGAGATTGTCTGGTCATTTAGTCTGCATCCAGAGTGAGATTGTCTGGTCATTTAGTCTGCGTCCAGAGTGAGATTGTCTGGTCATTTAGTCTGCATCCAGAGTGAGATTGTCTGGTCATTTAGTCTGCATCCAGAGTGAGATTGTCTGGTTATTTAGTATGCACCCAGAGCGAGAATGTCTGGTCATTTAGTCTGTATCCAGAGTGAGATTGTCTGGTTATTTAGTCTGCATCCAGAGTGAGATTGTCTGGTCATTTAGTCTGCATCCAGAGTGAGATTGTCTGGTCATTAAGTCTGTATCCAGAGTGAGATTGTCTGGTCATGTAGTCTGCATTCGGAGTCTCAGTGAATCCGTGCTAAAGTGAGATGTCTTACAAGACATTCGGCAATCAACAGCCCCCCCCCCCCCCCCCCCCCCACCTTCCTCCCTTTCTTCTTCTTCTCTTTTTTTTTCCTAATGCGTCTCTGCAAAACCATTCAGCCGCAGAGCTGCAGCCTCAAAACTTCAAGAAGTTAAAGTATGGACGAGCCAAAAACAAAAAAAAAGATGTTTTAAAAACGTTTTAAAAAAAAAATCAAAATAAAACACAGCCCCCATCACCTCTCTCTCCCCCCTTCCCTCTGAAAAAAAGGTTTTGTCCCCATCCCCATGCCCCCTTTCTCCACAGAAATGGAAATCATTGAGAGAGAGAGAGAGAGAGAGAGAGAGAGAGAGAGAGAGAGAGAGAGAGAGAGAGAGAGAGAGAGAGAGAGAGAGAGAGAGAGAGAGAGGAGAGAGAGAGGATTCAGGGGAAAACTCCCAAGTTGGTAGATAAATAAAGTCATCACTTAAATTGTTCTCAGTATTTGAACTTTTTTCTTTTTTCTTTTTTTTTCGCTTTTTCTTTTCTGTTTGAAAAAAAAAAAAGTTTATTCAATACACTTCACATCAGCGAGACAGTTGCACATCAACTTTACATACATATATTCCAATCATATCGGTCAGTTTCCATAGACATAATATTGTACATTGTACATAAAGCAGCTCAATACCCCGACAATGACATCATGCACTGTGCACACTTTAGGTATCTGCACTGAGCTTGTCAATTTTTTGTTTACTTGTTTTTTCGTTGATCTTTATTTGCTTTTTTTTCTTGTTTCTCGGCTAGAGCTCCGAGGCTCACCTATGGTGATATATTTGCGTCTGCTACTGGTCCCCCCCCCCCCCCCCCCCCATTAAAGTAGCCGCAAACTGACTTCGGGGACAGTGTGCGTTCTGCGTGCGCTCGCAAAGGGACCTCGTGTTATAGTCTCATCCGAAGGACTTTAGGGGAGTAGAGTCGGTGTTGATGTTACCTCCTGGAGAAACATCCTCATGGACTGGGGATCTCGATGGTGGCTGGAACCCGGGTTCAATCCCGGGCCGTCAAACCGCGAACTCAACGCTCTAACTACTACGCTACCATCGCCCCCCCCCCCCCCCCCCCCCCCTCCCTCCCGTCCCCGTTTTCCTTGATCTGAATGTCACAGTATTGTTTTGTTTTGTTTTCTTTAAACAGAGTATTACTTATCTTAATACGAGGGCCAGAGGTAGACCCAGGTAACGCTGGAGTGATTCCGTGGCAGAAACACTGAAAGTCCATGGATTGTCCCTCCTCCAAGCTACCCGCCTTGCAGCAGACAGACAGTTATATCTCTCCGCGACGCCACAGAGTACAAGCGGAAGGAAAAAGTAAAGTAAGTAAGTATTATTTATCTTGCTCTTTTCGTGCTATTCTTTAACTAAATCGACAACTCTGCTGCGTTGAATTTAATCTGTTAAAAACAAAAACTTCTTTATTTATTTGGGGTTTTCGTTTTTGTTTGTCTGATAGCCTGCATTTGAAATTTATGTTATCACACGAAACTTGGCAAGCAAATAACATAATATTGTATGTTACTCTCTTTTGCTCAGCTTTTTACGTATCTGAAAATTCAAGCCACAACTTTGGAAGTTGTTGGAGAGTCAAAATCACTGTGACTGTTGTGTTACCTTACAGCTCAATGAAAAGCCGTTACTGCCTCATGCGTTAAACACCATGACAGACAGCACTTTCAGTCTAAGGCAGTAGGGGATCGTGCAATACAAACTAGCTTGTGTGCACTGTACATCTTAATAGTAAAGACCTTTTTCAGAGAAACTTTCTTTTGTTGTCTCAATTTTTAACGCCTTGTCTTTTCTTCAACATTTTCTCTTTGGAGCCATTTGTTTTTTGATTAATTATAGCATACAGACAAATAAAAAGACAACATTAACATGTATACGATTTTACGGAATTCAAGTTATGTATGTGACACAATAATGTTTGTTAAGTCCATAACATACACACGCACGTAGGCACACAAATATATAAAAACACATTTGCACACACGCACGCTCGTACCCACGCGCGCGCTTTCAAACACACACACACACACACACACACACACACACACACACACACACACACACACACACACACACACACACACACACACACACACACACACACACACCACTCTCTCTCTCTCTCTCTCTCTCTCTCTCTCTTTCTCTCTCTGCGCGCGACAAAAAAAAAAAAAAACCCAAAAAAACCAAAAACAAAACATGTAACATCTTGGCAAGAAAATAAGAAATTCCTAACGATTCTCCCTAGCGTCTCTCTCCTTTTTTTGTATCCATAGATGCTCTGACGCATCCACACTTACAGAGAGAGACAGAGAGAGGGAGAGAGAGGAGAGAGAGGGAGAGAGAGAGAGAGAGAGAGAGAGAGAGAGAGAGAGAGAGAGAGAGAGAGAGAGAGAAATCCAAAAGCCTCTAACACGAATCCCAATGGGAAATGATGGTCACGGTCATTACGTCACCTGCTTCAGCAGCTGTTATGCTAGGTAGGAGATGCTCTCCGACTGTCTATGTCTGTGTCTGTTGTTGCCTCTCTCCCCTTCGTCTATATCTGTGATTTCTCTCTCTCTCTCTCTCTCTCTCTCTCTCATCTTCTCTCTCTCTCCTCTCTCTCTCTCTCTCTCTTCCTCTCTCTCTCCTCTCTCTCTCTCTCTCTCTCTCCTCTCTCTCCCCTCCCTCTTCATTTATCTTCTGATTTGCTCTCTCTCTCTCTCCTCTCTCCTCTCTCTCTCATCTCTCTCTATCTCTCTCTCTCTCCTCCTTCTCTCATCCTCTCTCCCCTCTCTCTCTCTCTCTCTCTCTCTCTCTCTCTAACTCTCTCTCTCTCTCTCAACCCTTCATTCGTATCTTCTGTATACAGTTGTTGGCGAATATGCTGCAGCTAATAAAGTATATGCCGTCAGCGCCTGGGCTTTATCACAGTTCTCGATTAAACCATTGACGCTGGGGGCAACAGCAAAGTGAGAGGCTGTATGACCAGTGGCTTTTCCACTCATGGAATTCCACTTTACAGCTTAGTCTTTAGTGATCGACTATGACTCTGACTAGGAGGGTTCGTATTAAAAAAAAAAAAGGGGGGGGGGGGGGGGGGGCAGAAAAAGAAAAAGAACTCCTTCCAAACCCTAGCGCGTCTACACATAGTTTTTATTTCATTTTTCTTCTGGTATTCCCTTTGGATTAATTTATTCTATAATTTTCGGTGACATTTTTTAGATTAGGTAAAAGTGAAGCACACAGAAAATTGAACCAAAAAATCTTAGTTTTGGCTTTCTTTCTGTTTTGTCTGGTTAGATACCTACTTTCACTCTCAGCCGCAACCTACGCCCCCCCCCCCCCCCCCCCCCCCCCCCCCCCCCCCGCCCCCCACGCTCCCCCATCCTTTCTCCTAAAAAAAAAAGAGCAAGAAATCCTGGAATATAAGTCTTTAGATTTCCCCTGAAAATGACATGATTTCTCCCTTTCTTCCTTCCTTCCTTCTTTCCTTCCTTCCTTCCTTCCTTTCAGAAATTTCTGTCTGTCTGTCTTTCTTTCTTCCTTCCTTCCTTCCTTCTTTCCTTCCTTCCTTCCTTCCTTCCTCTTTCCTTCCTTCCTTCCTTCCTTCCTTCCTTTCTTTCTTTTTTTTTCCCTCCCTCCCATCCATCCACCCTTCCTTCTTTTTTTCTTTCATTTTTTTTTCTTTAATTGAAAATTTTCAAGTTGAAAGAGGGGTCAGCCTAAGGAGACTTCGTCAAAGACAAATGAGGATGCGGGAAAACTCGAAGGCTGGGTATGAAAATATCCTCCACATTCATAGATATTTTGGGGTGTCCTATGAGCTGATGAGTAATATCTCTTATTCTGTCAAATTGGCGTTTTCAGCAGAAAGGAAATCATAATTAAAAAAACAACAAGAACCCTAGCAACAACAAACCCACCAATACAACATTCGACTTAATTGATACATACATACATACACGGCGCATATACGCGCATACAGACAGACAGACACACACACACACAGAGACACACACACACACACACACACACACACACACACACACACACACACACACTGCACACGGGAGTATAACATAATTAAAAAAAAAGAAATGTTATACATTCTGACAAAAAAAAGAGGAAAAACATATCCAGCAGCATTTTTACAATTCCGCCCCATTTTTCTTGTGTGCTGTTACGCATTTTCATTATAAAAAAAAGGTGGGGGGGAGGGGGGGGGGAAGGGGAGAGAAAAATAGAATAAAAAAAGAAAAGGCCTTACAAGAATCCCAGTGGAAAAGAATGTTCATGCTCATTACGTCACCTGCTGCACCAACAGCTGTTAGGAGATGCTTTTTTTCTCCTCCATCCTTCATTTGCGCCCTTTGTGTGTTTCCTGGAAAATGTAGTATAATAGCAATGACACCTTCAGGGGAGGGGATGGAGGGGGAGGATGGAAGGGGGAGGGGGGAGGATGGGAGGGGGCAGGGGGAAAACTGAAGCTATCGTGGGGGAACAAAATCTGAAGATTTCTAGCAAAGAAAGAACGAGAAAAAAAAAGTTAACTGAAGCAATATTATGGGGAAAATAGAAAACTGAAACGTCCTTTGGATAAACTGAAACTTTCTTGAGAAAAACTGAAAGTATCTTGGTTACTGAAGTTATCTTGGGGGGGGGTGAGGGATGGGGGGGGGGTTATTTATAAAAACTAAAGCTATCCTGAGGGGGAAAACCCCGAAACTATTTTGCGGAAAACGAAAAGTGACGTTATCTTGGGAAAAGAGGAAGTCTGAAGCAAATCTGGAAGAAAAATAACATTAAAAAATATCTTAGAAACAACACCCCCTCCCCCTTCCTCTCCCACAAAACCCCCCCAGAAGCTGTTGTGAGGGTAAAAATGAAAACCAAAGGTATACACTGGCTTAAACAGGATTCATTCAGTATACATACAACATAAGTAAACAACAATACAGCAAGGGATAGGGCATCAAGCTACAGCTTATGTTGAGCCCCCAACTACCTCATGAGGAGTTAACATATATAATAATTATATGATGCTTATGCAGAAGGGTAGAAACTGTGTTGTGCAACTGTGTAATCCTTCTCTGAAGAATAGGATCAATATGCTTCAGCCAGTAGTAAGCCAAGTCGTGACCACCATCACTGTCACTGCAGTTACAACGCCAGTGTCTGGCCTGGGGATGCCGGCGGAACTCTGTTATTAAAATACTACAGAAAACAAGGACGGGATAGCTCGCTCAGCGGTCAGAGCACTCGCTTTCCCCAAGCTAAGGTTAAGCAGCATTGAGCGTGGTTACCAAGTGGACGGGTGACCGTTTGCATGTCTTGGTTTCAGTACAGTCCCCCGATTCACCCAGCTTTAAATCGGTAGGCCTACCTACCTTATTTATGGTCAGGGAAGGTAAAGCAGCAAGGGAGAGGAGATGGGCGCCGCCTTCAACTGGCTGGCCCCTGGAGACGCTGAGATCTCTGAATCTCTCTTCCCAACGACTGCACAGGTTATGAAAACACCTTTACCTTTTACCTTTATAGAAAAAGCACCTAGCAAGAAAGCGAGAAGTGCGGGTTTGATCCCCGTTTGAGCCCGAGATTTCCCCCATCCACTAGACCTTGAGTGGTGCTCTGGCTGCTAGGTTTTTCCTTGGATGAGACGTTAAACTGAGGTCCTGTGTGCAGCTTGCATTCAGCGCGCGTAAAAAAACCCACCGGAACAATGCAAGTTGTCCCAGGGAAAAAATTATGTAGAAAAAAACAACTCTGATAGGAAAACACATACACATGAAGACGGGAAATGGAAAAAATAACATTGGGTGGCGCTGCTCTTGTGGCGACGCACTGTCTCCTGGGAGAGTAGCCCGAATTTCAGAATTTCACGCAGGGAGATTTGCTGTAGTGTTCTTCTGCGTTCCCTATAATGTATGGAGTGGGATGCTTAGTGTCAGGTCGTCTTCTTAGCTTGGAACCCTGCAGGAGGTCTGCCCGCTGGCCTCAGCTGACACATTCTGGCTTCAGGGCAGTTCATTAGAAAAATCCTTTGAAAAATGCCTGAAACTATTCGTTAGATTTGCTTTCAAAAAGGTAGAAGAATGAACTGAGAAGGCTGAAGATAAGGTATAATATAATAATGAATAATAATAATGTATGGAATTTATATAGCGCTGAATCTTGTAATATGTAATACTCCAATCCCCTGGAAAGTCCCAGCATGATATTTCTTTTCTATTATTCTTTGCTTCCACCAAAATTTTTGTTTTTTGTTTTTTGGATCACCTCTGTCCTGCTTACTTTCTCGAAGTGTATGTAAACTCTGCCATGACGCAACCATTGGACTGACGTCAACATTGCGCCAAACAACAAGAGACGTTTAATATCTTAAGCATTTAGGAATACAACAGGTTTATAAAGGTATACTTGTGGAGATGACTCATTTCAAAATGAAAAATGAAAACGTCTCACATAAGACATGAAAAATTGAAGCGGCACCGGTTTCTTGATTAATTAATTGTAGACGGGTTACCCCATCAAGAAACAGATCCATATTATTGCCCGGATGTAAACAAAATTACCTCCCCTGTCGTTATCTGACGCAGTGCAAGATTATTTTTCCTTGAAAGAAAAAGAGTTCTTCGGAAGTGACTGTACGACCTGAGGTTGACCTTTGACTGCAGTTTAAGGCGTCGATTTATTTTGCCAGCTGCCATTAAATGCCGGGTATGGGTTGGTTACACTCAACGGTTATAAATTATTTTTCAGTTGACAGCCGGGCTACGATCTTCTGCCGACAGAATAGTAGCGTTATAGTCAGTGATGCCACTGTTTCTCATTAAAGAAGAGAGAGAGAGAGGAGAGAGAGAGAGAGAGAGAGAGAGAGAGAGAGAGAGAGAGAGAGAGTGCATGTGTAGAGAGAGTGTGTATGTATGTATGTATATGTGTGTGTGTGTGAGAGAAGAGAGAGAGAGAGAGAGAAGAGAGAGAGAGAGAGAGAGAGAGAGAGAGAGAGTTTGTGTGTGAGAGAGAGAGAGTGTGTGCATGTGTGAGAGAGTGTGTGTGTGTGTATGTATGTATGTGTGTGTGTGTGGGGTGTGGTGGAGAGAGAGAGAGAGAGAAGAGAGAGAGAGAAGAGAGAGAGAGAGAGATTAAAAAAAAAATATCGAGGATAATGGAATAAGCACTCATGTGCTTTTTTACATCCAGTCCCCGTGTGTATGTGGTTTTGTAAATTTTGTCATCTGTTCCCAGAGAGGGAGAGAGAGAGAAGAGAGAGATGTAGCGCTCAGAATTTCCAGAAGATGGGGATGCTACAGATACTGAAAAAGCCCTCAGCATCCGTATCTGCAGGCGAGGGCAGTTTATCATAATAAACAATATTGCCACCTTCCGTGTGTGACAGATCATAACGCCAGTCATATAATTATCCGCCCACCTTTTGAGATACGACCTTACCGAAAGGTTCGGCTTTGAGCGATAACAGTCCAAAGTTCAGCTACATCACCTTAGAAAGTGCTTAGTACAGAGTAAACAGTTATGCCCTAACCCCCCCCCCCCCCCCCCCCCCCCCAACAGCCTCTCCCTCACCCAGCTTCTAGAATTATGTCAAGCAAAAGAAAAGAAAAGAAAAAAAAAACCCGGAAAAAGAATCCCGAAGGAAATGATGTTGACGCTCATTATTCCTTCCATGGTATCAGCTGTTCTAATATTTCTCTCCAAACGACTCCCGTAACTATAGTATTTTTTTCAAAAAAATAATTATTATTTATCTTTCCGCAATTGCTTTCTGGGGAAAATAAGTAAAGATTTTTTCCTTAAAAAAAAATCAAGCCAGCTGTTTGAATATTGCATCCAAATCTCTGTCTCTCTGTGTCTGTCTCTCTCTCTGTATCTCTCCCTCCCTCCCCCCCCTCTCTCTCTCTTCCTCCCTCTCTTCTCTCTTTCTGTCTTCTCCACTCTCTCTCTGTGTCTCTGTCTCAGTCTCTCTCTATTTCTCTCTCTCTCTCCAGCCCCGAAGAAAAGAAAAAGTAGACACTGTGTGAATGATGTATTTATTTACATACCAGCCCTCGGATTTTCCTAACACAATTCTATCATGCTCCCCGCTTTTCAATTTGTCTAAATGTCTTCCCCTTCCTCTGACCCCGTCCCTGCCTTCTCTTCCTTTTTCTTTTCAAAAAAATTTCTTTCTGGATCTTTCTTTCTTTCTATCTATGTTTCTGGTTCTTTCTTTCTTTTGTTTTCTTTTCTTTTCTTTTCTTTCTTTCTTTCTTTCTTTCTGTCTTTCTATGTTTCTGGTTCTTTCTTTCTTTTCTTTTCTTTCTTTCTTTCTTTTAAAATTAGAAAACAAAGAAACAAACAAACAAAAATTGAAGGATATTTTATTTATGTATTTATTCTTTTATATCGAGGATAATGGAATAAGCACTCATGTGCTTTTTTACATCCAGTCCCCGTGTGTATGCGGTTTTGGAAATTTTGTCATCTGTTCCCACCGGCACACAATGGCCTACTCTTTCGAAAAGCGGAACGTGTGCGCAAGATGTTTTTCATGTGTTCGCACACGGGGCCTCGGTTTATAGTCTCATCCGAAGTTCATTACTGGTAGGAAGAGAGCAAATCTCCCTCTCTCTCTCTCTTTCTCTTTTATTTGAAACTCGATACATATTTAAAAGGAATTACAGACTAAATTCAGACTTGGTTTATCAGACATAAATCTTCGTAGATTTAGGTTATACAGAACACAGCGGCTGGAGGATGGGGTCTATTTGGCTTTTTGTTGTCCAGTATTTAAAAATTTTAGGCAAGAATGCACCCCATGTAAAACAATATAGTAGACAGCATGATTTTACTTGGACTCTGCTGATCTTTGTTCATTAGTCATCTTGAGGCTGTGGGCAGTCTAGCTTTATATTTGTGGAAAGTTTCTGAAAGTGAGAGAAATGATATCCTGTGTAATTGTTCAATTCTTGTCACAGAGAATCATTTTTTCTAAAGCTCATTAGCTCTCACTAGTTTTGCAACCCCTTCAGATTTTTTTTTGGTGGTCAGCGTCCATATCTCACACACTAGAAGGAAAGGGGGTAAAGGGTAGGGGTGGGGGATGGGAAGAAACGTGTGAACTTTTTCTTTTTTCCCCCACAACGGTAATATATATATATATATATATTATATGATGCAACTGTGACTGTGCCGAAAGATCAACAAAAATGTTATACATTTGTTTAAAATAGCAAAAACTGAAATAATCATAGACATTAGCAAGACAAGAAGAGAGCGAGGAATGTGAAATCTTTTTTTTTCCTTTTTTAAAATTTGTATTTCTGTTTACCGTTGTTACTGTTTTCAAGGACAAGTTCGTTTATTTTGCAGTTAGTCAAAAAACCAAACCCTCCACCCCTTCCACCACCACCACCACCACAACCACCACCAAGAAAAGCATCAGTCCAAAAAAAAAAAGTCTGTTAGGAAACATCGCCTTGTTTAACGCCATTGCTGTTATTTGGATACAGTGTGAAGTGTGTGGCAGGACGTTTTCTAGGCACCACGGCATGGTACAAGCGTTTAATGCGTCACTACATCTCTCCTCCGATTTTTGTTTGTCAATAGCATAGGCCATAGCAATCTTCGTTAGATTGTAGGCTTGTCTTTCTTCTTCTTCTTTCTTCTTCTTTTTCCTCCTGTTGTTGCTTTCTTTTTTTGTTTGTCGTTAGCACCGCAGCATCAGGGAGAGGCATACAGAAAAACATAAATTAGGGCGGGAAAGAATCACGTGTGATAAAAGAAAGAAAAGAAAGAAAGAACAGAGAGAGAAGCCTACAGGCTGATCGCATGGGTGAAAAATAAACCATAAACGCATGAACACAAATATGATAAAGAACCAAAACGCAGATATCGAAAAAAAAGAAAAACAATGACTATAGTACGATGGATTTGCACACATCGTATTGGACTTTGATAACAGTTAGGTAGACTATGTATAATCTATTCTAAGCATTTACAACATATCAGCATTATCATCAGGTCCTTGACATAGACGGTCGTTTTGGGAGGGGGTGGGGTGGGTGGGAAGGGGACATGAGGGATTGTTGATCAACAAGTTTTGTTGTTTTGTTATGTTTTTATTTTTTCCAGGCCGGTATATCTCCAGTTTTTCGCAGTAGTATTGTCAAGTGGAAGCTGGTCTGTTCTTTGATGTTCTCTCTCCAGTTCGTGTTTCAGTCTGCTCCTGTGTCTTCCTCATTCAAGTGTCCACTGCAGGTCAATCTTGGCAATAGGGCTGTGATGTATGACGTGACCAGACTGTACCAGCTTCCTCCTCCTCCTCCTAATAATAAGAATCATGTATGGGATTTATAGAGCACTGAATCTTGTAAAGTAAACATATCAAAGCGCTTGCATTCAAATCATTCACACGCATGCAACCGTCCACAAATATCAAGATAAATATCAAATGTATGCACACAACACACGTAGGTGGGGGTGGTGGAGGTGAAGGTAGCTATTGAAAAGTAGGAACAGATAATAGGGGAAGATCTCAAGTAGAAAATAAGTGCGTTTTGAGCCTAGATTGGAAAGAATCAAATGAAGGCTTTTGGCAAAGTGGAAGAGGGAGGTCCTTCCATGTGGACGGACCGGAAACAGAGAAAGAGCGATGGCCAACAGTGGTTTGCTTAAATCTGGGTGTTCGAAAGCGCAACGAATCTGCAGCTGAGCGAAGGGAGTGGGAGGGAGTGTACAGTTAGTAGCCTAACACTAGCCAGGAAGGGGTCCTGTGGCCCAGTGTTCATGATCACCCCTTGGTACAATGGTTTGTTGGTTCTGTGGTCCTGCCGGGTTAAAACTAATCTCTCACCTATCCCGTAGTCCTTTGGACCGTGGGGGCACCAGTGAAGATTTTGCAACCAGCTTCCTCCACTCCCCGCGGTCCTCTGCTTTCCGTAGCAAAGTAAATCACATATATATATATAATATATATAAAACAAAATGTTCTATATATCTTCCATCAGCACCTAGTAAGTGCTAGGTTCATTGTCCTTTCATTCCATTATTTAGTTTAGGCATTCAGAAGGGCGGCCCCGTTAGCGTGGTATAGCGTTGTAAATACATTACGCAGAAATGTTGCCAGAGTTAGTAATGACGTCATCATTAAACGTAGCCATGATATGGAATGAAATTTTCTGCTTTACTTGGAACGGAAACCAAAGTTATCAAACATATGTGTACAAAGCAGACAGTACTGCGTATTGTTTGCTGTCCAAGGGTTGAAATGGACTCAGAAGCTGATCCAATGACTGACCAAAACGAGCTAGCTCTTTGTGAGTTGACTGGGGAATCCTCTTTTTATTGAGCGAGTGCTTTTCTGAAAATAACATCTCTCTCTCTCTCTCTCTCCCTCCCCCCCCCCCCCCCCTCTCCCCCTGAACTTTAACACTGTAACACTGTAGTATATTGCATACCTTGTACTAGGCTTATTTGACATGCCCTGGAGTCGGCGGAATGTGTCGGCTGAGGCCAGCGGGCAGACCTCCTGCAGAGTAACAAGACTAGGCACTACCGTTCTACCCAACAGGGCCATGTAATAGCATGGCCAGGGAACGTGGAAGGAGAAGAAGTACTAGGCCTATTAGCCATGTTACTAGATGGGTATTGGACAAGACTCACACAGTTTGCTTCTAAATGTGGTTCGCTTCAAAGGACTCATGTCTCCATAATTATCTTAATAGCCAGACCCAGTCCTGCCTAAAAAAAACTCTTCTTATGGAACAACCACGTCACTTTGTCGGGTTTTTGTTTTTTTTAAATGCCAACAAAACATCTTATATGCCAGCGTGGAATAAAATGATCTGCTTGTCTTTTGAACCAACAATTCATATTTTATACATTTTTTTGTGTTTTTCTATCAGCATACTCAGAGAAGAACGGGATGTTCGTCATACACTGTACTTTTTGGAGTCACAATAGGAAACCCTCAAACACTTTTTTTTTAGAAGCAGACGTACACAGTTTGCGTATACTCTCGAAATCCTCACATTTCTGAAGCATAGATAACAATAGATGGATAGCTTGGGAATCAAAGAGGGTTTTTTTATTTTATTTTATTCCTCCTTTACTCCCCGAAGTCGGAATGCGGCTACCTTCATTGTAGGCAAAACTGGTCGCACACACAAAATTTCACCATCGGTGAACCTCGGAGCTCTAGCTGAGGAACAAAAATATTGTTAAAAAAACCCTTTAAATGGGTGTGGGAGGTTGGGGTGGGGGTGGGGGGATCAAAGAGTTTGAAAAAAAAACCAAAGGTGGTGATGCACAATCCATGTTTTTGCAGTGGGGAGGGTTTGTGAATCACACTTCTTTTGGATCTTGTGGTATGATCTTCCATGGCAGCGGTAAGCGACAGTCTTGAAAAGAAAAAACCAAAATTCGATGCGAATAGTTGCTCTTCTTCTTCTTTCTTCTTCTTTTAAAAATTGTACGACAGCTTTACTTCTCTTCAAACCACACCATCAATACTGTACAATATCTGTGCTTTAAAAAAAAATCTTCATTTTGTACCTGTCTTTTCTTTTTTGGTTTTGTTTTTCTCTTTTTTGTCGCTTTCCCCCTTCGAATATTTGCACTTAATGATTACACACACACACACACACACACACACACACACACACACACACACACACACACACACACACACACACACACACACACACACACAGAGCACGAAAAGAAAAGACAAAAGTCCACCACCATCATCACTACAATCTCACAAAAATAAGTAATGACGAAGGAAGAAAAGAAAGAGGAAAAGAAGTGACAATACCAAAACAAAATTACAACAAAGACAAGAGGAAAAGCACCAAAAATAAAGATGGAAAAAAAGACAACTCAGGGAGAAGAGAGAGAAGAGGGTAGGGGGGGGGGGGGGGGGGGGGGGGGGGGGGGGGGGGGGGGGGGGCAAGAGAAAAAAAGAACACACAGAGCAAGGGGAAAAAAAGGGGGAGATAAGGAAGGAGAAAATTATTTTCCTCGGTAGCTTTATCAGATCATCAAGCAGAGCCCCCTTAAAGCGGCCATTAAAAGCGAGATGACTATTCCAGACATCTTCTTCAACACCTCCCTCCCCCCTCCCTCTGCCCCCATCCTCATCTCCACCCCATCCCTACCCCATCCTCAGTCTTCCTTTCCTCCCCACCTACTACACACCCCTTTCTACTTACACCTTCCCTCCCTCCTCCCTTTCTCCTCCTCTCTCCCCTTTCTTTCTTTGCTTTCATGTTCTTTATACTCCTTATTTCTAGTTTATAGCCAACAGGTATATATGATATGCACGTAAATCAATCTGAATTTTTTTTTTACAGTGTGTGTGTGCGTGTGAAAGAGAAAAGAAGGTGGGTTACCAGCGACCATGGTGCATTGGTTAGCTGGTGGTATCAGTGGCTGGAAGATTGCAGGTTCGAATCCCATAAGTCATAAGGGTTTTTTAAGACTCCGGTCGGCTCCTACCCAGAGTATGCCGGCTATGGGATCATTGGGAATACTAAAACTTCACAGTCGAGCTTCACCCACTTTGTGAACGCAATTTTGAGAGTGTTGCTCATATTGCTTCACCACAACTGCAGGTGTCTGTATCTCTCGGGTCCGGTTGACGACAGGATTTATAACTGGAAGCGTTGAATTCAGACCCATGAAGAAGTGTCAAAGCAGGTAACGTCCATAGCATCATCAATGATGTTATCCTCATTTTCTTTGATCATCATGCAATAAAAGAAAATTGTCTCTGATTCGGTGGTCCTGGTTGTTCTGGCGTCATGGTGACCTCAGTTTCGGTTTCCCATACACTCCTGTGTCTGCAGTGAGTTTGTATCAAGGCTCTTGGGGTTGGAGGTTCACAGGAGAAAGGTCTTTTGAAGGACGTTGTGGTGGTCACTATCCTTGATGGGTGTTTCACTCAGTCTGGCTTCTCAACTTATCCGTTATTGTGGTCATCAGTGGCTTAGTAGCTGGTGTACCTGTGTATAATTATTAGCTCAGAACAGGCATCACTGAACACCACTGAGGTGACCCAGAAGCAGTCGCAGGGCCTCTCTGGCTGATGGCCCCACTAAAGTTCTCACTTGCCATGTTTTTGTTTGTTATATTTCAATGTTTGCGGTGATTAAAAAAAAAGTATTTTGATCTTGATGTCTTGTACAATACGATTATTCAACATCGAATTATGCTGAATGGATTGATTTTACTTACATCTCGCAAGTCGAAATGCGACTAGCTTAATGGAGGGTAAAAACGGTAAAATTCGCAATATCTCGCCATTAGTCAATCCATAATGAAAAGAATTTCATCACCGAATTCAAGCATACCACATTTATTACACAATCCATTCCCCCTTCGAATGGAACCCCCCCCCCCCCCCCCCCCACATCGATCCACCTCAATATATTAATTTATAATCAAGATTAAGGGGGGGGGATTGATATGAATAATTATTATATGGAAAACAAGAAATATAGCTATCCTCTCCCAAAAATCAGTTTTGCAGAAACAAAGAACCATTTATTACTTGCTGTAATTTCACACACACACACACACACACACACACACACACACACACACACAACACACACACACACACACACCCACACACACACACACACACACACACACACAACACACACACACACACACACGCACACACACACACACACACACACACCACTTAAACACAAACACACCTATACACACACACACTTATACACACACTCACACGCGCGCATGCACACACACATGCACTCATCTATTCATAAGCTTACACATAAGCTGTTTTATCTTTCTGTACAATATCTAGCTCTCTTTTTGATTTTTTCACGGAACATATGCATTTCTCATCAGCATAGAGGCATCAGTCCCTCCCTTGTATCTTGCACATTTCCTGAAGAAGAAATTAAGAACCCAATGGTGAGAGAGCATTTCTCTTTTAAAAACAATTGCCCAGAAGAAGAAGGCTAAAAAGGAGAAGGAGGAGGAGGAGAAAAAAAAAGAAGAAAAAGGAGGAGGAGAAAGAGGAGGAGGAGAAGAAGAAAAATGAAAATGAAAAATAAGAAAATACAAGGCCCCTCCTGCTAAAAAGTCCACAACAACACAACAAAATAACACAACACACACACACACACACACACACACACACACACACACACACACACACACACCACACACATCATAAACATTTCTTCCTTGTTCTCTCTGTACAACCCCCCCCCCCCCCCCCCCCCCCCCCTCCCTTCTTTCTTTCTTTTTTTTTTTCTACTAAAGAACCACAGTTAGCAAACTATACTTCCTTTTCCCAAACAGCATTTTAACTACAAGAGACGTGGCGTAAAAGAACTACAGAATATAACACATGAGAAATCATAACGATGCTTTACAACAGTTAAAGAAAAAAAAAAAAAAGGAACCTATTCATCATCATCATCTTCAGTACTCCTTCACTGGCTATCCCGAAGGAAGTCTTTCTGTCAACCACCGCCCGCTTTCATGTTGTCGTAAACTGGCGGAACGCTTGTCGGCACAATGTCGTAAAGAAATAAAAGCGTTGATGGTTGGAGCAGACGGTATTTGATATATGGCAGATAAGCAGTGCAAGAAACAGATTTCTGAAGTTGAAAATGGCGGCCCTATACTACCCGACTTTCTTTGAAAGCTGTGGGTCCATAACTTTTGTCTTCAGCTCTGTATCGTTGGAGAGTGTTTATACGAACGTTTCTGCTGCCACTGCTGATGATGGTAATGGATGCTTGTCTTCAGATTTTAGGGGGTTTGTTTTGTTATGTTTTTTATTTTGCTTTTTTCCCCTTTCAATCCATCTTTCTGTACTTTTGTCCGTACGTCTTTTTTTTCTTTTCTTTTTTTAAAAAACTGTCTTTTTCGTTTTCTTAATCTTTGTTTGCTTGTTTTCTTTCTTTCTTTCTTTCTTTCTCTCTTTTAAGCGTTCGTTGGTTTTGTATCGGTCAAAACTTGCGCATCATAAGCTCAGGTAATCAAGGAGTGTTTTATTTCAATAGTGGAATATTGCTAATATTTCCTTTCTTATTCACTACACACATAAAATTACCTGGGCATGACGCTTTCATTTTAAAACGAAGATGCAGAGCGATGGGTAACTTTCTTCTTCTTCTTCTTCTTCTTCTTCTTCTTCTTCTTCTTCTTCTTCTTCTTCTTCTTCTTCTTCTTCTTCTTCGTCGTCGTCGTCGTCGTCGTCGTCGTCCTCCTCCTCCTCCTCCTCCTCCTCCTCCTCCTCATCATCACTCATCATCATCCATCATCATCTTTTTTCTCTTTCTTTTCACCATCATTAGCACCGGCAGCAGTAGCTTCGTTTTCTTCTTTTTATTTGTCTCCGTCTTCTTTTTCCTCGTCCTCTTATTCTCTTTCTTGTTGTTGTTGTTCTTCTTGTTGTTGTTGTTGTTGTTTTGTTGTTGTTCTCTTCTTCTTCTTCTTCTTCTTCTTCTTCTGCTCCTCTTCTTCCTTTGTAGCCACGCTTTGAACAATTCTTAACAAAGGCTAGGTTCAAGTCTATGAGCAAGGACAAACTCCATTCTGTGGCACTCAACAACAGTAGCATTCTCGTAAAATGCATCGCCGAGGGTGCAATGATTCCTGCGTTTCCATTCAGTCGTCTATAAACTGTGTACTTCCTGGCTTTTCTTGAGGAAAAGTTCGTGGCTGATTCCATCAGGGTCTGTTTGAGTTCTGTGTTCCGTGAGATGTCCCCTCCCAGTTAAGTTTTATGCGTTGTCTTTGTCTCTGATGTGGTACATCATGTGTATAAGCACACTGTGTCGTATTGTTGGTACTTAACTTTTTGCATATTGGTATTTTTTGTTTGTTTTCTTTTTTTGTTTTCTCTCTATCTCAACAAAAGGACGGTTAGTCATGTGACTTTTTGTTGTTGTTAGTGTTTTGGGGACCCCCTGAATTTAGCTAGAAGAGTCTGGTGCAAGCAATAATTGTAAAAAAAACCAAACTTGGTCTCAAAATGATGCGAGTCTAAACACACGTTCAGCTTGGTCGCATCCTTTATATGTAAAATTTGATAAAATCAAATCACGGGAAGAGTTTCCCTTGTATACTTCTGAAATACAGGGAGGCACCGTGGTCGAGTGGTTTAGGCGGTCAACTCGTGATCCATAGGTCGCGGGTTCGATCCCCGCTCGGCTCGGTGTTGTGTCCTTGGGAAAGACACTTTACTCCTATTTTCCTCACTCCACCCAGGTGTACAAGTGGGTACCAGCTCTGCTGGGGAAGTATCTGGCGACAGACTAGCGTCCTGTCACAGGGGTGGTGAAAAACCATCAGTTCGCTTAACGCTACAGAAACCGGGATAATCTCCGGCTCTATGGGCCTTCTGGCTCGAAAGAACATACTATACTTCTGAAATACATATTGCGTTCAATAAGGTGTTTTTTTCCCCTGGGGATTTTCTGCTTGTTTGATTTATTTTTTGAAGTATGAAAGAACTCTGAAAAAAAAAATCCTGTATAAAGTCCCTGGAAAAAAATGTTCACGGTGTTTCTCATGTTTCTCCTGGTCAAAGCGATCATAGATTGCTGTATCGCGATGGATTTGGGTTTTTGCTATAAAAAAAATCACCAAATTTTAACCATCCTATAAATGTTTATGTAGAATATGTCCCTTTCCTAAAGGAATATAATAATAATAATAAAAAGAAGAAGAATAACAAAAACAATAATTTGTTTAGCCCTGTATCTTACAGAAACAAAAGGAACAAATTAGCTTAAGATGATAAGCTCCATTCAAAATGTAGTGTGTGGAAACCCCATTGTTTTGCTATAACTCAACCAAAAAAGTGTTGTTAAATTTTGAATACTTCTCATACTACTCGTATGTTTTTTGTGATACAGGAGAACACATAATAACTATAAATAGATTCCCTACCCCCCCCCCACCCTCCCCCCTGTCTTCCGGAGGGAAAAAAACCGCTTAAAAAAGAGGGGAGAAAAAGTAAACACTGATTCCCTCTAAAACTCCTCCCACTGGGAAAATAAAACCACTACTCCTCCCCCCCCCCCCCCCCGAAAAAAAAAAACCACCTTGAAAAAATTCAAACCAAAACATGACCGGGCGAAAACAAAAACACCGCACACAACCTTCCAACCCCCAAAGCTTTCAACCCCCAAAGCAAATCAAATAAACAGAACAAAATAACCGTCAGTTTTGAGAGGGAGAAAAAATATATACAAATATGAAACATGCAAAAAAAACTTTTGAAATTATTTATTACCTTACGGATGACCTCAAAGACAAAACCTCCCTCCAAAACTTTGCAGTTATACTTGAAATTACAACCTGGCCTGTGTCAAAGCAACTCAAATCAAATAAATCAAACTAAGCTAAATCCCCCACCCTCACCCCACCCTACCCCACCCCCCAAAAAAGGAGGGGGGGGGGAGTAAAAAAAAATTGACAAGGCAACTGTCCTCACACACACAAGGAGAGAGAGAGAGAGAGAGAGAGAGAGAGAGAGAGAGAGAGAGAGAGGAGAGAGAGGAGGAGAGAGGGAGAGAGAAGAGAGAGAGAGAGAGAGAGAGAGAGAGAGGAGAGAGAGAGAGAGAGAGAGAGAGAGAAGAGAGAGAGAGAAGGAGAGAGAGAGAGAGAGAGGGAGAGAGAGGAGAGAGAGAGAGAGAGAGAGAGAGGGAGGAGAGAGAGAGAGAGAGAGAGAGAGAGAGGAGAGAGAAGAGAAGAGGGGGGGAGAGAGAGAGAGATGAAACAAACGAGGTACAGAAGTGACAAGGCGTTGTAATTTTTTTTTTTTTTTAAAGTAAGAAGACTGCAGAACTTTTTTGAAAACATAAACCAGCGGAAAAGTTCGCCAAAGAAAGGTTAGAGCTATGACTGAAATACTGTACAAAGTTTGTCCTGACAACTTCTTCCAAACCCATAAAGACTGAATGACAAATACCTACACCTTTGTTCTCTGAGATCTTAGATAAAATAAATATATCCACAAGTGTGGCAAACTACCGCCTGTAAAATAGCAAACAGCACGAGTCCAGAGTACAAAGATAGAAACCTTACTGACTCTTGTTTTATGATTTTGATTTTGATTTTGATTTTGCTCTCTCTCTCTCTCTCTCCTCTCTCTCTCTCTCCTCTCTTCTTCCTCTCTCTCCTCATCTCTCTCTCTCTCTCTCTCACTCTCCTCTCTCTTTTCATTGATTTCATGACTTCAGTCAATAATTGAATGGCTATTTGAATGATTCATTTCTTTGCTTTTTGACATTATCTTGTTTGTTGATCAAATGGTTTATTTATGTTTGTTTCACTTTTTTCCCCATGAGGGCCTGGTGTAAAGAAGCCTCTGGCTTATCCAATTACCCTCTTTAAAATATTCGAGTTCGAGTTCGAGTTCGTTCCCCTCTCTCTCCTCTGTTTGGTTTGTAAAAAAAATTCCCCTTGTTTCTACTGTGTGAGAGTATGAGTATTGGGTTTATTATTAATAGCTCTCTCTCTCTGTTTTTAAAAAAGTCCCCCCCCCCCCCCCCCCCCCCCCCCCCCCCTTGTTTCTACTGTGTGAGAGTATGAGTAATGGGTTTATTATCAAGATGTATCCCTACGGGCGGGGTTCTGGATGTAAAAAAAGCATATGAGTGCTTATTCATTATCCTCGAAATAAAAGAGTTTGTTATTGTCATTGTCATTGTCTCTCACCTTTAATACGTACTAGCTTCATTCATTCATTTATTTTGTCTGTTTGTTCCTTTCATTCTCTTTTGTGTTTATTTGGGTTTTCCCCCGTCTTTTTGGCAATTAATTGCAGCAGAAGCAAAAAACTAAATTAAAAAAATCGTTAATTAATGTTATCAAGACCCCCCTCCCCCCCCCCCCACCCCCCCCCCCCCCCCCCCCCCCTCCCCCCCCCCCCCCCCTTTAACAACAACAACGCAGAGTTAGTAGGACTGTTTAGGCTTAGCAGTACTACACTGGTCCTCTAACCAAGTGGTCGCTGCCGCTTTGCAATGACGAACACACCAGCTCTCTTCGTTTACATAGGTTTTTTTAAATTAAAAAAATGGGAATAAACATTCAAAACAAAGAATATTTTGAAATCATAGCAACAACAAGCTTACAGGTTATGGCGTGTTTAAATCAATAATGAAAATAGATATGAGCATGACGGCTGCTGAGCTGAGAAGAGTAAACCAATAACAATTTTTTTGCCTGTGCATCGATTGCAATATTTGCTAATGTAAAAAAAAAAGGGGAAAGGGAAAATAGACACAAGGAAACACATCTGATTATAGAAACAAACACCCCTAAAGTAGTCGGAATAGAAAACCCGAGAGAGAGAGAAGAGAGAAGAGAGAGAGAGAGAGAGAGAGAGAGAGAGAGAGAGAGAGAGAGAGAGAGAGACCAACTTAGGAAAATAACATCAAGACCAAAATAAACAACCTGTTGGTCAATTAAACCAGCTCCCTCCATTACTTTTGTGGTCGGGACTTTTTGGTTTTAATGCGGTTTATAAAAGCAATCTATCAACAAAAACACCACACCACACACACAAAACCCAACACATAAACGAGTAATATATTTTTAGCTTCAGAACTCTTGCAAACTCTGACCTTTAACCAACCAATCAGAGGGCCGGGGTAGATAGATACCCTGGTTGGTGGTTAGAGCATTGCACTCGCGATCTGCAGGCGCGGGTTCGAACCTCCCCGAGACGCCCGTTCGAGGGGATGTTTTCCCCCCCAGGAGTTACATCAGTACCGACTCCACTTCCCCTAATAGTCCTTCGGATGAAACTAAAGCTATAAACATAGGTTCTGTGTGCGAACACACAGAGAACATATTGCGCACACGTTTAAAGGAAATATTCCCGTTTCTGCCTTTCGGAAGAGCAGGAAGGGATGGCAAAATCAAAAGAACGCATGCACATTATTTTGTGTCGTATTTAGACATCATCTCCGAAGTCGGAATGCGGCTACCTGAATGGTGGGTAAACGGCCGCACAGGCTAGTAGGTAAATAAACACTTATCTAATGAACCAGCTGCCCAAAGTCCGTATGATACTTCCTTGTCCCGTCCCCGTAATTTCAAGTCAGTCTGTGTGTGTGTGTGTGTGTGTGTGTGTGTGTGTGTGTGTGTGTGTGTGTGTGTGTGTGTGTGTGTCTCTGTGTGTGTGTGTGTGTCTGTGTGTGAGTGTTTGTTTGTCTGTCTATCTCTATGTTTGCCTGTCTGTTTCTTTGCGTAAGTGTATGTGTGTGCTTGTGTGTGCGTGCGTGCGTGCGTGCGTGTGTGTGTGTGTGAGTGTTTGTCTGTCTGTCTGTCTCTATGTTTGCCTGTCTGTCTCTCTGCATAAGTGTATGTGTGTGCTGGTGTGTACGTGCGTGTGTGCTTGCGTGTGTGTGTGAGTGTGTGTGCTTGCATGTGTGTGTGTGTGTGTGTGTGCGTGTGCTTTATTTGTTTTTGTTTTTAGTACGGCTCGGCGGACGAAGGTCATGGTAAATATCACAACTACCTCCTTATTGGCAATTAGCCCGTTTTTGCTATGGGCCATTCCTCTCTCTCTCTCTCTCTCTCTCATTCTCTCCTCTCTCTCTCCTCTTCATCTCCACTCTCTCTCTCTCCTCCTCTCTCCTCTCTCTCATCGAACCGAGTTATTATTGTAACCCAGGGAGAGAAAAGAGAGCCTGAGTCAAAATGAAACGCAACAAACAACACAAAACAAACAAAATTTTTAAAAACTCATACAAACAAAAAACAAACAACAGTAAAACACCCCCACCTCCCCCCAAAAAACAACAACAACAAAACAACCCAACAAACAAAACAAACCCAACCAGGCAAGCAAGCAGCCAACCAACCAACCAACCAACCAACCAACTAACTAACCAAGCAACCAAACACTCAAAGAAGCAGACAGAGAAACAAACACTGTACTGACCAACAGCAGCAGAAGAGCACTTAGGACAAGAAGTCTGGAGACTATTTTCTGTCTGTAAAGAGTGATTTATCAAGAAAAAGTAGCTAGCTTTTGCCTCCAGAACATTGCCTTTTTCTTTTTTTTTTCTTCAAAATTACAGCAACTACTTTTTTAAAAAATTGCAAAATGTATATGCAGAAGAACTGAGACAAGGAACTGACTTTTCTAAAGTGAAAGCAAAAAAGAAGGAAAGTAGTTTTTGAATCATTTTAAAAACAAAAAACCCCACCACCACCAATAAACAGCCAAACCAAAAATGAAACTAAAAAGACAACACCCCCCCCCCCCCCCCCACACACCAACACACCAACACACAAAAGAATCCCAATCCAAATAAACAAAAACAAAACAAAACATCAAAAACACATCAGAAGTCCTTCGGATGAGACTATAAACCGAGGCCCGTGTGCGAACGTACGCGGAACATCTTGCGCACACGTTAAATCCTGTTCCGATTTTCGTAAGAGTAGGCCATTGTGTGCTGGTGGGAACAGATGACAGAATTTACAAAACCGCATACACACGGGGACTGGATGTAAAAAACCCATATAAGTTCTTATTCCATTATCCTCGATATAAAAGAATAAAAGAAAAAGAAAAAAAAAAGAAAAGAAGCAGATCACAGCAGAACCTCTGGGTTATCTGTTTTTTTTCTCTTGCCACAACTAATACCAGTTCTAGCACACAAACAGCTTATCAAAACAGGAAAAAAACCCACCCCAGTTTAGCAAAATAACATGCTGCCATGGGTTCCTTTAAGTGCTATGACTTACATAATTATCATACCCTCAGTCTCAGTTAATCGTCTCATCAAAAAGACAAGCACCCAGACCACCACCTTACGGTCTAGGGGATGAAGAGTCTGGATTCAGACGGAATTGAACCCACAGACTTTCGTTTTTTCTAGACGGGTGCGTTACGGTTAAACCACCGATACACCGGAGACAATGTGTGTGGTATACTGTGTATACTGAATGGATGAGACTATAAACCGAGGCCCCGTGTTCGAACGCATACAGAACATCTTGCGCACACGTTAAATCCTGTTCCGCTTTTCGGAAGAGTAGGCCATTGTGTGCCGGTGGAAACAGATGACAAAATTTACAAAACCGCATACACACGGGGACTGGATGTAAAAAAGCACATGAGTGCTTATTCCATTATCCTCGATATAAAAGAATAAATAAATAAATAATATTCACATTAATTTTGGTGATGCTAACATTACTCCGGAAAGAAGGGGAAGAGAAGTGTCAGATTAACTTGCAGCGGATAAAAAATCAAAACCATCAACAATGACGACAACAACTACAACAACGACAACAATAACATTAAAAATGATCATTGAAAATGAAGTGAAAAAGGTATCATTAATTACAATAATAATGTGTGTATACATTTAAATTTGTAAAAAAACCCCCACCCTATTAATTGTAACTGGCTGCATGTGAATGAGTGGGATGAACGAATGCGCTTTGATTTGTTTTTTGCAAGATATGGTGCTTATATAAATTCCATGTATTATTATTATTATTGAGCGCTTTGATTTGTTTGCTTTACAAGATTCAGCGCTATATAAATTCCATATATTATTATTATTATTATTATTATTATTATTATATTATTATTATTATTATTATTACAACACACACACAAAATGGTGACGATGATAATGGAAGTTTTATAAGGCTAAATCTTGTAAAGCAAACAAATCGACCAAAAACAAACAAACAAAACAAACAAAAACAAGCCCAAAACAAAACCCCAAACAAAAGTACAAAAAACAACATAGACAAACAAGCAAAAAAACAGATGATGATGATGGTAATACTTACAATAAGGATTCTGAAATTCTGACCCCCCCCCTAACCCCCTTCATTTATTGTACGTATGGTAAACACTCTACACCCGACCAATTAAAAAAATAACAGAGGGAGAGAGAGAGAGAGAGAGAGAGAGGAGAGAGAGAGAGAGAGAGAGAGAGAGAGAGAGAGAGAGACGTTGCATTTTTTTAAAAACTGGAATTAGCAAAATCCTTGTAAAAACTGGTTTTTCAATTTGGGTATGTGGAAAACATAACTGCTTGCTTTCCTATTCATCATGCTGATAGTTTACCTTCTTGTAACTGCTTTCTTCTTTCTTTCTTTCTTTCTTTCTTTCTAACAGATTTTTGTCTCTTGTTGGATTGCAGGTTTTCCTTTTATTTTTTAAAATTTGGCTGGGTGCGTGTAGTTGCTTTTGTCGTCAATGTAGTCCTCATCGGTGTTATCACTGTCGTTGTTGTTGTTGCAGCTTTTGTTAATTTTTGGGGGGTCGTTTTTATTTTATGGTTAGTAGTGTCTCACAAGTGGAGCCAACTGGTGCAACAACGTTCATCACTGCAGTGCCCCTACGACCCCGGAGGGGGTTATGGGAACACATGACAAGAATCGGTTGAATAATTTTGGGTGTGTAATTTTGTTTTCTTCTTAACTGGTTTCTTTTGTTCACGTATTAGTTTCTGTGTTGTTGATTAAAACAATGAACAGGGAATGAAAGGGGGTTCCCTAAGCTATAAAGCAAAGGAACAAACGATGAAAAAAAACAAACACAAAACAAGCAAGCAATTGATTAAAAAAAACAAAAAACAACGACTGAAAAAGCAGACAAGAAAGATAAGCGACCACCCTCCACCCCCTAAAAAAATCACAGAAACAAAGCAAAACAAAACAAACTAAAAAAAAACCCCACCAAACCATAAATAGCACATCCCCAAAATAAATAAAACAACACCCCCCATCCCCCCGACAAACAAACAATCTCCTAACAAACGAAGACAAAAATCAGCACACACATATAAAACAACAATAACAACAACAAAAATCAACCACCAAAAAAACACAGAAACAACAAAAGAAAAACAGGCAGACCAACCGACAGATTGACAGACAGGCTTGGCAGACAGACAGAAAGGGAGAGAAAAAAAAATGTTTACCCCCCCCCCCCTTCCCCCAAGTAAAACAAAAAACAACCCCAAACAGATAAACGAAACAAAACCAAAAGCAACAACAAAATAACAACAATGAACAAACAAACAAACAAAAAAAACCCCAACCAAACAACCAAAGAAAAAAAAAAACACAACAACTTACGTTAACAAACAAACACCAAAGACCGAATAAAGAGGGAAAATTCCCCACAACCAAAAACAAAAACAAAAAGGAAAAAAAACAACTTTACAACGGGCAATGCTTTTATACCATTGCATAACATTCAAGAGAACATCGCAATGGCTGGTTCATGCTTCTAATTGCATTAAAAAATGTCCTTAACAAATTAAGCAAAGTACGGCCCCCCCCCCCCCCCCCAAAAAAAAAAAAAAAGCAACAACACCCAAAAACCAAAAAAACAAAAGCAAAAGCAATCACAAAAAAAAACGACCAAAATAGCAACCAATCAAACAAAGATTCAAATACCCCTCCCCTCCCCCCCCCCCTCTTCCCCGAAAAACAACAACAAAACAACAATAATCAACAATCAAAAACAAACAAACAAGCAACAACAAGAAACCCTAACAACATAAAAGCACCAAAACCCAACAAAATTTTTTAAAAAACGTCCTTAACCTCCATCCCCCCAAAAAAACAACAACAACAAAAAAACAACAACAAAACAAAACAAAAAATCCAGAAAAAAACGAAAAAGAAAAACAAACAAACAACCCACCCAAAGTAAACAAAGACAACCACTCCCCTCTCTTCTAAACACAGGAACTTTGAACATAAGTAACAACAACAACAACAACAAAATCAATACATAGATCACTAACAGACTTACGAGGTAAGTAAGTAAGAACAGCTAAACTGACAATCAGCCACTTAACTAACTAACTAACCAACCAACTAACTAACTAACTAACCAACCAATTAACCAGCTGACTTACTGAGTAACTGACTCAGCAAGTATATATTTAAATGATTACCGGCTAAATAACTAAAAGGTAAAGATGTCCCAAAACATAATTAGGGGAGTGAGGCATCAGAGATCTCAACTTCTCAAGGAGCCAGCATAGTGAGGGCGGCGCCCATCTCCTCTCCCTTGCTGCATAAATAACTGCATAAACAATTACTAAATAACTATACAAATAAACTGGATAGTGAATGAACAGATGAATTGAATGGTAAATGTACGCATGCATAAAGAAATAGATACAAAACCCCCCCACAACACATCAACAAATGAATAAATGAATGAATAAATAAACAATGATAATCTTACACACACACAACACTCCACAAAAAAAACATCCTTGTACGGTCCATCTAATCCAGATAATCAAACCCCCCACCCCCCATCCCCCCCCCCCCCCCCCCCCCCCACCTCCAAACAAACCATTGTCAACGCAAATGACCCCAAGAACCAATAATTTACGGTCCCTCTGCCCACATGATCATTACTTAAAAATCCCCCCCCCCCCCCCCCCCCCACACACACACACACACATCCCAAAGACATTGAGGACAGAAGTCAGCCTCAAGATCATTAAGGATCATCTTTTCCAAGACAATGAGGACAGAGGTCAGCCTCAAGATCATTAAAGATCCATCTTCTCCAAGACAATGAATGAAGACAGAAGGTCAGAGGTCAGGGGCGGGCAGACAGTAGAGGGTAGGAAGACAATGGGGTGATATTAGCCCTAATTCATTCAGGGCCTGTCTCTCTGTCTGTCTGTCTGTCTGTCTCTTCCTGCCGGCTGGCCGGCCCTTCGTGTTATGTGGCATTCCAGAGTAAAAGACCCGCGCGAAAGAATTCGCCATTTCTCGAACATTGTTTCCGGTACACAGCCAACTTCTTCACGCTCCGGAAAAGCCTCAGCCCTTTTGCAGAATCAAGGCGTGCAAGCCTTGTGTTGTGTAGTGTAGTGTAGTATAGTGTAGTGTAGTGTGGTGTAGTGTGGTGTGGTATAGTGTAGTGTGTTGTGTGTGTGTGTTGTGTTATGTGAGTACTGTATGTCTGTCTGTCTGTCAGTCCGTCTGTGGAGGGAGGAGGCTGGAAGCAGTACGTACCCCACTAACAAAACTCCTCCCTCTTTCTTCACCCTTTCCTGCCGTCTAACTCCTCCCCCTGTCCTCTCTGGCCCGTCACTCTTGTGGCTATGGCAACAGCCCCGCTTCGGAAGCTGCTAAGAGGCACTGCTGCCTCCTCTGAGACTGGTCGTCCCCTGCCAGACAAGGCTGAAGCCCCGCCCCCTTCCCGCGACCTCTAACCTCCGGGGCTCTATACAAATAGCTGCAAACGGGTCAGATGGTAAATCGCTTTTCTGATAAGATTGGGGGAACGCTGTGAAGATCGATTGAGCAGAAGGGGAGAGCATCTGGCTCACTGCAAAGATAGTAGGAGTATGTAGCGAGTTGCAGTGTATCAACTTGGTGTTTGGTGTATGAGAGTGTGTGGTGGTGCATATTCCGCTGATTTCTGATGACTGACTGCAGTCTTGTTGTAGTTGGTGCTGGTGGTAGAGACAGAGGTATCCCTTGTGGGACTTAGTTGTTGTGTTTGTTTTGTTTTTTCTCTCCTCCTCCTTCTATGAGAATTGTGAAGACTAAACATTGATGCTTTTAAAATAGTGAAAGATTTGAGAATTTGATTAAAAATTTGATGTTATAGTTTATTTAGAATGAAAATAGGTTGTAGGCATATAGATGAAAAGGAGATGTATTAAAGTTCTTCCGTGTTAAGCTTTGAATATCCACTATTTAGGGAGAACCAGCTTCTTCTTTTCATTATTAAAAGAATTAAATTCAGTTGAGATTTCTATTTGGAATAAGAGAACAAGTATGAAATATTTCTTTTATAACGCATGATACGAGAAAATTTGAAGGAAACAGGTTAATGTTTAACTAATTTGTTCGGCGGAATCGTCCAGTTTCCAAATGAAGACGTGATAATAATAATATGATTAATCTTAAAATCATTTCGCCGTAGTCCTAATCTGTAAGATGCCTGCAGCACTCTAAGCGACCAGAAAAAATAATTAAACAAATGAAATACAACCGGATTCTCCTCGCTGTAGATTTGGTTTAGATCTACTTCCCAGTAAATTAGTTGTACCCTTTTGATAAAAAAACCACTTTTCATCCTTTTAAATCGTAATACAATCGGTACCAGATTAAAACTATGTCTTTAGCCCCACTAATATAATTATTCATGAATTTTACAGACCCCCAAAAAGACCAAAAAAAATGATGCGAAGGACACACAAGAAGCCGCCTAGGGATGGGACATAATCCGAATCGACTGATTCACGAGGGGACAGAACTTGCAGCCGGGTGTGAATAGTAAGAATCCATGTGCAATAATCAGTGCAAGGCATCAGGAACACAACTGTAACTGGAGCACCACCGGGACACACCATCAGCGGTGTGATTGGACGCAACACGTGCACTGTCAGTCCGTTGACACTGTCGGCTCTCCCTCTCCCTCTCTCTCTCTCCCTCCCCCTCTCCCTCCCTCATTGCTCTGACCCCCTGGCCCACATGCCTGGCGCTGGGCCCTGGATCCAGTATCCACTGTTATCACGACAGGTCGTCTCCTCTTTCCCACAGCTGAGTGCGCCTACACCGCTGAGCGTTAATTACCTCACAGACCCAGAGGACTTGGACAGTCTACAATTACCAGAGACACTTCAGCAAGCAAGCTCGCAAGCAACAGTCCTGTAGACTAGTTTCTTCTCTTCCTCACAAGTCTGCTGGCCCCGTCTCCTCTCTGTCTTTCTCTGAGGATTGTAGAAACCAGCGTGTCAGGGAGACTGGGCCTGAATCCTCCTGTCCCAGGAGATGGTAGCCTAGCCTAGAGCCTAGCCTGGCCTGGCCTGGCCTGACCGCGCTGCTCTCTGTTGTGTCGTCAGTGAAGCCGACAGACGAGAACTTCCCTTGTCGATGGGGGACGGGAAGAGGAAGGGGGAGGGTCACCATTCAGGCAGGAACGCAGCAGAGGCTTCCCCACAGCGCTACACCACCACCACCACCACCACCACCACCCCCACCACCACCACCCTCCCTCCGGCCCGGCCACCACGGCAGCAGCAGCAGCAGCAGCAGCAGCGGGACCCAAGGCAAGCAAGCGGCTCAAGCTGTCGCCGGTGAGGGAGCAGCAGGATGGAGACGTGTTGTGCGGCACTGCCCCTGTCCCGCCCCACCCCGTGACCACCTCCTCCTCCTCCTCCTCCTACCTGCCTGTCCTGGCTGACCTGTCCGGCTACAGCTCTGACGACAGGCACTTGGACGCCCTCCCGGCCCTGGCTCCCTCCTCACACGCAGCGAAGACCTCGTCCAGCAAAGCCACCTCCGTGTCCACCCTCCCCGCACACCCCCACGCCAACACCCCCCAGCCTTCCTCCAGGAAGCGAAAACCGGCCAGGAGCTCGCCTCCCACGGATTCTCCCGCCACGACCCTCACCGCCCTCACCACCTCCAAGCCCCCTCCTCCCGCCCCTCCACCCCCGCTGACCCCGGCCACGGATCTGGGATACCTGCCGGGGACATGGAGTGCCGGTCTCCGGACAACAACAGCAACGGCAGCGGCTCGGGGCTGCTGTACGACCCCAACAACCCCCGGCCCCGGAACTCGGCCAACGCCCGGGAGAGGGACCGCACCCACAGCGTCAACACCGCCTTCGTCACGCTACGCACCCTCATCCCCACCGAGCCCGCGGACCGCAAACTGTCCAAGATCGAGACCCTGCGTCTGGCGGCGTCCTACATCGCCCACCTGTCCACCGTGCTGATGGTGGGGGCCGAGGGCGTGGATCAGCCCTGCATCAAGCACCAGGCCATGCTCAGGGGCGTGTCTGGGGACGCCTCCATGCCCAAGCCCGTCTGCACCTTCTGCCTCAGCGCCTCCAGGAACAGACCCGTGAGTACTGTCAGAGGACTGAAAAGCGAAATGGTTGGAGTGGGTTTTTGTGGTTGTGTTGTTGTGGTTTGGTTTGTGCTGTTTTGGTTTTTGGTTTTGTGTTGGTTTTTGGGGGGTCAGAAAAAAGCCTGTGAGATGCTGTGGTCATTGAGCGGCTTTAGTGGTTTCTATTAGTTCTAGGAACAGATCCGTTGGTAGTAGTTGATTCTCTCTCTCTCTCTCTCTCTCTCTCTCTCTCTCTCTCTCTCTCTCTCTCTCTCTCTCTCTCTCTCTCTCTCTCTCTCTCTCTCTCTCTCTCTCTCTTCTCTCTTCTCTCTGTAACATTCACAACTTTTCTAGAGACTGGAACATTTCAGTTGCTTTGTCTCTTTTTCTTTCGTTTTATCTTAAAAAAAATTTTTTTTTAAAAATGATTTCTTTTCAACAGAAAGAATTGGTCAATCACCAACTTTAAGTAATGAAGGGAAGAACAAACGCATAGGTAATTAATTGCTATTTTTTTCTTTCGGTTTTTGTATAAACTGAAAGTAAAGAATAGTATGGCAATGCTCATTGAGTAGCCGCCGTCTTCACCGAAGTATTCTTTTTCAAGCCGGCCTGTACCTTTCGTGAAAATAATCTAACTTTAACTTTTTTAAAAAGTTTATCTGACATTAAATGACTCATTTTTCTCAAATTTTGGTTACTTTATATTGATTTTAAAAATCGACAAGATATCTAATAATGATAATGATAATATTAATAATAATGATGATAGCAATAATAATAAGAAGAAGAAGAAGAAGAACAACAATAATGATAATAATGATAATAATAATAAATAAATAAATAAATAAATGGAATTTATATAGTACTATATCTTGTAAGAAAACCAACCCCACACCAACAACCAAATAGTAAGAATAACAACAATAAGAAGAATAGTAATAAATGTTCATCATCATCATCATCATCATCATCATCATCATCATCATCATCATCATCATCATCATCATCATCCCTTATTGATTCCATCAATGTCTAGATCGAACAAAATTATTGAAACTAAACCGTATGATCATAGAAATGAGAACACAAAAATAATTTCTTCAGTTTGTTCGTTATCTTTTCCCCACTCTGCGTAGCTGCCATGCTTCTGAGCACAAGGGAGGCATGCCCGTTCCATGAGACATGATCGTGTTCTCTGTAAATAATTAAGCGAATGTCTGAGGACAAGCTCTCTCCTGGGATCTAGGACAAGAAAATAGCCTACTGCTTGTACTAATGATCCTGTCATAGGCTAAGCTGGCTTCCATCATGGACAGCCTACGGTGAAGTTTAGTAGTACTTACTATTCAATACCCGAAGTGGGATTGTGGCTACCTTCATGGTGGGCAAAAACAGTCGCATACGCATAAATCTCACCATTGGTGAAATTCGGAGCTTTAAAGCTAACCGAGGAACACCCCCATCCCCACCCTCCCCAAAAGAACAACCCAACAGAAACACCTCAAATTCAAACAAAACAAAACAAACAACAACAACAAAAAATAGCACCACCAAAACAACAACAAAAATATAATAACAAAAACCCAGAAACAAAAGTGGTGAATACGAGTTTTTGTTGTAGTTTGTAATTGTTTCCCTTTTTGAATAGCTTATATATATATAATCTATATTATATATATATATATATATATATATATATATATATATATATATATATATATATATATATATATATATATATATATATTAAATCTATAGCACCGAAATTAAAATATTCGAGAGCTGACGTGATAGTTGAGGTCTGGTTGTTGGCTTTTTCCCTTCTTCTTCGTCTGAATTCCTTGATACTGCCTGTAAGGATAACAAATGAACAGACAGGCAAACATGATCTACGATTGCAGTTGACATTTGGAGGGGAATGAAGAGATGAAAGGACAGCTGAGTTATTTTATCAGATAATTTACACGGTAGCCACATGGAGTACATTTCACTCCAATTCCAGTTTGCTGACCCCTCCCCCTTCCCCTATTTTTCTGCCATGAATGACTACAGTGAAGAAATAGCATATTTTTAGCGTAAGTATATAAATCATCATCTATACAAAATCATCATCATCATCATCATCATCATCATCATCATCATCATCATCATCATAGCAACAACAACAATAATAATAATAATAATTATTATTATTATTATTAACTATAACTCAGATACCACTACCACGCATGTTTGAATTAAAACAAATAAATCTTTAAAATGAAAAAATAGACAGAGAATGATTAAATGAATTCTATGAACCAACGATACTCAGGTCATATCGTATTCATTCATGAATGTTCTCGACTCTCCTTCGACACAACAACAACAACAGCAACAACATCATCAACAAACAACAGCAACAACAATAGCAACAACAACAATAGCATCAGATTAACCCTTAATATACTCCCACCTCTTGACCTTCCTTCACTCCCAGTATCGTAACACAACAGTTAGAATACAACTGGCTCTCTCAAAGTGACAACGTCTATTAAGTATCATTCTCTATACCTGAGTTATACGGCATATAAGAAAATCTGCTGCATAATCCGAGCGCTGGAAAAACCTAGGGTACATTGCGGCTGGCTATTTTTGTATGAAGGAACCAACAAAAAAAAAGAAGCTTTTGGCTTGTTGATCCTACTCTATGATTTTTTTTGGGAAAAAAATTGTGTTTTATTTTTAACTTTCCGTGTACCAACCAATGTTAATATAATCATGGAATCGTATATGCACATCTCATTTAATCTTTCACGGTATCTTTAAAATTCATATAAAATTCTAATTTTGTATGTAAGTGTGTGTACGAAGAAGATAGAAGTACTGGGACTCTGAAATGATTAACTTGACTGATCTGGGGGTATAATAGTAAATTATACTCCGTCAATGCCATTCAGATTTGAGTGAGCGCTGCCAATTCAAACCAAGAACTTCAAGACTGACAGAGTCAACTATCAGAAGAGAGAGAGAGAGAGAGAGAGAGAGAGAGAAGAGAGAGAGAGAGAGAGAGAGAGAGAGAGCAGTTTGCCCATGGCATCAAGTTATAAAAGTTTACCGTAGATTTGTGGGGTGTGGGGGTCTTTTTGTATTTTTTATGTATCTGTTGTTGGTTTTTTTGAGTGGTGATGATGGTGTTTGTTTGTTTGTTTGTTTGTTCTTATCGCAAAAGAATCGTTTCCATTTTAAGGGTAAAAAAGGTAAAGGTAAAGGAGTCCCATACTATAAGGTCGTAGGGGAGCGAGGCGTCAGAGACCTCACTTCTCTAGGGCCAGCATATTGAGGGCGGCGCCCATCTCCTCTCCCTCGCTGCTTTACCTTCCCTGACCCTAAAGAGGGCAGGTACCCATTTACAGCTGGGGAACTGGGGGAACTGTACTGAAGCCAAGGCACGCAAACGGTCACCCATCCAACTGGTAACCACGCTCGACGCTGCTTAACTTGGCTGGGGGAAAGCGAGTGCTCCGACCACTGAGCTATCCATGACTTAATTTCAAGAACGTTTTAAAAGAAAACTATTTAGAATTAGCGCCTGCAAATTAAGTAAAGTAATAATGCTAAAAATAAAAAGGGGCTTTTTAAAAATTTCATTTAACATCATAGAAAAATTTCCAGTTAGTTTTTAAAAAAAAAAGTCTGTTTATAAAAATCAAATCAATTAAAAACAACAAAATGAATGAAATAATGACTGTTCAAAAAGAAATCTTTAGATACATTCTCATTATTCACACCAGCACACAACTCGATGATTATAATGATAATCATGATGACATTAATGGTAAACAATTTATAATAATAATAATAATAATGATGATAATAATAGTAGAAGATATTTGCTTATAAAAAGAAACGTTAATGATTGTACAATTAATAAATGATATGCACCTAAAGCAACTGATTTTTTAAAATTTTGCAATGATACCGCGGATCATAAGGTTACATTTATTTTATCAGAAATCCATCGCTTTAAAAAACAAACAAACAAACAAACAAAAAACCATCCTATTCAGCATGTATCTCAGATCATCACGGAGCGAGCGTACCTGAGCATCCATCCTATATACGGCAAATAAGAAAAAAAGATAATTTTTTAGGTTAACTTTTCCCTTTGTGGAGAGGAGTAGGAGGAGGAGGAGGAGTCTTAGAGGGATGTCCTTTGTTTCTCACTAAGCATTCGGCATACTTTTTCTGAATGTTTTGAGTTACACACATTTTTTTTCTTCAATTTTTGACACTTAACAGTTTGCATCTTGTAATTTTGATTGGATAAGTAACCTTATCTAAGTCCTGTCTACACACACACACACACACGCACACACACACACACGCACACACACACACACACACACACACACACACACACACACACACACACACACACACACACACACACAACACACACACACACACACACACACACACAACCACCGTGCGTGTAGAGAGGTTAAATTAAAGAAAGAACACAGCTTACAGAATGAAACAAATAACCACAATTATTAAACAACATCATAATTACAGGAAGAAAACAAAAACCAAACCAAACCAAACCCCCCACCCCCACCCCCCACCATTCCCAGTAAATGGACTATTCGTTGATATTTTAATCAACCAGAAAATCTATGTCAATCGAAGCAAAAGTAGTATACTTTTTTTGGTTCTCCTAGAGTATCAGAATGAACTGTGTATAAAATAATCATTATCACACTGCTTCTGGAATTATGATGGCTTCATAAAAGCAGCATACTCGCATACCATTACCCCCACCCCCCACCCCCATCCCGTTTGTCCTCTGCCTCCAACTGCCATTATTACTACTGTTGTTACTACGCCAACTACCGTTACTACTGCTGGTGTTACTACTACTGCGTCTATGTCTACCACCAAACCAGAACTGCTGAATTTGGATACTAAGCAGCTAATTTGGAGTTCTAATTGCGGCGGGCAGTGCACAGACAGCTTTAAACGATGATTTGTTTTGCGTTTAAGGAATAAACTAGCTAAGATTACCATCATCATTGATGGTGATGA
>CM054136.1:27691869-27694369 GCA_028751875.1 Rapana venosa | reverse complement strand
CCAAAACACCATCACTAGAGGTACTAAAACCCTCTCAGAAAACCTACACACTCGAAGACCACCCCCCTGCTACTACCCCTCCCCCCCCCCTCCCCCCCCCCCCCCCCCTCATCCCCTCCCCTCCCCTCCCCCACCCCACCGTACCCTCACCTCCACCCTCTTCCCTCAACAACAAACAACACAGTTGTCAGTCGCCATGGCCTTGTTCTCACAGACTTCAACCATTCCAGTCCTTTCTGAATGCTTTTGAGGTGTAAACGACAATAGCTACGTCAACTCAGCAGTCGACAGACTCGCTAAAAAAAGAGGAAGAGGTGTGGAAGGGGTGGGGGTGGGAGAAGGTGAAGGAGGGGAGTGGGGAGGGATTGGGGAAGGGAGAACGGGGCCTTAATTTATGAGGCGAAGTTGCAATGTACCTTGAAAACGAACGTAGAAAACTTGGGGTAGTTTTTTTGCCCTCAGCTTCCAGCTTCAAAAGTCTCCACAGTGATGGGAGAAAGAATGCACGCTCGTAGCTTGTCCTGCTGGTTACTACTCGTTCCCACATGTTCGTCCTCAAAAAGTTTCCACATAGGCTAGTTTCAGCTCTGTCTCTCTCTGTCTCTCTCTCTCTGTCTCTCTCTGCCTCTGTCTCTCTGCCAGTAGTAGTATAGTTCTTTTTCCCCCACATTTGAATGTGTTCTTTCTTTTTCCTTCTTTCTTTTTTTGCTCCGTGTACTCCCCACTTTCAAATTGTACGTACAATTTTGACGAGTGCAGCTACAAACACACATACACACATGTTTTAATACTGCCCTCTGTGGTGTCATTTTTTTGTCGATGTTGTCTGGGATATAATATCCCCTTCCCCTACTCTCCCAAATCATGTGCAGAAGAATGTCTTAGTCCTGTCATGTAGATATTATAGTATACACCCTTGAACTGACTGGCTCCTGACTTCCACCGTAACTCCTTGAGGAGTCACCGAGGCACTGCGCTGAACTGTTCTGGCAGTGAGTTATGGGTTAAGTTGATCTTGGTAGAGCCGATCCCTTTCCAGGATAAACATACATGTATGCAGAAGACCAAACACGCATGTGAAATGTTCTGCAGTTCGTGTTAGTACAAGGAGTTTATGGAAACAAAAATCAATGTCTCCAGCATGTATGTGAATATGACAGGACTATCATAATGTTACTTGTTGTCCTGCCAAGGAATACTTGTAGTTTTTGTGACTGAATAAATTCTGTGTAAACCAATATTTCCAGCATGTGTCCGTCGTCAAACCAGAGTATTGAGTTATACAGTTTGGTGGAGGGTCTGCTGGCGAAGTAAGTAAGTAAGTCTAGATGTGGTGTAACGGGTATGGAGCATCCCGCATGCAAAGATAGGCACTTCTTTGGGAACCTATACAGCACTGAGTTTATGCGAAACTTTTCAGTTTCCTAAGGTCATTGTCCACCTCGGCTATTATAACTTTCCATTTAAGGTTTCCACCTCGATTGTATTATGTTTCCTCACTTAGCTACTTAAGTCTTCCACTGTGACATTTTCCAGCGTCACTTTTCCACTTCAACCATATCAGAGATTCATTAAGTAGGGGAGAGAGAGAGAGGAAAAGAGAGAGATGGCTGGTGATCAAAAGGACTTGCCACCACAGTCCGGCAAGGCACAGTGGAAGAAGGGAGAATGAGAGGGAAATAGAGACTGCAGTTTTTCTCCCAGTCTCTTTAGGGGCACCTACTGGGAAGCCAACATCTCAGACTGGACAGTGCAGGTCTGAGGCTGAGTGATACAAGTGCTAGAAGCCGGAAGACAGAGAAAGATGGAGAGGGCTGGGTGTCAAGTCATCCGTGGCGTCCTTCCTGTCGAGAAGACTGCGGGAAAAGAAGTGTAATGTATGATTTACAAATCAGCATCGGATGTTCATCAATCCTCATCAAAACGACATCAGCTGCTGTCAGTGCTACAGACAATGATATATTGGCTCTGAGTAAAGTTTGACTTCAGGCATCTTTTTTCGCTGTAGAGTAATGAACCGTGTCAGGTTTCTCCTGGAGAAAATTGATACGGTTCATTTTTTCCCCCTGTACAAAAAGGGATCAGCAGCGTAGAATTTCAACGGAAGAGACTTGCCGTCTGCTGCATTTAGAGGTGACTGCTATGTGCAATGAGTTCAATGGACAGACTAGAACCATACACTTTTAGTGTGGGTTGACTTTCTCACGTGCAGGATGTCCTTTGTTGCTCAAATTTCAGAACGTGTTTGTAATGAGGAAAGGATTGCTAATTAGTGAGATTGTATATAATTTATCGGTTCGAAAGTGGTTGGAGCAGCTGGGATGTTATATCATGAAGAAAGAAACTGGTCACAGTTCTGTTGCATAGTACTTAGCAATAACCACATTCTTGCCCTTGTTCTTGTTGTCGTCGTCGTTGTTGTTGTAGCTCTTCTTCTCCCCCCTCCCCCAACCCCCCTTCAGCTCTAGCTGGGAATTGTTGGGGCACTTATGTAAAGAGT